>JAJHZJ010000345.1:4375237-5050903 GCA_023548195.1 Bettongia penicillata ogilbyi | reverse complement strand
GTGATTTTAGTCAAGTCACTTCTCTAAATCTTAGTGTCTTCATCTATAAAATGAGGACTTAAACTAGATGGCCTCTGAGGTCTGAAGTCCTTTAGAGATAAAGATTTCTGTGTCTTAACCTCCTTTTTTAATAGTCTCTTTCAATTGTGAATCTTAGAATTTATTCAAACTTTTGGTTGTATAAGGAACAGTTCCATTATCTTCTTATTTCATAACTTGCATATTTGAATGGGGATTGCCAATTTTCCTTTGAATAGAATATTTTTCCATTAAAAATTCACAATGCAAAGAGACTTCACCTCCAGGAATGTCCTTACCATAAAAGCTACCTCTTGTCCTCTCTCTCCATTACATGCAGCACTTCATCAATGTACAATCTCTGATGAGGACAATTTGAATGATTGGTAACAAAGCCTAAAATATTCTAGATGTTTTCTTTCAATTTACATTTTTGAGAGAAATAACCATTATATTTCACTCTAAAGATATAAAGCTATGTAATCCTATGACTTTAAAATACTTGGAAAAAATAAAATTATTTTACAAGCTAGAGAATGTAAGAACACAATGTAAAGTTCTCCCAAAAGGAAATTTTGATAATTATTGTGTTTTCATAATTTTTAATGAACTAAAAAAACAAACAAAAAGTACTTGTTCATATGTGGTAGTGATGAGTCTATAATCTCACAGAATCAGAGAGCAAAAGCCAAGGGAAACTCCTGATGTTTGATTCTGTTGTCCACCTTTCACTGCTTGTAAGATGTAGGGAAGATGGGATAATTGAACACTATTCCTCCTAAGAATTAGGTTATATCTACATGGTGGCAATTGTCTGCATAGATAATCCATACATGTGTGTGTATTGAGATATAGCATACAAAATATCTATTTCTGGTCATAATTTTTCAGTTCTTAATTGAGTTTTGGGCATGTTGAAAACTTATCTTTAGTTAGATCTTTGTTGTCTAGTTAAACACATCATTTTTATTTTGTATTTTAGTCTAAAATGTACCTTTATCCCTTCTCAGTCCCAGATTTAGTAGTCTTTTAGCAAACAAAAATAGGAAATCTCCCACATACTAATTGTACATTGTTAAAAGCAGTCAAGCTTATAACTTGCCATAGCTTCAACATTTTTAAGAATAGATCTTCTTATCTGGTATAACTTATGACAAGCTCTCTTCCTATGCATTGATTTATGACTAAATTGCTGACCATTCTGCTCAGGGCTATATTAAGGCCTACAAGAGAAACAAATTTTCTGGTCTCATTTGCTAAATAAACTTTATGTAGTCACTTTTAAAATTTGCTTTCATTGTCTCTTCTGTGGTTTTCACAGTGCCTCTTAGGACCAAGATAAACTTTCTATATATTTTCCTTACCACTCAACTGCAAATGAACTAATTGACTCTCTAGTTGACTTCATAGCATTCTCAATAGATAAGACCCCAAAATAAAATAAGACAAGTCAATAATGATCTTCAAGGCTCCTTTTCAATTCTAACATGCAGTTACTTTATGACATCACCAGTCAAACTCTGGTGGGCAAAATCAGTATGGTCAGATAGAAATCAAACCTACTCTTTGGTCTCATTTCCTTAATACCTATGACCTGTGTAGGCAAAGCTAATGTAAAGTATGCCCTAGCATCACACAGTCATAAATAGGCACATGCCAGTGCTCCTGTGGGAGTGGGAGTGTATGTGTGTAATGGGTATAATCTTACAAAGAAACAGGACATGCTATTGCCTACGCTAGACTTTAGAAGTACATTAACTTTGCCTGTCAGCTGAGTAGAGAAATCAAGGGCCCTCCAATATACTGAGGGAAGACTTTGTGCTTCTACTAGTAAAAGAACAACCTGCCAGCCCTCTGTGGTACACTGAGGAGGGAAGCTCTTTTACTTCTATATCATGCATGGGATTGATCTGTGATTCATCTGTGGATGGAATCATTTCAGTCAATCTGCCTGGGCACTAAACAAGATCTGCTAATGACTAATGGTATAAAAGCATTGATAGCCCAGAAAATTGTTCTTCTGAATAGCAGAAATCAAATCCCATGGACAATCACTTACTTGTAATTTACAATATTCATTACAGTTAATATCAATATGGTGGTGTCTATTTGTCGTGAAAACTGAGAACCAAAAAGGTCTTACTTAAATTGCATTTGTAATAAGTAGAGAGTTGTTCTATAGGCCATCCCTAGTAGATTCTTTAAGAAAATTCATCACCATTCCCAGATTAGAATAAAATACTAGCACATAGAAAGTTCCTTTATGAAACATATCAATGACTCTTGGAAAAAAAAATCATGTTTCTAACTAAACTGAGTGACTGTAAATATCAAGTATTAACTTCAAAAATTTTGGAAAAATTTTTAGATAGATAAAAATCAAAAAAATTATCTGAAGTTAGATTTGACATGAAAAACAAATTACATAATTTTTACATAAAGACATGTAAATTTACGTAGCTTAAAGTTTCTTTAAGCAGTCAATAAGCCTTTATTAAATATACTCTACAGAATATAGCTAATATTTAGATAGAATTTTAACGTTTACAATAACTTTACTTATATTCTCATTGGAGTATGCTATGTTAATATATAATACAATTTTAGACCATATGATACAATTCATGTTATTTCACTACTCAATTATTACTATCACAATTTAAATTAATATTTTCATTAAAATATATGTAAATCATACAAAATAGTTACCAACAATAGTAGCAATGAAGTATATTTTGCCTATTAATTACACTTAATTTTGACATAAATGAGTTCGTTATAGATACTGAGAGATTAAGCATCTTGTCCAGGATCACAAAACCATTATGTCATCAAGAGGAGCTTTGAATACATGTCTTCGTTATTTTTAGAGCAACATCTACTACATTGCAGATAAATGTTAAATGTGTTTATCTTGCTGTTGTCCAGCTGTGACTGACTCTTTGTGATTGAGTGGTTTACCATTTCTTTTTCCAGTTGATTGTACAGATGATGAAACTGAGGCAAACAGGGTTAAGTGACTTACCTAGAGTCACACAGCTAGTAAGTGTCTAAGGTTGGTTTTGAACTCAGGTCTTCCTGACTCCAGTCATGCTTTCTATACATTGCTTCTCTATATAATTAGATGAGCAAGGCCAGGCATCTGAGCCCAGGAGCAGACACCCTAGGTTGCTTAAAACCTCAGTCTTGATAAGTCCTAGGGCAGTGACAGGATAAGCAGTCATACAGAGAAGGAAGCCCTTGCTCCCCTTCTCACTGGGCTAGGCTTTGGCACCCATAGGGGAGAGAGAGGGGGGGGGAGGGGGGGGAGGTGGAGGGGGAGAGGGAGAGGGAGAGGGAGAGGGAGAGAGAGAAAAGAGGAAAGAAAAAAGAAAAAGGAAGGAAGAAAAAGAAAGAAAGAAAAAGAAAATCCTTTTCATCATGTATTTTTCTCAGGTCATTCTTCTAAAGTTTCCAAATGTAAAATCTAGCAATTGACCAATGTTAACTGTGAGGTTTTTTTTTTTTTTTTTTTCAATTTTATCTTAGGGTTTAAATTTTGTAGTAAGAATGATAGCCTAAGCCCCAGCCTTCATCCATGTGAGATTAGCTTTTCTTTTAAAGGTTTTGAAATCATCCTTAAGACTTGATTGGCTCAAAAGCCTAAAGGTTTATTTCACTGTTGCCTGAGGAACTCTCTAGTGTTTGGAAAATGATTGGCAACTCGGGCAAAGGAACTTAACTCAGCTAAATCAACCTGAGACTAGTCTCCTATTAATGACTCAGCAATGACTCTCTCTCTCCAATTGCTGGATAACTTAAAGATGTCTTATTTTGTTTCGATATGAAAAATTCAGCTCAGAACTTTGTTTTTTGTTTACCTTCCCTAGATTTATGAAATATTGAATGTATTATTGCCAATTTTTTCTGACAGTTGTTTTATGGTGTGTATTAAAAATTCACTCATCTACTTCATTTTAAAATAAGATCAGTGATTATAAGCAAATCATTGAATTTTTATAATAATTGACTATCTTTAAATGTTAATAGTGGGAAGTATTTTAATAGCACCTTTCCTAAAACAAAGCAAAAACAGTATTTGGTAACAGTGACAAGACTTATGGATAGCTTTTTCTATTACAATTGTGCTTATTGTACAACACATGTTATTGATTTCAAGCTAAATTTTTCAAATGGAAAGAATTCCTTTATTTCTGCACAGCCTTCACACCATATCTGTATCTTTTCCTTTTTATTTCACTTATGAAGTCCTCCTGTTCCATGGGACTGATGGAGTATCAGTTAAAATCTATCACAATGTGTTCACTATTATCTTCTATACTCAGTCTGGGTCCTTTGACTATAAGCTCTCTGAGGGAAGAACCTGAATTATCTATATCTGACCTATCAATGTTAATTCAGAAGTTAGGACCAAATGACATTTGGAGATAGAGGTCCCCTAAGGATCACTATTATTTTTTCTTTTCCTTTTCAGAAACTTTTTCCTTTTACTCAAGAGAAGAGTCTTAAAATTCACTTGCTCTTTCATAGAAGCAGGTTAGATAGTATGTGTATTTTGTTCCTGAATCTTATCTTAAAAGAAACTTGTTTTTTTTCCCCCTTCAGCTGCAATACATGGTCAGTTTTCACTGCAAAGAAACTAATATAAAACCCACATAGTTTATAAGAAGCAGAGATTATAACTAAATCTTCTGAATCCCAGGACATTATGAAAGCTGAATAAACATACACAGCAAATCCATAGGTGATAAAAATCATTTAAGTATCCCTTCAACAAAACCAGATATAAGAATGATTCTATTTAAGTGGTGGTTAAGCTCAAAAGACTGATGAATGAGATGCCAATGATATAAGATCCTGGGAAGCAGTTGTCCTTGTCCAACAAATGCATACTCTCTCTTTTGTAAAATGATTTGGTAACATCATGATCAATGTGAATGGAATGGGATGACAACAAATATTAGAATGGATGAAAATAAAAATATATAGCTCATAGAATTAGAAAATAATGTATATAATATCATCAAATTAATGTCATCTAATAACCATCTTCCTTAGATAGGTATATGTTTCAATAAAAATGTTTATGAGCATGCCAAACTGAGAAATGGACATGACAATTAGTTTTAGTGGGGCTGGAAGGATCAAGGGAGGAGTTTTTTTCAGAATGGGGGAGACATGGGCATATTTGTAGGCAGAAAGAAATGAACCAGTAGACAGAGAGAAATTGAAAATCAGTGATAGAGTGGGGATGACAGAGGTGGTAATCTGTTTGAGGAGATAGGATAGAATAGAATCACTTGAAAAAGTAGAGGAGCTAACCTTGGTAAGGAACAAGGCCACTTCATCATGAGAGACAAGAGTGAAGGAGGTAATAGTGGCGGAAATCATCTGAGTGATAGAAACCAAGGAAGAAGAAAAAAGAAGGAGCCCATGACCAATGGCCTTGATTTTTTTTTTCTGAAAATATGAGGCAAGATTCTCAGCTAAGAGTGGAAGGAGGGAGAACCACAAGAGTTTTGAAGAGGGATGAAGGGTTATAGAGAGTGGGATAGTGAGTTGATAAGAGAATAGGAAGATTACCTCCTGGCAATGAGGGTCTAATTTAGGGTCTGTAACATAAATTTATGGTGGATCCAGTCAGATGGTTGTGCAATTTTTTCCATCTTCATTCATTCTGTATAGATGAGGTTTGGCAAGGTGAAATCAGTGGTATGGTAAAGGAGCTAGAAATCCAAGGGGGGAATAGCAGTACACAGTTGAATTCATTCACCAAGGTTTCAACATGTGGAAAAGAGGAGTGATTAGTACAGGAGAGATTACTGGCAAGAGGCTTGAGGGCTCAAGGGATTTGATGTACGGATGAAGATTAAGATTTTATAAGAGATGGCAGAGAGATAAAAAACCAATAGATTATGGCTGAATGGGGTATTGCAGAGTTCTTGAACATAAATGAGGTATATTTGTAGGTGACAGCAAGATGTGGCTGAGGTGAGGTAGAGTTGTTCATGGGAAGTGGATATGTTGATAAATAAAGATGAAGTTCTATTTTTATTCTACTATTACATGTAAAAGCAAGCATCCTGACATAAAAAGGAGGGTCTGCTATCATGGCTCTTGGATCTGCTTTTCTAAAAGGAAAGACAACTCTTAAGGGGTCAACAATCACTTTAATCGAGCATATGTATCATTTACTTAATTCAGGGGGAAAAAGTCAGCACCCTGAACTTCAGAGATAATAGAAATCAAAATCAACAGACCTGCTTCCAGCTACCTGACATAAACAATGCATACATCACAGATCAACAGACAGATAACTGTCTGACCCTACATACATAGTTACCAGAGAGAGAGGAGGGTGCTGGGGCTCCTAGCTACTGCCCAGAGTCTCTTCTGGTCAATGAGTAAGCCTCAAAGGAAAACCTCACCTCAGAGTACTTATACATTTTTTAAAGCCAGAGGGCATCACAACCCAGGAGAACCAATGCCTCATTGGTGTGGACCTTCCTGCAAAACTTCCCTGGCCCATTAATAGGTGGGGAATATCTTCTTTAATCACATTATTAAATTGGAGGCACTTGATTATACTAAAACAAAAACAGCACTAGATCCTACTTTGCTTGTCATTACATTATCATGAAGTAAAATGGGAGGTAGTGTTGAAAGTACAGACATCGAGACAGAAAACCTAGGTTTGAGTCATTTGCTGCTTAAAAAATTGTGACCTGGGGCAAGTCACACAGCTGCCTCATCTCTAAAATGAGAGCACTGTATTAGATCAGAAGTTCTTAAAGGTGCAAGTGGAGGAGGTATATTCCTTTGGCAGCAGGTGAAACCTATGGACCCCTTCTCCGCATAATGTTTTTAAGTGCATAAAATAAAATTATTCCATTCCAAAGGAAATTAAGCATATTGAAATTGTCAAACTCTGAGAATTTAATCTAAGAAAGAAAAATGAATTAAGTTGTCTGAGTTCTCTCAAGCTGAGGGCATGCATACAGAACTGCAGTCAAAGGCTGAGCCCATTTTGGGGTTGGGGTACAAAGTTTATATATCTTTTCAACAGTGGCTGATAACACCCCATCATCATTTTACCTCCAGATAGAGGTAATACCTCTTCTATCAGACCATACCCTAACCATACCAGACTGCTCCCAGTCTTGGTCTATCTAGACAGAAGAATTTGTCTCCACCCAAGCCTGAGCAGAACACAATGGAGGTTCCCTATTGATTAAATTACTTCTGAGCTTGTTTTGGGATTTGAGCAGGGTAAGAAAACTCAAAGCAATCTCATTATCATTGAAGAAGAACCTGAACTTTGGAGGAAGTGTTTGGGGGGGGGAGGAGGGGGTTAGGGAGCAGGGGGAGAAGGTCAGAGAATGGCTGGAAGAAACTCTAAGTCTCCAAGATAGTGATTACTAAGAAAAATAATTTTTCACAAAATAAAAAAGCATTTTTTCCCAATCCAATTTCACAGGTCCTTTGAAATCTACAGTCAGTGATAACCCCTAGACTATTTTATCTGTAAAGTCCCTCCCAGATCTGAAAATCTATCTTTCTAAATGCCAGATAACAAGTAATAATTGTTATAAGTAAAGTAATAATTGTTATAATAACGACAACAAAATAACCCCCAAAGAGGAGTTCCTCTCCACTGGGATCTGTTTATTTTCTACTTAATTAAGGTTAAGGGGCCCTGTTAGAAGACCATGAGTGACATACTGAAAAGGAACATAAGCTCTCAAAGGATCATGAGTCAAGTGTTTTTTTTTTAATCACAAGCATCTAAGTGTGTGGCTTTACAGCTTTACAGCCTTGCAGTCTCATGGGTGCATAAAGAAAAGGTGATTTATATAGCAGAATATGTAGCCAGATCTCTGGATTGGCTCTGGGCAGATTCACAAAGACTGCTTTGTAGGGAAATTTTAGGGCTGTAAGTCTGTGGGTGGTCTAGACCAGCTCCCATCTCTGCATTGTCCACAAAAACACCATGATTAGGAAAGTTTGCTAAATTGGTTGTAATAAGGAGAACTCTGCATTCCTTGCCTAAATAAAGATGAATAAACCAATATTGGGTACAAATGAACTTCTCACAAGCAGCTAGATGACACTGTAGATAGAGCACCAGGCTTATATTCAGAAAGACCTGAGTTCAAATCCAGTCTCAGATACTTATAAGCTCTGTGACCCCAAGCAAGTCACTTAACCCTGTTTGTGTCAGCTTGCTTATCTGTGAAATGAGCTAGAGAAGGAAATGGCAAACCACTCCAGTATCTCTCTGCCAAGAAAACCCCAAACTGAGTCAGACATGATGGAAAATGACTAAGCAACAAGGAATTTCCTAGTGTATAGGCAGGTTGATCGGTGATCAAGCATGGAATTACAGTTAGCTAACTCTTAGCAATGGGCCAACACATACAAATATTTTATGTGAAAAAAGTTAATAACTCAGAATTTAAATTTGTCACTATAAAATATAGTATATGTGTTCAAATTTTAGTTTTCAGGTTTATAAATTTTTATTTGTACTTACTATGTGAACTTTATGTCTTATACTAAAGATTTTCAATGGAGGTATAATATATAGAATATTCTTGGCTCCTCTAGCTTTAAGTGTTTTTTGTGGATTGATTGATTGATATAAAGACAATCTTATATTCTCTGATTTGATTCTCTGAATATAATATTCAAATAAAACATTACTAGTTACAATGTTTTATTGTAATAACCTTATTTCCCCATAAAAATAAAAATTGTTGGCATTTATTAAATTTAATTTAAAAAATCCTAATTATTTATAGGACATACCCAACAGAAAAGCTTTTATTGTACATTACAGAATACTATTAGTGGATATCTGAAAAAGGAAATAAAAATGTTTTGGTGCATGCTTCAAGAATATATTATTTGGTCATGTTATTAGCAAGATTTCAGATTAGTCATTTTCTCTGAATTGGTTTACCACCTTCAGAAAGCAAAAACATACAGTATGTAATATGTATATGTGTCTATATGTGCATATACATATACATATATATGTATAGACACATATCAGATGTAGAGAAATTAGAGCTAAATTCGTAGGTTAAAGAAGATGGGAAATACCACCCAAGGCCCCTCCCCCCCAGTTTTAGGGACCTGCATATCCACCTCTGGAATGGCAAGAGGCTTTTAAATTGCTATCTGTGGATCCATGGTTGAAAAACCTGAGGCTAGGGGGCGGAGCCAAGATGGCGGAATAGAAGGACGCACGTTTACGAGCTCCGAAACCAAAGCCCATAGAATTAATGTAAAAAGAGTCCCCCATAGCTTCTGGGTGAGTGCAAGGTGTGCAGAGGCAGAGTGGAGGAGATTTCCATTCCAGGGAGCCCTGAGGACCCGTCCCCAGGGTCCGGCGCGCCCCGGAGAGTAAACCCGACCCCCAGCACTGCCCTGGCCGAGGCCTCAGAGAAGCGGATCCGAGCAGGCTTCAGAGACGGAAGCTGAAGCAGCCGGGAAAGTCCCTCCGCCCACAGAAGCAGGTCAGTGAGAGAGGCCGGGCTGAAGGAGAGGGGAAGCGGGGCGTCTCCGTGACTCGGGCCCCCTCGGGAGGAAGCGGCGGCGGCAGGGACGGGGACAGGAAGCGGCGGTGGCAGAGGCGTGGGCTGGGGCTGAGGCGGCAGCGGCCCAGGACTCAGGAATCCCCCAGCAGCGGGCAGGATCTTCATTATGGAAGATTCCCGCATAAAACCTGACGGAGCTGAGCCTGGGTGACGGCCCTGCCCACAGCCCGCTCTGTTGCTGAAGGCTTCTGCTCGGGACCCCCAGGGGAGCTGAGATTGGCAGGCGGGCCCCCCACCCCGCCCCCACCCGCTCCATCCCTGAGAGTCTCTGCATAAAGTCCCCCCCCCCTCCCCCCCCCCCCCCCCCCCCCCAGGGATCAGAGTCTCGGAGGCAGCCCTGGCCCCACCCCAGCACCTGAACTAAAGCTCACTAATTGACAGCCGGCAGGAGGAAAGCCCATTTAACTCTCAGAGGCCAAGCACTAGCTGGGCGGACCCAGGCGGGGGTGGAAAGGAATCTCAGAAGTCAAGTAACTGGCTGGGAAAATGCCTAGAAAAGGGAAGAAAAATAAGACTTTAGAGAGTTTTTTCCAACAAATGCAAATGATCCCGACCTTTGGATCTAATGATGAGGATGTATCCTTGCTGTCAGGGAAAGACGTGGAGGGCGGGGCCTCAGTACCCCAGACACCCCAGGGGGGTGGTGGGTGGGCTCAGGCCCTGGAAGAGCTCAAAAAGGATTTTGAAAAGCAAGTTAGACAGGTGGAGGAAAAACTGGGAAGAGAAATGTCAGAGATGCAACAAAAGTATGAAAAACAGGTCAATACCTTGGTAAAGGAGACCCAAAAAAATGCTGAGGAAATTAACACCTTGAAAAATAGGCTCATCCAATTGGCAAAGGAAGTTCAAAAAGCCAATGAGGAGAAGAATGCTTTCAAAAGCAGAATGAGCCAAATGGAAAAAGAGGCTCAAAAGCTCACTGAATTTAATAGTTCTCTCAAAATTAGAATGGAACAGATGGAGTCTAATGACTTTATGAGAAACCAAGAAATCACCAAACAAAACCAAAAGAATGAAAAAATGGAAGAGAATGTGAAATATCTCATGGGAAAAACAACTGACCTGGAAAATAGATCCAGGAGAGACAATTTAAAAATTATGGGACTACCTGAAAGTCATGATCAAAAAAAGAGCCTAGACATCATCTTCCATGAAATTATCAAGGAAAACTGCCCTGACATTCTAGAACCAGAGGGCAAAATAAGTATTGAAAGAATCCATCAATCACCACCTGAAAGAGATCCAAAAAGAGAAACTCCTAGGAACATTGTGGCCAAATTCCAGAACTCCCAGCTCAAGGAAAAAATCTTACAAGCAGCTAGAAAGAAACAATTCCAGTACTGTGGAAATACAATCAGGATAACCCAAGATCTAGCAGCTTCTACATTAAGGGATCGAAGGGCGTGGAATAGGATATTCCAGAAGGCAAAGGAACTAGGACTCAAACCAAGAATCACCTACCCAGCTAAACTGAGTATAATACTTCAAGGGAAAATATGGTCTTTCAATGAAACAGAGGACTTTCAATCATTCTTGATGAAAAAACCAGAGCTGAAAAGAAAATTTGACTTTCAAACACAAGAATGAGAAGAAGCATAAAAAAGTAAACAGCAAAGAGAAGTCTTAAGGGACTTACCATGAGTGAACTGTTTACATTCCTACATGGAAAGACAATATTTGTAACTCTTAAAACTTTTCAGTATCTGGGTAGTTGGTGGGACCACACATACACATGTTCACGCATGCACACACATACACACATGCACACACATACAGAGATAGAGAGCACAGATTGAACTAATTAGGATGGGACCATACCTTAAAAGAAACTAGGGTAAATGGTGAGAGAGAAATGTAGGGGGAGGGAAAGGGAAGGGGGTAACTATATGTCATTTAAGAGGCAGGTAGGAGTTTTTCTTAGTGGAGGGAAAAAGAGGAGAGCTGAGAAAAAACAAAAAACAAAAAACAAGAAGTTTACCCTCATCACATTTGACTAAACGAAGGAGTGAAATGCACACTCATTTTGGTATGAAAACCTATCTTACAGTATAAGAAAGTGGGGGAGAAAGAGATATTGCAGGGGGGGGATGATGGAAGGGAGGGCAAAGGGAGGAGGGAGCAATTTGAAGTCAACACTTGGGGAGGGACAGGATCAAAAGACAGAAGAGAAACAATGAGGGGCAGGTTAGGAGGGATAGTAATCCAGTTAGTCTTACACAACACGACTATCAGGGAGGTCATTGGCAAAACTACACAGATATGGCCTATATTGAATTGCCTGCTGTCCCAAAGGGAATGGGTGGGGAGGGAGGGATGAGGAGAATTTGGAACTCAAAGTTTTAGGAACAACTGTTTAGTATTGTTGTTGCAACTAGGAAAGAAGACATACAGTTAATGAGGAATAGAAAGTCATCTGGCCCTACAGGAGAAAAGAGAAGATGGAGACAAGAGAAGGGAGAGATGACAGAAGAGAGGGCAGATTGGAGATAGGGAAAATTAGATTGCTTGGGGTATTGGGGTGGGGGGAGGGGATAAAAGGGGAGAAAATTTGGAACCCAAAAATTTGTGAAAATGAATGTAAAAAAATTAAATAAATAAATAAATAAATAAAAAAGAAAAACCTGAGGCTAGCGAATTTACGTACTTGATGAAGTTTTTTTCTGTCAAACATCAAAGCCATTTCATTCTTTAGTGGCCTAGTGAAGGGTTCTAGGCCTGAGAATAAAAACTTAATCATCTAATATCTAGGTCTTGTAGCAATGAAAAATTTAACATATTCACAAAAATGTAAAGGTAGTCTGCTGCTTTCTTAGGTTTTTCTTTTTTTTATTATTGTATGGGCAGCAGAAGTACTAAGTCATCCATAGCTCTGGCTAATTTGCATAGGACTCTCCTCACTGGTAGAGATTACCTGAGAGATTGTGTTCATCTTTTCTTGCCTAAGATCATGCCATCAGAGAAATGATGACAGGACTTGTACTTGACTTTGTTTTGAGTGAGGAAGGGCTGTGCAGATCACCAGCCTCACTTCTCCTCCAAAGCCATCTGAATCCAGTGACCAAATATTCATCAGGATGATTGGAGATGACCCAGGATAAGGCAGCTGAGGTTAAGTGACTTGCCCAAGATCACACAGCTAGTGAGTGTCACCTGTCTGAGGTGAGATTTGAACTCAGGTTCTCCTGACTCCTGCACTGGTGCTCTATCCAGTGCACCACCTAGCTGCCTGGGTGATAAATTATCCCGGATTAAGGTAAATAAAAGACTTTGGAGTACAGTAATTAATTTACAACTTTTGTTATAACATCAGGAAGATTATAACAATAAATATCTTCTAAGTATCCATTTATTACTTATAGATTCTATAGTAAATAATCAATAGCCAATCTATTTTGCATTGTTTCAAGTAATGTTCTTAATAAACTCCTTAAGAATGATTACCTTCCCTTTTGACAGGAGGAGAAGAGGTTTAGGGTGTTTGTGAAGGAACTTTAAGTCTTTGATGTAGAGGAGAAATTGTTCAGATAAGTTCATATTTAAATTCATGAATTTTCAAAATCTATGTAACCTTTCATAATCTATCACAAACTTTTTAAAAGTGCAAGATAACTTTCTAATAACTATGGTCTAAATTTTTCTAAAAGAAATAAAAAAGTTAAAAGCATCCTTCCACACACATTCCTGAAGAACTGATGTTTCTTATTCTCAAAGAGAGCTGATAAGGTTTGATGTGCTCAAAGGACCCCTTAATCTATGTCTTTTATGCTTCTGCTAAAGTCAAGTTAACTCTTTAAAGAATGAGCTGTACAGATTGCACTATCTCAAGGTGTCAATGACAAAAATAAAATCCCATATACACCAAAAAGATTTAGAATGCCTCTTTGTAGAGTAAAAGACTTTCCACACAGTAGTGTTCCCCAGTGTGGGCTAAAGCGGGGTTTGCTTCAGTTGGAGGACTGCCCCTCGTTTAAAAACCAAAGCTCTTTATCAGAAATCACCCTTAAAATACAATAAAATAATAAACATTTTCTGTTTTCTGGGAAAAGTGATAGGGTAGGATTTGGGTACATTTGAACGTGAATTCTACAAAATCTTCACTCACAATTTCTAAATACATATTCAAAAAGATCATGTATGGCTCATCTTGAGTCAGAAATCTAGTCCCTTTCCAGTATCCAGCATCCAGTACAGTGAAACTCTGTGAATGAAGGAGGAGAGCTCTTTTTCCTCCATTTGCTCTCTCAATTTTTATTCCAAGTGACTAAATTGGAATGCAGAGAGAAGACAACATGGTCTGAAAGCTTAGATACTTACAACAAACAAACGAAAAACAAATAAAAGCAAACAAAAAAACCTCTTGCTCTTTCCTTTCTTGTTTTAAAGAAAAAAATCACTTTTTTCTCCTATCTTGGTTTATCAGACCAAGAAAAAAAGTCTGCCCACATAAATGAATCAATGCAAACAAACATCTCTACTGGCACATACTCATTCTACATACACATGCCAAACAAAAAAAAGGTCAACAATGAAACACAGAGAAAAAACATTTTTTTTTCCTACTTCAGATAGAGAAAGGGAGAGAGAGAGAATGAGAGTAAGGGGAAAAGCCAATGAGAGAGAGAGAGAGAGAGAGAGAGAGAGAGAGAGAGAGAGAGAGAGAGAGAGAGAGAGAGAGAGAGAGGAAGGAAGGAAGGAAGGAAGGAAGGAAGGAAGGAAGGAAGGAAGGAAGGAAGGAAGGAAGGAAGGAAGGAAGGAAGGAAGGAAAGAAGGAAAGAAGGAAAGTGAAGCTGCTTGAGTTTCTTCCACTGATGAAGGGGCTAATCCATGTCTCAAAAGTACTAGGAGCTTTTTCTTTGTCATGAAAACCATGTCATTCAGTTTAGAGTCTCCCTCTTTCTAGCCCTTTTTATTACTGATTCTGTTAAGTTCTTGTTATCAAATCTGTCACTGATGGCATTTCTTCAAAATTTCTCACAGTTCTTATGCCACCATGTGCCATGGGCACCCAGAAAGAGAGAATGGAGAGAGTACTTCCCTTCTCTTGATCCTTGATTGGCTCATAGGGTCATTTCTTTACCATATGTTTAATAGTCAGTTGTAGAAGTTAGCTTAAACTCAGGTAACCAAGAAGGCAAATGAATAACCCAACACAAAGAAATGATAGAAAATACAAAGAAGGGTGACTGTTGAAGTACCCATTAGAGTCCCCATTATTTTTCTAAGGATTCAACACTCCCCTCCCTCCATGCTGTATACTTCCTGTGTAATAGATTAGACAACAGATTGCACAAAAAACAGAAACAAACCTTCAACTGCAAAATCACTGAAACAAATACTCTTGTGGGCTACAAGTCAGAGTTTAGTGTCTAGTGGTACTCATCATAACTGAAAATTCTATTTGCTACATATATATTAGATATGTGTGTTTGTCCTTCGTTGCTGAAGACCATGCCATCAGAGAAATGACATGACTTGCATTTGACTTTGTTTTGAGTAAGGTGCTGTATCCACTGCACCACCTAGCTGCCTCATATATTAGACAGACAGACAGACAGACAGATAGATTATATATATATATATACACATATATACATATATACATATATACATGTATATGTATATATGTATATATGTGTATATATACATATATATACATATATATATATATACATATATATAGGTCTGTTCATAGTCTACCATCAGCCTGAAATTTGTTTTTAAGCTCTAAGTTATACAATTGTCTTTTTCCTTCCTTTCTCCTCTTGTAACCTGCCTTGACAAGGGTCACACCTCCCCTTCCTTACCTCAGATAACCTCCCTTTTTTCCTGTTAAAATCTCAATTCTATTTCTTTGGGAAACTTCATTTTTTTTTCAAACAATGTGGTATGTGAAGAGACATTCTTCAAGTCCCTTCCTCTTCTTCTCTAGATAGGAGATCATTCCACACAGCAAATACAAGTAATAACTACTTGTTTGTAGCACAAATCCAAGCATCTCCTACTCCTACTGATTAGTTTAGCCTCCACTCCATAATGGAAGATACTTTTTGACTTGTTTTTCTGAATTAAATATGGGGTGTTTATAACTCAATCCATAGCCACATGCTACATCCCCTTTAGTCTTCCCATATTTGTTGTCTTCCCATGCTGTCATCATGTGTATATTAATCCCATTTCTTGTTTTTCACTTCTTGATTCAGGAACTAATCAAATCAGTACCACCACCTTGATGGGTGCTTTAGCACTTTACAAAGCTGAAGTCACAATATGATGATGGTGATGATGATGATGATGGTCACATAAGATTTCATCAGGGCAGCTAGGAGACCCAGTGGAGTGAGTGTTGGGCCTGGAATCAGGAAGACTCATCTTCCTGAGTTCAAATCTGGCTCTAGACTCTTACTAATTGTGTGACCCTGGACAAGTCACTTGACTCTGTTGGCCTCAGTTTCCTCCTCTGTAAAATGAACTAGAGAAGGAAATAGCAAACCATCTTGCTATCTTTGACCAAAGGGGCTCACCGAGAAACAGACACAACTGAAATGACTGAACAAGATTTTATCTCACGTATTTCCCCATCACACAGCCTGTATCGCAGCATAGTTGAAGATTCTCTGTCCACAAGATAGCAGGTAGGGAATGTCTTCTATAAACTCTCAAAGAGCATTTTGTTTTGGAAAATATTATTAAAAACTCCTCACAGGATGGTTCTATTATAACATTTCATGGTTCATGATTTATCTCGTTTTATTATCATATACAAAAATAGTATCAATTTTAGCTTATGTTACACATATTAAAATATGTTAATATATGCAAATAATTAACAAGAAAAAAATGAAGGGTAATTTGGAGGGAGCATCATGTTCACTTGTCAGTTATTCTATCTACTGCTCTACAAGTTAAAAGCAATGACAACCTTAAAAAAAGGTTAAATTGAATTCTTGATAGATTTCTGTATAATTCCAATAAATTTTGTGATACATTGCATGTGTGCCATCCTATTTTCATCCTGGCATGGATTTTTGAATAGTTACTTTACTTTGTGCCTTATCAGTGACAGACAAAATAAATGGACCCTCAGGTTTATCCTGGACAGAGAACAATTTTTACTAAATTATGGTATCACAGATCTTTCAGGTTTGCCTACCTTAAGAAAATCTGAGCAGCTGTTGATCAGTGAATTACCTTTCTGCCTATAATTTCTAGCTCTTTCTTGTTACTAAGTATTCACCTATAGCCTGTGGCTTCAACAGTGAACACAGGGTTATCTCCTTTTTATCCATTTAGACACTTTTCATTTCATAGCTGCGGCATGACACATCAAGCACTCTCCAAACAGGCACTGGTCTGAGCACGACTTGGGGATGACAGCTTGTCAGCCTGATGTGTGGAGCCTACCTAGGCATTTTCATGTTCTGTAGATAACAAGGTGAGGAGGAAATAAACATGCAAACAACAGGAGCACAAAAGAAATCCCAATTTGCATTCTATTGCTTACATTTTATCCTAAAGGTTATTTTAGTCTCTCAAAATGAAAGTATATTATGTGTTTAAATCTGGCAAATGAAAGGTATAAATACACATAAAGCTGTAAGCATTGAGCACTAGTAACAGGAGAAAAAATAGTTTGCTTTTATGGCTTACAGTGGTGGATTATTTTTGTATAGTTATATATGTGTAGAAAAGCACTGTGAGCTCTCGACATATAAAGCATGAATATATACTCTCCCTCCAAATAATATAAACAGTTCTTTTCCAGCTCTACCCCATGTTGATAATATGCTTTGTATAATGGTTGGTTTAACTCTGAAGCTACGGAAATACAGTGGCTCTGCTCTCTATTGGCTCTGTTTCTGTTCATCTGACCCTTCTTTATTAGTCTTCTTTGTGGGCTTTGTTGGCCCATCCATATCAGGCAGCTAGGTGGTGCAGTGGATAGAGCACCAGTGCAGGAGTCAGTAGGATCTGAGTTCAAATATCACCTCAGACATTTGACACTCACTAGCTGTGTGACCTTGGGCAAGTCACTTAACCCCACTTGTCTCATCCTGGGCCATCTCGGGTCATCCTGATGACTATCTGGTCACTGGATTCAGATGGCTCTGGATGAAAAGTGAAGCCGGTGACCTGCACAACCCTGCCTCATTCAAAGTCAAGTGCAAGTCATGTCATCATTTCCCTGATGGCAAGGTCTTCTTTGGCAACGAAGGACGAACACGTAAAATCATCCATGTCATACCTCTGAATTGTGAACATTCTTCCATGGTTCTGTTCCAGAACATATTGCCTCCACTCTCTTCACAACCTCATAAGTTTTGCTATGATTAATAATCATCTTAACAACTATATTTTTGGAAATATTTATTCAGACCTTGTCACTCTCCTGAGCTCTAGTCCCACAGCATCAACTACTTATGCATCCCTAAGACCTAGCACAGTTTTGTTTAATTGAAACATAAACTTCTTAAAGATAAATGTTTCTAACAGTTATAGAAATGTTTTGAAATATCTAACTCAAGTTCAGGGACACAATTCCAATATACTATATACACTCTGATAAATTTTTGCATTATTTAATTTTGTATCAACCTCGTCCATCTTCTTCCCCCAAAAAATATTATTTTTAGCTAGGTGGTGTGGTGTGTACAGTGCTTGTCTTGTAGTCAGGAAGACTCATCTTCATAAGTTCAAATGACCAAATCTAAGTCTGCACTTACTAGCCATGTGACTCTGGGCAAGTCATTTAATTCAATTTGCCTCAGTTTCTTTGTCTGCAAAATGATCTGGAGAAGGAAATGATGAAACAATCTAGTATCTTTATGAAGAAAATCCCAAAATGGGTTCACAGAGAGTTGGACACAACTGAAAATGACTAATTAAAAAAAAAAAGACAAAATGTTAAGGGGCGTTGGATTTTTAAGGAATTCAAAAAGTTTTTACTATGTTAGTCTCTCAATAATTCAATACCATGAGATCTGTTCAACTTTAATAATTGTTAATATTCTCCTCCAGTTCTTAAAGTAAAGAAACTAGAATTAGCATATCCTGGTTGTTTTTTTTTTTAAAGGGTCTATGTTATTTCCTCTTACCTATTAAATTCCATTGCAGATTGCTTTTTTCCAACTAAAAAAACCTGCCCCATATAACTATTTACAAGGCCTTTTAACATCCTTTTCAACTGATTTTTCTCTGAAAATGTCCCTTCCTTCAATTGTGTGGCTTTCTATTCTTTCTCTCTTTCTCGGGTCACAGATGCCTCTTTCATACTCAGAGCAGCTTCATCTGTTTCCTGGTTCTTTTTGATCTTCCTTTCCAATTGAGCCATGAATGTGCCTTTCCCCCCTCCCCTTTTAGTGGATTCTATCACACCAGTCACCTATTTCCCTTAGATTAAAAATTTCTATACATTTAGTGGCTAGCTAACACCCACATGTCATTTTTTAAATAGTCTTGGAACATAGATGAGAGGTAGCAGGATAGATGGGAGAGAATGCATTATATGGACTTAGGATCATAAAATCATCAATTTTGCATCAAGTATTATTTTACTCAAGAGGAAACAGGTCCAGAAATATAAGTGACTTGTTCACAGTCACACAGGAAAGAAGGATGAGAAGGCAAGAACTGAACTTTAGTTCTATTTCCAAATCCAGTGTTCTTTCCATCGTATTACATGGTTTCTAGGAAAACTATTTGAATCCTGCCTCAGACATTAGTTAGTTCTGTGGTTGATGGCAAGCCCCTTAACTCATGAAAGTCTAAATTTCTTCATCTATAAAATGGTGATGATGCTCATACTGCCTACCTCACAGGACTTCTGTGATGAAAGCACTTTTGGTAAGCTTTCAAGTACCATATAAGTGTGAAATGTTACTGTGTTAAAAGATACACAATTTTTCCCCTTCAAATTGTGATACCTCTAACTCATACAGAGTTATGACATAGATGGAACTAACCAGCTGAATTAGTTATTGACTTTAGCTTTCCATTGTGCTCTAATTTGACAGCTGTCAATATCTTCATATACATTTTTTTCTTATTAAAGGCCAATGAATGGCATCTGTCTTTACTATCTATCAGTAAACTTAATAGGTTCTTAGAATCACAAAACTTCAGACTCCGAAGGATCTCAATGGCTTTTTTAGTTTATTTCATACCTGGGGAAAAAAAATCCTAATCACAATATCCCCAAAGATGTTATCTAGACTTTGGTTAAGGAAATTCTTCTCCAATCAGGCCCCATTACTTCCATGGGAAATTCATTCCACTTGGGAAAAGTTCTAATCATTAATACATTTTATTTAAATCAAATCTAAATTTGCCCCTTTGAAATTTCCATATATTACACCTGGATCTAACTGCTGACCCCAAGTAGAAAAAAGCTTTTTGACATTTTTCAAGTACTTGACAACTGCTATTAGGCATTCTTTTCTTGGATATTCTTTTCTCAAGGATAAACATGGCCAGTTGTTTCACCCATTTATCACAGGGCATATATTCAAGGTGTTGAAGCATTCTGTCTGTTCTCCTCCAAATACTATCAAGTTTATCCAAGTACTATATAAACTGTGTCATATCCAGGATGGAACACAGTACTACATAGTCAGACCATAGTAGCATATAGTAAAACTTGTCATGTCTTTATTGCTAGAACATATGCAGCTTGATTCAGCCAAGCATTACATTAATTTTTTGGATTTTTTTTTTTGTTTGTTTTGTTACCATATTATACTGTTTACTCATAGAACTTATAGCCCACTAAACTCCCCAGATCATTTTCAAGGAAACTGACATCTAACTGTGCCTTTCCCACATTTTATTATTGAAGCTTATTTTCTGAACCCAGTTTTATGAATTTTTATTTGTCACCTTTAAATTTCATCTACTTAACTTCTGCTGTTAGAGTTTATCTTTTAGAATGCTAATTCTCACATCCAGTATATCAACTATCTCTTCCATCTTTTTGTTGTCTATATGTTTGATAAAGATTCCATTTTTACCTTTATACAAGTAATTGATAACTATGTTAAATAACAAAGGAGCAACAGGCTGGCTCCATGGAAGGAAAGAGAGTTACGAGTTAAGGAACACTCAAGGTTTAGATTCAACAGAAGGAATTCACCAAACTGACAACTGGGCCCACAACAAATCCATTTTAGTTAACTTCACCGGACCCTCAACCCTTCACAGTAATCTCTTTATTCATCTCTAATTGACTTTGAAACTCTCAACTGGTATCCCAAAATTTTGCTTCTCTCCTCAATCCCTCTAAACTAATTCCAGGATCTTAAAAGATAAACCGAATATTGAGGCAAATCTTGCATGTGCTCTCTTATTTTCTTTCCTCCATACCTACACAACTGTCTATGTCTTATCCTTTGCTCTCGTTTCAAACGATAAGATGGTTCTTCTTCCTGCCAAAGCTACCCCTCTATTTATATCTTTATCCAGTCCTTTCCTCTGCCTTGGGATCTTCACTTTTAATCATTTCTCCTTTCTATCTTCTTTGACCTCTCTCAACCATTAGCTCCTTTTTCATTTCCTAAAAATATGTTCATTTCTCCTTAACCTTACAAAATAGGAAAAATTCAAACAGACCCTGTCTCTTAACCGTGCCATCACCTAAAGAGGTTATCAAATAATTCCTATTTTCATTCACGGCTAGATTCCTTCAAAAAGTAGTTTACAATACTCTGCTTCTTTACGTATCATTCTCTCTTTAACCCCATGAAATATGACTTCATCCCAATAAATATTTAAATATTAAGCACCTATTAAGTGCAAGGTATTGACTTATTTAGGCTAAAAGAAATAACCAACTTGTGCCCTCAAGCAGCTAATCTTCTGCTTTGTAGGATAAAATAGGTGTACAAATAAGTAAATAAAAGGTAATTTGAGAAAACATCTGTAGGGATATCAGAAAAAAAATTCAAAGAAGAGATGAAATCTGAATTTAGCCTTGAAGGAACTAAGAATTCTAAGTGGAGATTAAAAAAGAAGCATATTCCAAGAATGGAAAGACATAGGGACAAGAGATAGGGGATAGGAGATTGAATTTAAGAAAGAGCTGACAATTGGATGGAAAAATAGTGTATAAAGGAAGTAAAATGAAATTGAGCTGGAAATATGAAGTTTAACTTAGACTGTAGGGAATTTTAAATGACAGACTGAAAAGTTTTATATTTTACAAATGTAGAACACTGAAGATATTGACCTTTTCACAAATCTGAATTTACTATTGAAATGTTTATTCTGTTTAATGATGCTGAAATATATTATACAAATTGGGGTTTCTCATTATTGTCCCCTCTTTTTGTTTAAATTAAAAATCTTATAATATTTTTAATTCCATGGCTTTCTAAAGGGTCTTTTTTCCCCAGTTCTATTTAAAGCAGTACAAAATGATGTAATCACATCATTTTTGATTCATACTTGAAAACAACTATTTTATAATTGCATTTTGGGGATATTTTAAAGTAAGGATAATGGTCTTCCATGCAATATTTTTGAAAATAAATAATTGGCCAAATTTTAACTTTAATTATACTAAATCATTGTGCTTTTATTACAAATAATGAGTCTTTACACTTCATAGTGTGAAAATATGCTTAGGAATTAATAGCACATAACTAAATGATAACCTATGGAATACAATCTGAACAGTACAAAACTCTTTACAAAATATTCCCTCAGCAATTTTGTAATTGCAATATTCCTGCTGTTTAAAAGGAAAGGTCATAAGAAGGAAAAGGGATTAATTGATATTGAAATGACAGCTCACCTTATGACAATAATTACAAACAACCTATTTAATGTGAGTATATCTGATCTAGCACCTCTCCCCTGGTTCTCCCAGATGTCCCCTCAGTAGCAGGTATTGAAAATGTTGAATTAAACAGTTTAATTTACAATGAAATGAAATGAATCTCGGTAGAATAAATCAAATGTCTCACCCATGAAGGGTAATTATCTTTCCTTTTTCTCAAGAAAAGACATCCATGACTGAGTTATATCTTTTCACACTTAGAAAGTAACAGATGCTCTTTCTGGTTGGGAATCTGTATCACATTCTGAATGTTGAGTATTTTCTCATGGTTTTACTTAATCTTCTAAAACTGAAGTCAGTAAAAAGAAAATCAGTAATAATTTTCCTTTTAGTGTTTTTTTGGTGAGGGCTTTCATTTCTTTGAAACATTTTCAGTCATTAACTCTATAAAAAATTCAGACAATTTAAAAAAAGAACATAATGATTACCGTGTGTGTTTTCCTTTAATTTTAACACTGTGAACTCTATCCTTAATGACTCCCCCCATTTTTTCCCTTCTTAAAAAAAAGAAAAAAACAGTGAGACATACATAAAAGCAAAGTATAACTACCCTGCTGGTATGGCAAGGCTGTCCCTGGCTCTCTTTTAATCACCGAGGGCAAAAATGAGGCTCTGTTACAGAAAAAGAAAAGCAGAGTATTTAAACTGTTTCTACTAAAAGACCAGAGCCTTCAAATGGCTTGCAACGACTGTAGGTCGAATTGCAGAGGGGTTCATTTTCACAGTTATGCGAGGATTTTAACTGAATAACTCTCATTAGCATCAGGGAGATCCACAAAGAAAAGCCTGCAGGGCACTTGGAAATCTCAGCAATGAGCTGCAAACTTTCATTACAATGTTCCATCTCAATGTTCCTTCATTCTATTTTATTTATTTATTTTGGGGAGTCTGGTATACTCCCTTCCCTTGTAATCAACATGTTCAGAAGTTCATTAGAATACGCTTCCTACAGAACACTTTCTAGCTCTGAGGACAATGGAGATCTTACCAAAAACGAGTTCTGTAATCCTCCCCACTGCTTGGAGGCAGTCATCTCGGAGTTTCATTGCCCCTACGGAGACAACCACTGTGAGAGAGAGGGACCCTTCAGAGCCTTTCTTGTGCATTGTCGCCCCCTCCTTTGGCACGCATGCTAATTGTGCATAATTCCCCTGTTAAGGTCTCGAATCTCCTAATGCTCTGTTATGCTAATCTAGCTGAAAGGAAATCTATGTATGGAATGTGTGGTATTTGTGTTGGAGAAGTCAGTGCTGTTCATTTAAATATATGCATAAGGAAAATTATTAAGTAGCATGACAACACAGAACAGAAAATGGAGGGTAGGATCAAAATGTAGTAATTATTTGAGTATTCTATATTGTGGATAGGCCGAAAGAGTTGGTAAAGGAGGCTCTTTTTTTTAAAATAGATTTTTAAATATGAAGATTTCCAGGATATTTTTAAATGATAAAATCCCATGATGCTATTAGCTGCTTCCCAAAACTAAAAGCCACCTAATATGCTCTTACAGAAATTTCAGCTCTGTGAGGTTTTTTCCTCCATCTGGAAATAAAGTTGTGCCTTTTGCATTGTGAAAAATGTTTAACAATTCACATTCTGTTTTTTAAAGGCGCGTTACGTGGTTGCATCATTATGAGCCAGACATGAAAATCTAATCACACGTTGGGGTCAGATCCCCAGGCTTTGACCCTCTAGTCTGGCTACCTCTGCACAGTCTCACTGTAAACTAGATAGAGAGCCTTCTCTAGCCCCCCAGTTGTTTGAGTGCTGGGATGAGCAGCCCTAGGAATCGGTGGTGATAGGTGCATCAGCAGCATTCATTTGCAGCCTCCTGCCGGGAGACACTTTACCTTAGCAACTCCAATTATATTGAAGCGTAATGAATGAAGAAGTGGATCCCTGCTAGGGAATAGTTTGTAACTTGCAAAAGTAGATATAATTACATAATAATTCTGCCTTTGCAGAAGGTGGCTCTCTTTTTAGCAGTACCTGATGTTATTTACAGCTGTTACTTGCAGCTCTGTTTAGTCATCTTGTTGGTGTATCAATCAAACCTAAGAATTTTATGTTCTTTTTATTACTACTTTACTGCTAGACAAAAAAAAAAAAAATGTCGTGGCATCCATTTTTTCCCCTCCTGCCTGCAACCCCAGACTTCTGTAGCTTAACTCCTGAGGTGGCTCAGCAGCTTTATTTAGGGATCAGGGAGTTCTAGGATAACGAGGAACATTTTTTGAAATGACAAATAGGGAGTAAGATCCTAAAGAGAGTCTGAACTGAGACAGTGGCCACAATTAATTTGATACCCTGGCTTTATTCACATGGCACTTTAAAGACAAGATTGAAATAGCTATGCCTTATTTTATGAAGTTAGATGATATTTATCTTGCTTTGATGAATGTACCGATATACTTCTCTCTCAGTACAAGCTAACCGTAGTCACCAGGATGATTATAGGGTATTGGAGATAGGTAAGACCAGGATGACTGGGAACCAGAGTCCATTCTAGAATTTATATCCAGCCAAGCCTGCTTTGCCAACAAAGCCAGGAGGAGTAATGCGCATCCCACCCATAACGTACTAATTATTGCAGCCCAGATGTCTGGTCCTATAAAGAAAAAAGTCTTTAATCTGTGAGCTTCTAGAAAGCGGGGACTGGATTTGCTTTCTTTATATCCTGTGCATTAAACAAAGTACTTGGCACATAATAGGCACCTTGCAATTGTTTGGTGACCTAATTTGCTAGAAACTACATGTACCTTGACCTAAGGGGTATTTTAGGGAAACTTTGTCTCTAAAATGTGATGAAATGTATTTGTTTGAATGGGGAAATAACAAACAAAAAGAATAGCTTTTATTAAATACTCAAGATTTTCCATTATTTCTTAACTTGATAAAGTCCTGCATTGATTAGCTTTAGAAAATAACAAAAGCAATGTTTGTTCACTGATAAATTCCTTGAGAAAAGAGACTGTTGATTTTTGTCCTTATAGCAATGTGCCTGACACATGGTAGGAAATTTATGAGTATTTTGTTGAAATGAGTAGGAATACGATGCAACTTGAAATATTATGTTATTCTTATAATACATACAGTGTATATATGCCCATATATTTTCCCTCTATATAATCATTTGTTTTCTTCAAATAGCAGGTGAGATTAATTATCAGTATACTAAATCCGGTCCAAGTATATTTTTGAGTGTAATGTGTGGCAATAATAGATTTCCTTGGGTGATAGACAACACCACAAAAAAGATAAACTGTAATTGTTTGCAATTTTATGTGTCAGTTTAAATTTGTTTCTCTCCCCCTGCTAAAAAAAAAATCCTTAGCAAGTTTATTCTGTAATTTAATTTTTTAAGTATGGAAAAAAAAGCTTCTGTGCTATAAAATCAATGCCAATTTTTTTTTAGAGTTTATTGGAAGAATATTATGGTGGTATTCAAAGATTCAGAAAGGAAGGTTATAGTATTTTATAAGGAGAATTTAAAAAAATTATTATGTTAGCCCTACTTGTCTTCATGATGAATCTTTGCCTAATATTATGCATAAAAGTTTATAGGAACTTATAGAAATACAGAATATTAGTTCTTGAAGGGACCTTGGTGATCACCTATAACAATTCTCTTCATTTCATAGGTGAGGAAAGTGAAATTGGTAATGGTGAAGGGATTTGTTTAAGGTCATACAGATAATAACTGGTGCAGCTAGGATTTTATTCAAGTCCTATGACAAAGCCAGGGCTCAAGTATAACTATACCATATTTACTTCTTCAAATGAAGTATTGATGAAATGCTTATCATTATTAGCTGCCTGTGATAAAATTAATTCCTTTTAAAACACACAGTAAAACTTACTTTTTGAATAATTCTTTTGAGTTTACACATAAAAAAGAGAAACACACAGTATCAATGCTGGGGAGGGAATTTGTGTCCCCCTTTCTCTCTCTTTAGCTTTGATGTATCTTTGATTAAGGCTTCCTCATCCTTCATCCTTATAGGAATAGGGGATAGAAGGACTCATAAAGGTTTGCCACAGCATCCCAAAGCAATGGAGTCCTTCAGACTGAGCCAGCCCTGGTGGCTAGCTGGAATACACTCAGGACACAATAATACATATTTGATGAAGATCCTCATGCATGTTCCATGGTGGGCTTTGCAGTCCAACTCTTAATATAAAAATTTTTATAAATACTTGCAAAAACATGTTCATGCATATTTCAATACATCATTTATTTAGCATCCTCTGGGGAATAGTCATTCCACATAATTGAATATCCTAGATAACTGAAGTTGACCATTGCTGTACTGTTTTTTTTTTAAATAATCACTGTCTTTGATTAAAATCTGTCAAAAATATATTCTATATCTTTACTGCCTTCTTAAACACAGTATCATGAAAACAATTTAAACTTAACAATTAAGTTTCATCCTTATTATCCTTTAATCATTAGATTAAGAACAGGAAAGAATTGAAAAATCATTTAATACAGGTTTCATCAATTATTTTTCTAAAATGCAGTAATGCCCCTGGGTTCTGTTAAGGTATGGAGAACTCTTGTCCTTATTGAAAATGTAAAAGACTGATATAATGCTTTTTTAGTTTGCCTAACGCCTCCATCAATGTCAGGTTGTTAGCAGCAGATTTGCATTTATTTATTGCCAATTTTGCCACCACAGGATTAGGGACTAAATCTGTGATTTCATGGGTAAAAGAAACTCCCTGGACAAAATCCCCCATAGTAAAGGTTGGAAACGTCTCTGCGATAAATAAGCATATACATACACACAGAGAACCAAAAACACACATATGTGTGTATGTGTATGTGTACATATATTAAATCAGAGTCAGAATTTGAATGCCAGGCTTTTATCTTCAAGGCACCATCCCCAGAGTCAGGACCTGAATTAAAATCCAACCTCAGATATTTACTAGCTGTGTGACCCTGGGGAAGTCACTTAACCCTTTCTGCCTCAGTTTCCTCCTCTGTAAAATGAGCTGGAGAAGGAAATGGCAAACCACTCTAGTATCGTTGCCAAGAAAACCCCAAATGGGGTCAATGGAGAGTTGAACGTGACTGAAACAGCAACTAGGGAAAGCATTACCATAATAGAAAGGAATATTTGTTGGTCGGCCTGCCTCTAGCTTCTTCTGCTTATTTCCAATTTGATACTTCTTACATTCTCAAAAAACTTGATAAATAACGCTGTTGTAATTAATACTAGAATCAGAATAAGTAAAGGGCCTTTGGTACATGAACATTAATATATAGATTTGTTTTCTCAGAGGCCTTTTTTGATCTCCCTTCTTCACTAATAACTGTGTTTTACATCGTTCAATTTGCTGGATAAGTGACCCTAGTTAAATACAATTCTCCTTGACTTAACAAACATTTATTAAGCACAGTGGGAATGGCTTTGTGCCAACTGCTTGGAACACAAAGGCGAAACCAACACTGACAACAACAGCCAGGCAATTCTTGATTTCAAGGCATTTCTACTCTTCTAAAGGGACAGAACATATAAAATGATGCAAATGATGAAGAGAAGCGTAAATAGGATCAGATTTTTATGACAATAGCCACAAAGAAGAAATGGTACCTGGGTCCTCTGTAGAAAATCAGAATTCTGAGAGGTAAAAATGAGGAGGCATGAATTCCAGGCATGAGGGAATCAGATTTGTGAAAGCCCAGATGAAATACACAATTTGAGGAACATCTCATGATCTGAACAGTCTGTAGCACAGAGAATCACATGAAACACAAATGGAAGGTTAGGTTGGAGCTCGATCGCAGAAGACTTTAAATGATAGGCTGCAGGATTGGTATTTTACCCTAGAAACAATAAGGATTTGGATGGTATGTCCTAGAAATAATATTTTGAAAACTATATGGAGAATGAAATGGGAGGGAGCGAGACTGGAAAGCAGGGAAACCTACAAAGGAGCTAATTTGAATATGCTAAGCAAAGGTGATGAATTTTGTAAGTAGGATTTTAGCTTTGTTGAGAGGAGAGGATGGTTGCCAAACGTGTGATGGAGGTATAATTGAAAGCACTTGGCACATGATTGGAAAGAGAGAAGAAAAGAGAAGAAGCAGAAATTAGTTTGAGGTTATAAACCTAAGTTGTCCCTTCCCAAGATGGTGATGCTCTCAACAGAAATGAAAAAGACTGAAAGAAAGACCCAGGTGTTCTGTTTTGAAAAGACTGAGTCTGAGATATATCCAGGGGAGTATGTCATTCCAACAAGTAGTAGCTAACGTCTCTACCTCTCAGAACCCTTGCCCTTCCTTCAAAGCTCAGATCAGACGCCACCTCCTTTGTCAAGTCAACAAGTATTTAGTGAACACCCACTATGTACATGTTAAGCATTGTGCTGAGTGCTGGGCATACGAAGAAAGGGAAAAACAAAAGAAAACTTTACTCTTAAGAAGTTTCCAATCAAACAGAGGAACCAAAATGCAAAAAACTAAGCACAAACAATCTATTTATAGGATAAGTTGGAGATAATCTCAGAGGAATGGCACAGGTATTAAGGAGGACTAGGAAAGCTGTTTTTTTAAAATAAAGTGTGACTTTATATGAGCCTTGAATTAAGCTACAGAAGACAGGAGGCAAAGGAGGGAGAGAATTTCAAGCATGTGGAACAGACAGTGAACATAACCAGAGTTAGGAAATGGACTATATTGTGTTAGAAACAACAAGGAAACCTTCTCTAATGTTCCTAGTTTTTAGTATCCTGTCCCTACTCAAATTATTTTGTATTTACCTATCTTTTTATATGTTAATCCTCAGAGCAGTATATAAGTTCCTTGAGGGGAGACTTCTATTTTTGTCCTTATATCCTCCACCCCAAGCACAATCTCTTGCACGTAATAAATATACCTAATGAATATTTGTTGATTTTAATATTTGGACTGAAATTCAGAAGAGATTGGGGCTGGATATGTACGTGTCCAAATTGTCCACATTGTCATGATAATTTGAATTCATGTAAATAGATGAGATCACTAAGAAAGAGGATGTGGAGAGAAAAAAAGCCAAGGGACAGGCAGGCAAGTGATGGTAATCCAGCAAAAAAGATGGAGAAATAACAGTAGATAGGGAGAACAGGGAGAAAACAAAGAAGTAGAGAAAGACACAGGAGGAGATAATGTCCAGAAAGGGGTGGTTGACCAAGTCAAAAATTTTAGAGAAATCCAAGAGTGAAAGGGCTGATTTTTAAAAGGTCTCTGTTGTTAGCATTGTGGGTAACATTTAAGAAGCCGGTTCTAGTAGAACGTTGGGACCATAACCTAAATGGTAAAAGATTTTGAAGTGGAGGCAATGATTGCAGTCAATTTTCTGCTAGTTTGTCTGTGAAAGGGGGAAAAATTATGGAAAGATGGATAAGAGGATCGTAGGATCAAGTGGAGATGTGGCATGTGTGACGACAGCCGGGAAGTAGCCTTAAGGAGAAATTAAAGAGATAAGAGAGAGGAGGGATCCCTGAAGACGTCAAGCTCCAAGAAGAGACAGGAAGGGTGGGAATGAGACTTTGGCAAGGATAAGTGTGACTTGTTCCTCAGAAAACAGAGCAATGGAATAGAGAATGGGTGGAGGTCTGAGATGACCTGAGTGACTGAAGAATGACATTACTCTTGAAAGAAAAGGAGAAATTGTTGGTGAAATGAGTTGAGCAGTTTTCTAACTGAAGACAGTTTTCCTTCTCCCCACCCCCCCACCTCCTAATTAATACATGACTCTCATCCTCACAGTTGCAAAAGTTTAATTACAACAGTACTGTCAGATATTCTTATGAGGAAGAAAATGCTGCCAACATATAATTCTAACTCCATGCTTAAACAATAGTTTTACATGAGTAATAGGACAAAGAAAAACTCAGCGGATTAGTTCTATCTCAAGCATACAAAATACTTAAATTTCTGTGAAATGACAGCTTTATGCTGGTTTATTGGTTGTGATGACTACTTTGGGAATATGAAATATTAGCTTTTTTCAGTTTGTAATTAATCGATAATAATATCATCCACCTATTTTAGAGTAACACAGTATTTAGGAAAATTTAAACTCGGGGACATTGTGTATATGAATGAATTTCTAACCCAGGTTCCTTTCTATATAGGGCCAGTTCTGGACAATAATAAGGAGTACGCAAAATCTTTTAGGAAATCTCCTAAAGCTGGACCTTGTTCATACTTTTCTATTTTTTTATATCCCTAAAATGCCAACTGCTATCTTTTCCCTCCTAGTCTCCAACTAGTTAATGCCTCATGATCTAGCCTCTTCTGTTCTCTATATTTCTCCAAAGTACTGATCTATTCTTATGTTCCCTTTTTTCAAGATCCCTCCATATTCTTTGCTAAGGAACACATAGAAATTGTGTGTATACATATATGTGTGTACATACATATGTATACTGGTAGGTAGATAAATACTGCTTTAACTCAAATGAATAAATCTAATGGCTTAAGTTTCTTATATAATGGCAGACTAGTGGAAGAGATATTTGGGGAGTAAAATACTTTAAATAAGTATCCATCTTTTTATTTTCTTAATATATTGTTAATTCTTTTATGATTCTAAGGACACTCCTATACTTCTAAAAATCAACATCTCACAACTGGAGAAGAAGGAGCAGTAAGTAATGTAAAATGCACAAAACAGGCATAGTTAAATGTGGGACAACAGATTTAGAACTGACAGGTAAATAAGAAACAATCTAGTTCAAAATACTCATTTGGAAGATAAGGAAACTAAGGCACATAGAAATGAAGAGATGTGACCCTGGTCACAAAAGTATCAACTAGTACTAGAACCAGCATGTTCTTTGTCCAAATCCATTGAATTTTCCTCTGTAACACATTTGCAAAGCTTAAGCATCCTATTGCCAACTTAGTTCAAAGGATCATAAATTTACACCTAGAAAAAACATTAAAGGCTGACTACTTCATTTTACAGATGAGGAAATTGAGGCACAGAGAGGTTAAGTGACATATCTAGGATAACACAGCTAGTTGGTAAAACGTTATGTAATATCATTTGTCATTTAATGCTGTTACAATGTATAAAGACTAAAATTTAGGAATGTAAATATTATTGTGATTTAATGTTATTTGTATTTATGTCTTGTCAGAATGCTGATGAGATGGAAAACAAAACACTTAATTTGGTCTCCCTGGCTTATGAATTATGTGATTTTTGCCAAGTTGTCTAACTTTTGAGGGTTTCAGTTTGTTCTACTGTAAAATGAGAAAATAAATTCTTACAAAAAGGAAAGAATAGAAGTCATAAGAAATCCCTCATAATTTGTTCTGTCAGTGGCTAGTAACGAATAAAGATAAAAATTTCAATAAGAAAAAACAACCTTATTCCAAACTAATAAAAGAATCATACATATTATGACACCTTACATTTGTACAAATATTTCAGTAGGAAATTTAAATCTTGGGTTATTTTAATCTGCTTATCTTTTGTGTGTGCAAAGTAGGTCAGGTTCCAACCTGAGCCTTAGGTTCAAGTAGGTTATGATATATTCAATTTCTACAAATATGGCCTCACAGTTCATTAGGGGACAGTGTAGCATCTAGATGGAATTAAGCCAGGTGAAAAAACAAGTTAACAGACAGAAACATGGAAGAGATTTCTTCCTGCAAGATAATAAGCTTATGAGTGAAGCTCCTACTTTCCAAAGGAAAGGCTTTTTTTTTTTTTTTTTTTGATTTTCAACACCTGTAAATGGTTACTTAATTGTCAGAAAGTGATGAAGTACTTTTGAATACCTTATATTTGGAAGAGTTTAAGAAATCTTTTTATTATATTTTCAGCATGAGGGAAATGCTTTCTTATTTGTCAGTGAGGGAAGGGAGAGTTTTGAATGAGTGATGTTTAACAGAATGCTTAGCATTTGAATTTTGTTTTTATAGGTTAATTATTTAATCCCATCTGACTCTTGCGACCTAATGAATCATAGTGTACCAACTCCTTTTGTCCTCCACTCTCTCACAAAGTCTGTCCGGATTAATATTCATTATTTCCATGTATTTGAACACATTTTATCTTACGGGAATTTCAGTCTTACTTAAAAGATAATAGTGATTTTGTTTATTTAGTGGTATACAATTCACCATATCATTAATGTCTGAAAAACATTATATGGTAAGATTAGCAAAAGTGAGTGAATTTCATCCTTCTATTGTGAAGAAATAACAGTTAGTATCCAAGCTCTGAACAGCTCCAAATTATGCGTTTTTATTGTCAAACTTAAAATGGCTTCCACCATGGGCATTTGCTAAGTAAAGAAGCAGTGATACTCAAGGCAGAATAATATGTCACATGATGTACTATTTTGTGGAACAAACACTACCATGAAAGGGAGCACAACTGGCTAAATTAAGCCTTGCTTCCTAGCTGGTTCTTTTAAAAATGGCTAATTCCTTCTGTCACCATATGCTTTGCAACTTCAGAGATAACTGCAGAAATTACAAACAGCTAAATTTAGACTATGCCCGCGACAGCAGCACATTCAGAGATTCCTATGGGGTAAATGTCTTGATTTCACTAGTTCTATTATGCTGTACTTCTGTGTGCATTTTGGAAACTTTCCAGTGTCTACCACAGACCTCAAGTTCACTGTCAATTTTCTTAGGTTCATGTGAGGGACAAAACTTCTCTTCACATAAGAGTCTACTCAGACTTCATATCGCTTCAGTCCAGTGGAAATTTATTTAATGTGTTTATGCTTGTATTGCAATTTTAACCTGAGCTGTCATACCCTTTTAGATAACAACTTAATGGAAGGCATTCGTTGCAGGCTTGAAGCTTGGGATTTTTCCTCAAATGATTTTTTTCTTCAATATTTGCCTGTGAAAATAGTGGCAAAGGGAACTGTTTTGAGAGTCACTGAACCTGAAGGAGTCAATACATAGAGTCATATAGACACTGGAAATCAGTATAACAACTTACTGGTCAATACGTTAAAACTACTGCTGTCAGGGCAGTGAGCAAGTGTCTCTAGACACGAACAAAGTCAACTAAATGAAATTTAATGCTTCGTTCTTGTGTAAAACAAATTCGTGATTAATTTTTTCCTTAACTGTAAGCTGAACAGAAAATTCCTTTCGTTTCAAACTGTGTGTTTGAAGGAGTTGTGGTATGAGAGAAAGAAATGCTGGATTTGGAGTCAGAGAACCTGGGTTTGAGTTCTTGCTCAGTTAATTTTCTGTGTGAATTGGGGCAAGTCACTTGAAACCTTTGGGCCTGGTTTCTCCTGCTAAATAAAGAGGTCAGATAAATCTAGTGGTTCTCAAAGTATAGAACACGACTCAGTGGATCACTGAGAGCCTTTCAGGGAGTCAGGATGGTCAAAACTACTTTCATAATAATCTAAGATGTTATTTACCTATTATTGTATCCTTTCCTGTCCAAATACATTTTTGTTAGGCCATATTTTCTTCACATACTTCAACCAAAACAATGTTGCAACAGATTGAATGCAGAAATAAATATAGGAATCTAACTCTTCTATTAAGCAAGATATTAATGAAATTTGAAAAATATGTAAAATGATGCCATTCTCATCAGATTTTATTTTTTTAAAGTAGTTTCATAAAGTAGTTTTATTTATGTTAACATGTACTGGATTTATTACTATAATTTTAAAATATTTTGTTTCAAATTAAACATTTTAAAATTTATCAATTTTTGTTTCTAGTATGGTAAATATTGGTAGAAATAATGTACATTAAAATATCTCTTTGGGGTCATCAATAATTTTTTAAATGTAAAGGAATCCTGAGACCAGAAAGTTTAAGAACTACTAGATAAAATGATGTTTGAAATCCCTTCTAGCTGTAAATTAATAATCACAAAATATTTTTTCTGGAATCTCTAGTACACCCTCCCACCTTGCTAAGAATGATGTACTTATGGGAAACCAGGTACACTAGTGTGTTGTTGGAAGAACTGTCAATTTGGGAAGCAATGTGAAACTAAGCCCCAAAGATAACTGAACTGTGTGTATTCTTTGGTCTAACTATCTCACTAGTCTAGGCCTATATCCCAAATAGATTAAAGAAAGAAAGGACCCATGATAGATATCAGGGGGTTCATGAACTTGGATAAGACAAAGAGGTATCTCAATTTTCACTGCCTCTAACTAAAATTTAGCATTTCATCTAATTGTGATTTAAAAAGACAAAAAAAAAAGTTTAATTTAAAAAGGAACTCATAGGTATCACCAAACTTCTAAAGGGTTCCATGACACAAAATAAAAGGTTAAAAATCTTGTAAATTGTAAAATCCATTAGGTCATGGATCATATCTTACCACATCTCTCCCAGTTAGCCTTAACACATTTGTTAAATTGAATTGAATGCACTATAAGGTCCCTTGCAGCTCTAACATTCTATAATCTATGATCTTTAAAAAGAGCCCTTGGAGGGAGCTGAAAGCTTTTAGGTTATTTAATAAGTATTTTTTATGTAAAATAACTTTCACTAGCTGGAAGTTTCAAAATCAAGTGACAAAGCAGTTAACAGCAGTTGCTATGATAGTGAAAGTAAGCTTTTTCCTTCCTCTGTCTTCAGTCTTATCGGCTTTCTTGGGAGTTTTAGTGCAGTGTGAGCCCTAAGGAAAAGCCAGACAGCAGGAGCCAAACTGAACCATCCTCCCAGAAGAAAAGAAAAGAATGGAAAGCTGCCCTGAGGAAGCTGTTTCTAGGACTTAATGGGAGGCAAAGGTGACAGGTGACAGCTCCCTCTGATAAGACAGGCAGCTAGAGAAAAGCATGCCTGTAGGGGCTTTTTAACAACCAGAAACTGCTGCAGAAGGTGGCTGTAGTAGAGAGGGAGATGGGGTGGTGGGACTAGAAGTGGGTGTGGGGGAAGAAAGCCAAAGTAGCAGCGTATAAAATCAGCTACTTTTCACAACAGTATTTTAAAATATAATAATACAGCCTAAAGAACTCTATTGGTAATAAGAGCATTTTGTCCCCTAATATAACACTTACTGTGTTGGAGAGAACACTATGAATATTCAAAACTGTGAATCCTGGAGGTTTCCCTTGCTATATACTGTACTTGTGCAAAGTGTGGGCGTTAAGCACCAAATAGATACTGACCTAGAAAAACCTGTTTGTTTGTTTTTTTAAACCTTCTTATCTGCGTATTTTTCTTGTATTTGCTGTTTCTCAAAGAAATAAGAAAACTTCATTCTAGATATATAGGAATACCAGATAATGGAGATTTTATTGATCTTAGCTTTCCACTAATTCTATCTTCACCAAAATTCATTTCAGATAGGTCACAAAAGAGATTATAAATAAATCAGTTTCCTTTAGTAATAGCTAGCATTTATATAAAGCCCACTATGTGTCAGACACTATACTAAGTACTTTATAAATAGTACCTCATTTGGTTCTCATAAAAACCTTTGAGAAGTACCTGCTATTATTCTCTCCTTTTTATAGATGAGGTAGCTAGAGATTTAAATGATTTGTCCAAGGTTCTAAGGGTGGATTTGAATTTGGGTCTTCCTGGCCCCGGGCCCAGCTTCCTTTATCCATTGCATTACCTAGTTTGGTTTTTCCTTTTGTCTTCTTTAGCCATTGTTCTAAACCATGGAATTCTCTTTGCTTCAATAAACATTTATTAGGTCTTACAAAGCACAAGATATCATACTTAGTTGGTATTTCCTTTAATACTTGTACACCAGTAATCATAGAAAAAGGTAGAATGTAGTAAATGTAGTTAGAATGCCAGCTACAATAGGGGTCCAACTCCAATCTCATCATTTTAAATATTAGGAAAATGAGACCCAGAGTACTTAAGAGACTTGTCAAGTTCAAGCCACGATTCAGACTGAGGTCTTCCTAACTCTAAGTCCCATCAACACCCCTAGCACTCCATATACTATACCATACTATAGTTCTATGGAATGTGATGGTCTTCTCCACAAATGGACCATTTGAAAGTGTCTTGAATGAAGTATTAATGTAGATACATAATAGTCTTTCCATATTGATAGAATATACTGTTGTGAGTTTGTGGTCTCATAAGAGATGGTATTTCCTCCATTTGTGCAGATCACAAGCCATTTGTAGATATATATTTTCATTCCATTCTGTTTTTTTGTGTGTATTCTAAAAGATGATCCATAAAATGACTTATTCCCCAAAGGTCTAGGTTTTTTTCCTAGGCTTTTTAACCTTTTGTGGATAACAAAGATGAATTTGGATTGTCTATTCCTCAGTTTTGCTTTATAACTTGTTAACTTCCTTTCCTGGTTAGAAACATCCTTGATGATGTCTTTGATACCACTTCTTTCTCACTAGTCATCACTGACAACACGCTGCATCATAGTTCATGAAATTATCTTTGCAGTACCTCCATATAGATCATCAACTCAAAGTAGTATAAAACATTGAATCTATAATTATGGCATATGGTTCAAAATTTTAACAGTAAAAAATAGATATGGGCAGCTAGGTGGCACAGTGGATAGAGCTCAGAACACTTTAACCCCAAATACCTCAAAAAAATTAAATTAAAAAATACAAAATGGAGATGGGTTACGTAGAAGACAACAGCTGGAAAATTTAAAGTTTTCTGTAGATTTCTTGTATATATAGAGTTGGTTTTGAGTTAAATAAAAATTATGGTAAATGTACATTGTGAATATGTGTATACTACTATTAGATTTAAAACACAATATTCCAGTCATTTGTCTTAAGTACTAGCACATCAGGAATAAGGGTATAGTTCTATATGTTTCTTAGAAAGATTAAGCACATGATAAATTTAATAATGATGAAAATAGTTATCAGTAATGGAACTCATTTCTTATGAGCTATCGTGTATGTGTGTGTGTGTGTGTGTGTGTGTGTGTGTGTGTGTGTGTGTGTGTGAGTAGATTTGTGATTTCTCTGGTGTGGGGAGCTCGCTGATGTGGAAATTCCCTCAATAAACGCAGATCTAACAATTCCTCTGCAAATTTATAGTTTGGTGAAATGCCTGGGGCACTAAGATATTTTATTGACTTGTCTGGAGATACACAAGTCTGTAGGTGCATCATAAACAAAACCAGAAAACTCAGGTCCTCTTGACTCCCAAGCCAGCAGGACTTTCAGAGGTCACATAATTCATTCTTCTCCTCACAGATAAGAAAATGGATACCTAGAGTTATACAATGATTTGCTCAAGGTTCTTTGGGATCGTTAATAACTACATTTCTTTGCATAGGATACAAGACCAATCTATTTTGTACCAGATTCTCCCTCTTTGAAATAATTCTGCAGTGAGAAATCTACATTTAATCTGCATTTTTGTAAAATTTGATCTAAAAATGAAAAATATACCTTTGGAAATTTTATTCCTGGATACATGAATTTTTAAGTTGACTGTAGTACAAAGGCAAATGTAGTCTTTTTTACTAATTAAGTGGTTTAGAGATATGACTTTCTTCTTAAGGACTATATTGAATTGACGATAAAAGGTCTGGTATGTTATTTTATTTGATGCAATTATTTATTGTTTCTATAATTTTGTCTTTGATCCATATCTTTTTAAAAGATTATATTGTTTAATCACCATTCAAGTATATCTTTTATTGAAATGCTTCTTACTGAACTTTATTATCCTGTAGTCAGTAAAGAGTGCTTAATATTTCTGATTTTCTGTATTTGTTTAAAGGTTTTTTTTTAATATTCTATCACATATTCAGTTTTTTATAATGGTGCCATACAAATCAGTGAATGTGTATGTTCCCTAGTCTTTCCATCAAATAATCTCCAGGGGTCTGTCATACCTAACTGTGTAGTTTTATGCAAAATACTTCTGTAACAGTCATATTGTGAAATTGCCCCCCATCTTATCCTGCCCCCCCATTTATTCTATTCTCTCTTTTGACTGTATCCCTCCTCAAAAGTGTTTACTTCCAATTGCTCCCTCCTCCCATTTGCCCTCCCTTCTATCATTCCTCCAAATGCCTGTTTATCCCCTTCCCCTCTACATTCCTGTAGTGTAAGGTTTTCATATCAAATTGAGAGTGCATGTGATTCCCTCCCTAAGCCAAGTGTGATGAGAGTAAGGTTCACTCTTTTCCTCTCACCTCCCCCTCTTCCCCTCCATTGAAAAAGTTTTTTCTTATCTCTTTTATGTGAGATAATTTACCCCATTCTGTTACACCCTTTCTCCTCCCAATATATTCCTCTCCCCTCTTAATTTTATTTTTTTAGATATTATCCCAACCTATTCAACTCACCCTGTGCCCTCTGTCTACATGTATATAATCCCTTCAACTACCCTAATACTGAGAAAAGTCTCAAGAATTACAAATAGGATATTTCCATAGAATGTAAACAGTTTAACTTTAGTAAGGCCCTTATGATTTCTCTTTCCATTTTACCTTTTCATGCTTTTCTTGATTCTTGTGTTTGAAAGTCACATTTTCTATTCAGTTTTTCTTGTTTCAACAAGAATGATTGAAAGTCCTCTATTTCATTGAATGACCATTTTTCCCCCTGAAGTATTATACTCAGTTTGGCTGTGTAGGTGATTCTTGGTTTTAATTCTAGCTCCTTTGACCTCTGGAATATCATATTCCAAGCCCTGTGATCCCTTAGTGTAGAAGCTGCTATATCTTGTGTTATCCTGATTGTATTTCCACAATACTTGAATTGTTTCTTTCTGGCTACTTGTAATATTTTCTCCTTGACCTGGGAACAATATTCCTAGAAGTTTTCATTTTGAGATCTCTTTCAGGAAGCAATTGGTGGATTCTTTCAATATCTATTTTGCCCTCTGGTTCTAGAATATCAGGGCAGTTTTTCTTGATAATTTATTGAAAGATTATGTCTAGACATTTTTTTTTTATCATGGCTTTCAGGTAGTCCAATAATTTTTAAATTGTCTCTCCTTTATTTTCCAGGTCTGCTATTTTTTCATTCCTTTGACTTTATTTTATAATTTTTATGATTTCCTGATTTTTTTGTGAAGTAGTTCTCTGCTTCCACTGAGGGAGGAGGTGTACTCTCAGCCCCTTGATCTCCCTAGAGCTCTAGAAACAGTAGCTGCCCTTGCTGCTGCCCCTGTCCCTGCTCCTGCTGCTGCCATGGGCTTCTCCACCCCTTCTGCTTTCCTGGGACAAGGGCCAGACCACTCTCCTGATTCACACAGGTCCCACAGGTGTTTTCCTCTGACCTTTCAATTTGTCCTTGGCATTTTGGGGTCATGAAGTCTGGAAACTTCCACAGGTGCCCGAGATTCAGTCCCCCCAAGGCCTACTCAGGTCCCATCTGTAGCCCACACTGGACTGTGCTCTGCTCCCAGCACAGTGTGATAGACACTTCCCAGCAAACTTCCAGGTTGTCTTGGGCTGAAGATTTGCTTCACTTCATCATTCTTTGGGTTCTGCAGCTCCAGAATTTGTTTAGAGTCATTTTTTACAGGTATTTGGCTGGATTTGGGGGGAGAGTGTTAGCAGGTCTGTGCTGTTCCTCCATCATCTTGACTCTGCTCCCTGTATTGCCTATATTTTTAAGAAGCAATTAGGACACAGAGAGACAAACATTTGAATGAAGACAGATAAAAGTCATTTCCTGAGTAAGAACAGGTATAATAATTCTGCAAATGACACTGTGACCTAAGGTATGTCTTTAAATTGTCCTTTCTCTATACAGGGGAATATTTGCAAATTACCTTTATAATTCTACAATCACATAAACTATATTCATTTTTTTAAAAAAACCTCTTCTGATGAAACACCTCAGGGCCCATGTACAAAAGAGATCAGCCATGAATAATTAAACGAAGAAATAGAAAGTTTAAATTCCCAGGGTGATGTTAAAATCACATTGCAGCACATCACACATTTTGTAAGTGTAGGAAAGTGTGGACCTACAATACTCTATATCACAGATCTATACTCTTACAGTAGAAAAATATTTTCTGTAGTGCTTCCTAACTTGGTTTAAAAAAAAAATTCCTTACTCATGAAGATTATTAGTTTAATGGACTCTTTTATTATCCATAGAAATAATTCTCACCTAAATATAGGTCTAATTATCTCTAAATTGAAATATAAAATGTGAAAATGCCATTGGATGCTTTTAAGAGTTTAATAAACCCCAAGGAGCTTAAAATGTATTAAAAATTATTTTCTTTCCCAATGTTTCTTTATACAGAGTAGTGCCTTCCTTTAAATCCCCCAAAGCAATGTCAGCATATTACAAGGGCACCTCTGACATTCCCATTTTTAAAAAGACACTGTTTTGTGTTTTCTTCCTTTTTCCCCCCTTCATATTATATTGCAAGTTTTTTTTTTTTAATATCCTATTTCACAATGAATAGTCCCTTAAATGCTGGACAGAATTGAGGAAACCAGCAAGAGTTAAAAGGAGGAAGTCTATTTGTGATTCAAAGAGAGGTTCAGGATCCAGAATGACTCCCTGATAAACACAGAATAAGTCAATGAAAGATGACTCTAAGTTTATGGCCTTGAAAGCAATGTCACCCTCAGATAGTGATGATGGAATTGAAGATGTTGAAGCATTTGTTTTCACTTTATATCATCAGAGGAGACGGGTAACCTTGAAATATTAAAAAGTAGAGGAAAGAAGAAAGAGATCAGAACATTATAAAAATTATAGCAAAGAAAATGAAGGTTTACTCTACCAGATGAATGGGAGAAATTTATTTGCCCTAAGAAGATGGTTTTATAATAAATATTTTTTCACATGGAGTCATAAAAAAGGCTGAGTTGAATCCATGGTATAATGGAAACATGGTATAATGGCCTAATATTCAGGGAGAACTGGGTTTTAATGTTGATCATGCCATTAATATTCAGCAGGATTTGAGGCAAAATATGTCATTTTTCTGTGCCTCAGTTTCCTTGTTTACAAAAAAGCAAGTCAAAGAATGACAATAAAAATATTCACTCAGGACATTTCTGATACTAATATTCTTTTATTATTTAATTCTACATGTATAAGTTACTTACCATTAGAGTAGGCACAGAAAGTAGTTTTGAAATGTGTCATTTCTAGGGCAAAAAAAGTGTCTCTCTTCCTCTCATCACTCATATTCTACAGTTAAAGATCCTTTCCTTTGACATTATGGATTTATTTCTTATTAAAAATGCTACCATCCTTTTATTAATCCTTGTCACTTAGTTAAACTTTAGAGTGAATTCATTTATTAGAACATTTCCTGAGAGCAGGCTTTTCTAGGGAAGATTGGTAGCAGAAGCTACCCTAGAAGACATCTTGAAGAAGGAAATAGTATGCAAAGAAAACAGAGTGATTGGAGGAGCATCAAAGAGAAGTGTCACCTGCTTCATAAGATTATCTCAGTTTAACTTTTCTGCACTGTAAAATATTTTAGGGAATTGGAGATAATCCATTAGGGTTTACCTTTAGTTAGTCATATGACCATATAAAAGTCATAAGAATTCATTTAAAGTTTGCTAAGCTGAGAGACTCTGTGGTTCCACCAGAATTGTGTGGTATTTTGACAATATATTGAAATCTTTTTCCTCAGAAAAGTTGAGGAAGGTAAAGAATTATGTTATTCTCTATACCACATTAAGGAATTATATGAAGGAATTAGAAATATAAATAAAGTTTTGATTCTGTTCTTGTTATGAAGAGAAGATAAAGTTTTCATAGGTCACAAACTGTCACTACACTTGACTTGAAATGAGCTTGAGGGGAAAAGTATTATTTACCTCTTGTAGCTCAAAATCACATGAAGTCAAGTAAGTCTTCATAGTTTCCTGAACAACACCTCTCCCCACCTCCCCATCACCCTAGGAGGGAGAGCAACTTGCCTTTCCCTCAATTTCTATTTATTTATTTATCATTTATTTATCCAACAAATATTTATTGAGCATTCATTGTTCTTTAGTCACTGAGTCATGTCCAGTTCTTTATGACTGCATGGATTATAATACACCTGGCCTTCTCTACTCCACTGTCTCTAGAAGTCTGTCCAGCTTCATGTTCATTGTTTCTATACGCTATCCATCTTACCCTTTGCAATCCTCTTTTCTTTTTGTCTTTAATCTGTCTCAACATCAAGGTATTTTCTAATGAATTCCATTTTCTTATTATGTAGCCAAAGTATTTCAGCTTTCAATATTTGACCTTCCAGTGAATGATTTCTTTTATAGGTATTGACTAATTTTATCTCCTTGCTATCCAAGGGAGTCTCAAAAGTCTTTTCCAACACCAGAATTCAGAAGTACTGATTCTCCAGAGCTCATCTTTCCTTGCAGTCCAACTCTCATAACCTCACATTGCTACTGGAAAAACCATAGCTTTGACTGTATGGACATTTTCCAGTAAGGTGATATCTCTGCTTTATAATTTGTTGTTCTCTATAATTTGCCATAGCTTTCCTTCCAAGGAGCAAGCATCTTTTAATTTCATGGACACCATCACCACTTATAGTCATCACTGAACTTTAAGAATATAAAATCTGACACTGGTTCTGTTTCTTTTCCCTCTATTTGTTAGGAAGTGATGGCAATCTTTATTCTGGCTTTTGATTCATCTCTCCTGGCATTTTGCATTATGTACTCTGCATATTAGTTAAACAAGATAACAATAGACAGCTTTTCATACCCTGTTTCCAATCTTAAATCAACCCATGTTCAGTTCTAACTGTTGTTTCTTGACCCACATACAGATTCCTCTGGAGACAAGTAAAATCATCGGGCACTCTCATCTCTTTGAGGACTTGTCACATTTTGTTGTGATCCATGCAAAGGCTTTAGTGTAGTCAATTAAGCAGAAGTAGGTGTTTTTCTGGAACTCACTTGTTTTCTCCACAGTTCAACAAATGAAGGCAATTTGATCTCTTGTTCCTCTGTATCTTTGAAAACCAGCCGCTCTTCTGGAATTTCTTGGTTCCCATATTGCTGAAGCCTAACTTTTGCAGTATATTTAACTACAACCTTGCTAGCATGTGAAATAGAGAATAATTTTTTTTTTAATTTAAACATTCTTTGGCATTACCTTTCTTCAGGATTAGATCTTTTCCAACCCAATGGCCACTGTTGAGTTTTCCAAATTTGCAGAAATATTGAGTACAGAACTTTAATATCATCATCTCTCATGATTTGAAGTAGCTCAGCTGCAATTCTGTCACTTCCACTAGCTTTACTCTTAGCAGTGCTTTCTAAGGCCCATTTGACTTTGTTCTCTAGGTTGTCTAGCATTAGATCAGTAACCACATCATTGTGATTATTGGTGATGTTAAGATCTTTCTTGTATAAGTCTCCATGTGTTCTTGGCACCTCTTAATATTTTCTATTTCTATGAAGTCTCAACCATTTTTGTCTTTTAAATGCCCTTTTTCATAAAACATTTCCTTGATATCTCTCATTTTCTTGAAGAGATCTCTTTATTGTTTTCTTCTATTTCTTTTCATTATTTGTTTAAGAAAGCCTTATCTCTTCTTGCTATTCTTTCTTCAGTTGGATATACTTTTCCCTTTCTTTTTAGCTTTCATTTTCCTTCTCTTTCCAGCAATTTGTAAAGTTTTGTCACACAACCATTTTACTTTCTTACTCTTTTTTTCCTTTGGAATGTTTTGTTGCTTATTGTAAATGTTGAAGTCGGATTTGAATTCAGTTCTCCCTAACTCTAGGTGCAGTGTTTTATGTACTACATCACCTAGTTGCCTATAAAGGAAATTCCTATTTAGATAGAGGTTGGACTGATCAACTTCTACAATTCCCATGCTGAGATTCTGTAATTATACCCCAACCAAGAGATGTTTAATGACTTGGTCAAAGTTGGTCATATATTCATAGAGAATACTTGGAACTCAGACTCATCTTTTCTTTCTTTAAATCAAAGCTCTTTCACTAAGCTACATTTTTAAATTTTCATTGATTTGCCAACATTAGTTTGGAACCTGGATCCAAGCACCACTTAATGTTTATTTTTTGGGCCCCAATGGCTTAGAGTGAATGTAAATAGTAATTGTGAAAAACCCTGAGGGTCTTCCCTCCCAGTTTAATTTTTTTTTCAAATTAAAGGGACTATCCCTTGATTCACTTCTTAAATAGGTCTAATCACTGAATGGGCGGTGAGAAGCTGGAAAGAACTTTTCTTAAAAAGGCCATGGTCTCCCACTGCATCCTGGGCATTTTCAGTTGTTCGGATCTATATCTGGCCACTGGAAACAGATGGCTCTGGAGGAAAAGTGAGGCTGGTGACTTTGAACAGCCTTCCTTCACTAAAGTCCAATTCCATTGCAACTCATGGCATCATCTTCCTGATGTCATGGTCCTTTTCAAGAATGCAGGACAAACATTCTTGCATTAGAAAGTAGTATGTTCTCCTCATTAAATTAACCATTTATCTGATTTTATATTCTTTCTAACACTGTCATCTACATCATTGAAATGCAGAAAAATCAATTATAGTTAGAAAAGGTCACTCTATGCTGGTTTGAATAAGGTCTGTAAAAACCATGTCTATAAAAATGGCAGTGATAATTGCTGCAAATTTCCAAATACCAGAACCAAATTTAAGAAGATTGCATTCTTAGGTGCCCATTTCATAGAACTCAACCTGTTAAAGAAAAAAACAGAGGAGTTTGACATTTTACTTAGCAGAATGTTACTTAACAAGAGAGGGGAAATAACTTTAATTTTAACCATATAAGAGAAAGCACTAGTTATGAGGACATGAGAGTCTGTACAATTGAGATATGTGCATTTAATGAAGCGATACTGTTTAAATCTCCTTGACCTTCAAAAGGAATTTGGGGGAGTGGAGCCAAGATGGCAGAGTAGAAAGATGGTCCTGTAGAAGCTCCTCCCTATAGCCCACAAAATACCTGTAAAAAAATGACTGAAAACAAATTCTAGAGCAGCAGAAGCCGCAAAACAACAGAGTGAAAGACATTTGCTGCCCAAGACAGCCTGGAAGGCCAACAGGAAAGGTTTATCTCACCAGGTGGGAGTGGAGCACAGCCCAGCATGGGCCATGTGGCACAGCAGGGACAGGACCCTGAACAGTCTTCAGGGTGCCACCAGCAGCAGCAGTTCCTACATGGTTTATCCTACAAATGCCAAAGACAGTTTCAAAAGTCAGTGAGTCACTTTCACTTGAGTGAGAAGGGAATGCAGCCTGGACTGGCCAGCAGTAGCCATTGCAGAGGCAGAGTCCATTTTTGGAGTCCTCCACCTAAAGCCCCTAGGGGAATTGAGATATGGATCTCAGCCCTGAGAGGCTCTCCTGGGTTGAGGAAGAGGCTAGTGTGGTGGAGCTGATGGAGGCTCTGGAGGGGGGGAACCCTGCAGGCAGATCCTGGGAAGAACAAAGAGGCTATAGTTGCTCCCAGACCAGTGTGCAGAGTAAACTCCTTTCACTTGATTATGCCACCTTGGAGGAACTGAGAACTTACAGGCCCCCAAAGTATAACCTCCCTTGACAAAGACATCAAAAGTCAAGTAACTGGCTGGGAAAATGCCCAAAAAAGGAAAAAAAATAAGGTGATAGAAAACTACTTGCTTGGTGAACAGGTATTTTCTTCTATCCTTTTGGATGAGGAAGAACAATGCATATCATCAGAGGAAGACCTAAAAGTCAAGGCTTCTGTATCCAAAACCTCCCAAATAAATATGTAATGGCCTTAGACCATGAAGAGTTCAAAATGGATTCTGAAAATCAAGTAAGAGAGGTGGAGGAAAAATTGGAAAGAGAAATGAGAACCATGTAAGAAAATCATGAAAAGTGAGTTAACAGTTTGCTAAAGTAAACCCCAAAAATTGCCGAACAAAATAATACCTTTAAAAATAGGCTAACTCAGTTGGCAAAAGAGGTCTAAAAAGCCAATGAGGAAAAGGATGCTTTAAAAAGCAGAATTACCCAAATGGAAAAGAAGGTTCAAAAGCTCACTGAAAAAAATAGTTCTTTAAAATTAGAATGGAGCAGATGGAAGCTAATGACTTTATGAGAAACCAAGAGATAATAGAATTAATGGGGGCAGGATAGAATAGAGGGAAATATAGCTAGTCTTACACAACATGACTATTATGGAAGTCTTTTGCAAAAGTACACATATATAGCCTGAATTGAATTGCTTACCTTCGCAGTGGGGATGGGTGGGGAGGGAGGAAGGGAGAGAAGTTGGAACTCAAAGTTTTAGGAACAAATATTGAGAATTGTTTTTGTATACAACTGGGAAATAAGAAATACATGTAATGGGGTATAGATATCTATATTGCCCTACCAGAAGAGAGAAGATGAGGATAAGGGAAGGAAGAGTTATGATAGAAGGGAGGGAAAATTGGGGGAAGGAGTAATTAGAATGCATGGTATTTTGGGGTGGGAGAGGGGAGAGATGGGGAGAAAATTTGGAACTCAAAATTTTGTGGAAATGAATGTTGAAAACTAAATATAAATAAATAAGCATTAAAAAAAAGAATTTGGCAAATCCACTTCACATTGCACAGAGAAAAAATGGATACGTGTAAATAGAAAGAAATCATCTATGCATTTGGGAATGATTAATGGAAAGCTACTGATAATTGCATTGCAAGGAGAGGCATTCAAGATAGTATGTTGATGTTTTCTCATATCTTGACGCATACCATCTTCCAACAGCCATAACCTCAAGGACTTCTACATAACCTCAAGGATGTAGGTGTTCACTGACAGAATACTGAATAATAATAGCCAGCATCTCTAAAATTTTTTAAGGTTTACAAAGCATGAACATGTTTACCTGATTTGATCTTCACAAAACCTCGTAAGTTAGGTAGAGTTAATATCTTTTGAAGATAAGAAACCTGAGACTTTGAGAGGCTAAATGACTTGCCCAGGGTGACAATTAGTATATTTCTGAGATGGGCTAAGATCTTCCTGGAACCAAGTCTAACACTCTGTGCGTTGCTCCATCTCACTAATTCTATACATTAAATAACATATGGCTCAAGCCATTTGACAATCAAGCTCAATTTTAATAAATATAATTAATAGTAGTTAAGATGCCACATTTCAGAAAAAAGGAAATGTATGTATAATGGGAACTATAATAGTAACTATAGTGAACAATTGCTGTTTTACTAATAACCAACCAAATTTTTAGGAGAGGAAGTGTGAAAACAACGAAGAAAAATTTAAAACTGAAGTAAATTCAAGAAGGAATCCTGTAGGACAAGTCTGATGAAGAGCAGGGAATGGAAACTAGTGAGAACCCATTGTATGTTAAGCATGCAACTGCTTGGGGAAAAAAGAAAGTGAAATACTGAGGCAATTATTCACATAAATTAGATTTTAAAAAATGAATGATTGATATTATTTTTCCACATAGCTTAACTTTACCAGGTACTTATTAAACCTTCCATATCATTTATTCTGCATAGATTTAGTGAAAATATTATTGATGAGACCATAGTTATCATGAAACACCTAATAAAGAAAATAATTCACAATTCATTAGGTATACACTAGGAATTTGAAGGTTGTGTAATTGTTATAGGAGCAGAAAGTGTCAAAGAAATGAGAAACTTTGCTGTAGACCACAATTTAAATATAGATTTGGGGAAATGACTATGAAAGGCATTTTCTCCAGAAATTAGAACCCAATTATCTCCCTTACTTTTTCGTTCACTTTCATCATAATATTTGCCCAGGATGAATTTAAACTACTTTGACATTCTTTTCTTTTTCCTCCTTGGCATGCTTTTCTAGGTGGTATTTTCTTAGGTATGCTAGCAGTTTTTAAATATATTCAAAAAGTTGTCTTTCAGTTAGAGCAACTATTGAAATGTTGATGGTTCATAGTCCAATTTCTTGGCATAAACTCCTTTTTTCAAACCACAATTCACCATAAAAACTGAATTGTACTGTGGAAATATATTGTATTTGTGTAATATGGCATATCCTCCCTTTTAGCTCTAGTGTGGGCAACTTTAAAAATTTCATCAAACAGCTTGTTTGTCTAACAGCATAGAGCTACAAATCACATTCATTATTTAACTTGTTGATAATATACAAGAAAACTTTCATTATCATTAAAATTGTAGAAATATGTGGGAATAAAGGATTTTGATATTGCAAAGAAGTTGTATACTATATCTTAGCCATGTCTCTACACTGGAGTTCTGATTTGCAAATGTGAGTGAAAGATTGACTTTAAATTTCCAGAGATGATTATCTGCCAGCTCTAATCAAATTGAGAAGTAATTAGCAAATCAAAACTTGATTAGCTCTTTGCTTGATTTACTAAAATTATAGTTTATGCAGTTTAAATAATGGGGGAGGGGAATTGTCTATACTCCAGATACAGTACAACCCTCTCTGCTACGTACAATAGGGGAAAGATGCCACTTAAAGTCTTTTCCAACCTTGACTTATTTTTAATTGTTTTTATGGAATGGTGCCATACACTAGTATTTTGATCTATTTATTTGCTGAATTGGAAATTTTATTATTATGCATTTGGCATATATTTTATTTATCGTTGACAATTTTTTTTCATGATATTTGGGAAAACCAGTATTTAATGAATGGTTAGATAAACAGAGGTACATCTGACTACTAATACTATTAGTTTTAGTGTACAGTTTTCTGGTAATGAAATATAAAATCTAGAATTCATTAGAGGAAATTTATAGTCTCAGAATTGAAAGGAATTTCTGAGCTCATCCATTCCAATCTACACCTAAGCAGTAATTCCCTCAATATAATGCCTGGAATGACTGTCAAGCAAATATTCTTCTTTGGTTTTTGTAGCACTCTATACTCACTACTCACTACAGATTTTAGTTCAAGTGTTTTAATTCAGATCCTCTTGCCTGGAATGTTGTAATAGCCTTCTAATTTGTTTTCCTGCCTCAGGTCTCTCCCAACCCCAATTCTCTACACATCTTCCAGATTCAGATCTGACCATGTCATTTGCCTTTTCAGTAAACTCCAATGACTTATCATTGCTTCTAAAGTAAAATATAAACTCATCTGTTTGTCTTTTACAAGCTGCCATAATGTTGACCCAAGTTACCTTTCTAATTTCAGTTTGATTTATTCCCCTTCTTGAACTCTAATATGTAGCCAAATTGGCTTAATTACTGTGCCTCACACACGTCCCTCTTTTTCCCATGCCTAGAATACTTTCTCTCCTAAATTCAGCCTCATAGAAGCTCTTACTCCCTCCAGTGGAATGGAAGTATCTTCTGTATGTTCATTGAAAGTATTTTCCTTTTCTCTCTAATATGTGTCCCTGTATACTTGAGAACTTCAACATATGCGCTGATGTTCCCTCAAACAACCAGGTCTTATCCTTCCTCTTCATCTCACACTATACGTATCTCATACGATGCACTCACAACATAACTTACTCATATTCATGCCATACACAGACATGGTCACACCACAGGTCTTTCCATTAACTGCAAGTGTCAAATTATTACGATCAAAAATTTAGACATTCCCTTACTGATTTCAACTTACTGTCATTCCATTTCTTTACATGAACTCTTCGAAACCTATTCTTCTTCCTTACTGATGCTTCCCATCCCTCTGCCCCTCAATTATTTCTACATATTTTCTTTACAATTTTAACAATAAAGGAGGTTTTGCCAAGTGTATCATCAACAGTGTAGTAATCATTACTGTTCGTATTTCATTTTCTTTCGGACCCTAGAGTTAACCACTGCACGTTATTTTGGATACAACTAAACAACAACAGCATGTATTATTAACATTTTCTCCTTCATTAGCTTAAGTATAAGTAATCATCAACAAAACCATTAGTCAGGCTTGGATTTTTAGCACTTACTGACTTTTGAGATGTAAATGCTCACACTGAGAATTTAACAGTTAAGGAGATGATTTGAACTGACTCTAGCCAACTCCAGGGCATATCCCAAGGATCAGTTGCAGGTCATTTTTTTCTTTTGCTTGGTGACAGTATAAGTTCCCTTGGGTTTAATCATCATTTCGATCTAGAATACTCCGAGATCTATATTTTTAAGGTATCCATTTCTTGAACTTCAATCCCATATCACCAAATGATGATTGTTCAGGCATCTCTAACTCATCATGTCCAAAACAGAAATCATTGCCTTTCTTCCAAAACCTAACTGTCCTCTGGATTTCTCTGTTCATTGTAAGGACACAACATCCTTTCATTCCTTAGGATTCACAGCCTTAGTGCTATCCTTGACTGTGCAACACTTCCTGAACCCACTCATCTAATTAGCAGTCAAATTTCTATTTCTTCATGTTCCCTCTCCCATTCAACCCCTTCTCCTTGCTTTTATGGCCGCCAACAAAGTTCAGACCCTCATTATCTGTCACCTAGAATAGTGGCCTACTAATTGGTTTTTCTGCCTCAATTTTTTTCTCACTCCAATCTTTCCTCCACATAGCTATTTTCTGTAAATGCCAATCTGACCCTTCCACTTCTCAGTAAATACCAGCGGTTCTTTCTTGCCTCTAGGATAAAATAAAAATCCTTTTTTTTTTTGGAGGGGGTGACTTTTAAAGCCCTCTACAAATGGCAAAAGCTTACCTTTCTAACCTCATTGCATCTTACTCCCTTTTCCACATTCTATGGTCTAGCTAATCGCTGGATCTCCCCAGATAATACCACCTTGGAAACACAAAAAGCTTCCAAACCCCTAGAACTAGTTCTGAAAACAGTAGTGTAGGAAAAAAAAGTCTGAAGGTTGAGGACAGTGGTCCTCCAACTCCCGTTTTTCATACTATTTCTTACTTTAACACTTTATATTAATGTTGGACTCTGTTCCCAGCATGAGAGTAGATTAGGATGAGGAGAGATTTCATCCTTCAACATTTTGAGATAGTGCTGTGATTATCCCCATTTTACGTTTGAGATAACTGAAGCAGACAGAGTTTAAATGATTTTATCCAGAGTCACACAGCTAGGAAATGTATAAGACTTGAACTCAGGCTTCCTGCTCAGCGCTGTTCCACCCAGCTTTCTTTAGTGTAGGGAGAGATAAGATGAGACTTTGTATCACTTACCACTGATGCATACTGGCTTGTGATTCTGGAGAAGTCACTTAATGACTCTGTACCTCAGTTTCTGAATCTATCTGTAAAGGGGAGATGAAAGTATTATTTCACTACCTAGATTACATGATTGCTTTGAGAAAAATGTTCTCTGAATCTCAAAGTACTGTATTAAAATATCAAAGTATAAAAATACTAAAAAGTAGTTTAAACTATGAACGTTTTTAAAAGAATTTTTGTTTGCTTATGTTGTTATTTCATTTATTGATTAGGATATGTACTAGACCTCTGATTTCCTTGGTGCAAAATCTCAGAGGAGGAAATTTCCTTTACCAGCACAGATCTTTATTCATTTATTTATTTTGCAGCTTGAATTCTTAAAGTTGCCTAGAGCACTATGAGCTATATGATCTTTCCATATATGTATCAGAGTGGGACGGTGGCTGAGGTCTTGCTGGCTATCAGAAAAGCTCTCTACCTGCTCTTCTTTGCGTGCTGCATCTCTATAGCAGCAAGCACCTCGCATACATAAAATGCCTGCTGCTCAGCAGGCTTTTTAAAAAGGAAAGCAAGCTTTCCTAAAAGGAAAGCAAGTTTTGAGGGGTCAACAATCTTCTTTATTTACATTCACCAATAGAGAAATTTAGAAGGAATGACAGTGTGTGTTCGTCGTTTCTCGTTGCCGAAGAAGACCATGCCATGAGAGAAATAATGACACGACTTGCACTTGACTTTGTTTTGAGTGAGGGAGGGCTGTGCAGGTCACCAACCTCACTCACTTCTCCTCCAGAACCATCTGAATCCAGTGACCAGATATTTATCAGGATGACAGGAGATGACCCACGATGAGGCATTTGGGATTAAATATCTTGCCCAAGATCCCACAGCTAGTGAGTGTCAAGTGTCTGAGTTGAGATTTGAACTCAGATCCTCCCGACTCCTGCATTGGTACTCTATCCACTGCACCACCTAGTTACAGAGAAAATATAATCAGATAAATAAAGACCAACAGAAAGGACCTCTAACTGTCTGACCATGAGCTTTACATACATCACAGATCAATAGACAGATCCAACTGTCTGACCATTACATACATATATAGAGAACAGAGAGACAAGCACCAACATCTGAGTTTTCAAAGTGGGGGGAACTCCTTAGCAGCTACTCAGAGACTCATATGGCACATGAACCTTCTTCTAAAGAGTAAGCCCCAAGTAAAACCTCACCTCAGAGTATATATACACTTTTCAGAGCTGGAGGGCTTCATGACCCTCATGATTCAGTGTCTGTCTCATTAGAAATTAACTAAAGGTCTCTGAGGCCTATTAATGGTCAGGGAAGATCTTTAATTCGACTTAACATTACAATCTTTTCTTATTAATATACTGTATTTCAACACAGTAAATTGAAATTAGATAACAATGTAGGTGCCAGAGTAGATAGAGGATGGCTTGTAGTCAGGAAGATCTGCAGATACTAGTTGTGTAACCCTGGGCAAGTCATCTAATCTTGTTTGCCTTGGTTTCCCTACATGTAAAATTAGTTGAAGAAGGAAATGGCCCACCTCTTCAATATCTTTATATCATACAGGGTTAGAAAGGGTAGGACACAATTGAAACAACTGAAGAACAACCACAGCCACAACAATGATCTTTATGGAAAGCATCTGTGCTTAATTTTGGGAGGATGTCTGCACTTTGAAAAGATGCTTTTCCCAGTACCTAACACATAATGTCCATTGTAGTGGAATAAGTACTACATCTTCAACACTTAAGTGATGTTAGTGAAGACGGACACACCCTTCACTGAAGTATGTCACAACCATTTTAGGACTTAGATTATTAAAAGGGGTCCTAAACTGAGTTCTATAATTTTTTAACTGGTAACGATTTTTCAGTATATTTGTCTTTGTTATAATAATGTTTTATATAATATATTTAAAGACATTTTGAGAAGGGGTACATAAGCTTCACTAAACTGCCAAAGGGGCCTGTAACTTTAAAAAGATGAAAACTCCTGAAGGTCTTCTAACATTTGTATAGATGAACAATCCATCAACCCAACTGATGGCCAATTTGGGGGTGAGCCTTTTTGAATTTATCTAGAATAGTACTAGGATCATGAACACGGATTTCATCACTGGAACTATAGTTTAAACTTTTTCAGTTCTATAGGATCAGTCTCAGGTTGAACACCACTGAAAAGTCTAGAGTCCAACCAGGGTCTGCTCCACAACTCAGTAGAATAAGCAATAAAGCAACAATTTCTAAGGAAGGAAGATGTGCATGTAATGGTTTTGTGGAATTTGTGCTAGTTGTGTTTTGGTTTATTAATGTGAACTTTTGACTCAATCAAGTTACTTTTATTTTGGCTTTTAAAAGCATGGTACTCCATTTTCTCTCATGGATTTTCTTTTATATGGGAATTGAATCTACTATTTTATTTCTACCTCAGGCAAAATAGTTAAGAGAGAGTACTTGAAATGTTTCTTCTCCTTATAAATTATTTAATCCATAAAGGTTTTTATTGTATGTGTTCTCTGGGGGGCATCAATGCCTTAACAATAGTGAGACTACTTAGTTTTCAAAGTCTAGTTGGTAACTCGCTTTAGGCTTTTGTTTTCATTCACCTCTATTTTATAATAGGAATCTAAAATATAGTGGCCTCTTCATATATCATTTACGTAATTTTGGTTAGAAATCAGAGAAGCAGCCTTTTAAAAATGATCAAAATCATATTTTCAGGCTTGAATAATGTTCTATTCCCAGAATTTTCCTATACCTTTTAGTCATTTTGACAAAGATTTTAGGTGTTTCTGTAGTGATTCAGTTACATTTAATTTGAAATTAAAAAGTTTTCACCTCAACAATAATATAATTATTATTATATACATGTTTAAGAATGGTCAGTTTAAAGAATATGATGAAAGGCTGCAGTTACTTTCATGATAGAATTGTTTTTTTTTTTTTAACAGCCTTTAAAAATGGAATGGTTATGAGACAATTTTTTTCTTTTTTTTAAATTTTATTTATTTAATTTTTTACATTCATTTTCACAAATTTTTGGGTTCTCCCCTTTTATCCCCTCCCCCCACCCCAATACCCCAAGCAATCTAATTTTCCCTATCTCCAATCTGCCCTCTCTTCTGTCATCCCTCCCTTCTCTTGTCTCCATCTTCTCTTTTCTCCTGTAGGGCCAGATGACTTTCTATTCCTCATTAACTGTATGTCTTCTTTCCTAGTTGCAACAACAATACTAAACAGTTGTTCCTAAAACTTTGAGTTCCAAATTCTCCCCATCCCTCCCTCCCCACCCATTCCTTTTGGGACGGCAGGCAATTCAATGTAGGCCCCATCTGTGTAGTTTTGCAAATGACCTTCCTGATAGTCGTGTTGTGTAAGACTAACTGGATTACCATCCCTCCTACCCTGCCCCTCATTGTTTCTCTTCTGTCTTTTGATCCTGTCCCTCCCCAAGTGTTGACTTCAAATTGCTCCCTCCTCCCTTTGCCCTCCCCTCCATCATCCCCTCCCTTGCAATATCTCCTTCTCCCCCGCTTTCTTATACTGTAAGATAGGTTTTCATACCAAAATGAGTGTGCATTTCACTCCTTCGTTTAGTCAAATGTGATGAGGATAAACTTCTTGTTTTTTTTTTTCTCAGCTCTCCTCTTTTTCCCTCCACTAAGAAAAACTCCTACCTGCCTCTTAAATGACATATAGTTACCCCCTTCCCTTTCCCTCTCTTTCCTCCCACTACATTTCTCTCTCACCATTTACCTTAATTCTTTTAAGGTATGGTCCCATCCTATTCAGTTCAATCTGTGCTCTCTATCTCTGTATGTGTGTGCATGTGTGTATGTGTGTGCATGCGTGTACATGTGTATGTGTGGTCCCACCAACTACCCAGATACTGAAAAGTTTTAAGAGTTAGAAATATTGTCTTTCCCTGTATGAATGTAAACAGTTCACTTCTGGTAAGTCCCTTAAGACTTCTCTTTGCTGTTTCCTTTTTCATGCTTCTTCTCATTCTTGTGTTTGAAAGTCAAATTTTCTTTTCAGTTCTGGTCTTTTCATTAAGAATGATTGAAAGTCCTCTGTTTCATTGAAAGACCATATTTTCCCTTGAAGTATTATACTCAGTTTAGCTGGGTAGGTGATTCTTGGTTTGAGTCCTAGTTCCTTTGCCTTCTGGAATATCCTATTCCACGCCCTTCGATCCCTTAATGTAGAAGCTGCTAGATCTTGGGTTATCCTGATTGTATTTCCACAGTACTGGAATTGTTTCTTTCTAGCTGCTTGCAAGATTTTTTCCTTGAGCTGGGAGTTCTGGAATTTGGCCACAATGTTCCCGGGCCGCTGCCGCCTCAGCCGCCGCCCACACCTCTGCCTCCGCTGCTTCCTGCCCCGTCTCTGCCACCGCCGCTTCCTCCCGAAGGGGCCCGAGTCACGGAGATGCTCAGCTCTCCTCCTCCAGCCTGGCCTTCTCTCTCACTGACCTGTAGCTTCTGTGGGCGGAGGGACTTTCCCGGCTGCCGGAGCTTCCGTCTCTGAAGCCTGCTCGGATCAGCTTCTCTGGGGCCGCGGCCAGGGCAGCGCTGGGGGTGGGGTCCACTTTCCAGGGTGCGACGGACCCTGGGGACGGGTCTCCAGGGCTCCCTGAAACGGAAGTCTCTTCCACTCCATTTCTGCACACCTTGTATTGACCCAGAAGTTATGGGGGTCTCTTTTTACATTAATTCTATGGGCTTTGGTTTTGAAGCTCGTAAACGTGCGTCCTTCTACTCCGCCATCTTGGCTCTGCCCCCCCCCCCCCGTTATGAGACAATTTTAAGAAACATAAGTGCAATACCTGAATTATCTCAGTAAGAAATTAATACCTTTTAAAAATATTTGTGTTTTTTGTTTAAAACAAAACTGTATATGTCAGAGAGCACGTCCCTGCCTCTAATAGATTCTTAATACCTTTTGATAGTTTTATTCTTCTTAGCATATGTGGTTGTATCTATTGTTACTAATGTTAGGAAAAAAGAAGAGTTGAGAAGTTCTTATAACTTTTGATTGATTAGCAAGTAGTTCTGGGTACTGACAGCAAGTTATTTTTGTTGCAAGAGTGAGGTAATGGTTAGAAAGCTGCTCTTGAACTAGAGTTTTATCTCACAAAGTTTTTTTTGGTAATTTGCAAACTTTTTCTCCTAAAATAATTAATAATTGACATATTTTGTAGGGTTATGTAGAGAAATTCTAGATACCAAATTAGTTAAGTATTGAACATTTTGACATGCATAAGTTTTAAGGAAGGGAAGGCTTACCAAATTATTCTAAGAGAACTAAAATAAAGATTGACTTGTTGTTCTTTTGGAATTTCAAGATTAAATTTTTGAAGGGTTCAAAATAGCCTGCAGTCTCTAGTAATTTCTTCTGAGAGCTTCAGAAGAAATTAACAAGCCTTCATACACTTAGACACACATACAATCTCTGAACAGTTGCCTAAAAATAAACCAGACTAAAGAGAAAGAAAAAATGTACTTTTTAAAAGAAGCTAAATATGTTAATACTTTCAGAATTGTGTCTAAGTAAAACAAAGGGGAAAAAGACAATACCTATGTTATATGCATATTTTAATTAGCAGAATTTAGTTTTAAAGAAAGACAACAAAATGGGATTATTGTCACGAAAAATAAGCGAACAAAATACTTTGAAAATAATACAGATAAATCTTGAGTTATCTAAACATTATATAGCAACTATTATTCATAAATCACATAAGCAAATGACGACTATGAAACAGGAAAGTACGACCTTTGAAACTAAAGGATATAGCAAATAGAGATTGACATGACAAATTAGTCATTTCATCAAAATAAATCCCATTTTAAAAAAGTATAATTAGGAAGAAAAAACCTTTCAGTGAGAATGACAGCATATGCTTTTTATGCTTGACGTATTTACTAGATTTTTAAAAAATGTAAAGTGACTTTCAATTGGTATGGAATCATATGGAAAGGACATTTACTTGGTTTGTGGGAAGATTTCTAGTTCATCAGATTTTGAGAGGTCTTAATAAAATCTTTTATCCACACTGAAAAACAATTTTCTTATTTGTTTCACTTTGAAAGAATTTTTAATAGTGTACTAAAGAATATTAGCAATTGACTTTGGCTAATAATTCCAAAACTAACCTAAGGCAATGAGAATCTATCAGTAAGACTGATATACATACATATATATTTATATATACCATCTAACATTCTCCTCTTGAAAAAATATTCATACATAAAAGCATACATGTATGTGTGTGTGTGTGTGTATGTGTGTGTGTGTGTGTGTGTGTGTGTACCACCTAATGTTCTCTTGAATATGGATTTGGCATTAATAGAACATTTGAAAGCATTTACAGTGAAAATGAAATACCTTTAAAATACTGGATGGGAACTTAGAGAGATGTTTGTAGATTGCCCTTGAGATTTTTTTTGATGTTTAGTATTTAAAGATCCAAAGTTGATAATTTGTAGGCTAACAATGTCTAACCTAGGGCTATAGAAAAGATTTACTTTTTAAAATGGCACTTTTATTTATATTTTAAAAGCTACTTTTCAGGAGTGAGAGTGAGGAGGAAGAAAAAAAACCTTTGCTTTTTAAAATGGCATTTTTATTTAAGTTTTTTAAAGCTGCTTTTCAGGAGGTAGGAGTAGGGAGGGATAAAAAAAGTCTGCTTAGAACTATGAAAATATATATTCAATAAAGCTTCAAATATCTCAACTTTGATCTTAAAAGACTCCATCACATTTTTTCTAGCTAGTAGGACATGATATTCATACATGTATTCATACATACATGTATGCATGTATTTCTCTGTGTAACTAGGCAGAACATAAATGAGCATATATACATTTTAGAGTCAACTACCTTTTGAGGGAACAATAGAAATTTCCAGTCATACACAGACTGAATCACGTTATGTAGAAATACTTAGTTTAGTCAAGTGCTAGTGGCCTAGAGGAAATTTGGATGTAGAAATTAGAAAACCTAGTTCTGAGTACTCACTTGCTATCTATGGGATTAGCCAAGGTATTTAATTTCTTCTGGGCTGCTAATTCATTTGTAAAATGGGAAAAGAATAATTATGAGGTAAAATGCCATATATATATATATATATGTGTGTGTATATATATATAAATGCTATATACAGACACACATGTATACATATGTGCATACAAACATATATATGTAAAATTTTGTGTATATATGGGTGTGTACATACACATCCATATGTGGCACATATGTATACACACATACAACATACACACACACATCATTATGTGTTATTATTATCCAGGTACAAAATAGAAGTTGAAGCCTCACAGGGTGGTGAGATTTCCAAACTGGATTGGCTCATTGAATATACTGCTACCATAACTTCTAGATTTATTGATAAATCAGCAACTCATAAGCAAACTCTGGTTTAAGACTTTTAAAGGTAATCAACTACTCTTAGTATGGCATTAGCTAATAATGAGCAGAATGTTAGCACTTTACCTTAAATTTTTTTTTTCAATTTTATTAACACTCTGAAAGGCCTAAGAGCCTTCATGATAAAAAAAAACAAAACACCTTCTAGTAGTAAAATTTTGGACACTAAGGTGTGGGGGGAACCACATGTGTATATTATGTCTATATCCATATGCATATATATTACACACTTAATGTTTTTATATATGATGTGTTTTCAGTGGTACCATATATATACATGCACACACAAACATGTGTGCATACATATACACATATATGTGCAGTGTGTATGTATGTACACACATGTGCATATACTGATGCATACACATACATATACACACATATATGTGTGTATATAGACAACACACTAAAAACATAACTTATAGGTAGCCTCACATGCTAGGTTGATCAGTATCATTTCAAAAGCACTTTACTCTTTATCATTTCATATACATCTAGGTATCTATCTCCAAAAATGTCTCTTTTCATTTCTTGCCACAACACATTTTTGGATGTGGCCAGACTTGGGAGTTTATTTTGTTTGACTATGTTCACATGAAAGAAGTGTTCTTTTTGTCCTTTTTCCTTGTTTCTTTTTCTGTTTTCCTTCTCTTTCTTTCCTTCCTTTTTTTTTTAAGTGGGTAGGGGGAGGTGACAGGGAGAAAAAATAATACTTGATTATTGAAAATACTTTGTTTTCAATAGTAAATCACAGTTTTGGAGTCATGATGGCAATAAAACAATTGATAGGGTGGAAATTAAGACATGTAGGTTCTAGTTCTAATTCTACCCTGAGCAAAATACTTAATTTTTCTGAACTTCAAGCTCATCATCTGTAAAATTACAGAATTTTACCACATGATCATAAATGTCCTTCCAACCCCCAAAATATCATATTTCAAGATTAAAACAGCAATTGTAGGCAGGAAAGCTTTTAGCTCACTGAAACCTAACACAATTTTAATCTATATTTCAACATTTGTCCCCTCCACCTTGAGTTAGAATTTTTTCCCAGATACGTATTTCGGTTTGATTGGCAGTATGTCAGATTGTCCCACTTAAAGACAGAAAAAATTAATCAACCAGAAAGTACATATGTATTTTGTGCCTACTATTTGCCCAGCAGGACATTAATATGAGGGCATTTATTGACTTTTGGTAGTGAATTTTTTGTTTGCTTATTTGCGCAATTGCTATTATGATTTAAACAAATAAGATAAATTATTGAGAATTCTGCTACTTATGAAAAAACACACATGTGCATACCTATATACTTGCAAGCGTGCAAGTCTGAACCAAAAACAAAAAACTTGGAAAATGTATATATCATTTTATATTACTTTAAAAAAATCAAAATGAATATTATTTGAAGTTTAAAATGAGACAATGAAAAGAATTTTGTTTCCAGAATTTATTTAAGTAGCAACTTTGCAAAATTCCTAAGCATATGAATGATTCATGATTAATTATATTTCTTTTGGGGGAGAGAGATTCAGATCTGTGGTTTCATCTGTGATTCATCTATATAAGCTCCTTGTGAAATTTTATAGAGACACTCAACTTTTAATTCTGCTCTGGAAGTTCTACTGATTTAGAGTCCTAGAGAACTGCCTGGGGCCACTGAAAAATTAAGCATTTTGCCTATGGTCAAAGAGCTAAGGTATGTTAGTTGTAGAAATTAATTCCAGTTCTCCCTAACTCTACAGTTAATCTCTATCCACTGTGCCTTGATGCTGTTCATGATTTCTTGAAATTAAATTTTAAAATCAACATATATTGTTTTCCAACACTATAAAAGATGCATAAAATTATTTGAGCTTTATACAACATGATTTAAGAATCTTTTACAAATAATTTATTTCTTACAAATTTTTTGTGAGTCCATTTATTGTTGTAAAGATGTAGACTATAAATTTAATACCCATGAGTATGATCTTAAGCATTTCATCCCAATTAACCAACACTAAATTCAATCAATTGACATTTTCACTCTAAATGGTAATATAGAGGGGGATTTTTGACTTATAATTCACCTTGCTTTCTACTTTTTACTCTGAAATCCCAACTGTATTTCCTTTATTATTCCCTCTCCCCCACACAGATTTCTGCTTAATTTCATTTATTTCAAATTTCCTTTTTTTTTCTTCTCCCTATACCCTTCCTCCCTATTAAATTCTTGCCTTTGGTTGAAACTTGAATACAGATTACAATCCATGTTTCTATAGTGCATTTAGGTAATTGACAAAGACAAAGCCAGTTCATAAAGTTAATTAGAATTTTTCATCTCTTCACTTTCAATTAGTTTCATTGATATGACACATTTTTTCCTATTTAATGTCTCACCATTATCTCTAGGCAGTACACAGGTTGTGCTGGTATAGTGTCTGATCAAGTAAGTAGTGAGCATTAACATCTCAAAGAAGAAACTATTTTTTCAGTGTTCTAATTGTCCTCTTGTCTGAGCAGCTGAATCTTGTAAATAGTATTTACTTCATTTGTGTAGCAATTTTGATTTACTTTTGAAAATGTTTTTTTTTTTTTTCTGGAAAACAGAGAGTGCTGCAGAATGCAAAGAGAAGTAAGATATGTCTTCATATAACAACTCTAAAATGGATTAAATATCACTACAAGACTACACATTTTAAAAAATGATCACAAATTAGTATATGAATTGCTATGATGCTGAATGTTAAAACTGACAGGAATATTTATAACAAGAATAAATGGCTTCAGCCATTGGTTTTTACCTATGACATACAGAAAGAGTTACTTCATAGATAAGTCTTATAATCTAATTAAATTTGGTTGTTAAACATCTTACAGTCTTCCTTTAAAATAAAGTTAAACATCATTTGTAGTTTTTAAAAATTAATTTATATTTAAGTGTTCAACATTCACTTCCATAAGATTGGGAGTTTTAAATTTTCCTCCCCTCCTTCCCATCTCTCCTCCATAAGACAGCATGCAATCTGATATAGGCTCTATGTATACATTCATATTAAACATTTTCACATCTATCATGCTGTAAAGAAGAGTTAAAACCAGTGGAAGGAACCACACAACAGAAGAAACAAAACAAAAAAAAAGGGGGAGCAAATTGTATATATGTCCATCTGCATTAAGACTCGACAGTTCTTTCTCTGGATATAGATGGCCCTTTCTATCATTGGTCTTTTGGAGTTGTCTTATATCCTTGCATTTCTGAGAAGACCTACGTCTAGCAATGTTAGTATTCACACAGTGTGACTGTTACTGTGTACAACGTTCTCCTGGTTCTGCTCATTTCACTCACTAATTCATATTAAGTCTTTTCAGGTTTTTCTGAAGTCCATCTGCTCATCATTTCTTATAACACAATAATATTCCATTACATTCATATGCCACAATTTGTTCAGCTATTGATGGGCACCACCTCAATTTCCAGTTCTTGACCACCACAAAAAGAGCTGTTGAAAATATTTTTGTACATGTGGGTTCTTTCTTCATTTTTATGATCTCTTTGGGATGCAGAGATATTGCTGGATCAAAGGGTACGCACAGTTTTATACCCCTTTGATCATAGTTCCAAATTTCTCTCTAGAATGATTGGATCAGTTCACAATTCCACCAACAATAAATTAGTATCCATATTTTCCCATATATTCTCCAACATGTGTAATTTTCCTGTTTTGTCATGTTAGTCAATCTGATAGGTGTGATGTGGAACCTCAGAGTTATTTTGATTTGCATTTCTCTAAGAGTAATTTATAGCATTTTTTTCATATGACTTTAGATAGTTTTAATTTCTTTATTTAAAAATTGCCCATTCATATTCTTTGACCATTTGTCAATTGGGGAATGACTTGTATTCTTATAAATCCAACTCAGTTCTCTATATTTTAGAAATGAGGCCTTTATCAGAGACACTGGCTGTAAAAAAAAAAAAAAAATTGTTTCCCAGCTTTCTGCTTCCTTTCTAATTTTAGTTGCATTGGCTCCCTGAGGCTCAGGATCTCCCCCTGGTTTGTTGAGGTAGGGCTTGTTGCCAGCTTGCTGGGACATTTCCTGTCCTACCAACTACTTCCATTTTACCCAAATGAAAAGGACCCAACTTTCCTGGGCTAAGACACTGCTCCACCCCATCATTTTGTTGACTCTGCTGTTCCAGGACTTTTTCTGGGATACTATTTTTTGGTTTTCAGAATTCAATATCAAAGAGTGGCAGCCACTTACTGTTTCCTTTGTCATCCTGGTTTCCCTATTTTGTTGGTTTTAAGAGGGGAAAGAAAAGTAAGGGAAAAGAAATACATTAGGAGGGAAGGAGAGGGAATTACTATTTCACATAAATGGAGTATAAGAGAAGACTCTACAAACACGCATGACATCAGTCATCTGAACCAGATGAAAGAGACTTGAGTACATCACACACACATTCGCGTACATGTGTAGGCACATGCATGCGCGTGCACACACACAGAAACACACACAGAAAGAGACTGATAGAGAGACAGAGTTTTGTATATATAAATAGAACAGAGAATGGTTAAGCACATGAAAAAGTGGAGTATAGTTGAGGATAGAATGGTATTAAATAATGTTAACTCAACTTTGGAGTTAGCATTATGAAGTAGTGAATAAAAAGTAATTTGGTATAAAAATAAGACATCGGGTTTAGGGAAGAGAGAAGACCCTGAGGACTGCAAATTCACAGTTTCAATTGTAAATTGCTATTAGTGAGCAGATCTCTTCGCTCTCTCTGTATTTTTCTTCTTTGTAGAGAGGAGGGAAAGATAAAAAAATTAAGAGATTATGATTGATAGAGGAAAATCTATAATCGACAATCATAGTAATGAATGTTGATGGTATGGATTCATCCAAAAAATAAAGGAGGGCAGCAAAATGGTAGATTACAGATTTGTTAGAAATAATATTGTTTATAAGAAATACACTTGAAACATAAAGTTTCATTAGGAGTTTAAATTAAGGACTGAAGTAGAATTTATTGTTTCAGGCAATTATGATCTTACATGAAGTCAATAAACATAGCTAGCTATAGTCTTAAATAGATAAGCAAGGAAATTGTATTCTACTTAAAGGTGTCATAGAAATTGAAGGAATAACAATATATATATTTATATGATTATATATATATACACACACACATATATGTATATACACATATATGCATGAATGGAAAAGCATTTAAGTATTTGAAGGAAAAAAATAATAGAATTATTAGAGACATGTAGCCTATAAAGCAATAATAATTGATGTGCTCCTTTCAGACTTAAACAAATCTAACAAAAAAGATAAGAATGAATTTTAAACTCCAGTATAATTTTAGAAAAGTTAAATAGGAATAAATAAGAATTGGAAGGAATATCAATGCTTCCCAGTTATGTGTAGCACCTTTACAAAATATATTAGGCTACTAAAATCCTCATAAATGAGTGCAGGAAAACAGAAATATCTTTATTAAGACATCCTTATTAGCTACAACATAACTCAAATGATAATGATTAAAGGGCATTTGTTTTCAAACAAAAACAGAGAATTGTTGAGTCAGAAAACAGATGATAGAAATAACTAATGATGTCATTAAAGAAAATTACAACAATGAGATAATATACTAAAACATGTGAGAAATACTCAGAGTGGTCATTCAGGGAAAAAAAACTATTTACTTGCATTTATATACATATATTAATAACTTCATCAGGAAATGAAAGGACTTTTAAAAAAATTGGTCATGTAACTAAATATTAACTTGAAATATTATAAAGACAAAAATAATTCTGAAAAACACATTTCTCTGTTGAAGATCTTATATTCAAGATATATTGAGAATTAATGTAAATAATAATAATAATTAGCATGTGCACAGCATTGTAATTTTTGAAAAGTGTTCCAAATATATCATTTTTATCTTTTCAAGAACTCTGGGAGCTAGGTGCCATTCTTATCCTTATTTTAAAGATGAGTAACCTGGGGGCAGATAGAGTTTGAATCATTTACTCAAGGTCACACAGCTTGTTCTGAAGCTGGATATGAACTTATCTTTCTGATTCCAAGAAGGCCATTGTGATATCTAGCTGTCTTGTCTTTTTGATTCTCTATTTGTCTCTGTTTCTATTTCTGTCTCTTTCAACACACTCAGGAAAAGGAGCCAATCTCTGAACATATAAGTGGTCAAAGGATATAAATGGAAAGTTCTCCGAAGAAGAAAGTTAAAGTTTCCAATCACTAGTAGAAAGAGAAATGCAAATAAGAACCTGAATTTCCACTTCACATCAATCAGATTGGTGAAAAATGATAAGGAAAATAAAAACTACTGGTGGCACTATGAGAAGACAGGTCTGTTAATGCATAGATGGTGGAACTATGAAGTAGTCCAGTCAGTCTGGATAGTAATTTGGAACTACACTCAAAAAGTCACTAAACTGTGAATATTATTTTACTCAATAATATCACCATTACATTAGATCCCAGAGATCAAAAGAAGGGGAAAGGAACTATGTACACAAACACATTTGTTCCAAACTTTTTGTTTTATAAGACAACTGTAAATGAATTAGGGAGTTGTCCACTGGGGGTGGCTGAAAACATTATGATCAATGAATGTAATGGAGTAACATTGCACCATAAGAAATGATGGAAGAGAAGTACCAAGAGGGCTTATATGAATTGATACAAAATGCAGTGAAAAGAAATCAAAGAATGCATGCAATAACTTCAATAATATAAAGGAGAACAATTATGAAATTTTTAAGAAGTAAGATAAATGCAACAATCCAACATGACTCCATAAGGTAGGCAATAAATCATGATTCCTAAGCTTTTGCAGAAACAGGATAGGCTAGAGGGACAGTAAGAAACATGTTCATATGCTATCAATAAGTAAATTTATTTTGCTTCACTATACTTATTTTTTAAGGGACACCTGATTTGTTAGGGAGAAATTAGGGAAAATGGGGAGTGATAATTCTACTAAAAAGGAATAAAGGAAAGAGGATCCATGAATAATTAAACCTATATACGAGAGAGTAAAAGGAAATTTAGAAGGAACAGAAAGAAGTAGGGAACTATTGGCAGTGCCATATTAAATGTTGTATCTGTAAATATCCCAGCACCACAGGTTCTTAGATTCACTTTTCTAAAGGGAAAGCAACTTTTTAGGGATCAACAATCTTCTTTAATCACATATACAAACAGAGAAAATTACAAGCAGAGAAATAAAGACCAACAGACAGGGCTTCTATCTGACGATAAGAAATATATACATCACAGATCAACCATTACATACATAGTTACCAGAGAGAGAAGCATCAACATTTAGGTTTTTAAAGCAGGGGTGAAGGGGTGAGAAGGGGGCAGTGGGGGGCAACCCAGAGTCTTATCTGGCACATATCCCAGGAACACTCTTCCGAAGAGTTAGCCCCCAAAGTAAAACCTCACCTCAGAGTGTGTATATACACTTTTCAAAGCTTGAGGGCATCATGACTCTTGTGACCCAGTGCCTCATAAACAATTAACAAAAGATGTGGGCCTTCCTACAAAACAAGTCTCCTCTAATCAAGGTTCCCTCAATGGGTTACACATGAGACCTATTAATGGGGGAGAAAGAGGGAGAGATCTTTAACTCTAACATCAGAAATGTGAGACATGAATAACAGGTGTTTATATCATCCATATCCTTTGGTCTAGAGGTCCCAAAGCTAGGTGTATACCCCAGGGATGTTAATTATAAAAATAAAATCCTATATGAATCAGAACATTTATATTATCACTTTTTTTGGTAGTAGCAAATAACGAAACAAACTAGATATTCATAAAATGTGTATTGACTAAACTTGTTCAAAGATAGACGGAGATAGACAAATGGATACAGAGAAAAACAGAAAGATGAGTAGTCCCAGGCTTATGTTGGGATTTGCTCCAGGAAAAGAGAAAAAAAAAGACCCACACTATGTTAGGACAAGGCAGAGCCTAAACAAATCTCTCATTTCCAGCTTGCCTCCCTAGGAAGAAATTTAGAGAAATTTTCCCTGTGGATAAGATTTGGATTTTTCTTTTGGTTGAGTGATATCTCACCTGGCTGCTATCCAGAAACATGTAATTACTGTACCATTAAAAAAATTTATCAATGAAAATAATTTTTGAAAACTGTCTTCCTAAGGAAATCTATTTCTGATTTAAATGAGGGCAAGGTTTTTGAGACTATGTATCTAGATGATGGAGATTATGTTGTAACAGTAAAAATTAAATTTTATACTGTTACATAGATGGATTATTTACTAACAATTTTAGTTGATCTTAAAAAGAAAACTAAAGCAAGTTGATTTGGGGATTTGGTTTATAGTCTGAGTTGTATTTCCAAGAAGAAGTTAATTTCAATATAAAAAGGAGTGCTTTCATGTTACTATTATTTTTTTAAAAAATCTTCAAAAGTCATATTTAATTCTGATTTTGTTGCCCTAAGCCCAAATCACTCAGTTTTTATCTGTCAACAGATTATTGTGTAGTGTTACATTAAAATGGAGTAAGCCCAGTTTCTCAACTGGAATCTGCTAAGAGAAATAGAACTATAAAATACAAATAGTGTGGTCTAGTCTAGAATTTGAATTTAGACTCTGATACTTTTGAATAAGCTTATAATTTCCAATTTCTGTCCATTGTCCTTGGTTTATTAGAGAATGGTATATTTAATATAGCTTCTAAGAGATAAGTCGCATCATGGAAGAAGAACTTGGTGGTGACTGAATCGCTGAATGTAATTAAATATTTTGCAACCTTGTATCTAAGAATATCATTTTATAGCAACTGCACATCTAATTTTTAAAATCAATTGCAAAGTGCAAAGTCTGAACTACTACTGTACTTTGAAATTGAAATAATAATGCATTTCATAGTTTCTAGTAAGTAAAATATAAAAAATTCTGGTTTATTATTCAATATAGTACTTTCTTTAGTTCTTTATAAAACTTTTACATTTTCTTATTATGAGTTGGATAAGCATTCAAAAACAGAAATATTTCTCCACACACAGAAAGAGGACTACATGTGAAACTGACTCCCTACTATATATAGTGTATTTTTATTCGCATTGTTTTGTTTTTAGTATACCATATTTAAATTTTAATATGTGGCCCTCCTTCTGAACTTCCTTCAGCCTTCTAATGCATATTTTTTTAAAAAATGATTCATTGAAGTTTTCTTTTTTCTTCTTGTGCTAACAACAACGTCACTATTCCTAGTTCTCCTATTCTCCCAAGAAAATCCATCCTTCACTCTCCCCCATCCCAAAAAAGCCCCTCCTTGGTAACTACTAGGTATAGCTAAGCAAAACAAATCCATGCATTGACTGAAGCTGAGAGTGTCTGTTTTATTCCATATCTCTAGTCGATCACCTATTTATTCATTAATAAAACATACGATTCTTTAGGGTGTGACTGGTCATTTTGACTTCAGTTCTTAATCTTCCACAGTTGTTTTCCTTTATAGGGTTGTACTCACAGTACAAACTGATTTCTTCATTTTGTTACAATTTTATAAGACTTCCCAGACTTTTCGGGACTTTTCCCTTATTACATTGCTATGCCATAATTTGTCCAGCCATTTCCCAGTTGCTACCACTCTTATTTTCCTTGCCTTTTTTTTTAAGTGCTGCCATGTTTTTGTATATATTAGCTCCTAAAAATCAAAGAAGCAGATAATTTGCTGTTATCAAATAGTCACATTGTTATTGACTTTAAAAAATCAATCTCCTTTTCTAACTATAAACACAGTGTAAGTTTTTGAGCCACTTCTAAAAATCCCTCCCATTTTCAGTGACTTTAGGCATGGTGCTTTAGAAATTTTAGCAAGTATTTATAATCATCATTATTAATACCATTAAAATTATTATTATCACTCAGGAAATTACTAGACCAGGCAGTTGGAATTAGAGTGTAAACATTGACTTCCTATTGTTATTCCTCAGTTGTATGGATGCTTGTAGGTTAGATTAGAGGTTATTCAGCAAGAGCTATGACAAATATGCAAGCCAGTTTCAGATTAGTTCTGCCTATGGGGATTTGTACATCAGCCACTTAGATTTCCATGCATAGTTTAACTAATACTTATGGATTTTATAATACACCCTCCTTGCATATTATCTACCATAGATTCTAAGAGGGCCATGTCAGATAAGAAAAGGATGATTTTTGTTTCTTTTGAGCTGGATCTATCATTTTATTAGTAAAGAGAGATCCTGGTAAGGGACTCCCTTTACCAATGTGAATTGGCACCTTATCTTTAATTTGTATCCTTCTTATCTGGGGACACAGAGAAATTAAGTGACTTGCTCAAGGTCCCACAGTATTTGTCAGAGACAAGACTTAATCTAGACCTTTTTGACTCCAAGGCTTGCTCTCTAACCAGAAGGGGTAAATATTGTAAGTTATGAGCCATGGTGGGGAAAGGTAGCAATATGACCTAATAGTACTTTGCTGTTGTTATAGTTGAAATAAGGACTTCCATTTTGCTAGGATTATAGGAAGGAGGACATAAAGTTAGTGAATTTACCTGGAAAATTTTTTGTTATTTTGATATTCCAAATGGAAACTTATCCATTCTTAATGCCAAACCAAAATCTCTCTCCTTTTCTATGCAGTTGTCTCCAACTACTCTAGCCTTCATTACCCTCCAATTATAATCTCTACCCCATGGTTTTGTGTAGTCCCTGGAGGGCCTCTCCCAGTTTGTTCAGTGAATGGATTCTGTAGAGAAGGATATGCCTGGTTTAAGGTTCGCTTTTGTTCTATATACATTTAAAATCTTAGCTCACAGGCTCCTGTGTATGTATTTAACTTTACTAATAGGACACAAAGCACAGTTAGGAGACAGGAAAGTTATGTATTAAAACATATTTCAAAAATCCTATAATCTTATGAAAAGTAGTGATAAAACATTTTTTCCTGTAAACCTAGGTCATATTTTCCAACAAATACATTTATTATCAGTGGGAAAAGTAGACACATGTAGAAAATGTGTGATTGATCCATGCATATGGAATACCACGTACAGGGAACATGCATGACCAAGTCCACATGTATGGAGGGGCAATATCGTTATTGGAGCAATTCATGCCTTAGATGCTTCAAGGTTGCCAGTTTTTGATGATAATATGATGGCATTGTCCCTATTGGTCTCAAGCTTTATGTCAGTCACTGTTAGACATGGTGTCATGAGACAGAAGGTATAGAAGCTCTTCTTTGTTTCTAGTTTCTGTGATCTTAGCTTGTGTATGACTTCTTTTTCATAGGAAGAATGAATGAGTTTGTGACTAGAGATCAACGTTATCCTATTGAGGAAAGACTTCATCTTTGTCTTAAAATTGACTCATATAGTAAGAAAATCCATATGGCTTCCTGTTCACTTTCTTATGACTAAACTGTACTTTATCAATATTCATTTAGAGGCCATTCTTCCTGAAAAGTCAAGATACTTGTTATCTGGAGCTCTACAATTTTTAATTTCCAAAATACTTTTACTGTTTCATGCAAATTAAGGAGAATGGAAACACACTGAGACAAGGGTCCAGGAGACAATATCATTTTTCTGTTTGATTATTTCATTGCATTCCTTGATTTTTACAAAAACTATTCAGGTCTGGGTCTGTTCTCCACTGGTCTTAAGTAAAAGGTATTGTGTGAGTTTCAGGGTCCAACAGCGATCTGAATGGTGCAATTGTCCTAAGAGAGGCAAGGACTTGTATAGTACCATTGTGGTAGAGTGATGATACTTGACTCTCTACACCCAATCCCTTGGAAGAAGCAAGCAGAGGAAAAAGAAAAGTGACATGATAGAAGGAGGAAATGAACCTGGAAGACAGCATGCAACTCTAAGACTTGTAGTGACCCAAGTTCAGCTAAAGGAAAGAGTATAGTTATGTATTCATTTTACCCTGAAATATCACTCCATACTCCTTGTGACTTTGCTATCTTTTGTATAGGTACTCACAGCATACAACATACTCTTGTGCAGAAAGCAAGGGTTCAACAAAGTGATGTTTATTAATTGGGACAGATGTCTGGAAACAGAGTAAACTGGAGAAACCAGCCCCTGAAACACACAATGATCACAGCTTTGAAGGCCTCAGGAAGTCTAGCTTCTGTGAATACTAAATGCATAGATCAGAGAAAAATATCCCATGAAGTGTACTGGCCAACTCCTGTTTTTCCGTAAAGGAACTGAGAAATTCTGACTGTCAGAGCACCTCCAGTCAACATGCTTATTCAGATATAGACAGATTCCTCACAGCATGATCTAATATGTAGAATGAGAGAATTCCCACTCCTTAGAAACTTCACAATCCTTTAGTATTATTTTAGCAGTTATATACTCTCTTATATGACTGATTAACCATCCCTATACATGTCTTCTCTCCAGTTACATTTTAAGTTGTATGAAGGCAGGGACAGATGAACTAATTTTCTATCTCACCTCACAGTGATGGAAACAATCATAACAAGTAGTTGATCAAGAGAGTTTATTGATTAATTTCCTAAGTTTATAGGATGGGGTGTTCTTGTTTTGTAATTTTTGAAACTCTATAGCCCTATGGCATCTTATTAAGAGGTCTAAAAGCATCTTCTGAATAAATCTCAGTAACTGGGGCTACTGCGATGTGAATTTGTTAGTATAGAACTCCCTTTGAACACCTGAACAATTTTGAATTCCAGACCCCTTAATCTTTAAGAGGTAAAATTTCTCTAGAATTTAGCAGCATGGAGAAAGGAACTAGGTGGGAAGAGACAATTAACTGGGACATTGGATTTAAGGATTAGGGAAGACCTGAAATTAAATTGAGCCTCAAACAGTTTCTAGCCATGTGACATTGCATAAATTACTTAATCTCTAACTGTTTCAGCTTCCTTATATGTAAAATGGTCATAATAATGACAACCACCTTACTGGCTTGAGGTGAGAAAAAAATGAGATTATATTTATAAAACACTTTGAGAAATTTAAAATTATATAAATACTAGCTGTAACTATGAAGTGGTTAAAACTTTTGTGGGTTGCCTCTCTAGCAGGTAGGAAGTCCAAGAGTTCTAGAATCTGAACTTCTGGTCAAAGAAAAGGAAATTTCCTGGACAATCTTCAAAGTTCAAGTATTCTGCCTATTGAAAGGTGTCCTGTTGAAAAAATAGATTTTTTTTTTCAGAATCATGAAAATTGGGGCTCAAATACTAATTTTGACAGATGAGACTCTGGGGAAAAAACTCCCCAGAACACAATTTAGCCTCTCAGTGCCCCAGGAAAGTCTCCAAGACTGTCATTCTCAAAGAAGGTCTAGGCTGGTAGAAAAGCTCTTGATTGGTAGTTCCCTGTACCAGTGAAGTTATAAATTTGATACTATCCCATCCCATATAATTGCAAAATAGGAAATTTCCCCACTAGCATATCTCTTGCCAAGAAAAGACGATTGTATATGAGACTTTGATTTGGGGAAGAATCATGGTAAAAGGCTAAGATCACATCATTAAAAAAACTCCCACTGCTGTATTAAAATGAGTATATATAATATGATAGAGGTCAGATATGAAGAGTATTGGAGTGTTGAGGTTCAGGGTGCTGGGTACCCCAAAAAACCAACACACTGGGTCCTGTTGATGGGGTTCAGACTCTGGGAACTTCCTTGAGCTCCCCTGGAATCTCCTCACTTAAACTGACCTTTCATACTCAAATTGAGCTCTCCCTGTATCTCCCCACTTAATCTGGCCTTTCTTACTCAAATCTAATCTTCCTTTTCATTCTGGCAGTCTCAGGAAGCCCATGGGCTTTTCATTATCATTTCAGGTCTCTTGCACTCCCCACCCTTGATCCCATCAAAACTCCATTCCCCAGGTTGCCGTCAAGATCTGTATCCATTCCCATACTGCCCCTGTCAAGATCTCTGGATTGCCCCATCTGCTTCCCGCTCAAACCCTCCATTGTCAGATATCTCCTGAGAGCCTCCAGCTATTTTAGTCTTTGACCCTCCTTGGACTTCTCCTCAAGACCCTTCCTAAGCCCCTCCTGCCATCACCCTGGACTACCAGGCCACCCCATCCCCCATCCCTCCTATAGTCTTTTCTGTATTTAAGTTCCACCCTGCCTCCATGAAGGCGCTCAGATTCAATCTAGCTCAGACTCTGTCTAGCTGGGATTCTTCCTGGCCCGCTTGTGAATACAAGTGTTACTAATGCTTAGGCTCTGTAAGAGGCAACACAATTAGGTGAATCCTTAATAAACTTTGTTTTCTTTGACTTTAAGAAGGTTTGAGTCAAATTCATTCGAGCACAACTCGGACTGTCCGTATTTTGGGGTCCTGATCACCCTTAAACCTCATCTCTGCCAAATGAAGTTGACACAACCCTTCTTAAAGCCAAAGAAAAAACAAAGTTTATTAAAGATTCACCATATTGAGTTGACTTCTAAGGAGCCTAAGCATTTGTAATGCTTCTATTAACAAGCAGACCACATACAATCTCAGCTAGACAGAGGCAGAGCTGGGTTGAATCTAAGCACCTTCATGGAGGTGAGATGGAACTTACATACAGAAAGTCTGTGGGAAAGATCTAGAGGCAGTCTTGATGAAACTGGGGTAACTAGTGATGTAATGAACAGTGGGAAACAGCTGGAGGCAATTGGGAGGTATAGGCCTTGGGTGGGAAGCAAGTGGGACCATCCAGAGATAATAGATAATGGAGGGCCAGGCTAGATTATGGGAAACAGATTTGAGTATGAAAGGCCAGGTTAAGTGGGAAGATTCAAGGGCAGTTCAAGGAGGTTCTCAGAGTCCGAACCCCATCAGGGGCATTGATTGTCTAGCAGATGTAAGTATTTCTTTCCATTCTTGAGGAGTTCAAAAGAATATTATATGCTTTGACATCATACAGATCTATGTAGAGTAAAAGAGAGACCCAATGGAATGTTAGGGTCATGCCCATTTGGTAAACCTAGGTTCAGTTCCCTTACTGTGATCCTGAATCATCATGTGCCTTCTAGTTAGGAAGGCAGAAAGACTCTAGTGGCAATTAAATAATTTGTACAGAACAATTGTTTTTAGTCTATTTTGAGGCCTGCTGCTTTTTTTCTGCATTCATTTATGAATTTGTTAGTACATCGAATTCCTTGAATTTTGGCAGGAGTGAAATAAAAGCTGTCTTGTAGCATTATCTGTATTATTTCCTTGAGTACTTTTTCAGGAACTTGGAGCTCCCCTAGTAAGCTTTAAGTGTGGTGAAAGAGCCAGAGTCAATGATCTTTTAGGGTTCCTGTTGAGATTCAACCTGGCTCATGTTAGCGCAGGACTTGGGGTATTAGAGTTCCAAAAATGACTACCATTGAGATGTCTTTCAAATACTTTCTTTTCTTTTTGCCAGACAAATTTTTTTAAGTAGTGGCAGTTGTTATTCCTACTTTCTGATTGAGGAAACTGAAGCTTAAAGATGTTGTCTCTTGTCCAGGGTCATATAATGTCAGACGCTAGGATCCTACATGTGCTATTCTAAGTTCCTTCTCACTACACCTTCTGTTGCCTATACCTTCACTTAGTAAATAGTAAGTCCAGTTTTTTCAGACATTAGAACTAATTGAGATACATTCATGATTCATAGTATGTTGGATAAGGAAATAATCTTAAAAATGAACTTATCCCTTTCAATTTATAGATAAGGGAACTTTCTGGGGATAGAGCTGGTATAAGTACTAAAATATTTTTACTTCTTGACTGATCTTTCCACCAGCCTCCATTGTATTGTTAATGCATTTTAGCTTATTGTTAATATAATTTTACTTCTTAATGAGATCTTCCCTACCTATTAATGGGCCTGCCCATTAAGAGAAGTTTGATTAGGGAAGATTTGTAGGAAGGCCTACACCTTTTGTTAATTTTCAAATGAGACACTGGTTCTCCAGAGTTGTGATGCCCTCTGACTCTGAAAAAATGTATAAGTACTCTGAGGTGAGGTTTTACTTTGGGGCTTACTGATTGGAAGTGTTTATTTGGCCAGATGAGCTTCTGGGCGGTCACCAAGGAGCCCTCCTTTGCCTCCTCTCCCTTTTCTTTAAAAATCCAGATGTTGGTGCTTGTCTGTCTGGTAACTATGTATGTATGTGATGGTCAGACAGTTGAATCTGTCTGCTGATCCGTGTATTTCTTATATCAGACAGTTGGAAGCCCTGTCTGTTGATTATTACTTCTTTGCATTTTCTCTGAAGTTCAGAGTGCTAACTTTTTCCACTGAATGAAGTGAATGATACATGTGCTTGATTAAAGCTATTGTTGACACCTTGAAAAGTGCTTTCCTTTTAGAAATGCAGATCTAAGAACCTGTACAGCAGGTCCTCCTGTGGATATTGAGGTTCTGGATTTTATAAGAACCTCCAACAACTGTGAACAACTTAATATTGAAAATTCTCATCTTTTCCACTATTTAGTAGACTATTTTTTAAGCTATGAATTCAGATTGTGTGATCATAGCAAAGAAATAAATCAATGTCAAATATAAAGAATTCATTCGATTACTTATTCTCATTTTTCCCTTTTTAGTTCATAATATCAAGTAGAATTATAAGACCATTTATAATATTTTATTATTTTCTCTAAACATATTTCAAATATATAAATTAAAATGAAAACATACTCATTTTTACCATTTAAGGTGTAATTCTTTTCATTCTTTACATCTAAAAAATCCCATGACTCATATGCCCTTGCAGAAGGATGGGGGCAGTGTGTCAGAGGGTATGTGTACTATGAGAACAAAGGAGGGAGGAGCCAAGTGCACAGAGAGCCTGCTATTTTCTTGTTCCAGATATCTGCACTTAGAACTCCTATCTCCCCTCTTCTAGAATAACTAGGGAGTTTTAAATAATTATTCTTGCTTTAATTTATAGCGAACAACAACCCACGGTACACAAGCTTTTAGATTTTGGCTTTAAGAACTTACCCTGTCCAGATAAAAGGAATTTATTAAGCTTTTAGTTCTCCTGGTTTTTTTATAACTCAAAATGAACAAATTTCCAAGTACAAAAGAGCTGTTTTAAAGGAGCTCTTTTACTCTTTATTTGAAAACCTTTAGTTCATAGATATGTCATATGCTGAATGTAGGAATCAGACTGCTATACTTTGATCATTCCCACCACTCTCTTCTTGGTTAGTGTTTTCAATCTATGGAGTCCATCAGCAGGGGGCAGGTTGATCCCTGTGGCTTATAATGGGCAAAGTAAGAGGGGAAAAATAGGTTTTTAGAGATCATTTAAGATCAATAAGCTTCTTCCATCTTCAAGGTTTAAAAATAACATCATGAACAGATAGACTCTGGCACTAAAAAAGATCAGATATTTCTAGAGAGAAGACTGACCAGCATGTATAGCACATTTCCCCTCTTTTTTCCTTCAAAACTGTGATTTCGAGTCTATAGATTATTACAGCTATAATCAAACTTCTGGAAAAAAGAGGCAAGCAGCATAACTGCACAATTTTAACTTTCATTTACTGAACAAACATTTCTTCCAGGATGAAATATAAGGCTATTAAATGAGATTTTAAGAATTCAGTACTTTTTTGGGGGGGAATAGTTGAATTGTGCTGCATGCTAGAATTTTAACTATTGATGTGAACTTTTTTTATCACATTCTTTGAAATTGTTCATTTTTGGTTCCAGGGTTTCTCTAAAGGAGAAATAGCATTGACCCTTACTTAATAGATTAATATTGGCACTTAGGTTCTTTTTCTGTTACATTCAAGATATGATGAATACCATGGCTGTCTGGGTTATCTCCTATTACCTCTAATGTATCCTACTAACTTGTACAAGAAGTTCTTTTTAGTAGAGATGGGATATGCCAATAATTGCAATTTTGTAACCATCTGGGAGAACTGATGGGATAATGATGCTTGGCAGTTTTGGGAAAGCAAACACCATTGTATCTTAACGTTGTTCACAATGGACTAGAATAAAAGTGGTCTATGATGCCTAAACCTCAGGCAATGTTGCCAAGGAAGTAAAGTTTATCCTACATACCTCTCACATTCTGAGGTCCCCTTGTTCCCTATGTTTTCCAAAGACGTAGTGACTTCTTCATGCTTTTCAAACATAAATTCTCTTATTCTGAAAAATCACTCATCCTTCTTCATTCCCTTCACCCTCAGTAAAAACTATTACTCATTAGTACAGATCTCAGGAGAATCATCTGTCTGTCTGTGTCTGTGTTCATTCTTTGTTTTCGAAGAAGACCATGCCATCAGAGAAATGATGACATGACTTGCACTTGACTTTGTTCTGAGTGAGGGAGGGCTGTGCAAGGTCATCAGCCTCGTTTTCCCCTCCTGAGCTATCTGAATCCAGTGACTAGATATTCATCAGGAAATCATCTATAAGAAATGTTAAGAGGAAAGAAATCTGATTGTATAAATTAGTACTGGTTAGTCAATGTGAATTGCAGATTGACAGAATTTCAGATCACAATCAAAAAAGGAAGGGAAAAATTTTGGACAGGATAGAGGAGCTTTTTGGTGTTGAGGAGGCCTTGGATTCCATAAACTACAACACATAGGCTATTCTGGCCATACATATGGCTTGACTCTGTGCAGAGATTAACTAGAGATTCACATGGCAAAGTTTTCGCTCACTGTTTTCTGAAAGAGGGAAGATATTTCTTCTTCCAGTAGTTTAGAAACATAACTAGGTTGAATTTAACAATCCTTTTTCTTGGAGAACTTCACATTTCTGTTTCAATGCTTGAGACATTTTATGATTTCAAGAAGATTTTTAATATTACATTTCATATCCATTTGAGACTAATTGAATTTTTAACTAGATCTCTTTCAAGGTACTTCTAATGAGAGAACTCTTTCTCCTAATGGAAATCTATAACATATTTTCAGACTATAAGAACTGTTTACAACCATTTAGTGTCTTACCAAAGGTTACACAACCAACGTATGTTGGAGGCAAGACAATAACTCAACGTTCCTGACTTCAAGGACAACTTTCTATTCACTACAGCAAACTACCTTTACATGTAAATGTATGTGTATGGATCTACTTATGTGTATATGAAATGTTTTAAAGCTTTCAAAGTGCATTCATAAGACACTTGAGCCTTTCAAAAACTCTGTGACAATAGTACACTATGTATTAGTAGTGTGCCTATTTTAGAGATGACAGTACCAAGGCTTAGAAAGGTTATTTGCCCAAGGTCATACAAATCACCTTTCAGAAGTAGAGTTTGAACAAATTTTCCCAATTCCAACTACAGATGTTTCACCACAATTGATCACAGAAGGTCCAGATATCTGGATTCAATAAATCAATCAAAAGCAAAACTAGATGTGAATGAATTCTGAAATTTGAAGGATCAGAGGAACTTTGGGTCATCGGATAAAGAAAAATGGGGCTACATAGTAAATACCTTGTGATGTTCATTAAAGATCAAGTCATTCTCTTTAGGCTACATGTAAAAACAGTAAGCTAGCTCAGATACAGTCGTTCAAGTAGTAGAAAATACCAAATTTGGGAAATGAGGATTCCAGATCTCTAAGATAGGTCATTCTGCAGAAAGGGGAGGAAAGACTCACTCCCTCTACCTCTTCCTCCCTCCCCATCATTGGCAAGGTTATTGGAGAGACTAGACTAATAGTAGACAAGGCAATGAGAATGGAAAGAGAAAAAGGGAAAAAGCAGAGGGTTTTGAGAAAAGATAACATAGTAAGATAACATTGATTCAGTTATGACTGTTTGAAGTTCAAAAGACTGGAAGACATGGAAATCTTGTTAGGAGTGGAAGCAAAATCCACCAGAGACGATAGCAGCATATCAAGACCTTCAATGGCTGATAGAAGGGAAGGACCTGAGAGATATTCTGAGAAAAAAAGAGACACAAGGAAAAGTAACAGCAGGACTTTACAAGAACACTCCTCCTTTTCTCTATTTTTCGTCATTTTCTCCCCTTTAAAAGATCTCAAGCATTTCCCATTGAATAGCTGAAGAGAGGTCTATTCAAAAAGAAATGCTTGAGATCTCTAGAAAGGGAAGAAATTACTTCCAGTAACAAGAAAAAAAATTAAGTTTGTCTTTTGACCCCATGTATTCTCTAAGTTTGAGCCCATTTTTCCCGGGGACTTAGGACAGAGTACATTTGCTCTTCTCCAGGTGTAGAGATGTCTCTATAACAAATGTCTTTGCTACAAAAGTTAAGCAAATATCCCTTCGTGGAGCAGCTAGGTGGTATATTGGATATATGGGGACTAGGGTCAGGAAGATTCCTCTTTCTGAGTTCAAATCTGGCCTCAGGCATGTAGTAGCTATGTGACCCTGGGCAAGTCACTGAATGCTATATACCTCAATTCCTCATCTGGAAAATGAGTTGGAGGATGAAATGGCAAATCACTACAGTATTTTGCCAAGAAAACCTCAAGTGGAGTCATAAAGTTGTGTACAGCTGAAGCGGCTGAACAGCAATAATAAAAATTCCTTTTTAAAAGTTATGTTTGCTATTTAATAGGAAGCACACTTTTAACCTGAAAGTCATTGAGTTCTAGTTCAATTTCTGCATTTTAAAGAAATTGACAAGTTAAGTGATTTGTCCAAGATCACTCCTGTAAGTGGCAGAAGCAATATTTGAACTTAGATCTTGACTCCAAATCCAGCACTTCTTTTTAAACATGGTATTCCAATAATTATAATACAATGAAATACATTTAAAATAAAATCACAGGTTCCTAGAGTGATAAAGATGTGTCACGAAGAATAAATCGCCCATTGTCAGTTGTTCGTCTTTCATTTTCAAAGAGGACCATGACATCAGAGAAATGATGACATGACTTGCATTTGACTTAGTTTTAAGTGAGGAAGGGCTGTGAAGGTCACCAGCCTCACTTCTCCTCCAGAGCCATCTGAATCCAGTGACCTGATATTCATTGGGGACGACTGGAGATGATCCAGGATGCTCTGGGAGACCTTGGTCTTTTAGGCTAAGGCCTTTTCAGATACTCACTTAGAGTGAGGTAATGTCCATTCACTGAATAGGCCTCTTTAAAAAATAATCAGGGGGATGGCCCATGTAATAGAAAGGAAAAAAAATAGATAAATCACACTGGAAAGGGCAGGAGCCTCAGGGTTGTTTGGAAGAAAAACTGTTACTATTGACATTCACTCTAAGTCAGGGGTGTCCAAAAACAGCCATTGAGTGGAGGTTGGGCAGGGACCCACTGTTCAACCCATGGACTTCAGAGTGAACTGGGTCTAAAGTTCTGTCTATCCAACTGTATATCAAAATATAGACCAATCAGGAAGTAAAGGGATAGAAATGTATAAGTTTGTAAATTTGGTAATCTTCTCTCCTACTTGTACAATCAGCTATTCAGAAATCAGGGAGTCCATTATTGTTATGGAATTGTAGAAGGAATAAGAGTCAGGAGTGAGTTTATATGGTGTTTTTGACATGACCTAGAAGCCACTATTTTAATTTTTTCTGATAGCTTCCTTTTTTATTCCCCAACTAAAACTGGAGGGCATAACCTGTGGACAGAAAATTATTGTTACCTTTCTGTGAATTTAATTACTGCCTAAATCTAAAGTGTTTTTTGTTCTCCTTTTACTAAGATTTTTCCTTTCCAGAAATCAAGAATCCTTTATTGCTTCTATTTCAGCAACAGTATATGTTGTTTGAAACTCCTTGTCAGATTTTACCAACTCTTTGGATATATAACTTGCGTAAACCTTGTAAAAGACCACTCTCTTTTTCTGTTTTTCTTCCTCTGTTCTGGCTCTCATGTCTATCTTACCAAAACAAAACAATCAGTCACAATGATTGGACCTGAATCAAATTGTTGACTGTCTTTGGTTTTATAAGGAAAGAAATTGACCAAACGATGTATAAAGACTTTGGATCTTTGGCTCCAACTGCTGCATTTTTAGCTCCTCTGGGCATCCAAAGCTGCACTCACACCACAGATGGCTTCAGAATATCTTGTTACTTTAAATGATATGCTCAGAGGTCCACACTTCAGAACTGCCTCTATAACCTTTTCAATCCCTTGTAGCTCTAAATCTATCACTGCTTTCCCTGACTGCTGCTTTATTGATGAAGTGTACAAGAATCTATTTATACACTAAAATATGTTAGTAGTGTTAGGCAGATAGAAGATCTTCATAAATGACTCTTAAATTCTTATATACATTTTCAAGTTTTAGAATACTAGCTGAAGCAATGTTTCGTTGTATTTAATTCAATCAGTTTGACAACTATTTATTATGCTATAATATACCAGATAAGAGGAAGCATGACATTGTGGATAGAAAGCTGTTTTTAAACTTAGAAGACTAGGGTTCAAGTTCAAACCCAGGAAGACCCTGGACAAGTCACTTAAACTCTCCATCGACTAGGCAAATGTCAAGGACTATAAATTTCAGAGAAGGTGCTGTCCTTTATTGGAAGAGTAAGTTTCCACACCTGGGAGTTCCCTGAACTAAAAAAAATCTAGTCCCTATTTCCAGACTCTGGACATTTTTCACTAGCTGTCCCCTAAGAATATTCTCCTTCATCATCTGTATTTCCTGGCTTCACTGGCTTCCTTAGTGTCCTTACTAAAATCTTACGACATACAGAAAACCTTTCTTGATCCCCTTGCATTCAAGTACCTACTCTCTGTTGATTATTTCCACTTTATCTCCTTTGCTTGTTTACACAGAGCTGTTTGTAAGTTGTTTGTAAGCTCTTTGAGAGCAGGGACTGTATTTTGCCTTTCTTTTTATCTCTAGTGCTTAGCATGTTGCATATAGTAGGCATGAAATAAGTGTTTACTGACTGATTTCAAGGTACATATTTCCTATTTTTATGAAACATTTTATACACTAATGAGAAGAGCCAACATTAAAATTACACACATATATACATGTATAAGTGTGTGTGTATCTGTAAACGCATAGATAGATAGATAGGTAGATAGATGATAGATAGATAGATAGATAGATAGATAGATAGATAGATAGATAGATAGATATTTCTTGGAGTGACAGCTCAAAATGACAGCAATTGCAAAGAGCCAGTATAATTTTACATTTGATCATGATCAACAAACTCACAAAACTTGATTACATGTCCTTGCTACTTGAACACAGAATTTTCCTACATCAAGCATCTAGAAACACACAAATTAGATTATTATCCTTTTTAATAAACAAGACCATTTAAAACTCATTTGCTTGAGTATAAATGCATATGGCATATAGTTTATATACTTTTGACTTGTGCCAACACCTCTGATTATTTTCATTATTTTAACAGTCAAATACATTTATTTCTATATGAAGAAATGAATGTGGATCTTGAAGATGATAGACTTTACTCAACATTTCCCCTTGATAGTTAAATTCAATTTCCCTTTTTATTGTTTGGAAGATAGAAAATAATTTCACCTGATAAAACATAGATGTGGCTGCACTTTCTCTACCTCATTCATTAAAGAACTTGTTTACTGTATCAGCTCCTCATATAAACATCATTTTCCACTATTTTTTGACATGTTTAGTATTCTCCTTGTGCCAAAGAAAGTTGCTTTCTTCAGTGAATGATAAGATAAAGAAATATGTCTTCCCAAATAATTCATTTTTATCTTTTATTTTTACTCAGATGGTCTTTGCATATGTCATTTAGAGCAGAAAGCACATTTTTTTGCCTGAGGCCAAAACAATTATGTCTGATATCATAAAGAAGTTAAATGAGCATATGTGAAAAATTCCTGACGTGTTTTACTCAATGGAAAGTACAGGGAAAAGGTTAAAGATCTACTTGAAATTGGAGCAGAAGAAGGCATTGAATAAGGGAAATATGTAGAAAGACTTCTCTAAAGCTTTGGAATGCTTTTTCTCCATTGAGATTTGAGAGGTTTTCATGGTTACAAGTGCCTGTTGGGTGTTCAATACCTTCCTTTATACATCTTGCCACTTAACAAAGGTGTTGACATAGTTATATATGCAACCAAAAGCAAACCTACATGGGTAATGCAACAATTTTCTGAAGTGATATTGTCACATCAAATATTGTACATAAGAAAATTTAGAATACTAGAGAAGGTAAAATATTTCCTAAGAAAAATAGCATTTGCTTTCTGAAAAGAAATATGTCTGTGTCTGTATAGCATAGATACAGATTTGTCATATGTATATATGCACATATTGTATAGTATATATTAAAATATTGCATATATGTATGTATACATATATGCATAAACATATTCATTGATTTGTGTCTAGGCTTTCTCTGGTAAATACCAAGAAAAAGTAGCAAATGACATTACTATATACTCCACCTCACTCCCTATGATGTTCGATCAACTCACACTTATGTATGTGTACATGTATATATGTACGTATATATATCTATAGCTAGATAGGCACATATATGTACATACTTTTTTTATATGTATATAATTAGAAACATATAGACACCAAGGAGATATTTGCTTAGTTACCTATTTTGTGTAAAACAATATGCCAGGCACTTTGGAGCTAGGTGTGATGAATACAAATAAAAAGAATTGATCCTTGTCTTTAGAGAACTTACATATGAGTTGTAGGGATAAGACATAAACACACGAATGACAGTCTGGTAAATGCACACACTGTTACAGAAATTCAGAAAGGCAAAGTGTTTCTCTGCTGGTGTTTGTATGACCTCAGAAGACTTTAAAAATTTGTAGGACTTGCTTTGCCTGTGATCAGGAGCAAAATTTGGTATTAGGGAAAAGACCAAAGTTTGAAAAAATATAGGAATTAAAAAAAAATGTTTTAGGAACATTAAATTAAAAAAAAAAACAGTGGGAATGAACAGTTTGTTCTCTGAAATTTTCTGTGAATAATTTTGAAAATGAGTTTGAACATTAGGTAGATTTCTTTTTCCCTTAATGGACTGGAATACTTTTTCATTTGTTGGAATATTTTAGGAGAAAAATTAGTTGACAAGTATTTGATACTTTAAGATGGTATGAAAAAAAGGAGAGTGAAGTGAAAAGTAGAGACCGCAGCTCTACATGTCTCCCTCCTGCAGAACTATTGCACTGATAATACATTTGAACACACATATGTAGACATAAATATGAATAAATATACACATATATAAAAATATATTAAACAAGTAGGATTATAAACAAAAGAATTGCAAAACTGTTTTCATTTCCCATCAAATGGCCAATCAAGTTCCTGGGCCTGTTGCGAGAAAGCTCAGTCAACTTGTTCTTTTCAGATTGGCAAGCAAATTAAACTCAGGGCAAAACAAAAGCTTACAGGACGAGCACAGTAACGTAAAGAAAATCAACACAGACTGACTTCAGAGCGCTCATTGATTTAAGCACCAATTATGACTAGAGAGAACTAATGATGAAACATAGATATTATTTCTTGGTAGACAAGTGGCTGATTTTTGAGGTACAGAGAGAGGCATGCATTTTTAGAATCAGGCGCTGTGTTGTATTTTGTTGGATTGTACTTATTTATTGCACAGGACAGTTTTCTTGTAGGAGGAGGGGACGGTAGTCAGCAGGAAGTAACGGTAGTGTAAAAAAAAAGAAAAAGAAAAATGCATCTAAGCTTTTTCTGTTTTGGAAGGAAAGAAAGGTTACTACACTAAGAATCAAAGACCCAGGTTTCGATCCTTTAGGTGTGATTTACTGGCAATGTAACTTTGGTCAGATTATTATTTTGGGAGATGATTTGCTAGTTCCTATGCCTAACAGAAGACCAGTAATTTTACCATCAGGGCAGCTAGGTGGTTCAGTGGATAGAGCACCAGTGCAGGATTCAGGAGAACCTGAGTTCAAATCTCACCTCAGACACTTGACACTCACTAGTTGTGTGACCTTAGGCAAGTCATTTAACCCCAATTGCCTCATCCTGGGTCATCTCCAGTCATCCTGATAGATATCTAGTTACTGGATTCAGATAGCTCTGGAGGAGAAGTGAGGCTGGTGACCTGCATAGCCCTCCCTCACTCAAAACAAAAACAAGTGCAAGTCGTGTCATTGTTTCTCTAATGGCATGGACTTCTTTGGCAACGAAGGACCAACACACAATTTTATCATCAGAAGATATGCTTAATAAAGCCAAGAATGGAAAACAAACAGCCTAGGCTTCTTGATATCACAGATAGTAGGGCAAAACAGAGAGCCACCAGTGATTCTTACCAAATCACATCTACCTTTTTTATTTCTGATCATGCTTTTGGATGGGGTCTTTTGTACTGCTTCTCTTGAGCAACTCTTCATTGCTAGTATGCTATCATCTACCCATAACTATTCTGTATGTTTCCACTGATGTTTGAGTGACTTGTAATTTGATTCTTCAGAGATCATGGCATTCCCCTATTTGTAAACATTTAGCATCAGGGAAAAAAATATTGGTGTTAAAAAGTTATGTTTTAGTACTCAGGCCCCTGTGGCAGGAGAGAGGGAGAGGGAGAGGGAGAAGAAGAGGGAAGAAGAGACAGAGAGAGAGAGACAGAGACAGAGAGAGAGACAGAGACAGAGAGAGAGAGAGAGAGAGAGAGAGAGAGAGACAGAGACAGAGACAGAGACAGAGACAGAGACAGAGATTATAGGCTCACAGTTAAGTCTAGGGCTCTTTGTGTACATGTTTACACTTTGAACTTCCCTGTAATGTGGTTCATTCATTGCTAGCAAACGTTTACTCTGAATGTAATAGGAATCAATTTATCTTACACTGGAGACAAAGTCCCTTAGGAAAGAATGGGCAGTAAATAAATGCAATTTAAAGTGGAAAATGCCAGTTTGCCAGGTAGCAGCTATACCGAGAAGGAAGAGGAGGTAGAGAAGATTCTACCCAGTTTGGTTACTTGTTAAGCAGATCAGTGAGTCACTTAAGGTTCCTACTGGTCGTGATTGTATTGAGTTCAGAAAGTCCTGTCCTTCCCTTAAAAGTAGTGGGCTTTTGTTACTGATACATCTTCCCCCTCCCTCGCCCCTCCCCCCTTTCCCCACCCCCTGCTCTCTCCCCAGGGTCTCTATCTTTTTTTCACTCAGAGCCCCAAAGTTCCATGGTTTTTTCCCCCTCTATAATCTCTGGTTTCAGCTTCCCCTGATTCTTCAGTCCCTTCTTCCCAGCTGAGAAAATCCCTTTAGTGATAAAGAGCTAGCAGGGGTGGGGAACCTGGGCCTCAAGGCCACATGTGCCCTTCTAGGTCTTTGGGTGTGTCTTTCTGACTGAGTCCAGGTTTTACAGAACAAATTCTTTCATGAAGGGCATTTTTTCTGTGAAGTTTGGGTTCAGTTAAAGGGCTGCACTTGAGGACCTAGAGGGTCACATGTGGCCTCAAGGTCCCAGGTTCCCCACACCTGGGCTAAGATACCATTCAATCAATATGCATTTATTGTGTCTACTATGTATTTGTCATTGTGCTAGATGCTAAGGATGAAAAGATAAAAGTGAAATACTAGGAACTATATATGCATATATTATATATGTTTATATATATCATGTACTGAAATGTGTATATATAGACATGTACATATATATGTGTATATGTACATATATACACATAGAATCAATATAAGATGGGGAGGGAGGAAAAAAATAACAATTAGGTGAATCAGGAAAGGTTTCATTCAGAATTAGCTGCAAAAGTTGAATACTGAAAGCTCTGAATTCTATGAAGTAAAAAGGAAGTAAGTATATTCCAGGCTGAGGACATTGCAAAATCCCAGCAGATGCAGTGGTGTGCTGGTGGTGGGGGGTGGAGTAGGAGTGGTGTTGTGTGTGTGGTATCAGGGAGAAGCAAATTTTTTTTTTTAATTACACATTCCTTGTCTTTGAGGAGTTTGCAGTTTCGAATGCAATTAACATAAGTATTGACTGTAAACTCCATGTTGAGTAGGCATAGCATCACTCTTAGTACTCATGTCCCTGGAGTCTAGCATAGTAGTCTGCACATAATAAGGTCACTTCACAAGTATTTTTTAAATGATTAAATAAATATGAAAATTAAAATGAGAAAAGAATCTTAAAGAGGGCAAAAAGAAAAGCACGGGAGATGGATGGGAGGTCTCCCCTCTAGCAAGATCAAAGGAGGCATCATGGAGAAACTGATCCCTGAGCTAGTCCTCAGTGGAAGGGAGCCAGAAACTTAGCAGAAACTGATTTCAAAGAAGGTGAGTTCAATGTCCAAATTCGTAGAAGCGAACCGAATTAGGTAAGTCAGCATGGTGCTGGGATAAAAGTGCTGTATTTGGAACCATAAGACCTCAGGACCTGAATCCCAGCTCTTCCAAGGTTTCTTTCAGCTCTAACTCCAGAATCTTAATGGCAAATCCAATTTGTCCCAATATGTACTATATAATGGAGAACAGGGAATCAGTTTGAGTACGAAGGTTGGGGCAAACCATGAAGTTCTTCCATTTTACAATAAGGAGTTTATGTTTTGCTTCTACAGACTACTATAGGAGCTACTGAAAGTTTTGAATATGGAATGACATGGCCAAACCTTTGCACATAGAAAACTGTCAGCTATGTTTAAGGAACAGATTAACAGCATTAATACCAGTTAAAAAGGTGTTCCTGTGCTCCTGATGAGGCTGCGTGCCTGAACTTGAGCAATGGCAGCGTTAGTGAAATGGAATTAGATGGATGCTAGACATATTACCCAAGTGGATTTACCAGTGCCTGACCTAGTGTTATTGTCATGAATATCTTAAGGATCAATCAGTCAAAAAATATTTATTAAGTACATACCATGTGCGAGGCACTGGAGATATAGATACAAAGAATTGGCCAATCTCTACTTGCAAGGAGTTTACAAGGATCTAGAACATTTTTGTTAAAAATACACTTTGTCCTGCTGCAGATAGCAATTCCTCTATACCTTGGTAGTTTATCTTCATGAGATGTGATAGTTGAAAAATTCTTCACTCTTTAGTCATTCTTGGTGATGAGGTTCACAAATTTAGTCATATATTTGTCTGATGACAAATCTGTGTATTTCATCATTGGACCCATATCTGACACCTTGCCAGCATGGTAGAATCTCTCAAAGATTGTGCTCTGCTGGTATAAGTGTTGACTACCCTGAGTCTCCTCTACATTAAAGATAAGGCATTGGAGGAATACTTTAAAAATTTTCTTTTTCTTTGCATCTTTTCCCCTCCTTCTCACACTCAGTGTCATCTCTAATAACAACAACAAATAATGAAAAGAGGAGAAAAACAATTAAATAAGACCTACCACCACATCAATCAAGTCTTACAATAGATGCTACATTCTATTTTAACAGTTCCTTACCTCTGCAAAGAGGGAGGAAACTGGATTTCTTCTGCAAAGTCAACCTGATTCATTGTAGTCATAGATAGTTTTAATTTTACTTGTTATTCATTCCATTTACTTTGTTTTCCTGGCCCTAGTTATATAACTTGTTTACACATGAATGTCTTCCCATGACTCCTGGTATTTTTCATATTTTTATACTATGGTAATACTCTATTACATCATAGGATCATATGTTTACAACTTCAATTGACTTTAGAGACCACTGAATTCAACCCTATCATTTTACTAATAAGTGAGACATAAGGTGATTAAACAAAATAGTGTCTAAATCAGCCTTTGACTCCTCAGTCTTGCTAATCTCAAGTCCCCAAATATTGTATCACACTGCCACTCTCATGTAATATAATTGTTTGGTAATAACCCTAAAGGAAGTACATCTACTTTGTTTTCTGTTCTGCTAGAGCACACACACATACACACATATACACACGTACATGCACACATGTGCATACTCACATGCACAGACAGCACTGATATAAATATTATGGCATACATTGAGCCTTTCTTTACACCTTCCACTTTCATGGACCCTAGCAGTCAGATCTGTCATGGTTCAGAGATCTGTCTAAAGAAAAACCTTACAAAAGAATGACCTTACTAAAATATTGGTGGAAATGCACTGAAAAGAAATGTTATGATATGAAAAGAGTCATAGGGTCAGAATTTCAAAGCTCAGTTCTATCACTTATTCACTATTTGGTATTGGGCAATTTATTTAAACTCTCTGAGCTTCAATTTTCTTGTCTATCAAATAGTATTACCAATACTTAAGGCTATCTATACAACAATGTTATTGTGAGGCTTGAGAACATTGTATTGTTACAAAATGTAAGCTGATATTAGATAATAAGGAGCTACTGAAATTTTTTGACCTGGGAAGTGATGAGACAGAAACTTTGGGAAGAATGAATATTGAATAGAAAAAAGACAAAGATAGTATATACATAAAAGAGTACCAACCTGAGAAATGTAGGTTACTGCTTAGAATTAGTGAGTAAGAGAGAATTAAAAGGCAATGGTTTTCAACAGGGAGAATTTTGATGCTCTCAAAAAATTTAGCGTAATTGAGAGAAGAGTTTGAGAATGAGTTCTCTTTTAGATGTCTGTTGTTGCATAGTGATTTCATTTGTATGATCTCTCCCCCTCAAACGCCCCCATCCCCAACAAGGTGCTCAGTAATTTAAATGAAAATTCCAACAAATGCAGGAAAAACAAGAGAATTTCAAGGACCATTTCTGGTTTTATTCAAGTACAAGTACCAAAGTATTTCTGTTTTTGGCAACATTATCATATATTATTCCATGGATGGGAAATCATATTTTGCTCTTTTGAATACTGATTTTTCCTTTGTAACAATATTTAACTTCTTTTAAACAAACATACATTTTGGGTGGACATTCCTTGGAACCTATATTAATTTATCTATAGCTTAATAATTCTATAATTTAAATTGGTCAAATGAGTTAATTTTACTACCACCACCACTACTACTACTGCTGCTGCTGCTATTACTACTACCACTGATAATCTTTTGATTTCTGGGATTATTAATCAACAAAATGTCATATTTCTGAAAATTGTCAAAGTGATTATTTTATATTTTATATAAGAACACAGGATCATAAAATTAGTGCTGGAAAGGCCCTTGATATCATTTTACATATAAAGAAACTGAGACTTACAGAGGTTTAGTAACAAGCTCAAAGTCACATAGGTTGGTGAATGACAGAGGCAAGACTCAAACCAATACACTTACACTCCAAATATAACACCCTTTCTAATGACAATTTGTGTGAAGATGTTATAAAAGTGTCTGCTTTCTTGTTAGCAATATTCTCTGTGATCCCAGTCAGTCATTTATTTATTCAGTTGTATCTGAATCTTTTAGGTTTTTCTTGGCAAAAATACTAGAGTGGTTTGCCATTTCCTTCTCCCATTCATTTTACAGAGGAGGAAACTGAGGCAAACAGGATTAAGTGATTTGCCCAGAGTCATACAGCTATTAAATGTCTGTGTCCTTATATGAAGATGAGGCTTCCTGACTGCCTTTCCCTGCACTGTTGTCAACTCTGCCAAAAACAAAAAAGCAAAACACCCAACGACCACAACCAACTTTACAATCAGTCAAGCTTTCAAATACTTTTTCTCACATTTGAACAATAAAGCCTTTTGAAAATATTGGAAAAGAATGTTGAATGAGTTTAAAATTCCAATACACCTATTTTCTAGGATGTTTTTCTAAACTGAATCTAAGTTAGTGAAATACTTTTTTGTTGCTTAAACCCGTGGCCCTTATATGTGAAGAATGTCAGGTAAAATGGATGGAAATTCTCTCTTCTGATTTGTACACAAATTCATGCTATTAACCAAGAAAAATTTTGTCTCCATTTATCCAGGGAAGGATATGCAAAGCAAAAACTTTAGCATTCACAATTTCTTGCCCATGTATAAAAGGTGCACTCTATGCACCAGTATTGTACATTCTGCAAATACTGTCTCCTCAGTTCTAAGACAGTGACTATCAACCTAAAAGTCGAATTAGGAGAGGAAAATAGAGTATTCTCCAGGGGCATACTAATTTCAAGCTTATGTGAATGTTCCCATGGATAAATTCACCAAGGTTACAATGTGCTTGCTTAGCAATTTATCTAGATTACTGAGAAGAGAAGAATGTAGCAGAAACATTCCCCCAAAGCTAGAAGAATCTTTTCCATTAGGTGTGAAAGACAGTGCCTAAAGAAGCTCTAACCCCAATAGGACTCTTAAATGATAAAGATATCCAGGATGCTTTCCTGAAAGGCACAAGAGAATTTGTTTGTTTCCTTTCTCTTTTTTTTTGGAAAAAAGGAGAAATCAACAATAAGAACAAAACACCGAAAACAAATAAACAATGAAAGGAGCCAGATTTCCTCCTTCTCCCCCTTAATCAGCTAGAGAGACGTTTCCATGCTTCTACGACTCCCAGGTTAATTTTGTTAAGTCCTTTCCTGGCTTTTAAAAAGAGAGGATATGAGACAAGATAATATTGAATCAGAGGTACTGAGCTGTACTCAATTTGAGACCTCTAAGAGCACTAGCATTTATATTTCTTTTCCTAGCGATTTGCTTCTCTACCCACCCCAAAGATACTTTATCCAGGAAATTTCTAAGACTCATGTCCCCGTTTGATTTGTAGTGACAGTTACATGGGAGGAATGAATTTCAACCCCTTTTTTTGGTCATAGTTAAATGTTATATGCTATTTTTCCTTCTACCTTTCTGTGAAAGCCTTGTGGAGGAATAAAAAATGATACAGAAAGACAATTAGATATTATTCCACTTAAGTTTCTGAGCAGAATATTCTGAACTTCAGTATAAAATTTTAAGCTTATCAAATGTATCAATTTATTTTATGCAAATAGTTCTTATGCTAAGGAGAAAAGATTTGATTGTGTTTAGTATATTTTTATCATACTACGTGTCTGTCAAAATAATTTTTTTTGTTTTGCTTTACTCAGATAAGATGGTTACAAATATTGTTTTGTAATAGTATTATTGATAATGTCCATTGCTAATTTCTAAACCTATTCTATATTTTTAAGAATTGAAGTAAAAATACATTGATATGCTTGAAGTAATCTCTGAGAGTCATAAAGACGATATTAATTTATAGACAAAGCTCTGGAAGTAAGAACATGTGTCCCTTTTAAAAGTCTACCACCAGCTAGATGTGTGTTTTGGGCTAATCATTTTGTCTGGACCACAGCTTCTTCAGCTGTAAAATGAACTGACTGGCCAAGATAATTATAAGGATCTCTCTCACATCTAATAGCCAATGATTCTTTGGTATTATTGCTCAAAATTTTGCATTTAATTGTACAAAGAAGCATTTTTATTGAATTGCTGGAGTGCTATGAAAAATAGGTTATAAAATTTTAAATCTTAGCAATGGTTATATATAATATATACATATACACATATTATATATAATATATATACATATACACATATTATATATAATATATATATAGGTAAAACTGCTAAAATTTCTATTTCACAAAGGAATGACCAGATGAAAATAGAAAAGAAAAAAAGAAAAAGTTCTCAGATGCTTTTTTCTTGTATACTTTTAAATTTAGTTATATCATATTGTCATTGAAGCATCTGATGATCTAAAAAAGTCAAAATTATTAACTGATTCATGATGAATGCGACTTTCAAAGTCTTTTGGCAATAAATATTTCAAAGTATGTTACCAGTAGAATTTTAATAGAAATTAATTGAATGATTTGTATTGATTTATCTAAAATGCTAGTCATAAAATCCTTCTTGCCATTTTCATATCCCTAACATTAATTTATTCCCAGTGATATATCCTAAACCTCTACCATTAATGATAAAGAATATAATTGGCTTTCATAAGGTATAATAGATTTTTTAAACATTTAAATGATTGAATTTCTGTTTATAGACATATGCTTGTCCTTTATACTTATGATAAACAGGCATATGTTTTGGCAACTCTTGGCAAAGAAAATCTCAAGTTTTAGGTTCTGTCTTTAGTTACTGTCTTGTGAAAGTTGAAGTGTCTAAACAGCTAGTGCTTTCTGTATACTGTCCAATATTTTTTAATATGAAGGTGATGATTTGCCCATGGCCCAGTTGACTCCTCTTCTTACTAGAGCGACAAAAATGTTTTAAATTTCTCTTAACATTTTTACTATATATGTAATTTTTGCACTTTTAAGGTTTTTTTAGAATTAACCAGTGATTTGTAATGAAGAGTTTATTTCAGGCCAGGAAATCTCTAATTTTTCTTCCTCTGATTCTATAAATTCTAAGTATTGCTATTGGAGTACTTAGAATTTGGAGAAATTAAATATTTTTTTCTGATCTCAAAATATATAAATATTTTATTGTTCATATTTATTACTCAATAATATTTATGCTCCTAAGACATATCAAATGTCAAATAGTTGCCCCCCAAAATGAAAATTGTTGGTTTCTCTGACATAGTCTTAATTACTTAGATAATGAATCAAATATTACTGCACAGTTGTGCCATGAAGGAAAAAAGAACTTATTTTCAGAAAACTGATAAAGCCTGAAGTCAAAGGATGTCCTTTGAATTCTATCTTGTGTTATTATTTCTCTTTCGAAGCACAAGACCTCAGACTCAGAGGTTGCCTAGGAAATGATGTGTGTGTGTGTGAGTGTGTGTGTGTGTGTGTGTGTGTGAGTATATGAGTGTGTCTTTTCCCTAGGGCATGGCTGAGGAAGCACCACCTGCCTAGTCTGGCAGGGGAAGGGAATGTCTTTGTCAAGAATAAGATTGGACTCAAGTTATGATTCTGCAGCTATAGTTGCCTGTGTTGACAAAATTTTAACTCATGTCATTTAACTTAAAAACTGGATATTCTCATTGTTAATTCTATTTCAGATATTTTCTGTAAACCTATTGCTTTAAAATATATTCTTGTCATTACAATAATAATTATAAAACTTAAAAAATAAATAATAGGTTAAAATTTACAGAATTTATCCATTTTAATAAGTCATCCTAAAATGCATATACTGACTTTGTTTAATAATACTAATAAAACAAATACTATTTGTTTAATAATACACACACAGAGACACATATATCTCTCTGCCTATCCATCCATCCATCCATCCACCCACTCATCCATCTATTTATCTATCATCTACCTCACCGTCATTCTACTTCCATGAGGTCTGTTTGAGGATATTATGAATCATAGCTATACAGTGGAAAAAGCAGAATCTCTAACCAGAGGACTTAGATGCAAAACTCATCTCTCATACTTATTAAATTTTTTATCTTGGAAAAATAACCTAACCTCCCTGGACTTCTGTTTGAAAATGTGGGACTAAGTAGCTTCTGAGGTGCCTTCTGTAGCACCAATGTGCTACCCACAGCAGCTCCTATGGATATGCATGTGTATTTCCAGGGTAAATTTTCAAAATATAAACTCCCTTCCTCAAAGACAAAACCAAGACATCTATTCAGATGCCAGAAAGCCAATGCCATCATAGTAACAAAGAAATCTCTACACATTATCAATGCAGGGAGCACAGTCATCTCCAAGTCTTCCCTCTGTTAGACCTCACCAGCAACAAGCTCCCTTAGACAAATCACTCCCTCTCGTACTTGCAGCTCTGCTCTGCTCTGCCTGCTCTCTCCCTCAGCTCTACCTCACTGCCGCCTTCCTGCTCTACCCATTCAGTGAGCTCCTCCCACCATCAGCTCCATGTGACTCAGGCTGTGGGTTGGGCCAGAGTTCAAAGCAGATTACATGAACCTATGAAGGGGCAGGGAAGATCTTTAAATTCCCTTACCATTACACGTTCAAACTCTAGATCTGTGCTCAATAAATACTGACATACTGGCTATTAGTCTAACTGTGGATATCTCTGAACAGTGAACACCAAATTGACAAACTGATGAAGGAAAGGAATCATATTGACTTAAAGCATGAAGTGTGAATATGGATGAACAAAGGTTCTCCTTAGAGAAGTAAATAAAGGCGTTAGCAGAATTGTATGAAAGACAATAGCGCCATTTAATGGGCAACTTGGTCATCTCACCTTGATGTGCTTAAAATAAAACTAAACCAAAGAGCTACCACAACTGGAATTTCTTATGAGCAAAGGTAATAATCTTAGAAGTAAATATATGTTTTATAAGAAAGATAGATGAGAGATGGTAAAAAAAATTCTACATCAACAGAGCAGCTTTGAAATGAGGGTAAGCATAGGGGATGATGGAGAAAAAATATATATTTCAAGGTAAACAACAAGGAGCTAAATCAAGTAGCAAGTATCTTTTCCTAAAGGCTACATGCCCTCTATCTCTAATGAATACAGCCTATGAATTCACATGGCTCTTCTGGTCACCTCCTCCCATCTTCAACACAACAGGGGATGAACTCAGTTTCAGTCACATTTGGAAGTTCCTTAGGAAAGATGGTGACTGATGGAATGTTTCCTTTCTCTCAACTTTGTCTTCACTCCATGATCTGGCTTCTCAGCCTGGAAATTAAGACTAAAGAATGTAAGGGGTGTTAGAGCCTTCAGTGCCAACAAATACTAAACCATCACTATCTAATAGTCCTGCTTCTGAGGACAGAAAGAATAAAACCTCAACAGCTTGAAGGCAAAACTTTGCCGCTTCCTCTCAGGAAATTCTGGAAGTGGAGAAGCCTCCTGTTTCTGCTTCAACCAGATATTACTAGCATTAGATATTTTAAAGCAGATGCTGGATTATGGTCTGTCAGGGATGCTATAAAAGTGATTCCTATATTAAGTGGCAATTTGATCCAAGACCTGTCAAAGTATAACCATTAAGTCAAATCCAGCTTGTTGTCTGCTTTTGTGTGGCTCATGAGATAAGAATGATAAAATGTAAAAATCATTAAAATACAAGTTAATATAAGGTGACTGGAGAGGAAGGATGCTAATAATTGTGAGAATAAAGAAAGGATTCATTGCAAAGATGGTATCTGAGCCACATTCTTAGTCGACAAGCATATTTTAAGCAATGACGATGTGCCAGGAACTATGCTAGGTGCTGGAAATAAGATCAAGAGTCTGAATAGTTCTGGCCCTCAAAGGAGATCATTTTGTAAAGGAAGGGAGAAATTCTGTGAGGCAGATGGAAGGAATGGGGGCATTCTAGTCATTTGAAATGCGTCAGTGCAAAGGCATAGTGACAGGAGATGGAATGTCATGAGGGAGGATCAGAGAGAAGGCTAAATTATTTGGATTTTATAATGTAGGAGGGGGAATAACATCCAATGAAACTAGAAAGATAGGTTTGAGTCAGGTTGCATAGGGCATTGAGAGCTAAACAGAGCTTATATTTTATATTGTATATCTATATTTATATTGTATCCTATAGGCAATAGGAAGTCACTGGAGTTGGTTGATTGAGGGATGGTAGCCCAGGGATACTGTAAATAAAAATGCCCTAGCTATGATATGTAGCATGGACTTGAAACAGGAAAACCAATTAAGAAGCTATTGTGATGATCCAAGTGAGTACTAACAAGGGACTGAGCTAAGGTGAATGGAAAGAAAATGCATGAGAGAGATGTTATGGAGGTAGAAACTAAAGAACTGAAGTCCCACAAATCCTATGGAATATTCCTTCTTAACCATCCAACCTAGTATTTGGTTACATACTATTTTGCATTGTTTTCTAACTGCAATGTGTTTGTTTCATATCTTCCCAACAAGTCTGTGAACTCCTCCAGAGGAGGGAGCATGTTTTATGCAGTCTTCCTCTTGTATTCCCCGAGTGCCTACAACAGTGTGGAGAATAAAATAGACACATAATAAATATTTGTTGCCTTGATGACCATTTCATCTTGCCAGGAGACAAGATCTGTGGATTGCATTAGGTTCATTTGTACTTTAGGGAAATCATTCTTTTCTGCCAATCTCCGATTAATAAAAGGATTGCTTCTTATTGTGGACCCTGCCTCGTTTCTCTCGTTAATCATTGCATTGTGGTGCCCAAAGGATGTGTAGTCTTGCACTAGGCTTTGTTTGTTGTTGAACTGCTGCTCATAAATCATTTTCTTGTGAGCTGGCTCTCTTTAAAAATCTGAAGAGAATCCTAAGTGTACCTGAAAGAATTATCATTAAATTCTTTCCTTTAACCGTTTTAGAATTCTTGAGATTTATAAGTAAAAAAGTAACTAGTCACTTTATTGATATGAGAAATTCAAATAACATAATATTATGTCATGTGACAAATCACATTAAATTCTGCAATAATCCAGAACAAATTTTTGTTGAACATTTCAGAATATAATCAAAAGTCCTTTGGAATCTCATTTTTTTTCTGAAAAAAAAAAAAAAGAACTTTTTATTGTTATCATGTAAGAATAACTCCCTGAGAAAAGGTCCCATATGTACAAAAATATTTATAGCAACTTCTTTCATAGTGGCCAAGAACTGGAAATCTAGGGAGTGTACATCAATTGGAAATGGCTGAGCAACTTGTGGTATATGAACGTAATGGAATAGTGCTATAAGAAATGATGAACAGGCAGACTTCAAAAATACCTGGATAGACTTTTATGAACTGATGCTGAGTGAAGTGAGCAGAACCAGGAGAACATCATACACATTAACAGCCGCAGTATGTGAGGGCTGTTTTTGATAGACTTGTTTCCTAACAGTAATGCAGGGACCCAAAACATTTCCAAAGGACTCATGATGCAAAGTGCCATCCATATCCAGAGAAAGAAATATGAGTCAGAACACAGAATGAAGCAGACCATTTTCTATTTTGCTATGTTTTGTTTTGGCTTTTCTCATAGCTTCTCCCATTTGTTTTAATTCTTCTGTGCAACATGACTAATGTGAAAATGTGTTTAATAAGATTTTATGTGTAGAACCCATATAAGATTGCATGCCATCTTAGGGAAGGAGGGGGGACAGAGGGAGAGAAAAATTTAAATTTATGGAAGTGATTGTTGAAAACTGAAAATAAATGAATTAATTTAAAAAGAATAACTCCCAGAGGTTCTAGTAAAAATATAGAAACATCATTTAGCTAGGAGAAAATACCAAAATATTTTAAGTACTAAGAAGTTATGATTAATGATCTGTATTATGTTGAAGAAATAATGAATGCAAATCAACATTACATAAATTTATTTAGATGAGCTTTCACAAAACATTTTCCCCTATTTAAACTTAATTTCGCAGTAAACTTTGGTATGTGAGTTGATACATGTGTTTTGCCACTTTGAATGAATAAAATCAGTCATACAAAAAACGCTTCCATATTTTATGAGTTTCTTTAGCTAAAATTTAATCACTTGGTAGCCATTCTTCTAATGATGATGCTCTCAAACTTGGCTAAGCAGGCTTTCTTAGCATTGTCTGTCTCTGAGAAAGTAATGATCTTATTTTATTTAATATGAATATGAAATTTGAGGGCCTGGGCTTATTTCTGGCTTTTCTCTTTACTACCTGTGCGACCTCTGACAAGTCATTTAACCACTACAAGCCTTGGTTTCCATCTCTGTAAAATGAAGATTTTTGTCAGTATTTCTTAAATTGTGGGTTGCAACCCAATATAGGGTCTCAAAAAATTTGACAGCTATAAAAGTTTCCTGAATGCACAACTACCAAAAATGAGTGAATCTGAGGTGTTTCTGGTAGCGCTTGCCCATGTTGCGTTGCATAACTCCACTGAAGCCTTGGTTCTGAACACAAAGCATACCCTTTGCACTCTGCACTGTGAACACCCTCAGGTCATGCAATGCCAACCAACACTGCTGAAATGTGAAAAGGAGTGCAAGTGGAAAAAGTTCAAGAAGCCCTGAACGAGACGGTCTTGACCCTTTTTACACTGATCTTGGTCCTTTCTCCTGGGGCTTGTATTGTGCTATCTTTGATCCTAGATTGCGTGTCCTTCTTACCAGCTTTTTATGTTGCAGTGGAACCTGATATATATCAAGGAACTAGAGTGATTTCCATGCCATGATGAGCCAATGACGTTGAGTGTTGATGGAATGTAACCTGATAATTTCATACTAAATTGAGTAAATGATTGATATGTATATAACCTTTTCAAAGACTGTTTTAAAGCAAATGGTACTTTTAATCAGGAAATATTTAAGTTTAGGAAAATTTTAAACTTTCTTTTGACCTGAATGATACCTGTACTCATTCTTAGTTCTTCCAGTTCCTGAATTGTCTCTATTCTGAAGCAAAATTAATCTCTTTCCTGTATGACTAGGGAAATGACCCAGCCAAACTAACCAGAAGATCATATCAAGCAGATATTACTTAGGCTAATCAATGGGAGGTGCAAAGAAGGAGTATTTTTAGGACTGAATACTGTCAATTCACCTCAGGGAATATGGGTGTTGGAAGAGTAAGAGGGTGGAAGATATATGAAAAAAAACGCATCAGTACTTCATTGGAATGCATACTGTTATCTGAATTTCATCAGACAGTAAATGAGAAGAACCTGAGGTCTTGTTTGTGTTAACAGAGCTCTTTCAGATCCAGGACAGCTGGCTGTAAATAAATGCTCAGCATGTCATGAAAAATTCTACCACTGCATACAGGAATAGACTTTCAAGCTTACAGACCTAAAAATAGGCAGTGATTTTCATGATAGGGCACTATTAATAAATAATTTGCATTAATAACAAAATGCATGGAAAGGAATATGAATCAAGTGAACTGACACTACCATGTAAAGTGTTGATGCAGGTGTGGGAGCCACAGCACCTTATGCATGCTGATTAAGTTAGGTAAGAAGTTAATATAGAAATACAAGAAGTAGAATGTCATTTATTGCAAGCATATTTGGGTAAGCATTTTCCATTTAATCTTGGAGGCTTAGTATTGCAGGTGAGGGTGAAGAAGCTCCCATCTGGAGAGCTGTGGTGAAATTTAATGAATAAGTTGAAATGCATTGGCTGTTTAGCGGCTTGCATTAAATATGCAGCTCTCCCTGGATGATAATCATCTTTAAGACATATTTGTCTTGCATGGGGGAGGAGAAGAAGATTTAAGGTAGGGAAAGAGGATAAATATGGCTGATTGAATGATAAAGTATATGTGTGAGTTTTAGATCACAGAATATTAGACCTGGAAAGCACATTAAAAATGAATAGTTCAACTTACTCATTTTACAGTTGGAAAAACTCAAGTGTAAAGACTTGCCCAAGGTCACATATCTAGTTTATGATAGAACAAAGATTGGAATTCAGTTTTTCTATCTTTCAATCTCTCTGTCACAACAGGAAATAATTCCTATTTTATCAGAAATTGCTTTTAAAGTTTAGTGACTTTTTAACCTTTTAATTTAGTATTCAACATATCATCCATCAATCTCTTGCTTGTGCTGATTTTTTATACAGGAAATATATTGCAGTATAGATTCAACTGTTGTGAAGAACTGTGTATACACACACACACACATATGTGTGTGTGTGTGTTTTAGAGGACAAAGAAAGGTGCTCAGTATATACCATGTACTATAAGTATGAATGCCAGATTTTTTTAGGTTTCTCTAATTCTACCATTTTAATCCAATGAGGAAAGAAATTGCACGTACTTCGCTTTGTCTGTTTTATTCCTGCTCTAACAGTATGTCAATCCCAGATTTTATGATGCCCTATGTATATCAGTTGATCACAAAGAGACAAGCTGATAGCACACTAAAGCCCATTTAAAAAATTAAATGATAGAGTTTAGAATGTAGTCTGCCTAAGTATCCTCCTACCTTTTACAGGAGTAGGTATACATTAAGACTGTATGTGGTTTACTAGTGGAGGCACTTGGTGGAAAACAGATAACCTGAAGTTCACATAGGAACTGCCCCCTTGACTGACAAGACAAAAACGAGGTAATGAGTTCCAAATCTTAAATCTTGCTTTCCTCTCTGTTGGTCAGGGTCATAATGAATCCCAGATCTTGCGGAAATTCTCAGTAAACAAAATTTAGTCAACAGAGGAAGAACCTGATCTTTGTTAAAATGAAAGGGTAGGATTGGATGATTTCTGAGAGTCCTTATAGTTCTAAATAAAACATTATATGTAATTTCATATATAATATATATGAAAATAATATACATATATTAAATAGATTAATAGATTATACATATATACACATATATATTAAATAGATTAAAATCTATTTAATATATGTATATATATTAAATAGATTAAAATCTATTTAATATATGTATATATATATTAAATAGATTAAAATCTATTTAAAATAGATTTTAAAGGAAATTTAACCTATTTTCAGACTGCCAGGGAATTTAATATTACTAGAGTGGCATGTAAACTTACCTAAATCTAGACAACAGAAGAGAAAGACTTAATTTAAAGAGGGGAGAGGAAGGAAGGAGGAGGATCTCCTAAGTTAGTTTATGATGCATATTCTATGACTGATATTCCATATTTTTTTTGTTTCATCATTGTGTAGAATCAAGAACAAAATGATACTCATCTGGAGTCATCTAGATTTCTGGTGAACATAAAAACAATGTATCTAAAGATAATTTTCCTTCTGTTCTATCTTCCCTCCCTTCCAAACAAGGAAAGAATAACTTGTCTTATTTGAAAATAATTGCTTTTCCCCTAGAATAATTAATAAAGACATTGTTTGAAGGTAAGAACTTAAGAACTTGCAAATTTCTCAGTCAGTATATTTATTCAACATAGTCTTTGCCTTAAAAATTATCCCTGAACCCTGTTTGAAAAAGAAGCAAAACATTTTTTTTAATTTATTTATTTAACTTTTTACATTCATTTTCACAAAATTTTGGGTTCCAAATTTTTTTCCCCTTTTATCCCCTCCCCCCACCCCAATACCCCAAGCAATCTAATTTTCCCTATCTCCAATCTGCCCTCTCTTCTGTCATCCCTCCCTTCTCTTGTCTCCATCTTCTCTTTTCTCCTGTAGGGCCAGATGACTTTCTATTCCTCATTAACTGTATGTCTTCTTTTCTAGTAGCAACACAAAACTAAACATTTGTTCCTAAAACTTTTAGTTCCAAATTCTCCCCATCCCTCCCTCCCCACCCATTCCCTTTGGGAAGGCAGGCAATTCAATATAGGCCCTATCTGTGTAGTTTTGCAAATGACTTCCCTGAGAGTCGTGTTGTGTAAGACTAACTGAATTACCCTCCATCCTAACCTGCCCCCCATTGCTTTTCTTTTGTCTTTTGATCCTGTCCCTCCCTAAGTGTTGACTTCAAATTGCTCCCTCCTCCCTTTGCCCTCCCTTCCATCATCCCCCCCCTTGCTTATCTCCTTCTCCCCCACTTTCCTGTACTGTAAGATAGGTTTTCATATCAAAATGAGTGTGCATTTTATTCCTTCCTTTAGTCAAATGTAATGAAGGTAAACGTCTTGGTTTTTTTTTTTTTCCCTCAGCTCTCCTCTTTTTCCCTCCACTAAAAAGTCTCCTACTTGCCTCTTAAATGACATATAATTATCCCATTCCATTTCACCCTCTTTCCTCCCACTACATTTCTCTCTCAGCATTTACCTTAATTTCTTTTAAGATATGGTCCCACCCTATTGAATTCAATCTGTGCTCTCTGTCTCTGTATGTGTGTGCATGTGTGTATGTGTGTGCATGCATACGTGTACATGTGTGTGTGTGATCCCACCAACTACCCAGATACTGAAAAGTTTTAAGAGTTACAAATATTGTCTTTCCATGTGGGAATGTAAACAGTTCACTTCTGGTAAGTCCCTTAAGACTTCTCTTTGCTGTTTCCTTTTTCATGCTTCTTCTCATTCCTGTGTTTGAAAGTCAAATTTTCTTTTCAGCTCTGGTCTTTTCATCAAGAATGCTTGAAAATCCTCTGTTTCATTGAAAGACCATATTTTCCCCTGAAGTATTATACTCAGTTTAGCTGGGTAGGTGATTCTTGGTTTGAGTCCTAGTTCCTTTGACTTCTGGAATATCCTATTCCAGGCCCTTCAATCCCTTAATGTAGAAGCTGCTAGATCTTGAGTTATCCTGATTGTATTTCCACAATACTGGAATTGTTTCCTTCTAGCTGCTTGAAAGATTTTCTCTTTGAGCTGGGAGTTCTGGAATTTGGCCACAATGTTCCTAGGAGTTTCTCTTTTTGGATCTCTTTCAGGTGGTGATCGATGGATTCTTTCAATACTTATTTTGCCCTCTGGTTGTAAAATGTCAGGGCAGTTTTCCTCGATAATTTCATGGAAGATGATGTCTAGGCTCTTTTTTTGATCATGACTTTCAGGTAGTCCCATAATTTTTAAATTGTCTCTCCTGGATCTATTTTCCAGGTCAGTTGTTTTTCCCATGAGATATTTCACATTCTCTTCCATTTTTTCATTCTTTTGGTTTTGTTTGGTGATTTCTTGGTTTCTCGTAAAGTCATTAGACTCCATCTGTTCCATTTTAATTTTGAGAGAACTATTATCTTCAGTGAGCTTTTGAACCTCTTTTTCCATTTGGCTCATTCTGCTTTTGAAAGCATTCTTCTCCTCATTGGCTTTTTGAACCTCTTTTGCCAATTGAGTGAGCCTATTTTTCAAGGTGTTATTTTCCTCAGCATTTTTTTGGGTCTCCTTTACCAAGGTATTGACCCGTTTTTCATACTTTTCTTGCATCTCTCTCATTTCTCTTCCCAGTTTTTCCTCCACCTGTTTAACTTGCTTTTCAAAATCCTTTTTGAGTTCTTCCAAGGCCTGAGCCCATCTGACATCCCCCTGGGATGTCTGGGGTACTGCGGCCCCGCCCTCCACGTCTTTCCCTGATGGCAAGAATATTTCCTCATCAGATTCGGAAGTCGGGATCATTTGCATCTGTTCGAAAAAACTCTCTATAGTCTTATTTTTCTTCCCTTTTCTAGGCATTTTCCCAGCCAGTTACTTGACTTCTGAGATTCCTGTCCACCCCCACCTAGATCCGCCCAGCCAGTGCTTGGGGTCTGAGGTTCAAATGGGCTTTCCGCAGCAAGCTTTAGTTCAGGTGCTGGGGTGGGGGGCAGGGCCGCCTCCGAGGCTCAGCTCCCTCAGGGGCTTTATGCAGAGACCTTCAGTAATAGAGCGGAGTGGGGCAGGGCCGTCTCCCAGGCTCAGCTCCCTCAGGTTGTTTATGCAGAGACTTTCATTAATGAAGATCCTGCCTGCTGCTGGGGGAGTCCGGGCTGCTGCCGCTGCTGCCTCCGCTGCCGCCCACGCCTCTGCCTCCGTAGCTTCCTGCCCCCGTCTTTGCCGCCGCCGCTTCCTCCCGAGGGTGCACGAGTCACAGAGACACTCCGCTCCCCCTCTTGTCCAACCCAGCCTTCTCTCTCACTGACCTGTAGCTTCTGTGGGCGGAGGGACTTTTCCGGCTGCCGGAGCTTCGGTCCCTGAAGCCTGCTCGGATCAGCTTCTCTGGGGCCTCGGCCAAGGCAGCGCTGGGGTGGGGTCTGCTTTCCGGGCGCGAGGGACTCTGTGGACGGCTCTCCAGGGCTCACTGGAACGGAAATCTCTTCCCCTATGTTTATGCACCCCCTGCAGTGATTCAGAATTTATGGGGATCTCTTTTTACCGTAATTCTATGGGTTGTGGGTTCGGAGCTTGTAAACGTGCATCTTTCTACTCCACCATCTTGGCTCCGCCCCCTGAAACAAAACATTTTAAAAAACCATGTGCTTTGCTTATAAACAGGTAATAAATATATGTGACCCCAATAGTATCCCTAGAAGAAATTTCAGCTTCAACCAGCTACAACTCAGCTCTCTTGTCATACAAATAGGGGGGAAAGGGGCTGATTGGACAATTCACTCACTGATCTATACGAAAACAAAAATGTTCTCTGATATTTTCAAACAAAATTGCCTAACACAAATATTTTCTTTACTGGCTGTCTGACTTGCATAAAGTACAGTGCTTTCCCTGACTTAACAGGTTAAAAACAGCAAGAATGCAGCCTACCTGAGTAAGTCTTTTTTGATGAATAGAACCCTTAGTGGAAATTTAATAACCTCAAACATAAAATATTGATCCTGTCCTACTTACTCTTATAAATTCTTTTAAAATTGTAACTTTTTTTTTTGCTATTGTATCGAAAGAAACACATAGTAGTATAAAGTTTGCAATTCAATGTATGACACAAAATAATTTATACTTTGTAATGCTAAAGGTCAAAACCTTGAATTTTGTTTACTGGATAAATATAGCAATGTGGCAAACAGACTAAACTATTAGGAAAGGTGATAAATGAGAACTTGTTACTATGCTAACAAAGAACGCTGTATATGTTCCGTGTGTGTGAGCTCATGTGTGTGTGTGTGCATGCATGTGTGCATGTGTGTGTGTATGTGTGTGTGTGTCTGTGTGTTTGGAAGCATCTGGTTCTCATCTTGCCTCTCAGTAATTGCTTTTGAGAAATATAGCCTAATTACTATAGGGTAGATGCCACTGCATCCAAATATTGATACAAACCACTGGGACAGATACTTGGAATCTTCATCTCCTATTTGTTTTGCTTTATCCTAGTCCTTAGTCTAGACATGCTTTAAGCAAATATTAAGAAAATTTCAGCTGTGAAGATGTCAATATTTATTAAAGAGAAAAAATGTTGTGTTCAGTATTCTCTTCTGTTGAAAAAAGTAACCATTTAACTGTATAGTTCTTGATTTATGTGCATAATTACAATTTGTAATATTCGTATAATTCAATAAGTCAAACGTTTCATTTCTGTGACTACTTCCTACCTCTTGATTAACTATCTTGCAAGAATCTCAAAAGAGGAATGATATCTCAGAGGTTATCTAATCTGATTCTTGAAAATTAGCAATGATTCCCTATATATCATGTCCAACATGTGGTCATACAGTTTTTGCTTTTAATTTATATGGTTGTGCACTGAAATTTTACTAAAATTTTTTACTTTGATATCTTCGGTGTTTCATACTTAAGAAAAATACTTCCCTATCTCCAGCCTCAGTGCTTAGAATCAGCCTAACTAAGGAGAGGATACAATGCTGTCTTAGCCTATTCATGTTGGGGGATACAGGGTAATTCTGTCCTAATTCCTTACCTGGATTCTCTATCCTGTTTCTCTGCCTTGTCTATGAGAATAAAACTATTGCCAGACAGATTTTAGCACCTCTTTCTTTAGGCTCAGAATAATCACCCATCCAAATTTCTCCTTTTCCTTTTTCTGCCTCTTCCTCAAATGCCATAGCAGAATCATTATTTGCCATTTCTTGGAAAATGGGAAAATGGAGTATTATTTAAATGTAGCCATTGCACTTGCCCTACGAAGGGCCCCAGTCAACAGGCAGCAGGTTTTTGAGCCAGATTCTTTTACTCTTGCTTTTCTTGTTTCTTTTTTTCTGTGTCATCAGGCATTCTCAGAATCTGCTTTCTTTCAGTTTACAAGGTGCTGGGATATTCAAGCAGAACTGATGTATCAGTTAGGTTCCCTATTCTAGGGTTCAGTTGTCGCAAGCCTACAGATTTGCTTTTGTTCTTACTGTGGGTGTTGGTGGGAGGAACGCTGGATGAATGAACTAAGTGTTAGAGTGTCCATTCTCTCATATTCATTCATAAAGGATTTGGCCTTTCAGAGAACCTTTTTCTGTGGATTTAATGCTAAGTACACGTCACCTTTCCAAGGGCTGAAAGGTTGTGAAGACATTTTGAGAAAGCAACTCAGGGTTGGATGGCTAAAAAGGGAAGTTAATGTTTGGTCTGAGGGAGTACCCTCAGGTTCTGTGCTTGGCTTCATGTTATGAAACATTCCTATCAATGACTCAGATAAGGGCAGAGATTAAATTGGCAGATGACATAAAGCAGGGAGGGTAAGCTAATATACTGGATATCAAAAGTATTTTGATAGTCTAGAACACTGAACTGAATCTGATATCTAACATCACTAGGGATAAATGTAAAGACTTGTTTTTAGATAAACTATATAGACACATACATATATTTATATACACACACATGTATATACACATATATGTATATATATATATAATATTTATCTACATATCTATTTATCAACCTCAGAAGTGGATATAAGGTATTGTTAGCAACTGTTCTGAAAAAAAATCTAGGGATTGGGATGAACTGAAAGCTGGATATGAGTCAGCAGTAAGATAGAGAATGACTAAAAATCATTGAGAAAATGATGTTATGAAATGCATTATTAGATCTAATGCTTTTAAAAAAAACCTGATATCATGTTAGGAATAGGCAAAACACACTTTGGAAAGAAAAATACATTGGGTATGCTATTAGACTCCAAAAATCCAAAATGTTTTCCTATCACAATTTAATTATATTTTTTCCTTATCCAAATTGTACTCTGCTATATTTTTCTTTATTTATATATATAATATGCATATGTAATATAGTATTTTGCGATACAGTAAAAATGAATCACTCATTTTTTTTTCCTATAGAATACTGTAAAAGGCAGATGTGATGGCTATGGATTTTCTTTATCTAACCTGCTTCTCAGAAAGGCTAATGTCTCTGGCTCTTTGGGATTCTGAAGTTTTTCTGTCAAATCGAAGCACAGTAATAAAATTCTGAGCTGAGAGTGAAGAGATTGAATTTTGGAATAAGGACATTATTTTTAATGAATTTTGCTGATTTGTTTCTATTGTTCCATCAAATACCAGTATATGAATGAGAAGAGTTCTCAAACAGTATTCTTAGTTTGGAATTTTAGCTTGTTTATAAAGTTATCAAAACAAAAAGAGAGAAAGAGATATACTCATTTCCATATATATATATATATATATATATATATATATATATATATATATATATATATATATATATATATACATATGGACATATATATCTCCATTGCATTGTATTAATGTTAAGTTAGTAATAGATTAAGCAATAATCATTATATTTATGTCTATATATGTCTATATATATATATATAAATTTGGATTTCTAGGGCAGATGTTTAATTAGTGTTCCATTTATCTCTGATGTGTGGGAATTATTCTAACTATTCTTATATTTAACAATTTAACACAGATGTCTAAGGAATTTTGAATGGTCATCTAGTTAATTTTGATTCCTAGATAGGGTCTTCACCTAATTGGTCTCAGGAGATAAGAATTTTTTTTTTCCATTTAGAACAATTCTCACAGCACTCCTCAGAAAAACAGCTTATATCTAAAATAACTCCTTTATGCTCTCAATTGTATACATCTATTCTTTCTTATTTATATCCTCATTAGAAATAAAAAATAAGTGTTCCCATTTTTAAAAAATTCTCAGCTTCACTCCTTGCATGTCCAACATTTTCTACAATCTGAAATCCTTCCATATACTCTCTTATAGACCACATTAACCCTTCAATTTACTGAAAATTTTATTTTTTCAGTGAATAAAGGTCTATTTTCTCTTATTCCCAGCTTTCCCCATACAGGGGGAATATGAATGACAAAACACTATTAACAAATATGCATAGTCAAGTGAAACAAATCCCAACATTTGTCACATCCAAAAGATGTTAATTCTATCCCTTTTGTCCATAACTTCCCTGTCATAAGGTTTGTGTCATGCCTCATCACTAGTCCTCTGGAATGTTGTTTGGTCATTGGATTGGTTAGATTTGCATCCCCTCTAAGCTTTAATAGACTGCTTTAGTTGATTTCACCAAAAGTATTGATCCTATATATGGTGGCCATTCCCTTCAGTAATGACGTGTTTTATTTCAATGATGCTGGGCCTGTATTTAACAAAGTATAAAAAAAATTAATAATAAAATATCATATATGCCTCTTTTAAAATAGCTCTTTGCTTTTCTCAAATAATGCTATATCCTGCCAGTCTAATCTCTAAGAAGGCAAGAATCATATTTTACCTTAAATTTCTATCTAGCCCATTACTCTACAAACAATTGATATTTTTAAAAATGTTTCTCAAAGTTCTTTTTTAATCATTCTCAAGCTTGCATTTTTTTGGTGAAAGAACCGATAAGAATCTGTAACAAAAAATATCTTTAAGATAATTTATTTCTTTAAATTATTCTACTAACAAAAAATTTAGGGTTTACTGCCTACTATAAAATTGTATTTGTTGATCTTTTCATTGATAACCTTTAAAAGAAATGTTTCCACAAACTAAAGAAGGTAGAATCCAAATTGTAAGGACTACACAGGAATTAGGTAATGGAGGCAAAAAAAGGTTGACTAGCATTTCAAAGAGTTAGGGAACAACAGGAAACCCAATTCAACTTAACAGCCTTTTTTGAAAGCCCTTTACTATGCATGAAGCATTATACTAGGAACTGAAAATGCAAAGACAAAAAATACCAATTCTTCCCCTCAAGAAATTTGTGGTTGTTTCTTCTTCATTTTTGAAGAGGACCAATGACCTCAGGGCTGATGTCTTGACTTGCTCATAAATTAGATTTCAATTGCATTAAATTGTAAGTCTCACCCTCTCTTCCTGTGTTATCTAAGTCCAGTGGGAAGACAAAAGTCAGGATGACTGGCAATGACCAGGATGACTTTGGCATCTTTGATGTCTGATCCAACTCTATGAGCCCCACGGTACCTGCTTTAGCCACTTTCATTGTTCTCATGCACCCATTCTTCCGTTCATAGTCTTCACATGCTAGGAGCAGACATTCCCCTAACTCACCGATAGATTTGAGGTCTGTCAGTTAACCTCAACCTGGTTTAGCCCATTTTCCAAGACGCTTTACCAGTATGTGGCCGCTCCGCCCACTACAGCTTCCTGGAGCCACAGGTGAGAGTTGGGTGAGATAGGTGGACAACAAAAGTGGATGAGAAGCCCTGAACAGGGTGTGGCAAGCCCTCACACCAGCGGTACTATCCTCTAGAACACTCCAGAAACCCTTCAAAAAATTTAACTTCTATTGAAGAGCCACAAATGCAAATAATTAAGTATAAAATGAGATAAATTTAATAGTAAAAGAACATAAGACCTTTCACCTGTCAAAGATAAGTGATAGAGACAGAGATAGTAAATTGACAAGGTTCTGAGGTAAAGGCAAGATAAATTTTTAGGATGGAGAGAGAAATGCAATTGCAGATTGAGGTGAAGGAGGTTAGCAGAAAGTAAGAAATTAAAGATTTAGCAATGGTCAAGAATAATTAATGGAGTCCAGGAGTCATTAGGAGGGAGGAGAATCAAATGTTTTTACCCAAGAGAGACATTTGATCCTTTGAGACAAGACAAAAGGAAATGATGCATGAAAGATTTTTGTTGTTGGTGTTCAGTTGTTTTAGATTCTTCTTCCCCATTTGGAGTTTTCTTGGTGAAGATACTGTCGTGGTTTGCCATTTCCTTCTCCAGTTCATTTCGCAGATGAAAAAACTGGGCAAATAGGGTTAAGCAACTTACCTAGGGTGACACAGCTAAGTGTCTGAGGCCACATGTGAACTCAGGAAGATGAGTCTTCCTGACTTCAGGTCCTGCACTCTATTCGCTGTACATTTGAAAGTGCTGAAAAATTTACTAGAAGAAACAGTATTAGTAAAACAGGAGAAAAAATTATAGAGAAGTAAGAGCTGTTCCCAATGGATGGCAGAAGTATAGAAGATGTCACGATGTTGCATTTGAGGGACTGTGTAAGGTGAGGCTATTAAGAAACATATCAATGCAGATTACTGAGGGGAGCTCTGATATAGGAAACTATAGAGAACCCTGTCATGTGTTAAAGTGATAGAAGAAAGAGTATGAATGAAAGAATGAATGAATAAACATTTATTATTTATATGCCAGGTAATGTAGTAAGCACTGAGGATAAATAAACCAAGGAAAGATAGTCTCTGTCTTCAAAAAACGTATATTCTAATAGGAAAAATTGGCTAGAGAAATATCTTTTGGTCTCAGAAGTCATATAGATGGTTAGTGGAGTCATAGAGGCAGGGAAATGGTATATTCTTTCTTAAAGCTGTAATAACACAGTCTTGATGACTATTTCATTTTTAGACAAAGAGGGGAAAACCATGAGGGTAGCATGAGGAAGACATCCTGAGAGAAACGTTGCCAGGGGTCTGGGGCTGGGTAGATAAAATGTCCTTATGTTTGGCAGAATATGTCTAAATTATGATGTAATGGTGGTGAGCCCATGAAGCATCTACTCTATTTCCATGGAAATGAATGCATTAGGACCTCTTGTTAGAAGGTATTTATGACTGTAGTCTCCTGCTTGGTCTCTTGGTCTTAGGGACAGGCAGAGTGATGTTACAGAATGTGTCCAATCACCATGGAGACAGAACACATGCTGTTATAATAATTATACTCATTTCTCAATTTCATTAGCCTCAGCTATAGTTTCTCTCATTGGTTTGGTTGATTTGGAAAATTTTGATCATAGCAAAGCATCATCTCTATTGTATATCACTGGCAAACATACCTTTCCTTCTTTTTATTCATTATGAGTGATTAACTACTCTATATATCAGAGGCCATTACAATCTCTTTCACTATAAAACAAGAAATATTAAGTGCCTAACTTCACACTTGTTGATTAACTTCAACACTTATCCTAATTTTTAATCAGTTCCCTTGGGGGAAGCTCATTAAAATATTTTGATAATGCAAAATGAGATTGTTGTAAGTTTTTTTTAAACTGCTGTTCAAAGAACTATAGAAAAATAATAGAGAAATAATTTACTTGGATAAGAAAAATGATGTTCCAGGAAAAGTCTTGGGCAACCTCTGATCTGAGAATGTAGATATCCTACATAAATAAATAATTGACATTTTTGTAGGACTTAGCATTCGCTATGCAGTGACCTCACAAAGTTATTTGATAACTAATCAAAGCTGCTGAGGTGTTAGCTAACATAATAAAGTAGGATAACATATACAAATACATACTTTTTCATTAATAATATAATCTATCACGGAAATTTGTAATATTTACCCTTTGGTCTAAAATTTAGAGTGAAAGTTTTCTTCCTTTGGTGAAAGGCAAACCCAGAGCAATTGATTTGGAGGAGGATATTTGAAGATAAAGGAACACGTGGGTCTACTTTTCTCGAAGTCATTCTATTTTCCCATATCTTTAAGCCAGAGTCTGGGGCTGTGGAGAAGGGAGAAGAAATGGGTTTTTTGGGGGAATTTTTCAACATGTTCACATCAAATAAAATAAGCGGTCAAACTGAAAGGAAGAGAAATTAACACAATAAAGAAGGTTATTCAGTGATAGCAACTTCAGCTTTCTCAGGGTCTAGAGTTGCATTATACCGTTTTTTTCAGATCTCTTTAGAGGAAACAGCCAATGAAAAGGATTCTGCAGCATTTGAATGGACCTATGGGATGTTAGTCCTTATCGGAAAGATGGTAAAAAAAAACCACTTGTTTCGTGTTGGGTGAGAAATTTCTGGGGTTATGTGAAGTAAGAAGTTCAATGCTCAGCTGAGTTTTATTCCTTCAGCTTAAGCAGCATGGAGACAATTGAGTCAGGTTTTGCTACTCAATCTTCAGCCATAGAGAAGGCTACTGAGACAGTTTTTATTTGCTCTGCTGCAAATTGGAGGGTAGTTCAGACAAACGATGCATTCAACCACAAAGTTATGTTTTTCTACACTTAAAAAACAAACCCGAAACTTTTCTAACCCTAATCTACTTTTTCCTGATTTATCCACTGTTATAAATTTATGGTTACTGTGGGTGGAGGAGAATGTGTTCTTTTATTGCCCTCTCAGCTATCCTCTGATACTGAAGTAATTTTTAATCAAAATGACTTCATGGGTAACATAATTTTCTGAGACAATAATTTCATTTGAACATAGAAATTAAAATTTATTTCACAGGAGTTTTTTTCTGGCTGCTCTGGTTTTGAATTTACAAAATATGCTTTGTATTTAGAGCATATTTGTCTTTGAGGCAAACAAAAACACAAAACAAACAAAAAATTTTGCCGAAAGAATGTGCTGCTTATTCTCTATGGATATGATTACTGCCCCTAAGAGGCCTGAGGGTTGTTTTAGTTTTACAAGTAACTCTTTCTCCCTTCTCTGTCAAATGTGCATTTCTTAGCCTTCATTTCTCTATGATCAACACTCGCAACCAAGTGCCAATCTAAAATAAAAACTGACAACTAAACCAAATAAAATAGAGATATCTCCCAAAGCAAGTTTCCACATATGAAAACTTATTTTTCCACATATTTAGCTAACATAATTGTAATGAATAATGGCTGGCTATTCTCTACCCCTTCTCCTTTCAGTATATTTTCACATTCTACTCAGTTATCCTCCTCAAACACCTAGAACACCTGAATTCTGGTCCCAGATCAGTCACTAGATTTGTTTTTGTATTTGGATTAGTGGTGGTTATTATTAAGTCATTTCAATCCATCTGACATCTCATGAGCCCATTTTGGGTTTTCTCAGCAAAGATACTAGAGTGGTTCGCCATTTCCACCTCTAGTGGACTGGTGGGCTTCCATTCAAATGAGGGCATTGGATTAGATGTTCTCTACTGTTCCTTTGATATCCAAAAGATGCTGATTCCATGTGTCCAGCACATTACTATGCTTTCAGTGTATCTATTACACACACACACAGACACACGCATGCACACACACCCACACACACCCATACACACACACACGCATGCATTAATGTATGTGTGAGAGCACTGTAAAATTCTGGACATATGAAATCATAGTCTATATATATTTATTGAAGGAATAGTATATGTATATTATCTAATTCTACCCTCTTGGACACACACACACACACACACGCGCACACACACACGTCAATACCCTTAGGGAACTGAAAATGTTTTTGGTAAAAGAAGACATATCAGAAGTAACAATATAAAGTAACAAAACTAATTTAGAAAGGAAACACATTTAATGATTCTACTGTTATTTCATAGAAGAAACAAGTAGAATATAATTCTCAGGTAAGCATGCTACACTTTTGCAAAAACTATAACTATTGTCCCAGGAAAATCAAAGTACAGTAAAGAGACAGTTCATAATTATGTTAGTCTTTATGAGTTTAACTGTGACTCCAATTCTAAAAAATAAAATTTAAAGACCAAATGTGGAAAGTTGCACATAATATTTTATTTTTCCTTCACTGTTTTTTAGAGATCAAATACAATACGCTGAATCTTTCTAGAGCTAATATTTATGGCTAAAATCTTGCTCAGTAGTTTATATCAATCTGAATTTAATTTAATTTTAAATCTTTAAAATAATGTTATATTTATCACATCTATAAATCATAAAGCTATCATTGATAATCTATAGTTCCATTACTATTGTACTTCTATTAATATAAACACAACCATATACAGATAATATTACTTGGTCATTTAATTGTAAAATACTTAAAAGGAATAATGCATGTCTACTTAGAACGGTCTTTGTTTGGATTTCTATTCCTTGTTCTCCTAATTTTAGTAAGACAACAAAATATTAGAGTATAATCATAATATAATTACAATAAAGCTATAATTATATTTTGCTTTTAGTTAATAATAGCATTTTAAAAATCCTTGTTTCATTGTATTTTTCTTTTGAGACAGCATGGAGTAGCAGAGAAGAGTTATATTTGGAATCAGAGAATGTAACTTAAAGCCATTCCTTATCACTTTCTACTTGAGTGACCTCATGCTAATCACATTAAGAATCTGGGTCTCAATATCTTCAACTAAATTGAGAATATTGACGTATATGCCTATAAAGCTCTTTCCATCTTTCTCTGCAATCTTGTTTTTCTTTGTTTTTTATATTTACTGATTTTTACATTCATTTTATTTTTGTTATGAGTTTTAAATGTCAAAATAGTAATACTCTTTCATTAAGGGAAAAACCTGAAGAATAATAATATAGTTTCCCTTTTAACAACCTTATGTAAGGTTATCACTATGTAAACTTTAAAAAAAGGAGGAGAATTTGGAATTTGTATAATTATACCAAATTTTGTATATCTCCTTCTTAAGAACTGGAGATAAATATTCTAATTCTTTCATGTAATAGGCAAATAAACTGAGAAAAAATGGGATAAAATAATTTCTTTGAAGTCACACAAGTCAGAAACAGAATTGCCAAGATTTGAGTCTACCTCTTCTGTCTGAAAAGTCAGTGAGTTTTTGTAATTTTGACCATAAAACATGTATTTGTATTTTTGTGCATATGCTGACATTTCCACAAACACAACATATCCCCACATATTCACACACATATCAATATCTATAGGAATATCTACATATCTTCATATTTATCTATATTTATCTTCAAGGCAGGTACATGGCACAGGAAATAAAGTGCCTGACCTGCAGTCAGGAAGATTCATCTTCCTGAGTTCAAATCTGGCCTCAGAAACTTACTAGCTGGGTGACCCTGGGCAAGTCACTTAGCCCAGTTGCCCCAGTTTCCTCATTCTGCAAAATGAGGTGGAGAAGGAAATGACAAACAACTCCAGTACCTTTACCAACAAAACCCCAAATGGAGTCACAAAGAGTCAGACACAACTGAAATAACTGAATAATATCTGTCTATCTATCTATCTATCTATCTATCTATCTATCTATCTATCTATCTATCTATCTATCTATCTACCTAACATGTACACACATAATCGATGTTCCTGATGGCATTTTAGAAATAACAAAGACCTGGCATCTGAATGGAATGGCATCATGTTTTTGTTTTTTACATATATCATACATATACCGAAGTGACAGCTGAACTGTGCTATAACATTTAAAAGGTTTGTTCAGATGGGGAAATAGATTTACATAAAGTTCCCTGTTTCTGATAACCATTTTCAAAGGGAAAAACAGCATGATTTTTGTCTTTTTAGAATGTGAATATTTATTCAAATGTGTGTGTGTGTGTGTGTGTGTGTGTGTAATATTGTAATTTGTTTAGCCAAATGGAAGCACGCAGCACTAATTCAAATAATGTGACCATTTTAGTAGATTCATTGTTCACACTAATCAGGACCTTGTAACTAATTAGGATAGTTTTATTTATTTTCATGAGTGCTCTCTCCCTTTTGAAGGTTCAGATTGTAGGCCAATGGAAGGTTCATTTGATTACTCTGTTTTCTATGAACAATATTATAATCAAATTATATCTTTCACAGATGAAAATAACAATTGACTCCTTGCAATTCATTCATAGATTTCTGGATCCATAGTCTTCAAGAGAATGTCATGAATCCATATATTGTTCCCAGGTGCTAGATATTATATTTTTATGTATGATTCTTAGTTGACAGATGTGTAACATTCTCAGCAGCTAGACAACTTCATAGTAATGATACAGCTGTGAATATTGAAAAATGAAAGCTGTTCTAGTGAAGGTCAACACATTGTAAGATCAAAATGTTCTATTACAATTCTCTCCACTAGTTTAATTGCATATATATAGGGGATCTTTGTACCTTTCAGTGAAGCAATTTGTTTCTTTTGACTGTAAGTAACTATAAAACAACAAATAGGAATGGGGGGAGGTAAAAAGAGAAAATAACTGTCTAAATAGATATATTTTGTAATTTGCTTCTTTTTTTCCAATAATGAAAAAAACACTATTTTCAGGTGAGAGAACAACTCTCAATTGATCGTCCTCAATTCATATATTTTTTCATATTGAAAATTTTTAACTTGTCTGTTTTTATGGACAGCGGTATTGTTATCAATTCATTATATTTTAAAAAAATAGATTCTCCTAAGATAAAATACAAAATTATCAACATAGAATTTAAGTCCTCTGCAATCTGGCTCCCACTTTTTTTAGTTTTCCAGTAACCCTAAATGCGCTCTTTCACACACCGTTTTAATTAGACCAATCTATAAGTCATTTTCTACACATTGCAATTTGTGCTTTGCCATGAGTTCTTTAGACTGATGATTGTCTCCCATATCTATAGAGTTTACCCTCTCTTCAGCTGATCTGGAACAGAGTGTGAAGGAAAACAGATTGAAATAAAATTGGAGAACTAAAATAAGTGAGAATCAGATTGTAGAACATTTACATACATTGTTTATTATGTGTAGTATCAATTTTTTGTCTATTGTTTTTGCTAAATATCTTTTAATTCTTCAAATTTATTTTTCTAGTAGAATTCAGATATTAAGGCTATATAAGAGAAACAACATTTTACTAACATAAATATGTGTGTATATTATATATAGTGTCTCTATATATATGTATATGTCTCTATATACACATTATATAGCTCTATATCAGACCTGCACAACTTGTTAGTAGGTAGGGGCCAAAATTAAAATAGACTAAACATCTTTGGGCCACAGACAGACCACATGCCATGTAAAGTATGATTAATTATTAAACTATTTTGCAAATAAACCATACTTTTAAAAGGAAAATTTCAATTAATATCAATTAGTTATATTTATTACTTTCTTATTTGTCATGAAATCACATTTATATTAAAAATTTGCTTTGCTAAATGCTACACGTTTTAACTCATTTTTCATATTTTCTTGCTGTTTACGGTTAGTAACGACCCAAAATATAGTGAAAAGTTAAGATTCTTGCTCCTCTCAAACTTGAGACAGACTGACAGTGGTTAGCTGCCACTTGTAATGTGATAAACAGGAGAGAGTGCATAGTGCAACAGCCCCACCAAGTTACATGATGGACACAATAGTGACTACTGAAAGGTGGGTTCAGTGGAATATTCACAAGGTACTCCGTACATCTTTGCTTTCTTTTACATCCTCAACATTTTTCTCAGGTTACCCCAAATACGCACACGTGTATGTATTTCAATCGTGACAGTAACAGCAGGGGGCATTTTTGCTTCACCCAGCTCTAACTGGAAAAGTCTATAACATTTTTCTATAGAGTAATGTAAGATCTTGTTTTTAGAGAAGTGCTATTTATCATTTTGCTATAATCACATGATTTTAAAATTTTTAGTGAGTAATATTGTCTGTTATGTATTAGTTGTTTTCCTAAATTTGAACCATCCTTTCATTCCTGGTATAAAAGTTGGGTCATTGTGTGGAATCATTGGGTTGTTGTGTGTTGATGTAACATTTTCATTGATATTTATTTAGCATTTTGCAATAAAATTCATTGGGTGTAGGTCAATAGTTTTCTTTCACTATATAATCTAAGTGATTTAGTTGCTAACTCCATATGGTATCATAGAAGGATGCTTTTTTTCTGCAAAAAATCAGTGTGGTATTAGAGCTAATTTTAAATTTCAAAAATTTACTTGTTAATCCGGCTTGACTTGGAACTTTTTTCTTTGAAATTTCATTTATGCATTATTTAATATATTTTTCTGAGAATGAATAATTTGAATTCTTTATTTCTTGTTCTATTCTGAGTATTTTGTGCCTTTTATAAACATCCATCTATTTCATTTATCTGGTTTCTTTGTATATGATTAGGCAAAATTGTTTCTAACAATATTTTTTTTATCTGTTTTACTTTTATTTGACTCTTTGTGAACAAATTTCCTAATTGTTTATCTATTCTATAGGATTAACAGTAGCTCTGTATTTTCTTTATCTATTTTTGTTTTAAATTTTTCTTATCTTTTGTTTTTCAGAATGTCTATTTTTTTCTCTTTACTTGAGATTTTTTGATCAATGTTTTCTAGATCCTTAAAATTTTATTTATCTCACTCTAAATTTAAGAAATAAAATAAGCATTTCCATAACACAGTAGAACATAAAAAATAATTTTGCATGAAACTGCAAATTTATGATGTGTAACTTGCTGTTTCCTTTAAATTTACAATGAAGTTATCATGTAACTTTCTTTTTTCTTTTTACTTCTCTCCCTCTCCCAGATATAACCACCATTAGACCCAAATATATGTGTTTACACACATATGTATATGTATATATGTATACACACATAACAACCACTGTATACATATTTGTATTTTTCTAGTCTTTCTCTGTATACAGATAGCATCTTTCTTCATAAGTCCTTTGTAGTTAATTGTATTTAGATTAGTCAAAATGACTTAATCACTCAAAGTTGTTCTCAAAACAGTATCATTGGTGTGCATTGTTAGACAATGTTCTCTTGACTCTGATGATTTAATTCTTCATTACTTCATGAAAGTCTATTCATGTTTTTCTAAGATCATCAAGCTCATTATTTCTTTTTAAAAAATATAGAATTAACTTTCAATGTACAGCACTTACTTGTAAAAGATTTGGAATTCCAAAATTTCTCCCCATGTCTCTCCATCCCCCACCTCAGGGCACAACGTACTTCATCCACCCCTTCCCCCAATCTATCCTCCCTTCTATCCTACCCTCCTCTCTGATTCCCTTCTCCTCTGTTTTTTCTGTAGGGCAAGATAGATTTCTATACCACATTGCTTGTACATCTTATTTCCCAGTGGCATGCAAAAACAATTCTTGGCATTCAATTTTAAAGCTTTGAGTTTCATATTCCCTCCCTTCCTTGCTCCCCACTTACCCTCATTGAGAAAGCAAGCAATTCAATATAGATCATACATGTGTAGCCATGCAAAACACTTCCATAACAGTCATGTTGTGAAAGACTAACCACATTTCTCTGTCTTGTTGCATCAGCAAGGACCACAACATACACAGGAGGGCCTGCTGTACAGGTTTGTAGATCTGCTTTTCTGAAAGGAAAGCAACTTTTGAGGGGTCGACAATCAACTTTAGTCAAGCATATATTTCACTTATTTAGTCAAGCACACATTCACTTATTTTAGGGGAAAAATTCAGCACTCAAATTCAGAGAATATAGAGAGAAACAAAAACCAACAGACAGGGCTTCCAACTGTCTGAACATAAGCACAGATCAACAGACAGGTCTAACGGTCTGACCATACATACTAGAGAGAAAAGTATCAATGTCTGAGTTTTCAAAGCTGGGGGGTCTCCTTAGTGGCTACCCAGAGTCTTATTTGGCCAAACATTTCCAATGAGTAAGCCCCAAGTAAGACCTCACCTCAGAGTATTTGTACACTTTTTCAGAGCTGGAGGGCAAGGACCCTCTGACCTAGTGCTTCAATAGAAATTAACAAAAAGTATTGATGCCTATTAATGGATGGGGAAGATCTTTAATTCTTTCCCCCAACCACTTTTAACCTTAAATTACCATTACACCTATCCTGCACTCCATTTATTCCATTCTTTCCCTTGACTTGTGCCCCCACAATAGTGTTTACTTCTGATTACTCCTTCCCCTAATCTACCATCCCTTCTATTATCCTCCCTCTCCTATCCCTTTCTTCCCCTTCCCCTACCTTTCTGTAGAGTAAGATTGATTTCCATACCCAGTTGAGTGTGTGTTATTCCCTCCTTAAGCCAATACAATGAGAGTAAGGCTCACTTATTCCTTTTCACCTCCCTCCTCTTCTCCTCCATTTTTTAAAGCTTTTTCTTGTCTCTTTTATGTAGGATTATTTGTTACATTCTAGCTCTTCTTTTTTTTTCTCTCCTAGTACATTCCTCTCACTAGTTAATTAATTTTTTAGGTATTCTCCCTTTATATTAATCTCACTCTGTACCCCCCCTCTATATATATACATACATACACATACACACACACGGACAAACACACACAAACATATTCATACCTACATAAATACATGCATGCATATAATATACACATACATATACATGCACAAACAACAAACATATACATACCTACATAAATACACACATATAATATACACATGCATACACATGCACAAACATATACAAACATATACATACATATATATATCTAATATACACATACATACATACACACACATATATATATATATTCCCTCTAATGACCCTAATACTGAGAAAGGTCTGATGAGTTACAAATATCATTTTTCCATGTAGGAATGTAAACAGTTCAACTTTAATGAATCACTTATGGTTTCTCTTTCCTGTTTAACTTTTCATGTTTCTCTTGATTCTTGTATTTGCAAGTCAAAATTTCTATTCAGCTCTGGTCTTTTCAACAAGAATTCTTGGAAGTCTGCTATTTCATTGAAATTCTAATTTTTCCCCTGAAGTATTATACTCAGTTTTGCTGAGTAGTTGATTCTTGGTTTTAATCCTACCTCCTTTGACCTCTGGAATATCATATTCCAAGCCCCTCCAATTCCTTAGTATGGAAGCTGCTAAATCCGGTGTTGTCCTGATTTTATTTCCACAATGTTTTCTTTCTGGATACTTGTAATATTTTCTTCTTGACCTTGGAACTCTGGAATTTGACTACAATATTCCTAGGAGTTTTCCTTTTGGGGTCTTTTTCAGGAGGTAATTGATAGTTTTTTCCCATGTCTGTTTTACCCTTTGGTTCTATGATATCATGGCAGTTTTCCTTGACAATTTCTTGGAAGATGACATCTAGGCCTTTTGTGTGATCATGGTTTTCAGGTAGACCAATAATTTTTAAATTATCTCTCCTGGATTTGTTTTCCAGGTCAGTTGTTTTTTGCAATGAGATATTTCATGTCTTTTTTTTTTATTCTTTTGGTTTTGTTTTATAATTTCTTGATTTCTCTTAAAATCTTTAGCTTCCATTGACTGCAGTCTGATTTTTAAGGTATTACTTTCTTCAGTGAGCTTTTGGAAATTTTTTCTGAACTGGCCAATTCTTATTTTTAAGGCATTCTTTCCCTTATTGACTTTTTGAGCCTCTTTTTCCAGTTAGTCTATTTTTAAAGTTATTATTTTCTTGAGCTTTTTTGGGGTCTCCTTTAGCAAGCTATTGACTCAGTTTTCATGATTTTCTTGCCTCGCTCATTTCTGTTCCCAATTTTTCTTCTACTTCTCTTACTTGATTTTTAAAATCCTCTTTGTGCTCTGCCATGACCTGGGACCATTTTATATATTTTTTTGAAGCATTGGATATAGGGGCTTTGACCAGGCTGTCTTCCTTCAGTTGTATTCTTTGATCTTCCTCATCCTAAAGGATAGAAGAAAATACCTTTTCACCAAGAAAGTAACCTTCTATTGTCTTATTTTTTCCCCCTTTTTGGATATTTCCCATTCCAATTGCTTGACTTTTGAGCTCTTTGTTAAGTGGAGGTAGTACTGTCCAAGGTTTCAGAGGTCTTACGCAGCTGTTTTCAGAGATATCTCTAGGGACCTGTAAGTTCTCAGTTCCTTCAAAGTGGTATCATCAAGAGAGAGGTGTTTACTCCTCTGAGTTCTGGTCTGTCAACAATCAGACTTAGAAATGTGAGTAGCATTCTCTCTCCACAACTGCCACCACCTTTGTCAAGACAGAGTTAAAGACTGCCACTCAGGACTGCCACCCACATCAGCCACTCTGTCCTCCCACTGTCTGTAGGCCATGAGCTGCAGGAAGTGCAGCCACTGCAACAGTGGCTCCCACCACTCTGAGGCAAGGGCTAGACCACACTCTCCTCTCACACAGGTGAGCTTGCTTTCTCATTGACTTTTGAAGCTGTTTTTGGCATTTGTGGGTTGAAAAGTCTGGAAACAGCAGCAGCTTCCAGTAATTCAACACCCTGAGGCCTACTCCAGTCCCATCTGTGACAGCACAGGGTGCACCATGCTCCACTCTGAGCCCAGTGCAATAGACCCCTCCTGTTAGACTTCCAGTTTGTCTTCAACTGGAAATCTGTTTTCCTCTGTCATTTTGTGACTTCTGCTGCTCTAGAATTTGTTTGGAGTCATTTTTTACAAGTATTTTGATGGGTTTGGGGGGAGATATCATACAAGTCCCTGCTTCTCCTCCACCATCTTGACTCCATCCCCAAATTCATTATTTCTTATAGCATGGTAGTATTCCATCACAGTGATACTTGCTCAGCCATTCCCCAACAGACAGGTATCCTTACAATTTCTAGCTCTTTGGCACCACAAATAGAGATGCTATAAATATTTTAGAATGTACAGGCTTTACTCCTCCCCCCTCCCCTTTTTCACTAATTATATTGGAAAACAGAGTTAGAAGAGATATTGCTGGGTGAAAGTTGGTTGAGTGATAACTTTTTTTTTTATTAATTTTAGCTTATTTTTGATCACTTCCCTCTTTATGTTATTGATGAGATATTATATAAAATTTCCCCTAAGAACTGTTTTGGCTACATCTTTAAGAACTGATATATTTTGTTTCATTGTTATCTGTTTCTTTAATAAAATGATTTCTTGTGTCTTACGATTTTTCTACTTGACCCATACATTATTTAAGATTGTATTATTCAGGTTCCATCTAAGTTCATTTCTTGAATTTGATATACATACACCTTTTATTGAATATAATTTTTATTTTGTTGTTGTTAGTAAAGGTGTGTTGAAAATTTCTATTTTTTCTTCATTTGTATATAAGATTTTTATGTCATAGTATATGCTCAATTTTTGTAAAAGTACAATAAACAATAATGCAACATATGTACTCTTTTTTATTACCATTAAGTAATTACTAGAGAATTACTATATATAATCTTTCCCAAAATTCTATTTAGATCCTTGTATTTTGAAGTTTATCTTTTTTCTTGGATTTTTCTATGTCTGAAATGTGCACACTGTGGTCCCCAACTATAATAGTTGTATTTATTAGGGGAGAGGGTTCATTTTTTCCTGTATTTTGATGATCACATCCTAGATTTCAACATTAACTCAATATGTTCTAGAATTCATGGATGGAGAACTTGAAGCCTCTAGGGCACATGAGGCCCTATAGGTCCTTAAGTGTGGCTCTTCGACTGAATCCAAATTTCACAGAACAAATCCCCTTTGATAAAAATATGTGTTTCATAAATAAAAATAAGTGTTTCACAAAATATGGATTCAGTCAAAAGGCCACACCCAAGGACCTAGAAAGTCATATGTGGCCTCAACACTGTAGGTTCCTCACTCCTGTCTCAGTTGTTTTACTTTCTTATTTAGAAACTCTGAATTCCCTCTATGTGACCACATAACTTTCTATCATTCTATTTCTCCCTATTTTCATCCTTCCTAAAATTGTTCTTACTGTCATTGAGATCTTTAATCCCTCTACCCCTCAGTATTTTACTGGACCATCATCCCTGATCTGAATTCATTCCTTCCCCTTCCAGTATCAACATAATAGTTATTCACTTCTAGTTTACATTGTCCTCTGTCCACTATCCAGAAACCAAGGAAGCATGCTGTCATGAAACTGATATATGATATTGATGGACTTCTCTGGGAAACTAAATTTTGACATAATTTTCCATAAACCCTCATGACTAACAGTATCAAAGGCCTTGGTTAGATCTACAAACTTTATGTACAGACCTCTGTTCTGCTTCTGGCATTTCTCCTGGAGCTGTCAGGCATCAAACACCATATCGACTGTTCCTCAGCCCTTTCTGAGGCCACACTGGCTCTCATGTATAGGACCACCTTCCAGGTGAAGGATCAGCCTATTAAGGAGGACTCTAGCAAGAATCTTGTCAGCAATGACTAAGAGAGAGACCCCTGCTTGCCAAAAAGACTATTTTGTGGAGAACTTGCACGGGGCAGGCGATCACGTGATGCATAGAAGAGACAATACAAGGACACTGTCAGGGTCTCTCCTAAGAACTTTGGCATTGATTATGTGACCTGGGAGCATTGACACTGTGGCACTCAACATGGCATGCCCACATCAGAGAAGGTGCTGTGCTCTGTGAGCAAAGCAGAATTGAAACAGTTCAAAAGCACCATAGAATGTGCAAATTTAGAGTATCCACCCCGTGTTCACATGAAATATCTTTGTGTGTGGTAGAGCATTCCGAGCTCGTGTTGGTCTGATCAGCCTCAGTTGGACACACTGAAACTTGACTTTCTCATGGTGATGTCATTTGGTCCTCTTCGAGAACAAAGAACCACAACCATTCCATTGTTCTCTGTTCTTGAATCCTTTACCCCTTTTGGAGGACTTCTTTTTTCTTTTCAAATAACAGTCCTAGAATACTCCTGTAATCTACCTCCCTTGCTTTTACTCAAAATCAACTGAATACTGCTGACAGATACATTAAAATAAAATAATAATAATAATGCTGACTGATATATTAAAAATCTTATTTGATATCAACTGGCCCCTTGCTTCAGCATGGAAGTCTTTTTATTCCTCTTTACTTGGTTCCCTATTCCCAGAAAAAACAATCCCAAAGCCTTTGTTTTCTCCTCAGACTTCCCCTTTACCTCTTCTTTCTCATACAGGTACCTTGACTCCTCCTTAAACTGAGACCATTCGATGTTAGCTCATTCTTCTCTCATTTGACCCATCTTGAAACCCTTTGACATCATCTGCACCTCTTTTTTTCTTTCCCCTTGTCTCTGACAAGGACATGTCAGGGCCATGACAGGGACAGCACTTCTTTCCATGCTTTTGTACGCACACCATCCCAATTTGTCGGCTTCCATAATTGCACTCCCCTTTCCCTCTCAAGTGGTTCCTTCTGTGTTGCTTTCACACTCTCCAAAGCATCTCCTCCACTTAAGCAACATCTTCTCTAGACTGGTATTCCCTCAAGTTACTGCCCTGAAGTTCTCCTCTCTTTCTCATCCAAATTCCCTGAAAAGATCTCTCTGAAGAACTTTGGAATCAGTTGTGAGAAATGGAAAAAATATTGGCAAAGGACTGCTCAGTATTGTGTGCCTGCATCAAAGAAGGGTCTTTGCCCTATGAGCAAAGCAGAACTGCAGTGGCTCCAAAGAGATGTGATATGTGCAGATTTAGACATCTCTTTTCCAAATGTTGGTATGGACTATTTGTATCCAACCTGTGGTATTGCCTCCTGAACTCATACTGGTCTATCAGTCCCAATCAGATACATCGTACCTTGACTCAGACCTAGTGAAGTTATTTTGGTCATCTTTGAGAACTAAAGACAACAATCAACCTTGAGGAGGCTGATTATGCAAGTTACCTCCATTTTCTCTTTATTCATTCACTCCTCAACAAAAAAGCTAGATCCTGACCATATCATTTAACTGAAGTCGCACTCTCCAAAATTAACAATCATCTCTCAATGCTCAAACCAATTGTCTATTTTTAGTCTGAATCCTATGTACCTATCTGTTTCATTTGACACTGTTGACCACTGTCTTCTTTATACTCTCTCTTTTCTGAGCTTTCACTACTTTCTTCAGGTTTTTTTCTTATCTATCACACTAATTCTTCTCAGTATCGTATCAATAAAAACTTAAAAGAGGTTTAAAACTGAGATCATTATCTTGTCCACTAAACCTTCCCTTCTTCCAAAATTACCCATTTCTATAAGCGATATCAGCATTCTTCTAGTCTCTCTGGTTTGTAAAGCATCATTCTCATTCTTCACTTTCACATCACATATATAATCAATTATTAAATCTTGTCATGTACATCTTAACAATACCTCTGTTACTCAACTCCTCACCACTTACAAGGTTACCCCCTTCAGACTATCATTTCATCTCTCCTTGATTAGTACAATGTACTTCTCATTGGTCTTTTCTTTCACATCTTTCACTGCTGCAATCTACCCTACACACTTGCCAAAATGATTTTCCTTGAGCACACTGATCATATACCTCTCCAACCCGATTAACTCCAGTAGCTTCCTATTACCTCTAGGATAAAATATAAATCCTTTATTTAGCTATTAAAGCCCTACACAACCTAGCCTTAACCTGTCTCTTCAGTGTCATTGAATATTGCTTTCCATCACACACTTTTAAACATGGTCAAAATAACCATCTCTAGCATATGCAGTTCATTTCCTATCTCCCAGTATTTGCACAAGTCGTCACATGCTTGAAATGCATTCCATTCTTACCTGTGTCTCATTCCTTTAACATTCAGCTCAAGCACCATTATCTGCATGAAATGTTTTCCAGTCTTGGTACCTGATTCTACCTTCCTCCCCAAACTATATTGAATTTATCTGTAGTTACTGATTTTATGCTTATGTTGTATGCATGTCACATTGCATTGTGTCATATCATGCCATGTTGAATTATACTATAATATATTATGTAATATTTACTTTTCTTCATTATAATGTAGGCTTCTAGAGCATATATCCCCAGTACCTAGCACATAGTAGGCACTTAATAAATTACAGGTTGATGGATTTGATTAGCTCTTCATTCAGTTACTTAGATGCAGTGTCATTCAGTGTATCTATATGATGTTTCCTTTTAACTTTATTGGATTATTTAATTATCTAGTGTTTTAAAAGTAAATTTAAAAGTAAATCTTTGCAGTATATTCCTAAGATGGGGGAATCTTTCATATGTTGGCATCTTTGCCAGAAGTTTAACACTTATTTCCTACAATCATCTTTTGAAAATTGTCTTAAAAATGTGTTCACACAAATAAGTTCCTTTTATAAATTTTGTCAGTTTATTCTTCTTAGTAAATCTAATAATATGATTAGAGTTGCTCAGATAATCTTCCATCTCAAGGTTTTATTCATTTTTGATTCATTGTGTCTATTATTAAACCCAGCTGTTGATGTTTTTGAACAAACTGATTTCTGAATTAACTCTGCATTGTGTTCTATAATAACCCCACTTCAGTATTATCATGGGTTGCTCCCAATTTACTTTTAGATAATTAAAGCCTCTCTTTATTTCTATCCAAGTTGCCTGTTTTATTTCCCTGAACACAAGGATGTGATTTCATTCATGTTGCTCTAGGGGTCTAAAGTTGATAATCATTTTTCTACATCTGCCCTCATCAGTGTCTGCATGCAATATATGTTTCTGTACCCTCATCCCTTAGTGTCCTTTCATTAACTTTCACATTCTTGCTGATATATTGTGTTTTTCTGCCACAAACCATTCCCTGTTGTTTTTTTTCATAAAGTCTGTACCTTTGCTTCAGAATTGTCCTAATTTCCCAAGTATATCAGATTTTTTCTCTATATTGACTTGTTTATAATGATTATTTACATATGAATGCTTCTGCCTCAAAAACCAATGACACATTACTGAAATATGAATAAATGTGTATATACAAATATGTATATGTATGTACACATGCACACACATACACATGTAGACCTACACACATGTACCATATATAGCCAAATAGCTGAATAAAGAATTCACAAGTTGATATAAGAAGAGAAGAAAATCTGGGTCATTAAAAAAGCTTTGCTTATTTCTCTTTCATTTTCATCACGCAAACTTGAAACTTTTGAAAATGTATTGACTTTTTTCTCTAAATCAAAATATTGACAACATGTCTTAGATACTAGGGATAGCAAACATTTTGGTCATGATTTATTTCTAAAATATTTTATAATATATATATATATTATGTGCACATATAATCTCATATATAAAATGTATTGTGCATGCATACACATCCATGTCATACAGACATACATATATAGAGATATATGCTTTTGTTTATATAAGTACACCTATGATCAAAAGCATTTATTAAGTGCTTTCTATTTGCCAGTAACTGCGCTAAATACTGGGGATGTTAATATAAGACATTGCCCTGTTGGTGTATAAACATTTTGATCACTGAAAAAAGACTTTGTAAAAAATAATCAAAATAACTAAACACAAAACATCATATTTAAAATTGTTGAAGAGAGACATAGATGGTTTTGAAGACCTGAGACAAAACTTACTAGAGAAATGTATTATTTAAAGCTATTAAATGGTGCTATTATAGCTATTAAACTTGAAATCTATTAAAAGAACTATTTAAAAGCAAAGCATTAAATGAAGAGGCATATGACTGCAATGTATTGTCCATCATACTCATTTGTATTAACTTTTCAGAATTTTGAAGGGTGTAGATAATAAACTATAATCACATAATTGGTTAGTAAAATATTAGATGATTATATTAAAAACTGTTAGAGTCCTATTTCACAGAAAGGTAGATTTTTTTTGTTTCACAATGTAAGGAAGTGAGGAGTTATTGTTCATAAGGAGGCCCAGATTAGCAAGGAAAGATATGACCAAATGAAGATTGAGATGAGATGGGATGGGATGGGATGGGATGGGATGGGATGGGATGAGATGAGATGAGATGAGATGATGAGATGAGATGGGATGGGATGGATGGGATGGGATGGGATGGGATGGGATGGGATGGGATGGGATGAGAAGAAGCTAAGCACAAAAGGAGTCAGAAGAAACCAGGGATGGAAGATACAAAAGACAGAACTTTAAAAATTGATAGGACCTGAACAAAGATGACAAACTGCCTTTCAAGATGTCACAAGGATACTTGTGGTTTGGCAAAGGGAGAGTGAGTCTTATTGGCCAAAGCAGAATCCTCTGATATTCTACCAGAAAAGCTATCTGGGGATTCCTGTCCTCTAATATTATGTACAGCATGAGAACGTAACTTCTATGGGGTTGTCTTTTACTTCCCTCAAGAGCTTAAGAGAGGAAGAAAGAAAAGGGATAAACCATTCTTTGTATTGTATTTTTCTGGTAACTGTAGTGATAATGTTCTCAGCAGCCTGCCAAGAGAGGCTACATATTTAAGAAGCATGACTCTACTTTAGTGGTCTGCAAAGAGCAAAGTTCTCCACCAAAAGAGGTGTCTGCAGTACTTGCTTCATGATGCTACTTATTTTTTTAAAGAGAATGAGAATGTCAAGCATTGCCCTCCCAAATCATGAATTACCTGGGTGCATGAATATCTAAATTCATACTAAATTTCTCTAAGTATTTGTTTTACAGATACAGTGTATATTATGAAATAGTATGACCCAAATTTGTGTTTATTATTATCTCCATTTTTGCTTCCTATTCTTAACAATATTATTGTTGGTTTTACCTTATTTAGCATGTTTCATGTTTAGCAGTTAATGGGGTTATTGTGACTAATTTTATATAAATGTGAAGCATTACACTTGAGACTAAGGACATGTGGTAGTTAATAGTAGAAGCAAACCTCCTCATGTCAGATATATCCATAGGGCCTTGAGAGAAATGAGTGGTATCCATGAAGTAATGACTCTGGACTTCCACATTTCTTCTAAACTTCCTCTAACCTCTCTATCTCCTTATTGGGAAAATACCCCAGACCTGTTAAGGCAGAGTGAGTGTGAGTGGGCCAGTCCAGGTAAAGGAAAGGTTCGGAGAATTCAGGGACCATGTCAATCAATCACCATACCTGGGTCATTCGGAGACAAAAGTAGCTTACATTCTCATAGGGAAGATATGTCTATATAAAAGTCTATACAAAATATGTACCCAATAAATACAAGTTGTTTTGGCAGAGGGTGCAGTAGAAACTGCCAGGAAAAGCACCATGACAAGGACAAAATAAGTTCAACCTTAAAGAAAATCAGGAATTCTTAGAGGTAAACATGATGAGGCAGAGAATGCAATTCATGGGACACAACCAGTTTAAAAACATAGATTAGGTAGATGGAGTTTTGAGTATTCAGAGCAGCGAGTAAGGAAATATATAGGAGCAGTAAGGCAAGGAAGATAGGAAGGGGGTCAGTTTATGAAGAGTTTTAAATCTATGCAAAAGATTTTATATTTGATTCTTGAGAGAATTGTGTGTGTGCGTGTTTGTGTGTAAGAGAAAGAGAAAGAAAGAAAAAAGAAAGAGAAAGAAAGAAAGAAAGAAAGAAAGAAAGAAAGAAAGAAAGAAAGAAAGAAAGAAAGAAAGAAAGAAAGAAAGAAAGAAAGAAAGAAAGAAAGAAAGAGAAAGAAAGATTTTTAGGTTCTGGTTATAGATATTTTGAGTTATTCTTCCTTTGAGATTTGAGGTAATCTCTAAATCTGCAATGCTTATTTATAGTGGTCAGTGTTTTTTTTTAATTAAGTCTTTCCGTTGGCCCAGACTTTGCCTCCTTTTGTAACTGTTGAATGGGATGGTTGTTCTTGGTCTTCATGTGAATTACTGAACTGAACTCCATGTCCTGAGACTAGTTTCCACCTAATCTCTGGGGTTAAGGGCACTGAATATTCTGGGTCCTAAGGGTAAGTTACTATGACCTTGGAGTATCTGAACTTGGGCCTGTGGTATCATGAAGTTAGCACTGCTGCAAATAGACTATTCCTATTAAATCCCCAAAGTCCATACAGTGGGTTTCTAAGCAACCTGGGTCTTTCCCAGGGGGAGCCTTAGTTGCTTCTGCCTTCAGATACAGGGCCTTGCAGGATATAAGTATCTGGGGTAAGTCTCTGGCCATGATGTCTTGTTTTCCTAGCCTCGTACTCACTTGAGCTTCTTTTCCTATTGCCTGTGAGATTTTAGCTTAATTTTTGTGTGGGTAGAAGGAGTCACTTACTGTGGCTTTTCCTTGGATTTCTTGGGTATTATTATTTGGTCTGGTATGATTTTTTAATGTTTTTGCTGAATCACATATTTGGGATCTGGGCTGTCTGCCCCCTTTTAGGTAGCCATTTTCTTTAGAAGTTCCAACCTATTTACTTATATGTTATCTAGCACATTACAAGGGGCAGCTAGGTGGTGCAGTGGATAGAGCACCAGTGCAGCAGTCAGGAGGACCTGAGTTCAAATCTCACCTCGACACTTGACACTCACAAGCTGTGTGACCTTGGGCAAGTCCAATTGCCTCATCCTGGGTCATCTCCAGTCAACCTGATGAATATCACGTTACTGGATTCAGATGGCTTTGGAGGAGAAGTGAGGCTGGTGACCTGCACAGCCCTCCCTCTTTCAAGACAAAGTCAAGTGCAAGTCATGTCATTATTTCTCTGATGGTGTGGTCTTCTTTGGCAATGAAGGATGAACACACAAATGAAGGATGAATTCACACGTTATCTAGCACATTAGAATGCAAACTCTTTGAATGTATAGTCAATGTAAGTTCTGAAGCATACTTATTCTAACTCCCATTTCCACGATGTCAGGTGCCCAGAATTTAGTCATATCTCCCAATCAGAATTGTAGTGTAACTGAGTTGAGAGGGATTCTTTAATGAAGATTGGCTCAAGCCCTGACCAGGGTGCTTTCTGCCAAGATTATTAAGATGTAAGTCATTTAGTTAATGAGCTTTAAGAAGCTTTTAGAAAGAGGTAGATAATAAGGTGGCTTATTAAGAACAGATTTTGCAAAACATTTTCTCAAAAGTCTCTGAAATAATTTCTCACAAAGATATCAAAGTCTAGCAAAAGGTGGGCTAAAACTAGAAAGGCCATGTAGCAAAGAGACAATTTCTAATTCTTGGTTGCTGAAAGTCCATTTCTTCCATTTTTAGAGTGCTGATGGTTTACCATTGGCATGGTGCTAATCAGTGTCTGTATGTCTTTACTTTTCAGAGTGAGTCCAGTTGATACAGAGACACAGGCTAGGACATCTTTATCCCTATGGCTGTGGCTGCTCTCTCATTTCATGCTAACTAGACATACTCCAATTTCTGGAATTTTGTGTCTTCCCCCATCAGTAGATAATTTATAGATGCCAGGTTTCCTCAGAATATACAAATGGTATTCTTCTGTAAGGTCATTCCATTTTTTGAAGACTTTTTTGGCTTAGTCTAAATCTGATGATTGTAAGGCCTATGAGTGACTGAAATGTTATATCCTAGGTAAGATAATAACGTTAAAATGAGGTAGAGTGATTTTGAAACTGCCTTAAAAAAGAAGGAATTTTTTTTATGTCTCAAGAGATTAGCAAATTGCGTGGCACATAATAAGCTTTGATAAATGATTATTGATTGATTATAATGAAGACTTTTGTGGTAGGTTGTGGGACTTAGGAAACCACAATATTTTTTGGTAACAATATGTCATATGCTGAGTATAGTTGATTAGCAGGAGCAGAGAGTATCTATTCAATTTCAATAAGATGACCAAATTATGAGTATTTCATGGGCTTTTGATCTATAGTGTTTTATATGGTCAGAAGCTGATCTTGTTCTTTGGAAATTTTCCTCTTTGTACAACATACATTAAAACATTCAATTAATGATTCATCAGTGATTTTTTTTCCCCATGGAGTCACTGAAAAGAGGATATTATAGGCATTCAATTTTATTACCCACCTACCTCCTTTTAGTCATACTCAGTCTTAAGGAGGCATTTATGACTTTATAGCAATTTGATTTTTACAAATTAGTCTGCAACTTTCTTTATTAAAGCATATTTCTTATGTATATTATTTGTAATCCAAGAGGAAAATTAATAAACAGAAACCATGATAGAAACAAAATTCATGCACTTAAAACCAAATGGTAATTTAGGAACATGAATCTACTTTCTAATAATAATTTCTTTCTCAAATTTAAAAAGTCTTTTATGTATGAAATTAACAGACATTAGGTTGGTTAAAGCATTATTCTCTCTCTGTAAATACCAGATAAAAGTGTCACCTTTGAACTAGTGACACTATATAATCCTCTGTGTATGTGTGTTTTGTTGCTTTGTGTACAGGGTTTTCCTTTATTATTCCCTTAGAGGCAACACTTTGTTAATATGACTGTGTACAATTTTCTGACAAGTGCTGAGACTACTCTAACAAAAAAAAAATGGTTCTTATTTATGATGTGTCAAATTACTGTTCTGAGAGTAGACCTTTTAGGTTGCATTCAGCCTTTAATTTGACTGAATTTAAATGGCATAAAATGCCTTTTAGTTGGGCCTTGGCTGGCATATTATATATCTCATTTCAATGAAAAACATTCACATGCAAATATGGTTTGTTTGGAGTAAGTACAAATGCAACTATCATGACTGATGAAGGCTTTTGATCACAGCTCTACAAACTGAAACCTTAAAAAGGAAGAGGCTATTTGGAGTAGCATCTGCAATCTCATGAATTATTTAGTTCACATTATTCATAAATCTCTTTGAAGAGGAGGTTTTATGAGGTTTTAAGGAGGAATAGCCATAGATGTGTTGCCACTTTCTGTTTATGTCATAAATGACTGACTGCATATGAAAACTTCTTTTAAATGTTAAGTGTTACATAGAATGTAAAGTAAGTTATATGTATATTTTAACAAGGCAGACTCTTTACTTAAGGCACATTTCCTCTCTTTTATTTTCCTTCTCCCAAAATTGAATACCTCTCACTTCTTTCTCTCACTCCCTATTCTTAATTCCAAAGAAGTGAGGAGATAAGAAATATGGAATGAAGATAATTTCTTAGGCATTGATGTATTACATATGAATCACTCTACAGAAGTATAAATTCCAATCTTTCAGTACCATAGTAAAGTAGAAAACTCTTACATCATCTTATTACTATTCTTTCCTAGTGGTATGTGTGTCATACATTTTTTTTTTCAGTAGAATGTCATTTCAAGACTCATTCTAAATGTAAGACATTGAGAAGTTAAATAGCATGCTGCATTAGTTATGTGGTTCCTTCTTAGAGCTTTAGCTGTTACCTCTATATAGAGATAAATGTAATTAGCTCAGAGCCCCTATTCATCCTTATCTCCACAATATCACTAACATTTGTATCATTTTATCTATTCTCAGCTGTATGCTCTTAGTACAGTCCCCCATTATTATTTGACAGCACTATTGCAATAGTGTCCTAATAGATCTTCCTGCCTGTTTTCTCTCTCTGCTCACCTCCGTGCCCTTTGTACAACTGCCTTAAAAAGAGATCTGGTTATGTCATCCCTCTGCTTCAATTTTTTTTTTAGTATTTCCTATTGCCTACTGAATGCTTTGAAAACTTTCCGGCTGGGCCTTCAAAGCCTTCTACATTCAGGAACTATCCTGCCTTTGGAGCTTTGTTCTATACAACTCATACTTTACCAAAACTAAACTATTTGACTTCCATTTGGGGGATTTTTTTTTTCTTTCCCTGCCTTAAGCTGCATCCAGTGTTTAAACTGTGTTATCATGTTCCCATTCTTCCTATATCTGCTTCTGCCTCCCCCATGAAGCCTCTCTTGATTCCTCAGGCTGGCAATGACAAGATCCCCAAATTAGACATACCACATTCGCTTGTATCTGTATTACGCTCGTTATATTTTGTGTTATAGCCACCTGACTAGACTGTTATATTCATGAGGGTAGCTTCTTACCTTATCTTGCTTAGTGTCCGGTGCCCAGTGTTGTCACTTTATAAATTTCTTGTTAAAATAAATTTAATTCAATGTCACATTCCCACATAAATTTTGGAGAGTGTTAGAATTCTTTACTGTAATGTGCTCACCTGCATTTTAAACTGATTCAGTGCTAAAAATTCATAAACAGTTTAAGCTGTTGAAAGGCTCTTTTAGTAGAGTTCCTAGCCCTTGATATTCCATTGAGTAGGTGACTCAACTAGATAATCCCTTAACATCTCTTCTAACTCTATGATTCTATCATTCTGTGAAATGATCTCATGGATAAGTATCACTTTTTACAGTGGAATCAAGAGCAAACAAAAATAGAATCCACATGAACACGGTAGCTTCTAAACAGATTCTGAGCAATGATTGTGTGTTTTTTCTCTCCCTCTCCAAATATATGTTTTTCTGTGTGTGTGTACACAGACGTACGTATATATGTGTATGTACACACACATATTTCTATGGAAACTGTTGGTCATTTTTAGTAGTTTTAATATAGTTGTTGAGCATAATTTGTATGGATACTGAAAAAAATATAGAAAATATTTCTCTTGTGGTACAAGCATCGCTTTTCTATGTATATAGGAAATGCTGTATGCTACATACTAAAAAGCCACACTTTTTTTTAATGAAGAGGCATACAGAAAAGAACACTAGACTAAGAACGTGTCATATATGCTTGATTATAGCAGAGTAAAGGGGGGAATAACCTTTCCTATAATGACTATTATATGCCAGGCACAGTACTAAATACTTGACAAATATCATCTCATTTGAACCTCCTAACAATCCTGCACGACAGGTGACCTTTTGCTCATTTTAGAGTTGATGAAATGGAGGCAAAAAGAGGTTAAGTGACTTGTCCCAGGTCATGCAACTAGTAAGTGTGAGATTGGATTTGAACTTGGCTTCCTGACTCCAGGCTCAGCACTGCCACCTAGCAGCATCGCCACTTAGCTAAGTGACATTAGTTAATGCATTTATCTACTCCTAGGCTCGTTTTAAAAAATCTATTAAATAGCCCTATAACATAGGGCTAAAATTTTCCCCTTTACCACTGTACATAGTTGTTGTTGGGAGTAAATGAGGTGATATATGTGCTTTGGCCAATTTAAAATGTGTATGCAAAGAAGAAAAGAAGTATTCTGATCAGTGGCAATGATGATAAATAAATCTGATTATACAGTAATAAAGCCACATCATTTTCTTAAGAGTCCATGTGTATGGAATTCATACCTTTAAAAAAAAATCTCCCAAGTGCTTGCTTTCAGAAGGTACTAGGGATTCAAATAAAAAAAAATAATAAATTTCCCATCAGAATTTTAAACAATTTATTTCCTTCTTGACTTAACTTCAGAAAAGTACAATTCTAAAAGAAATACTCTTTTTAAACGTGTGCATTTGAATAATATTACTGTAGTTTAAACCATTTCCATTAACAATGCTTTATCAGAGAGAGAAAATTGCTCTGAAATAATTATTTAGTGTTCTTATTTGTTACATCAAAATATTATGAGATCATCCTAATATGGATAGCCTTACTGTTTTTCTAAGACAGAAGAAAATCTGGAATTTTAGATCCAAATCCAGATTTTGAAATTTTCTGTGTGATCCTGAGCAAATCATATGAATTCAATGTGGCAAAAACTCTTTGAGGGTGGAAATTTTTTCTCTTTTGTCTTTGTATGTCCAGACCTTATAGTGTCTGGCACATAGCAAGCTCTTAGCAAATGCTTGTTGATGAAACGTGTATGATTTCACCACTGAGAGCCATCAGGGGTTTGAGTGCATGTAGAGGTTAACTGACTTGCCCAAGACTACACAAATGGTAAGTGGCAAGTGCAAGCACTTGATTCGAACCCAGATCTTCCTATTTCCAGACTTAATACTCTATTCATTACTCCATTCAGCATCTATTAGACAGTCTGGTCATGGAAATTATAAAAATATAACTTAGGGTATACTACACAAACCCCTCAAAGGCAATAGAGGTTAGGTTCCTTTAAGGATTCCAAATGACTTCAATTTCTATGTGTGAATCACAAGAAAAAACAACCTATAAATATGCTTGGAATTATAAAAATAGATTGTAAAGAAAGAGGACAACTAAAAAAACCTTTGACTTTATAGTCACAGATGCCATGGATAGAAGCATAAGGTTTAACATTCACTAGCTCACTATTTTGGATGGTTTGTTTCAATAAGGCAATGTTAGATGAAGCCAGTTATGAAGGTTCTTTTGCTTCCAGCATATATTGATTAAGGTGAATAAATAATAGAGCCTTACAATCTAGACTCTCACCTTCATCACCCCATAGTCCCTTTCTCCTGGTCTGACAGAGACCAGCGGGGGATCAAATCATACTGTACTGTTGGGCAGTTAGCTGCTGCTCTGGCTATACTGTGTTTTTTATTCTTCTTTATAAAATATTTCTATTTCTTCATGTTTGGAGTACTAAGTACCTGCCAAGTGGTTACCTCGATAGTACTGGCTCAAATGTTCAAAGTCAGGATTTGGATCTAGAACTCTGATTTTCTTTTCTTGGAGAAAGAGTACAGATATTCATAGTTTCTCTGGGAAAACTATTGAAGCTGATGTTTGATATGTATTATTATTTTGTGAGTAATTTTTGAGAAGTGTTTTGTTTTTTTTTTGTCACCAGGCAGAGTGAGCCTGCTAGGAAAGGGAGCCATATATTTAGAAATGAATGTGGCATTTAAAAAAACTCACCAATAAAAATGAGATTAAATGCTTAAAAAGATTATATTACTGATAAATATTACAAATAAAATGCAGAGGCTTTGGGAATTCACTTCTGCCTCTCAAAAACATACTTTGTAAGTTTGAAAGATCTTTGTAAATTTGCTTTAAGATTGCAAAGGAAAACATCTTTAAATAACTTTAAATCCATTAAAAAATCAAGAGTACAACATACTTGTCTTTCCTCTTTCTCTCAATATAGTAAGAATGAATTTGATGTCACTGAAAGTGGAAAAAAAAGCACACATAGAGTGATTTGTTCTTTTAAAGTTTCATTATAAATGAAGTATCAGAATTGCCAATAAAGAGAGAAAATATGGGTGGGAGGAGGGAATATTTGAAAATATGTAAATAAAGTTAAAAGATAATTCATGTAAAACTATATAAAAGATAGAGACTCAATAGGAGATATATAAAAAGAAAGTGCTAAAGTTAACCAAGGTAGCTGGATAGCACAGTGGATGTAGTATTGCACTTATATTCAGGGAGAACTCCATTCAAACCTTGTCTCATGCATTCACTAGTTATGTAACTGTGGGTGAGTCAATCTATCTCAGTTTCAGTTCCATTATGAGTTAAATGGAGATAATAAAAGAACTTACCTCAAAAGGCCATTGTACGGGATCACATGAAATAACACAAATTATTAACATTGATATTTAACTCAAGATGATAGGCAAAAGTGTCAATATTATAATAATTTATTCTATTTTCATTTTTTGCAAGAAAGAAGTGAACTTTTTTCTTTTGCCATTGGTAAGACTTCATTGAAATAATTCCTATTTCATCATATTATTTTGTGTTTTAAAAAAATAAGCAATTAAAGTTTCATTGTTAATGTAATAGAAATTTTAGGCTCTTATATTGAATGAACTATAAAAAAAAGTTCACATCTTATTATCTAATAAATAAAATTCTGACATTTAAAAGATTTAACCTATAAACTGGTTACTTTAGTGTTCCAAAGGATAGAGTGGTGTACTGAGAGCTGGTCCTGAAGTTGAGAAAATCAACATTCAAGTGCTGTCTCAAACTAAACTGTCTGTGCTATTATGGACAAGTCAGATAACTTTTCAATGGCTCTAGTCAACTCTATGACTATAAATTGTAGAAAAGTTGCTAATCTGCATTGATGAAGAGATATAGTTTACTCAGACTTCCTTACAATCCTTACAATGACAAACCAGGGGAAATCACAGACTAGGGAAAAAGATTGTGTAATGTGTCATAAACTCTTAGTTCAGTTTAAAAACAAACTATTTAAAAAAATGTTTCATTAAATTTATCCAACTAAACTGGACTTAAGCATCTGTCCTTCAGACATGCTGCTGGACCCTATTTCGATGGACTAATTCTCCACGGGATTGTTTTTTACATTGATGTATTGACATTCTTAAAATTAGTTTAATAATCTATAAAAATATGGGCATGAAATATCCCTTCAGTGGATGTGCAAAGACTATATCTATTAAGAAGCTTTTATTTATGGAGACCCTCAAGGTTTTTGTAATGATAGATGATATGATAGATTCAGCCAAAGAAGTCATGGATTTGAAGCTTTCTTGTAACAAAGCCTTCAGGACTTTGAACTTAGATTTTAGGGAGAACACAACTATAATCTTATGGGGAAGTATGAAACACAGTAGTAGTGGGGAAAAAAAAGTTTAAGGTCTGCTGGGAATTCAAGAAGTTTCAAAAGGATCAAAGGAGAAAAATGAATGAGCCTAAAGGGAGGAGCAGCCAAATAATTTACACATAATAAACTGTGCTAGAAGAACAAAGAAAAGAAGGAGCAAAGCTTTTAAGATACAAGGACAGGTATAGTCTCACAATTTAGGGTTTGGAGTTGGAAGGGACTTAAGAAGTCATGTAAAGATCAATCTATTATTGGGCTTCAAAGAATTAATTCAAGAAAAAGAAGATAAGAAAAATTGGAAAATTGTAACTAACTGTAACTTTCTTTATATTAAAGTCTCAATAGCTCAAATAGAGGAATATTAGGGTAAATAAAATAACCTCTTTCTACATCTTATTTAAAGAAAAATAAGCCCAATTATTTTTTAGTTGGACCCATTCCATTCCTGGTACATCAAGCTTGCAGAATATAATTGCATGCATCCCAGTTCTTTTGGAGATTCCTGGTCTTCAAAAGATATTACTGCATATACATATATGATGAAATAGGGACCCACTATGTAATAAAATATTTTATAGACTAGTAGTAAGGAAACATAAAATTGAAAAAATAAGAAGACCTGACTTTTTAAGTTACCCATAAAATGTGAAATGACAATTTCAATTAGTTCCTCAAAAGAATTGTGTGACCCATAGAAGCAGCAGAAAAAAGGTATTAAAAAAAGGTAAAAACTATGTGGAACCAAGATTTTTTTGTTTGGGTACTGTTGTACCTTAAAAAAATGATGATGATGATGAGCAAGATGGAATTTTCAGTCCCTCAGATGATGATTGTAGATTGACTATATACTTACATATGTGTGTCTATAAAATACATGAATATATTATATGTGAATTTTAGCAGTTTAATTTTCTTATTTAAGGAAATTTTGTGGAATTGATTATTTGGTAAATATCTGAAAAATCATTGATTTTAAGCAAAAAGTCAAGCTTTAAAAATTGATTCATTAAAATTAAGTTTGCTTTCAAGTTTTGACAAAATACTAAAACTTGCCTGATAGTGGGAACACTGTGCTAGGTGAGGAATATATGAGAACAAGAGAGGTATAAAGTCTTCTCTCTTCAACCTAAAAGTTTAGGTGATTTAACTTTTTTTTTCCTATGAGGACTCTTTTTTTTTTTTTTAAAGAATGAAGGCAGAAATATAAAGGCAGAGAATAAAATAGACTGAAAATAAGAAAGGATTTCAAGAAGCTTCTTCTGCAAGTTTAGAGAAAATAAATATTTCAGATTGGCTGTACCAAGAGAAACTGTACTCATAGTTCCACAGATCCTCCAATATTTTCAATCTTATGAACATTCCAAATTACATGTTACAAACTCTCCTTGATCACATTATCCATCTAATAGAAGTAATAATGAGGAAATAGAATAATCCTGTATTTTCTTTTATGTTAGTATAAAAGCACATTTTGAAAGTTATAACCTAAGGAGGGCTAGCTCATAATTCCTGTAGCACACGATTACTTAATGCTGTTCACAACTGGAAATGAAGTGTTCTACTATACTTCATCCTTTATATGATCAGATTCCCCAGGATAAAAAGTAGTTATTTATTAATATTGCCCAGATTTTGATTGAAGTCCCTAATTAGAACGTTATTAGTTAAGTTTTGTCGGATGTCAAAGTTAAATCAGCCCAGACTTCTATCATTTCCTCATTTGCAAAATAAGGAGTTGGAACTTTTAAGTTCCTTTCTGGATTTAAATTTATGAACATATGAATAACTCACATTTATGTAGTGCATTTCAGGAAAATATTTAGTAAAATTTAAACAACTCTTGGAGGTGAGTGGCATAGACATCACCCCCATTTGAGAGATGAGGAAATGAAAACATAGACAGTTTAAATAGGTCACTCAAATCCACAGAGCTCCTTGATGTTAGAGTAAGGATTTGAGACAAGGTCTTCTGAGGTCACATCAAGTGCTTTTAAAAATTTCTTTATATTTACATTTCTTTATAGCACTCATATAGCTTTTCAATTCAATATTAAAAAACAACCAAGTGGATTGGCAAACTATTGAAAAAACTTTATGTTTATTTATCACTTTGAAATTGATTTCGTGTTATTGAGAAACAAGACCCAGCCTTGAAAATAATTTAAATTCACTAAATTCACTCGAGTCAAGATACAACTTTATTTATAACTGTTAATTCTCTTTTCTCTTTTGATATTTTGCCACAAAAGCAAATGCACACATAAATTCTTCCTTAATTTATTTTGCATTTTAATTTTTTTCTGAAATTTAATACAACTAAACTCTATTGATTATTGATCGCTTCAGAGTTGAATTTAAATCACTTCAGTTCAATTGTTTTTTCAGTTGTGTTGGATTCTTCATGACTCCATTTGGGGTTCTCTTGGCAAAGATATTACCATTTTCTTCTCATACTCATTTAACACAGAAGAGCAGTCTAAACGGTTCCAGGCCCTGTATTCTGTCCACTGAGTCACCCAGCTGCCTCCTTTTTTTTTATACAAAGGTGAAGAACTTTGATACTATATTTAAAACTTTTCTCTAGTTAAAATAGCTAAACTTACTTTCTTTTCATTTTCACCAAGGAGCATTAGAATTGTATTTTTAAGATAATTTTCAGCTACATTGGATGTTGTGCAATGTACGCTTTACAATTGACTTATAATTGGACTATGCTGTCAATGGAAAATCTTACAAGTATTGAACATGACATTTATGACAGTGTTACTGTCATCTTGGCTCTTTGTATTGAATATGCAGAGAATTATAATTGGGCTAACAAGCCTAGTAGCCTGGCCCCTTTCCAATTATATTAACTAGTCTCTTATAGGCCTGTCGTGTGTTTGCTGGCTGAACACACACACACACACACACACACACACACACTCACACACACATAAATATCTTTTATTTTTGTATCTTACTAGCTTAGTTACCCAAAAAATCCAGAAACCCTTAAAGACATTCAAACATACAATCCTGCTTCCCTTCAATTACATTTAAGAACTTTAAGAACCTTTTCTTTTTCTTCAAATTATTTTTAAAAATACTTCGTAATATCACAATTATTTCCCAACAATATCCCTTCCACTTTACAACAAAACATATGTATATGTATTAATGTATATTGTATATACACTAATAAGTATATAGACACACACATATACCCTCTTTTATTTATGGTATTAAATAAAACAGCTAAGCAAAATACTCTGACACAAAGACCATGTGAAAAGATTAATAAAGTGTTTTCTAACATTAATCTCTCAGAACTAACTTTGACGTCTGCCCTGATTTAAATTCTTTTGTCTTTTAGCGTTTAGTCTTTAACTATAATATTTTAGTCATTGTATTTATTTTCCTCCTGATTGTTTTATTTGTTCTGCATCTATTCTTACAAGCATTTCAATGTGTATCTGAATTCTTCATATTCACTATGCCTTACAAAACATTAATATTCCATGCTATTCATATACTACAATTTGTTTATCCAGGTCCCCAATTAATGGGTACACATTTAATTTTAAATGTTTTGCTACTATGGTAAATGCTGCTATGAATTATTCTAGGCCTTTATTTCTAACATTCACATCCTTGGGACATGAAAATATCAATAGTATTGATAGTCAACAAGTATATATAAAGTACTTACTATGCTGCAGGTATTATATGTAGTAAACACTAAGGATGCAAAAAAAAGGGAGAGATGGGGGCAAAATATGATGCCTGATCTCAAAGAATTCACATTCTAATGGAGGAAATAACATGCAAATAAATATGTATATAGTGTAAATGAGAAGTAATTTCAGAGGGAAGGCACTTGGAGGGAGGAATGAGAGTTTGGGGAAAATCCTCATGGATTTGAAATGAGGTTTGAAGGTGAGGGGCCAAAGTGCCAGAATATGGATTGTATAGTCAAATTATTTTTGGCCCAATTCCAAATTGTTTTATTTTGTTTTGTTTTTTTTCACCAGAAATGTTAGATCATTTCATAGCTCTACATATAATATATCAATGTGGATATCCCTTAACACCTACTTCAACACTGACCATCTCTGGTAAAAATCATACCACAATATCTTGGTCATTTTGCATGACTTAATACCTCAGAATTATTTTAAGTTTGTGATTTGGTACATTTTTAAAAAATAAAATTGTTGATAATGTACATTTCTTCTTTTAAAATTATATTCGATCTTTATTTATTTATTTATTGGAGAATATCTCTTAATGTTTTTTTTCTGACTAAACTCAACTAGTGTATCACAAGACCAATTTAAAAGCTAGCTATTGTACTAGTACAGACTAGGGATAATGTAGGTTAGTCTGAAGCTGGATGGTAGGCATCTCACCATGTCATTCTCTTACCCAAAGGACTCTGACAGCTCCCTCTGAGATTTGACTTCATGCTTATTATTTTCCTTGTAATTCTTTTTCTTGGGGGGAGGGGGCGCATGGAGCTGTGTGGCAATCAGGGTTAAGTGACTTGCCCAGGGTCAAACAACTAGTAAGTATCTGAAATCAGATTTGAACTCGGGTCCTCCTGACTCTACCTATGGCATCAACTAGCTGCCACTCCCTTGTAATTCTTATCCTTTTGTTCCTATTAATGACTTGTTATTATTTCTAGTTCTAGAAAGTAGCTCCTTGGTAGTTTAGTGGGTATAATATTAAATTTATAGATTAATTTAGTCCAGAGTAAATATTCTTATTATATTGGAGTTACCCAACCATGAACAATGAATATATATATATATATATATATATATAATTATTTAAGGCTTCCTTTATTTCTCTTAAAAATATTTTGTGGATGTATTTATAAATACATTATATACATCTTGGTAAGTTAACTCTATCATTTTATATACTTTGCAATTATTTCATTAATAATTTGATTTCTTTTTTGTTTTTGAGTACTATATATAGTTGCTCATGATTTTATTGATTTGTTTTGTAAATGTCTACTTTTGTATTGAACTATAATTTCATTGATGTGAGAAATTCCACAGTGAGGAAATCTCCTCCACCAATATGTCAGCAGCAAATCTGCAGTTTATTGTCTAGAAAGCTGTTTGCGGAACTTAGAGGTTAATCATCTGGGTCAGAGAGGCAGGATTTGAATCCAAGTCTTCTGGACTCCAAATTCAACTCTGTAAACACAATACTACACTGGCTTATGCACATATTTTAGAGAAGTTTTAAACTCTCTTAAATAATTTCTTGGTTTATCTTCTCAGTCTATTTACTATCTAACTTTCAGAATGACAATTTTGCTTCTTCTTAGCTTTAGTTCTTTTGTCCTCTCATTTCTATAGCTAGCATTTCTTTTGTTGGTTATAATATTGGGGAGCAGGTCATCTTTGTTTTACACCTGAACCTGCTGAAGAATTTAGTGATTACCTACTCAAATAATATAAATTCTTAATCTTAAAAACATCATGTAAAAGGAAGGTCCTACCATGCTTATGTTTTGTTTTTTGTTCTTTTTAAGGATATTAAACAAAATTAAGTGTTGTGCTTTGTTGACAGTCATTTTTGTGTTATTAATAAGGTCATAAGTCTTGTTTTGTCATTATTATGATTACATCCATTGTTTTTCTAGAGGTAAACAATCTGGTTTCCCTGTTGTAAATACAACTTGGACATTATGAATTATTATTTTTATCAATGTTGCTATGATTTTTCTGATAAATTTTACTTAAAAATTTCATATTGAATACACACCAGTGATATTGGCTATATTAGTTTCATTTCTGAGCTTTTTCATTCCCTTTCTTGAGGGTAATGAAGTAAAATATATTTGTTAAAATATCCTCTTTCTTTTGCTGGATAAGTATTGGTTATTCTGTAAACATGTAACAGAATTCATTTGTAAATTTTTTGGGAGGTTTTTTCCTCTCCTTTGGTGGTTGTTACGATTCAGCTTAGTTTCTCATTTTGAATACGCTGTTTTGAATTCATGTTGTTCATTGTTTATTTTGGCACTTTGATTTTCTTCATTTTTTTGACTAATTGGGATGATGAATTATCCAATTTTTAATCTTTTTTTAATTAAATCTCATTGTTTATCAGTGTGATAATTTATTTTCAGATTCATCAATTTTGGCTTTAATTTTGAAAATTCTTCTTTTGGTATTATTTTTCAGTTGTTTATTTTTTTTGGAGTTTTTAAATTGCTTCTCTTCTTTCTCCTATCTATGTGTGTCCAGAGATATAAATTTTACTCCAGTGACTAGTTTAGCTTGTTCTCATAAATTATATTTTCTTTTTCATGTTCATAATTTTTTTTAGAATATCTGTTATTCTGAATGAACAGTTTACGTATCAGATCTATGGAGAAGGGAAGAATTTATGACAGATACAGAGATAGAGAACATTATAAAATGTGAAATGAATCATTTTGATTACATTAAATTAAAAGGCTTTTGCACAAACAAAACCAATGCAACTAAGTTTAGAAGGGGAGAAGAAAGCTAAGAAACAATTTTTTATAGTCAGTATCTCTGATAAAGGCCTCATCTCTAAAATATGTAGAGAATTGAGTCAAATTTATAAGAATACAAGTCATTTCCTAACTGATAAATGATTAAAGGATATGGACAGGCAGTTTTCAGATGAAGAGATTAAAGTTATCTATAGTCATATAAAATTGCTCTAAATCATTGTGTGTGTGTGTGTGTGTGTTCATCCTTTGTTGCCATTATTGATTAGAGAAATGCAAATTAAAACAATTCTGAGATATTACATCACACCTATCAGATTGGCTAACATGACAAAACAGGAAAATGATAAATATTGCAGAATATCTGGGAACATTGGAACACTAATGCACTGTTGGTGGAGTTGTGAACTGATCTAACCATTCTGGAGAACAATTTGTAACTATGCCCAAAGGGCTATAAAAATGTGCATACCCTTGGATCCAGCAATACCATTTCTAAGTCTATATACCAAAGAGATCATACAAATGGGCAAAGGATCCACATGTATAAAAATATTTATAGCAGCTCTTATTGTGGTGGCCAAGAAAAGAAAACTGAGAGGATGTCCTTCAATTGAGGAGTGGTTAAACAAATTATAGTAAGTGAATATAATGAGCATGAGCAGATAGACTTCAGCAAAAACAGGACTTACATGAACTGATGATGAGTGAAGTGAGGAGAACCAGAAAAATACTGAACACAGTAATACCAATGTTGTGTGATGGCCAACTTTTATATTCTTAACTCTTCTCAGTAATACAAGGTACTAAGACATTTCCAAAAGACTAATGATAGAAAATTCTATTCACATTCAGAGAAAAGACTATGGAGTCTGAAGGCCAATCAAAGTATTCTTTCTTTTTTTCTTCTTTCTCACGATTTTCCCCTTTGGTTCAAATTCTTCTTTACAACATGACTAATGTGGAAATGTGTTTAATATGTTTATATATGTATAGCCTATATCAGATTGAACACTGTCTTTGGGAGGAAAGTGTAGAAGGAAGAGGAGAAAATTTAGAACTCAGTATCTTATAGATGTTGTTGCTGAAAGTTAAAAACAAATAAATAAATTTTTTTTTCAGAAAATAAAGTATTTATTATTCCCACAACTTTTAAAACTTATCTGCTCATCATTTTAGGTGTTGTTTGTTTTCTCTATGTAGGTCTATTATTTTTTTTCCCATTAATTCATGACTTGGAATATGAACATTTTATGTAAGTGTATTCTACAGTGTTGAAAAATATGTATATTGTTAACATCATCGTTTAGAAATCAGCACATCTTTCAAATATATTTTTATAGTGATCTGTTAAGCTTTATATAATCTTTTAAAAATCTTTCCATTTTATTTAGTTCTGGAAGATTAATATTTAATAACCTATAAATTAATGTTGCTATCAATTCCCTTTTTTCATTTTCATTGGCTTTTTCTTTAAGAATTAAGACGTTAGTTAATGTGTATTTAATAATATTCTTTCATTGTTGTTCTTTTAAACATAATGTTGCATTTGTCTTTCTTGACATTATCAACTTTCATATTTACCTTACCTATCATAATTATCACTGCTATTTTTTGAACTGACGCAATTTCATCTAGATGCTCATTTTTACTTTGTGTCTTTGTTTTCAATGTTTCTTAAACATAATAAATTGCTAGTTATTTTCTTATCTGTTTTTCATTCTCTTTATTTTATAGTTTGATCCATTTACACTTAAAGTTTTAACTACTATTTGTGTTTTTCTCCATAATTTAATTTAATATTTCTTCCATTTTAAATTAGCAGCTAGTCCCTAATCATGTTAGCTTCCTCCAAAACTCTTCCTTCTCTGTTCCAACCTAGCTTCCTTGAATTTACTTTTATTGTTCCTCCTCTCTCTTTTTAACTTTCCCTTTCAATTAAATATTTACCATTGTCTGATAAGAATACAATACTGCCACCTGTCCCACTTACCATCTAAATTCTTAATTTAGCATTAATTTGTAATGTCCCTTTCCAAGAAATGTTCATCTAATTTACCCCTTCCTTATTCCTTTCCTATCACAGGATATTCTAGAATATAATCTTTCATTGGTTTTTTCCTACCTAGTCTTTTTATTTTTTGTTACCCTCAATCAAGGTGGGAATTCTGAAATATAAAAGCTTTATTTTCTCCCCCATCTAGTACAGCTATTAGTGCAATTACAGATTTTTCTTACTTCCTTTTCCCATCTCTTTTATCCACTGATTTTCTTTGAGGAGTATAGTTCCCTGAAATTTGAATTCACAATGGAGGTGGTGTGATATGTTAGAAGGAGCTCGGTCTTCTGAGTCAAAGACCTTGGTCTAACTCCAAACTCTTTCACCCACCACCTTCTCATCTTGAGTCCAGTAGCCTACCATTATGTCCTGTCACCCAACTGTCATCAACTTTGGTTCCCCTTGAGGTCTCAGGTTAACCTTTCTTTGGGATTGAAGAAATTCCAGAGAAGTCTACCTAGTCTACCTAGTGAAGATGACCTCCTGAAGGGATTGATTTTCGGAAACAAATGCTGTCACATAGCACTGTCTCCTTCACTTTCTCTCTCTAGGAGAACTGGCCTTGAGTGCCCTCTAGAGCTTTTTTTCACCACAAATGGGATCTGATATTCACTTTTTCCTACATAATACTCAATATATATACCATATAAGAGATTAAAAACTATATAAATAAAAAGACCCTTCCACCTCAAATATGTAATGAAGTAAAGAATAATTAGTAGCAATCATATAAACATTGACTGATTATAATGAATTAATGTTACATTATAATGTTCCATAAAATGACTATTTACTTTAGATGAAAATACCATGATGCATAAATCTGATCTACTTTTTCTTGATTCCATCTATTTGAGGATAAGTATAAAAATGAGGAAACTAATATTATTGCTTAGAGGCTCTCAAGTGAAAGATGTGATCATTTGTTGTGGTTAATGTGTAATTCAATTTCTATTCTAGAAACCTCATACTGATATCCTGAGTAATTTTTATAGATGCAATATATTTTGAGAGCTTCTATATGTAGTTACAAGTACTAAGTCTGAGGCAAAAATGCAAACTTCATTAAATGTGCAACAAATTGACTATATGCTTCATAATGCAAATCCATTTTTTAAATCTCCAAATAATATAAACCAAACAACTGCAACAGCCCTTCATCATTCTGTTAATATTTTAAAGTGATAGTTATGTTAGATCCATTGAAACCCATACACAATAATCCCACCTTCAAAAAACAAAGGGTTTCCACTAAGACTTCTTTTTGTAGAAAACTTCTTTGGATGATGGAAGTATTTCCAAAGGGAAGTAGAATCCCTTCATTAAATTACCACTGCACTATTTTATATACTTCCAAAATAATGCTTTCTTTTGGGTAGGCATAAAGTTATTCTCATTGATTTGAAAGAATGAGGATAGACCCTACTTCTGAATGTGAAATATTCTATTTAGAGCAATTTAAAAGTCTTTTGATTTCACAGTTATGCTAATAATCAAATTAAAATGACTGGAATCCTCTGTCTCATAACAGTTTGATTTGGCTATATAAACCTGACATTGATAGCTTCTTTTCCATGAAAACACTCTCATTTGTATACATTCAGAATTTAAGACACAACTTCAGTGTGGGTAACAAAACTTACACTTAGGCTTCATCATAATTTTAATTTTATTTCTATGATATTTCTTGAATCGAAAAAAGGAAGTGAATGATGCAGAGATCTTAAAAGGTACAGCACATAGTTGCCTTGTGATACTTACATAACTCAATGGCAATATGTTTTCATCTGTGTCACTTTAGACCTTGACATTCAAGGCCTTTTTTTCATATACTCACAAAATATAATGTACTAATGAAAATTGTCTGTTCTGTCATTAAAATAGATAATATGCATCTGAAATACATTGGCTATGCATGTAATCTTAAAATAGACTTACTAATTCCATACTTCCAACTTTTTCTGCATTCTGCGTTCTAACAAGCTCTGTCTAACATATCTTTGTTCTCTTTCTTGTGCACACTTTTGCCTGCTATCAGCGGCTGCTTCCAAGAACAGAGTTAGAGGTGAGTTTCTTTGCTCATTCTGCATGATTAACTTCATGTCATTCTACTATAAATTCTTCCCTAGGCTTTAAAAAAAGCTGTATCCAGTGAAGATTTGCTTGCTGTCTCTGTGTATTTTTATTCTTTATATTAGTAATCTGTCTTACGAATATATAGATGCTGCACACAGGACTGAAAATGATTGAACAAAAATCAAATTATGTTTTCAGTAATTCTCTATTTTCAAAGGAATGTGGTAAATGTTGAATAAACAACTCACTAAAAATTGTATGCATGACACACTTTTAAGTTTAATTTGTACTATTAACATTTGCTCCCTCTCTTTCTAAAGTCTAGTAAACAAACAAAAGAATAAATTGAGCCCTGATTTATAATATTTGCCAATTTCTGAGATGTAAATGTGCAGACTGAAAATGTAACAGTTGTTTCTCACAAGGGTAAGACAAGACTCCAGCACTTCCCTGCCTATATTGCAAATGCAATTTGACTCCTTATGCTACATTGTATTTCTCTTCAAAAGCTAGCTTGCTTTGAGAAGTTGTGTACTTGGAAAAGCTTTGGACTTTTTTTGCAAATTCAAAATGTCCTATAATTTCAATGGCATGAATTTTTCTTGAACCACTGTAGATTATAATGTTGCTATGTATCAGTAAAGGGTTTCTTACATGACTGTGATCAAAACCTTGTTATCTGGTAACAAGTTTTAAGATGGATCTCTCCAGATTTATCTTGCTGGTCTTCTGACGACAAACACATGATTTTCATATCTCCAGAGCATAGGCTCTACTAATTAGGTCTATAGAAATCTGTAATATTGTTCAGTCATTTCAGTTAGGTCAGATTTTTTGTGACCTCAGTAAGGAAGACTTGGAAATGACCGAAATGACTAAATCACCACAACAAAATTATTTGGAGCAGCTAAGTGGCTCGGTGAATAGAATGTCAAACATGGTGTCAGGAAGACTCATCTTCCTGAGGTCAGATCTGGTCTTGGACTCTAGCTGTGTGACCCTAGGCACATAGTTCCCTCATCTGCAAAATGAACCAGAGAAGGAAATGGCAAACTCCTCCAGTGTCTTTGCAAGAAACCCTGAAAGGGTTCATGAAGAGCCAGACATGATTGAAATAACTGAACAACAGATGGCAAAGATACTGAGTAGTTTACCATTTCCTCCAGTTCCTTTTACAGATGAGGATACTGAGACAAACAGGATTAAGTGACTTGTCCAGGGTCATGCAACTAAGTCATCTGAAGTCGAATTTGAATTCAGGTCTTCCTGACTCCAGGCATGTACTCTATCCACTGCACCTCCAAGACCTTCACTCTATAATGAACAATTAGATTATGATACAAATAGAGATCAGAATTCAAAAACAACTGAAATAAAAATAATACACACAAAAAAAATCTCATATTCCACAAAATTGAATAAAAGACACTAGTTTTATGAAATAGTGAGCCTCTACTATGAAATTTCATTCTTTTCTCAGGTAAATCTTAAGTTTGTTAGCTTTGGAACATATTCTCGTGGCTGAAAAAAATCATCCAAAATGTCCCTTTTCCCCTCGGGGATATGACAAAGATACTAAATATCATTTTCTCAAGATATTGCTTGCCTTTTGAATAAACATATTCATGGTGTGGTGATTATAAGCTTATACATGTCAACTCTATACCTGCTACAATGCACTCTGAATAAAGGAATCTCTGCTCTTAGACTATATAGTTAACTAATATAATATTATTGGTCCTACTGTCTATTTTCTGTATATCTTTTCTTGTCCCTCTTTAGCTAGCAAGCAATTGATTGATTATTTTACCTTCTATTTGAGATCAAACTCACAATTACCTTGGTTTCTTATTCACATACACTCTCGCAAGAATTAGCTCATTCATTCTAATTCACAAATATTTATTCTGGCATTTGAAACTTCTAATGCTTGAGCAACTCACTATCGCCCTACAGCATCACTTCCTGAACATATTTTTTTCCCACAGTCCAGTCTAAATCCTAAGCAGATCCCATCCCCCCAACTTTCTGGTGTCATCCCTGCAGTTGGTTTTAGAAGTCCTATTTAAATGCTTGTGTTTTTTTTATTGGTATGGCACTTTCCATTAAGTAGGACATGTTTCTAGTACATTAAATATGTTCGTTTCAATAAACCAAACAGTCAATAAATATTAATGTATTAATTAGTAAAAGGTTGGTTGAATTCAAGGTCGGCCAAATTCAAGTCTTAACTCTACTCCTTGGATTATGTGTATTCAAGGGATATCTCTCAAGTGCTTTGGAACGTGGTTGCCAAATATATAAAACAATTTATAATTCTAACATTCTGTGAGGTAGGATTTGGGAAGTACTATGTATCTGGTGAGAGATCACATGATATAGTCAATAGAGGACAAGTCTTGAAGTCAGGAAGACCTGGCTTTACATCCTGGCTCTGACACATACTAGCTGTGTGACCTTGACAAGTCATCCAACCTTTCAGTACCCAAAAGCAGCTATCTAGAGCTCTCAAGTTTCAGGGCACATTTGTAATTTCCTTGCAGGTAGTTGAGTTTTCTATGTCAAGGAAATACCAGGTATGCTTTCCACCTCTGCTCACTTGTGCAAAAAAAACCAAATCAATTGCTTATCATTACTTGGAAAAGAAAATGAAGATCAATAGGTTATCATTGTTTTACCTAAGAAAAAATCATGCCAAACTAATTTCATCATTTGATAGGAAAGTAAGATTAATAAATTAGGGAAATTTATAGTCAGAGTGAATATTTACTGTAGCAAGGGAGTTGACAAAGTATTTAATTAACATCCTTATGCTTAAACTTGAGAAAAATGGAATACATATGAATATAGAAGTTATTGAAGTCTCTGTGAATGTATCAATTGAGTGATGGTTAATGATCATTGTCAGCATGAAGGGAGTTCTTAGGTGGTATATTGCAGAACTTTGTGCTTGCCCTCATGTCATTCAATATTTTAATCAATGCCTTGAATGAAGATATCATTTCATCCTCCTCATTATCATCATGATAGCTATATAAAGAATTTTTAAAAAAGCATTTACTCTAAGTTTTACAAAGTGTTTTATAAGAATTATTTCTTTTTGTTTGTGCAATAATCCTGGAAAGTAAATATTATCATGCGCATTTTATAGATGAAGAAACTGAAGCATACGTAGGTTAAGCGGCTTGCTTAGACTCAAACGGTGTCTGTATCACCAAGGCAATACTCACAGCACTGGTGGTGATTACGAATATGCCAGCATAGTGCTCAGTCACAAAATATAAAAGACTCTCCATAAATAAGACATAAGAAAAACATTTATTTAATCACCAGAAAGCCAAATCCCAGAACCAAAAAGCAAAATCTATCATGGTGACCAAGAAGTTAATAAACATGATCACAGCAGGGGGCAAGGCCTTTCTCAAGCCTCCCCGCCACCAGTCAAGGCTTCTCACTATCAGCTGCTACAATGTGTCAGTCTCAAACCTCCCCTCCACCAGTCAAGGCCTCTCACTATCAGCTGCTACAATGTGTCAGTCTCAAACCTCCCCTCCCCCAGTCAGGGCCTTCTCACCATCAACTGTCACAATGTGTCAGTTTCAAACCTCCCCTCCCCCAGTCAGGGCTTTCTCAATATCAGCTGCTACAATGTGTCAGTCTCAAACCTCCTCTCCCCCAGTCAGGGCCTTCTCACTATCAGCTGCTACAATGTGTCAGTCTCAAACCTCCTCTCCCCGAGTCAGGACCGTCTCACCATTAACTGTCACAATGTGTCAGTCTCAAACCTCCCCTCCCCCAGTCAGGGCCTTCTCACTATCAGCTGCTACAATGTGTCAGTCTCAAACCTCCCCTCCCCCAGTCAGGGCCTTCTCACTATCAGCTGCTACAATGTGTCAGTCTCAAACCTCCCCTCCCCCAGTCAGGACCTTCTCACCATCAACTGTCACAATGTGTCAGTCTCAAACCTCCCCTCTCCCAGTCAGGGCCTTCTCACCATCAACTGTCACAATGTGTCAGTGTCAAACCTCCCCTCCCCCAGTCAGGGGGATATCAACTATCACACTGTGTCATTTGGCCTTTGTCAGTTCCCTGCTTGTATCCCCTCTGACCTGACTCCCTTCACTCACTTCCTCCCAGTTCTGCTCCATACTTCCTGTTCTGCCTCTTCAGCAAGCTCTTCCCACCAAATGTGACCCAGGCTTCCAGGCTATCCAAGCAGCTCATATAGGCCTATTAATTAATGAAAAATCTCTTTCCATTTTAAATTACCACTACAGTGTCTGAGGCCAGATTTGATCTCTGCTCTTCCTGACTCCAAATCCAAGGGTCAATCCACAGTCACCCAACAGTCCCTAAAAGTTGCAGGAGTGATGTTTACCAAATACTAAAGACAATATGAGGTTGGGCTGAAATGATAGGTCAAAACTAGTGACAAAATTTACTAGAGATAAAACGTAAAGTCTTACAGAGCTTTTTAAAAATGATTGTATTTGGGTAAAATGATTGGATATATAATATATTCAAGTCCACGTAACTTTGAACCATTTTCCAATAAGAGCTTTATTCAAATTGTCCTCATCTTTTCTCATTTTTGCCTTGTATCTTACATAAATTTTTTAAGTTAAATATTAGTCCTTGCATATTTTAGACTTTAAAATATGAACATAAGTAACTTGCTACTATGAACAGCAAAATACAAAGCACCTCTCCAATGTTCTGAATCATAAATTTGGACATTTACTACATTATGAATTTTTTTAAAAAAAGAATAAAAATTTCTTAATTATGAGTTTTGTAAAAAAGACTTCTAAACCTCAATGGTCCTTCAGGTTAGGGAAATATTTTCCTAATTTTTAGTCCTGAATTCTTAACCTCTATTTTTAATTCAGAACTTGGTAAATGTAAAAAAGGCATAGAATTTTCTTTCATTGCTAGAAAGCAATCCTATGTTCAAAAAGTTTAGCTATTACTTTTAAAGTAAATGTTGTAAGCTTCAACAATCATATGTCATTATGCTATACTCAAATAATATTAACATAATTGTCTGAAATTTGTACAAGATTTAAAATACAATGTAGATCCCTCAGCAATTTAAAATGAAATATGCCTGATTTAAAAGGAAATCAGACACTGAATATTATTTTATTAAATAATAGTCCACATAAAGATATTCTTTTTTGAAAAATTCACATGAAAACATTTAAACCTCTGCTATTTTTTTCCAAAATATATTGTTAAAACTTAACATACCAATGGAATGATTTAATGTTACTTTGCTTTCAATGGATTTTAAGGTAAAGGAGTAGGCATATTAAAGATCAAGATGAAGATTGTTCTAATTGATTAAGATTTTATCTGAAGCAGGACATCAATGATCCTGACATATGATAATGAAACATAATAGGAAAACATTTTTTAATATTAAAATTTTGGCAAGAAGTAAAAGTTTCCAGGGAGTTTAAATTATGTTTTATCATCATACTGTAATTGTCACTTAACCACTGTAATTATGTTCATGTTCATATGTAAGATTATATTTAAAAAGGTAAATATATGTCAGAGTGATTTTAATCCATGTTTTTCTCTACTACTTATGCTAAAGATAAAATGATGATAGTCATATCCTCCAGGGATCATCTCTCTCTAAGCTATTAGAAAGCAAAAGTGATAGAAGCAAGAAAACACTTCTGGTTAGATGGATATACAAAGTCCCCCAAATAAATACTATGGAATTTATTTTGGTTGTAAACAATGGAAAGAATGAAGAAAGATCATGTGGATAATGGTCCAGCCTTCATCCTCAGACACCAGTGGTAACTGGATTGCTTATCACTTAAGAGGGAGGCAAAACACTGACAGCAATCCTGGATTTGTGTAGATACACATCTACATGTATATAGACACACACATATGTTCGAATATATGTATATGTGCACATAAGAAAATCTCAAAAAGCAAAGTATAAGCTGCATTCAGGTTTGTTGTTGATGAAAATGGCTATTTTGATAAAAGGGTCAGACCCATGTTCTTTATTTCCCTCTTTTAAACACTCACCAATTGTGAGTCTTTTAAAACATAGCAGTTACCATTGATCATATCTTTAACTAAATTGTCTGTGGTACCAATTGAAATATAAATGTAAATAAACTTTAAGAAATAAGAATCTGGAGAAAATTTCTGCCTGCTTTGGCAGTAAGTAGGGATAAGGAGAGGGAGGAAGATAGAGAGAGAGCTCATCACATTCTTTTATCAGATTTCCTGAGACAAAACTTCCACAAACTAACATTTGCTATAGCCTCTGGGTCATGACATGCAGAACATTCCTGTAAGCCACCAATTTCCCCATTTTCTCTCTTCTTCCATCTGTCTCTCTTCTCCTACTCTTTCTTTATCCCCATTCCCTTTCCAAAGCAAAACTGAAAATGGAACTGCTTATTGCCCCACTGGTCAGTTCAAGAACTTCTGCCCTAAAGAGACCTGTCCTCTCTCCTTGCAAAATCTTGGCAAGCCAAGAACCCTAGTTCTGTATTCTTAGTACATTATTTCCAAGTAGACAATTTATTCATGTCACAGAGATAAACATTATCAATTTATTTTTTTTCTATGTAAACATTTTCCCCTAATTCTTTTCATTTAAGGGAGTGAAAAAAAAAAAACCCTGTTAAACCATTTGCAGTCAATTCAGATAAGTCAGTCACAGTCATATATGTGAGTATTGTGAATTGATTTTAACTTGGTTTTTAGCCTGTCCCCTTCTCCTTCCAAGGGGGAGAAATGTTAGAAATCCATCTATAGAAAACATTTCTGGAACAGTCTTTATCTTATCCTTCTGTCTATATTTTCTTTTCTCTTTGTCTCTCCCTCTCTCTTTCTCTTTCTTTATATATCATCTGTGTCTGTCTCTCTGTCTCTGTCTCTCTGTCTCTGTCTCTCTGTCTCTCTCTCTCTCTCTCTCTCTCTCTCTCTCTCTCTCTCTCTCTCTCTCTCTCTCTCTCATTCTCCTGCACATCCTTCAAAAAAAAATTTTTTTTTTACTCCACAGGGGATTTCACATTTCTTTGCTCTATGTTTCAACACCATTTCAAATGTTTTCATTGATATTTTGTAACTATTTCCCTTCATATTACTGAGTACAAACTGATTTGCATCATGTTGAAATATGCACCCTCTAGATATTTATTTTATAAGTCTACAGGAATGTGGTTTTTCACTTGATTTACTGAGACTAAGAATTTTTTTTCTCTCCTCTCCTTTAGATGCAAATATAGTCTTGAGGTTTACTGTGGACATTTGAATAGACACAACTCAATTGCCTCCAAAACACAGTAATGCCATGTCTAGCAATTAGAGATTAGTTTAAGCATTGCTACTTTAAGTTTATGTCCCAATTTCCAACATAAATAAATCATTATAGCACTTCCTATTCTGTCTAAACACATCTCATCCAAAAAGAAAGATCCTTTGAGACTCAATTCATTCATTTGGTTCATGTCATTCTATTATGCTAATAAAATTGGTATTTGCTTATTCTATGGCTGCTGTGTTGGGGTTTGGAAAGGCTGTAATTAACATCCCAAGGTTTGGGGTTTCTCACGGACTTTAAACACAATATCTGTAATGAGGTAGAGTACTGCTATCAACATGTAACAGTTAGTTGGGCATCTGGGGGCCCTTTTCCTTTCAAAATAATTCTTGCTGCCTTATAAAGTAAACACTTAAATGGTTCTATTTATCAATAAAATTTATTCTACTTTTCACATCACATAGGCCTAGAGTAATATGTTTTTATTGGGAGAGAATTTTATTAGGAGAGTGACATATGACACTCTAAGTTAGAGTATATTGCCAGTTTTCTAATTGAAGATTGCAGTGTTCATGACATTTTACTGGATTCTTCATAAAATCCAGGAAAGTTTATACCCCAAAACTTTTAACAGCCATTGAAATAATATTTCAAAGGAGAAACTAGCATAGAGGCCAAATAATATTTAAGATAGTTCACTAGTTTCCCTATCACAATGTTCTTGACATCCATTTGAAAAATACCTATATAGAGTGAGACTGTGTGTAGGCAGACTAAGACAGATGCAATTGTACACATATGTATAAACACAGATATCTGTGCACATCTGTTCAAATAGAGATATGAAAAATATTAAAGGTCAGATGATAGAAATAGAAGAGAATCAGACAAGATGCCTTTATGAATCATGACTAAAGGAATACAAAAAGTACAGAAAATAGAAACACAGAAACACACACACACATACAGAACATCTTCAGATTTGGAGGGTGTTTAAAGAGATCTTTACTATCCTTCATTCCATAAAATGTTGTGTTTCGTGAGAGGATGATGTAATAACTTTTGTGCTTGAATTATACGTATTTCATAAGATTGTAGTTTTACTGTTGGAAGTTCCTTAAAGAAAGAAAAAAATAACTGGAGTGACAATCAGTGCTCATGAGTAGACTACCCCGATAATGTCATTGCTAATACAACCGTAATTAAATTGCAAATGTAGTGCTATAGATTTCAAATACCAAGGAAATATTTAATAATGAGCTATTCAAAATAATAAAATTCATTGACAAAACAGCATATCAAGCATCTCAAGGGAAATAACAAAAAATTTAAACGTAAAGGAGTATTAACAATTCCAACCTCAAAGTATAGTATAAAGCATTAATCATAAAAAATACTGAGAAATGGTTAAACATAGATCAGTGATATATATATATATATATATATATATACTAAATAAGGAAGAAAGAGATATTAGAACTAAATAACCCATTGTTTAACAAATCTTAGACTATAATATTCTTGAGGAAAGTATTTCATATTTTAAGAGTTTCTAGGAAAACTCGGGGTGGGGAGGGACAGTTTGGTAGATTTTAGGTTTATGTCAATATCATATGCTATGAATGTGTGAGAAATATTAAAGGTTGTGTCATAAAGTACAGAAAATAACCAGAATATGTACTTTTCATAAACAATCAAGGGACAGAGATGGTCACAACAGATCAAATAAATCATTCCAATTATAGAAAATTGAAAAACTGTTGCATGAACAAAATTAACCTAACTAGTATAAGATGGAAGTGGTAAGTTTGGGGAAATTATGTCAAGTATCTCAGAAAAGGGTCACATATCCAAGATATTGTTTAGAAAGAAATAACAGATAAGGCTGATAGCCATTCATCAGTAGTTAAGCAGTCAAGAATAAGAATAGATGTCTCAAAAGAATCACAGACAATAAAAACAAAGATTATTGTAAAACTCTCAAAGCAACCTTGATATTCTAACATTGAAAGATAGATTTAAAAAAGTTAATTTGGAGACTTGGAGAAAGATTGGGTACACAATTGATAGAATTATGAAATTTTCCAAACATCCCGGAAAACAATTTGGAATTCTAATAGCTATCATTTTTATAGTACTCTGAAGTTTGCAAAGTCATTTACAAATATTATCTCATTTTTATCCTGACAATAACCTTTGAAAATATGTCAATATTATTCCAATTTTTTTTAGAGTTTTAAAATTCTTTTAATACATATTTTTTATTTATTTTTAACACAGTTTATAACAGATAAAGCAATTTAAACTTTTGGTCAGGTGATACTTCTTTTTAAAGCATTTACAATATGGACCACAAAAGAATTGTTTTTTTTTAAACATTAACCAACTGAGACACAAATAATATTGATGTTGCTAACTTCACAAGCTCTTGACCTAATTGTCTCCACAGTATTACTAAGAATTAAAGGACCCTAACTTAATGTTGTTGGTCTAAAGTCCTATGCCTAATAGCTTACAATCCAGCAACTCCTTTTGAGTACCAAGCAAGGAGCATGAGGGAACAATTATTAAACGCTTACTGTGTATCCAATCAATTCTGAGGTTACATTCTAATGGGGGAAAGCCACATGAAAGGGAGCTGGGAAGAGGGCTTGAGGGCAAGCTTGGTAAATAGAGATGAGAAGGAACTGAAGAAAGCATGAAGACAAGAAAACATAAAGTATGTTCATGAAAGTATGTGTAATAAGAATAATACCTGCATTTATATAGCACTTACTGTGTACCAAGGTACTATGCTAAAAGCAATTTCCAAATATCTAATTTTATCCTCACAATAACTCTGGGAGATAGGTGCTGTTATTACCCCTATTTTAGAGTTGAAGAAACTGAGGTAAATAGAGGTTATAATTGAGGAAATTGAGGCAGACAATAATTAAATGACTTACTTAGAATGACACAGCTAGAAAGTGTCAGAGGCTGGATTTGGACTTAGGTCTTTTTGACTACAGGTTCAACGCTTTATCCACTGTGCCACTTAGAGATTAAGGGAAAAAGAATAGTGAACTTAGGGGTCACAAAAACCAAATTTCATGCCCTAGCTCATACACTTACTAACAGAGAGACTGTGGACAAATCACTTACCCTCTCATGGTATTAGTTTCACCATCTGAGAAACAGTAGTAACGATAGCACTTAACTCACAGAAAAGTGGTATCAAATGAGAGAAGTAATGTATAAATCTCACTTAACTATTTTTTGATCAAACCACATATGAGATATTGTTATAAAAGCAGGGTAGAGCAGAGTATGGAGTAACTTGAATTCTAGACTAAGGAGTTTAGACTGTATTTCTGTACTAATAGACTGTACTAAAGAGTCTTAGAAATTTTAGGTCTGGAATAATGTGATAAGATCTGAGAATTTGTAAGATTAAACAAACATGAGGTGGAGGATAAATGTTCATTAGTCATTGATATTCAGGTCTGGGCTTAACTGTGTTTGATGGACTAGCAATAAATATTTCATATATTAATCAGCACTTTGGAATAATGATTGTAGAGTTAAGGGGAAGAGTGGATAGAGCACTGGACATGGAGTCAGGAAGTCCTGAGTTTGAATTTGACCTCACATTTACAAGTTGTGTGACCACAGACAATTCACTTAACCTCTGCTTTCTTTAGTTTCCTCAAATGGAAAGTGGGGATGATAATATCACTTACTTGTTAGGGATGTTGTAAGAAACAATTAGATAATGTTTGTGAAAGTGTTTATTTAGCACAATGCGTGGTACACAGGTGCTATATAAACGCTCATTGCCTTCTTCCATTGTCTTTCCATTACTTACTAGCTTTGTGACCTTGAAAAAGTCACTAAACTGTCAGCCTTAGTTTCCTCATCTGTAAAAAATGAAGATTATAATAGAAGCTCTCTTTCAGTGTTGTTGGAAGGATCAAATGAAATATTTGCAAAGTGCTTTGCAGACCTTAAAGTAAAATAAGTAACACATAAATGCTAAAAGTAAAATAAATGCAATTTATTATGATGCTTTCTATTTGTGGTACTGGAGAAGACTTTTGAGAGTCCTTTGGACAATAAGGAGATCAAATCGGTCAATACTTAAAGAAATTAATTCAGGCTATTCACTGGAAGGTGAAATACTCAAGCTTCAGCTTAAGTACTTTGGCAACATAATGAGAAAATGGGACCCACTAGAGAAGACCCTGATGTTGGAAAAGATTGAAGGCAAAGGAAAAGGGGATGGCAGATGATGAGATGAACATAGGGTCATGGAAACAATGAACACAACCTTAAGCAGACTTGGAGAGATAGTGGAGGATAGAGAGGTCAGGCATGCTATAGTCCATCGGGTCATGACAAGTCAGACACGACTGAGCATCTGAACAACAACAAAAATTTCACTATCGTTATTTCATCAATTCTATTAAAAGACAACAAAACGTCAGAGTAACAGTTTTTATGAACTTGTGAATACAGTATGCTAAAGCACAATACTAATGAAGCCAAGTCAAGTTCAATCTCCATTTAGACATTTGGTCTTCATGAAGTGGTTCTAATTACAGACAGCCTAAAATTGGATAAAGTAAAATATGCATAAATTGATTATTTGAAAGCCATACTCTTTTTTAGCAATTCAGTTTAATTCAACAAATGTTGGTTAAGTACTTACCACGTGTCAGGCACTGTGATAGGTGCTGAATGTACATGTAGAAATAAAACAGTCCATTCCTCAAAGAGCTTATATTCTACTGTCATCAGCATGTTATAATATAATATATACATAAAGTCTTTGGAAATTGATGGAGGAGAGAATGCTAGAGATTGTAATGATTAGGGATAACTTTAAGGAAAAGGTAAGAAAGAGAGGAAGGAGACAAAGTCACATGGAGATAATGGCCAAGACTATACAACTAGATCTGTGGAGGGACATAACAAACTTGGTAAAGTATGGAATAGAATTATGTTTTCATAACAATTTTGAGGTCATACTAGGTAAAGGAAAGGAATGGATGTGGCACTCTAAGAATTAGTAGTCCAGGTTATGAAAGGTTTTTATCAATTCGTTAAAGATATTGCAGAGTCAAGCCTACACATCATGCTTACTTAAGAATCTATAGAGATCCAGGAACTTTAGAAGTATGAAGTATCACAGACTCAGATGTATGTGATTACATATTTCACCATATTTCATATCACAGTCAGGTAAGCACTATATCTGGGAAGCTAGAAATTTCCAGAAAGTAAGATTTCAAATATGGGATTCTTTAAAGAATGGACAGCAACCAATGGAAGAGGTCATTTCTGAAGCAAGTCACAAGAAAATCTATGTGCAGAGAACCACATTTTTTCCCCCTGAGATATCATAAGTGTTTTGCAAACCAAAAGACATTATGTAAATATATGATGTGCCTATTTCTTCTCTGACTTTCCCATCTCAAAAGAAGTTCTGATCTCTCCCCATTATCCATTTTATTCTGGAGGAATAGTTATGGGGCAGCTAGATGGTACAATGGATAAAGTGGCAGGATGGGGTCAAGAAGACTCACCTTCATAAGTTCAAATCTGTCCTCAGATAGTAGCTTCGTGAGCCTGGGCAAGTCACTTAACCTGGTTTGCCTCAGTTCCTGGTCTATAAAATGAACCGGAGAAGGAAAGGACAAATAACTTTAATATCTTTGCCATGAAAACCCCAGTGCTGTCACAAGGAGTCAGACGCAATGGAAAAACAACTAAAAGATTAATTTCCATTGTCAGCATTAAGGAAAATAAGTGTTCATTCATTGAAAAATACTTCCAGAGTAGATAGATTCTGAGGGATACCTGCAATGACTTTTATAAATGATTATAGTATACCATTACTGGTATACAGTTGCAGTGTGAAATTCTATTATTGCATTAACATGAATTTTTTGTTCTATAAAATCTAATAACTCAGTTTCATCAGTATAAATATACAGTTGATTATGCGAATGTAAATGACATCTAAAATTAACTCCAGGAGTTAATTGGGAAAGAGAAAAAAGGTAATTTGAGGGGAAATAAAAGGATTGTAAAATGATGGAATGAAACAATTAAGCCATTGAAAATAAATTTCAAAACTCATGTTGCCTTTAGTGTAGCGAGCACAAAGTCAGGGAATGTATTTTTTCAAAACAATAATGATACTGTATTTAATTGTTTTAAATATACACATAAAGAGCTTAGATGTGAAAAAGAAATAGAATCAGATCAAATTTAAACATAATCTAGCTATGAATAAAAGAGATATGCCACCACCTGTGACACTAATCTATTGTTGGTAATTAAAAAGAGCATCTAAAGGAACGCAAGAATATGAGACTTAGAAACTACTCTAATTCTCATTATCAAGGCACTTTTACAGGTGACATGTGAGCTCTGATCAAATAAAACCTCAATTTTCGGAGCAATGAGGTTAGTATGCAAAAGCACAGATTTATTCAGGAATTTAACTGTTGAATTCTCATTGTTGTAATGGATCCACTTGGAAAACAGATCTATTATGAATACTAGCATTATATTTAGGAAAACAGTTGAAGACAGCAAATTACAGGTCTACCTTATAGGAAGAAGAAAAATAGCAGGGTATGAATTTGGGTTTTGTGATAACTGACTAAAATTATATTTTATTATCTAGATCCATTAGTCTACCAGCTCTGTGAATAATCTTCAGATAGAAGAAATGTTACTGTCATTCAGTTATGTCTGACTCTTCCAGAACCCCTTAGGTACCGGAGTGGTTTTATCATTTCTTTCTCCAGTTCATCAGGGTTAAGTGACTTGCCTAGGATGACATAATTGGTAAATGTCTGAGCCAGATTTTAACTCAGGAAGATGAGTGTTACGGACTTCAGGCCTGGCACTTGATCCACTGAACCAAGAATGATCACATGATAAATTCCCAGGTGAGGCTATTACAGATAGATCCAGGACCAGGAGGCTAATATTTCAGCTATGTTGTCACATTGGGACAGAATATTCCAAATTTTAGGTTGGCTTTGTCATCTTGGTGATATTTTGTGTTATTGGGAACTATGGCTATATACCCTCCACCATCAGTAAGACTTCAATAGTCTAATGGAAGGGTGATAATTTTTTATTTATTCCATATCTTTGCTGTACATAGTTATTTTCATGTTGTCTCCATTTGAGATCAGGGATTGTCTTCTACCTTTCTTTGCATTCCTTAGCACTTAGCAATGTGTCTGGCATATGCTATGCATTTAATAAATGCTTATTCACGAACTAAGATATCTTGCATTCTCCTTGCTCTATTTGAGCATTAGATTTTTTTATTAGACAATATCTCATGAATTTATATATTTGGGGCCTCTCAATTAAAGTAAAAATAAAAAATGCATTCATGTAAAATCATTTTTAGTGTGTAATGTAATTCCTCTCCCCAAAGACAAGGGGATGCATGTTTTTGCCATTTAAATGGGGAGGCATTTCCAAATTATAAGGCATACAAAATTCCCCACCTGTTATAATTAACATTTTATGTTCAGGTTGATATTTGAAAAAAAAAAGGTTTCTTCCTCATATTCATTTATTTATTGTTTGGCTATTTATTTACTTGGCTAGTTATTCATCAGTTTATTTGTTTTTAAATTCTTTTACTAACTTGCTAAAATGCAACTCTGATGATACTACTTAAAGGATTTTGTTTTCATCAAGAGACATCTAGGTAGTTCAATGGACATAAAGCATGGTTTGAAATCAGCAAGACCTGAGTTCAAATTCTGCATCAGACACTAACTGTGTGACTCTTAGCAATTAAATTCTTTGTGCTTGTTTCCTCCATTGTAAATTTAGGATGATAACACCCACTTTACAGAGTTTTTGTGAGGTTCAATTGAGTTAACATATGCAGAGTGCTTTGTAAACCTTAAAACATTATATTAATGTAGCGACTTATTATTTGTAGCACACAGAATATTCAGTTCAGTGCAACATGTTGCCTCCCCTACCAGCTCCCAATTACTAAGTATGAAAGTCATTGTGAAAGCACTATGCTAGGTACTGGGGATACAAATATAAATAAGACATTAAACCTGTCATTGAAGGTGTTCATGGTCTACTATAAGGATGAGGTAGGTAGACACACAATTATATATAATTTAGACTGACGTGAATAGGAGAATCACAATGTTTGATGAGACATTCAGAAAGGGAGAAGTCAGTTTACCTGATGGGATCAGAGTAAGCTTCCTAGAGAGTATGGAAATTGAACTGGGCCTTAAAGGATGAGAAAGATTTAACTAGAATGAATCTTGAAAGACAAGAAAGGAATGCTGGGGATGGGGGGTTTCCTAGAGCAGTAACACAAAATATGAAAGATAAAACTGGAAAGTATGTTACTGCAGAATGAGATTTTGTAATGGTTTTAACTGTAATACATGAATATGAGCATTGTTAAGGAGAGCATCTAGGAAATGAATAAATAGTCCTTGATTTTTTTTTAAGATATGAGATGTTTGAGGGTAGAGATTATAGATCTTGGTTCATAGTGTGAATTATTCAACCCATCAAGAGTCTTTTATAACAACCAGGCATATAAATCTTCAGAGGCTCTCTGGAAATCTCTGGAATTATTCTCTTTCTTCTGTTTTGCTGTTGCCTTGACATTTAATCAGAATTGTTTGATTTGGTAGAGCTAAATTTTAAACCCAAATTCCCAATGATACCTGCCCATGGTGGAAACAAATCTTTGAACTGGTAACAGAAAACAAATACAAAAAGGTGGCGTAATACTGAAGTTTCTTGTATCAGAAAGCTAAAGTACAGAATGGCTTAAAATTAGGGGACGATACTAAGGACACTAAAGAGTTTTATGTCACATTGGGGAAAAGATTCGATCGAAGAACAGATAGAAAAACTATTCAGGATAAATTATCTTTTGTTTTCCCTGGTAAGGGCAATTATCTTTGGACTAGAAAGGAAAGAGCAAAAATAGCTAATAGGGAGTTGAAAGTAATTAAGAATAAGTAAGAGAAAGTAAGAGAGCACTTAGTTGCCCTTGCATTCAAATCATGAGGTGCAGAAGAACTATTTCCTATGGTTCTAAAAGGAAAAAAATGCAGAAGTAATTGCTAAGCTACTATGAGAGTGATCTCTGCAAGATTGTGGAGAATAGGTGAGATGTTATTGGACTGGAGAAGGGCAAATGAGGTTCCAATTTTAAAAAATGAAAACAATGAACTTTACAGATCATAGGCATTAGAGTGGTCTTTGATTATACTAAAAGTTGTCATGTAGAAAGATTGGGCTTGTTCTGTTAAGCCTTAGAAGGTCAAAAATAGGCTGAAGATAAAGGGAAGTAGATTTAGGCTTGATATTAACATTTCTTTTTCATGAATGCCATCCCAGAGTGGAACTAAACTATTCTGGGGGGTAATTCTCTTCCCCATTCTCAACTTTTCCAGTGGTCATCAAGCCATAGATACATGACTATTTGTAAGTGACACAATTCTACTCCAGGATAATGTTTGAAGAGAGAGTTTTCTAGATTTCTTACAACTCTGAACTCCTTTATTACATCAGTGATAAACACTTTTCAATGATATTAAAACCTATTACCTGTCAGCTTTCAGGAAAACAAACAAGTTTAAACATCAAAGACTTATTTGATGCTAACATAATTAAGATATTCAATCAATATTTAAATCAACATATTCACATTGGTATTCAGAATTCAAATCATTTGAGATGATAATAAGTTTCTAAAAGTTCTAACTGGGACTTGACCATGAAAAAACTATTTTACTCAAATGTAGAGATTAGTTTTGCAATGATTTTAGATTCCTCAAAATTTACATTCATGATGAAACTTTTCTAAGAGATTTTATTAATATGAAATTTTAAAATATAGATGTTACATTATGCTACCAGATGCTATATTCCTGCAGTTTCCAAATTCCTTGTTGTACAAATCACTTGCTTTTGTTGTTGTTATTTCTTGGAGGTAGAGAGAGGTCTGTTATGTCCATAGTTTGCCATCTGGCATTTGTTTTCTCTTAGATTTCCACCTAAACTGTAGAACTTCAAAGATATATCCATCTTCCACTCCCTATCTCTATTCCACAGTGGTTCCAAACCACTTTAGAAGCTTCCAATTTATCTCAAGAGTGTCTTAAGAGAGTTTAACGTCTCTTGCAATTCTTGAAATGCCAAAATCTCTGAAGTCAAGTGGACATGCAAGCTGGGTGATACCCAAAACAGATTTCTTAGGGAGTCTTAAGGCTATTATTTGTCTGGTAAACCCTATTCTTACCTGGAACTCAGGGTAGATTCTTGTGGTTTAAAAAGGATCCTTGGGGAACAGAAATTTGAGTTAGCTTGCCAGTCTAATTGTAGCTCTCTGGACAAAAAAAGCATTTTGACTAGAGTAAGAAAGTGATCTATTGTCAGTACAAAACTTGGGTATCAAATCCAAAATGTTTTGTCAATGATCTTGTCAACATCAAAATAGTATTAACAAGAGATTCGTAAATTTCTTAGAAGAATAATACAGTTTGGATTTAGTGTAAAGTGAACATACCTAATATGTTCTTATCTAACCAGTGACTTAAAAGATCATGGGTTTTCATTTGTTTTAACATGACATTCCTAAACAATTGAACCATTTACATTTATTTGCATTTTTTATAATCTCAAGGCAGTGGTATGTTATCTTATTAGATGCCTTAAATACAGCTCTTCATTGGAACAGGGCACCTATATTTTAATACAAATGGTAATTAGTTTTGAATTAAAAATGAAAAAAATCCTAAAATATTAATTTCAATTCACTTTATCTCAATAGACATTAAAGTCCTATCATGTGCAAGGTATAAGTAACCACTTCAGCTTTCTTGGAAGGATAATAATAAATGGAAGCTATTTAGTGTATTAAGGAACTTTTATATACACTATTCCATTTGAACACTATAAAAATTTGACAAATGGTATGGTTACTGTTATCTTTATTTTATGGATGAGAAAATATTGGCTTAAAAATTACATGCCTTATACATTACCCCATAAATGATAAGTAAAGCTGACATTTAAGCCTAGTTTTGACTCCAGTGATCCAGTGATCTTTCTAATATACTTTAGACTATGTTGATAATATTCTAGAGCAGTAAAATCAAACTTAAATGAAGCTAGCCAACTAAGTCATGGATCCCTGGGGGTTGCATCTTGATATAGAAAACCAGATGTTGTATGCTGTCTAAGGGTGGAAGTAGAGAGAGAGGGGGGAGTGGAAAAAAAATCTAAGATATATGGAAATGATTGTCGAATACTGAAAACAAATAAAATAATTTAATTACAAAAAAGAAAACCAGATGTTAATTTTAACAATATTCTAACAATATTTATTATTTTTAAATATTTCCCAATTACATTTTAATCTGGTACAGGCTTCACTCTGCAGTGTTGCTGGTCCATTGTCAGCCCCATGTTTGATATCCCTTTTCCAGATAATAGTCTATACCTGGAATCCCACAATTCCCTTGTCTTATTTCACCAAACTTCACATTAATATTTAGGGGGAAATTGTACTATATATTTTTGAAGTGATTGTGATAGATAGATATTGGTAGTCTAAAATAAAAGGCTTGGAGTTGAGAGAGGGCATATCTTGTTTAAGGAACAGAAAGGAGACTAGTATCAGTACAATATGTATGTGTGTGTGTGTATATATATATATATATATATATATATATATATATATATATATATATATGCAATATATGTGAATATATGAGGGAGAGTGAACATTGTAAGAAAACTAGAATGATTGTAGTGGTGATAGTAGTGGTTTAAATTACAAATGAATAGAAGATTTTATATTGGATCCTGGAGGTGATAGCCACAGAAGTTTATTGAATTTATGGTGGAGTTGGGATGAGGGGATGCAAGTGGTGACATGATTAAATCTCCACTTTAGGAAGATTACTTTGAAAGTTGAATGTAGGGTGAAAAGGTATAAAATTTGTAATGTTTAATAGAAATTAGGTGCATTCATACTTACGTAATAATGTAGAATACCCTGGAAAGTCAAAAACTAATGATCACATTTTAAATCACCTTATGAAGAAACTCTATTAATAATATTTGACTTAAGAATTTTTTAAGTTGTTCAAATTGGAAATATTCTTTAAGAACTATTATCAATTAAAAAAAAGATTTCTTCCTCAAGAGACTGCCTTGACATAAAAAGACATGCAAATTTCTAGAGCTAGGAAGGAAAAAATTTGAAACAGAATGATATTGAAGGGAACAGTGACACTGAAGGGATATTAACCAAAGTTATGCCAAAGCCACTTGGGCCATGATAGAGCGTTAGGCTACAGATAGGAAAAGGACAAGAGTAGGTTGCCCATATTAGTTTTGAGGTAATTACTCATTGAAAGAAAAATAGATTACTTAAAATGCCTAGAAAAAATTTTAGCTTTAATTTATTAAATATCATCTCATATTCTATTACTCCTTTACTATGATTACTATTCATGCCTCAGTAAAGCAAAAGCTTCATTGTACTGAATATTTCCATAGATGCAGATTATATGTCCATACCTTGCTAAATAATGCTCATGAGCTACTTTGGTTCAAAATAGGTATCACCCAGCACCTTCTGGTAATGAACATTAATACTCATGATCCTTCCTTACCTCTACCTCTTTATTTTCTATCAGAGCTCAGCTCATGTATCACCTACTGCAAGAGGCCTTTTTTAGCTTCTCATGCTGCTCCTATCAATTTAGTTTGTATTTATCTGTAATATACTTTGTTTGTTTTTGTACATGTTGCCTCCCCCTATAGGATATGAGCAACAGTAACAGGTAACAGTTTCATTCATATCTTTGTATCTTCAAGGCCTGGCACAGTATCTGTCACATTGTTAGAGATTAATAAATGCTAACTGATTGATGTTTTAATATTTATTTTCTTGTATAGCTTTTTTAAAAGTAAAAACACACAATAGTTTATATGTTTTAGCTTAGGAGTTCTTTTTTTTCATGGTCCCTTGTTAGAAGTCTGGTGAAGACTGTGGACAATTTCTTAGAGTAATATTTAAAAAGGCATAAAATAAAAAAAAGGGATTGCAAATGAAGCTAACTACATTAAAATATAGTTGTCAAAATATTTTTAAAAGTCATATATCTTGAAGTAAAAGCCTAGCTAAAGTTGGACTGTAACCATTTACCTCATCAAAGTCTTTGATCACCTGTCAATATCATACAGAAAACTGGAATAACCATCTAGTGGTGACTCTCACATATCTTACTCATATATTCCCAGAAATATATTTCAGTGTCTCAGAGGCCATGCTTAAGTAATTCAGCCCTATGCAGAGTGTCACATATATCACACACCTACTTAATAAAGCCACATATAAAAAATATTCTAAATATATTTTTCAAAATAGGTCATGGATTACAGTAATTTTCTAATGTAACTTATGTTAGGTCATCAGAATAATAAATTTTTATAATTTATTGGCAGAATTACTTGGGGGACTACCTTTTAAAGCTGAATAAAGAACAAATTCCAAGGTGTTTGCAAAAGGTTTTCTCTAGAAAGGACATTGTGAGAAGTGATACTCTCTTTCCTTAGTTTATAAATAACTATAGTTTATGTGAGATTGGGGTATGAAGTTTATTATCAAGAAATTTAATTTTTTATACACAAAACAAAGCTGAAACAAAAATAATGGCTAATATCTGCAGGCAATACCATTTATCAAAAGAGGTATGAAATTAAAATTGTTTAGGAGCAGATATACAGATGTTTTGGGTATAGAACTCCTTGGAGGACTTCATATAGTTCTTTCCAGGCCTTGTCATAGTGTAATTATTTTCACGTTTTCTTTTAACACATGTCCAAGATTTTTTTAAAATATCTTTTAAACTGATAATGACTTGGGTCATCTAGGTCTTTCTGCTTTTAGAGTTCATTTCTTCTTTTCTGAGACTGTCATTTTCTGCAAAGTTGTGGATTAAGTTATGGACTATGTTACTCTCCAGGTGGCTCATGTAAATAGTAATAAGAAAAAGCCTTAAAATCTCCTCCTTGTTCCCAATGGTATCCCGCTGACCTCTTTTCAGTTTGAAAAAGTTCTACTACCCATTTTCTTTTCTTCCCACTGGCACTTTCCAGCCTACTATGCCTCTTGTTCTGATTTCTTGACTTTTTTCTTGACTTAAAAATTAATTATTGAAATGCATTAGATGCTCTGTGAAAACATAAGTATATGAAGGTAGAATTTATGCAGAAGCAAAGCTTTTCAGTAAAAGTAATGTTAGAACTGAATTGCAAGCGGTATTGTTCTGTCTATTTCATGACCAACACACAAACATAGCACAGAACATCTGTGCCATCTTGAAAAAGGTGTGCTTTGTAATAGGTCACTTGTCTCTCAGTTTTTAACCATTATTCTTCTAGAAGTGTTGTTATTTGTGTTTGTAGGAGTTCTCACAGAGTTTCCTGCAGAACTTAAAATTGCAAGTTATTTGCTTTATATTTTGGCATTTTTTTGTATTGAAAGTTTTCTATAAGCTTATTGTAGCACTACAAAAGACCTCCCATATGCCATCCAATCTATCCACTGCCTCCAAACAAGTTAGCAGCTAATCTAATCTGCTCAATCAGAAAGTTATTGATCCTGTCCAAAAGGAATTATACAGCTTCCCTTGCATTCTGTAAAAGTTTCGCAATTCTTACATTCAGAAAATCTCAGAAAATAACACACTAGACAGGTATCTCTTAGATACAGAGTTCACAATTACCCTTAAAGTGATTCTGAATTGTTTTTTGTTTTAAAAAAATCCAGACAAGAATTTAGTGGAATAGAAGGCACCCTCAGGGTCATTGGCACTTGAGTTTTTAATCCAAATCTCTAATTCAGAAATGTAATGCTATTGACTCTTGATACCATCTCCATGGTGATGGAGCATGGCTTCTTACAGCAATCCTTTATCACTTTATATTCCTCTTTGCTTTATTTATAGCACTTAAAAAAGAAAACTTTTGCAAAGCTTTCTAGAATATATTAAGTAATTTGAGATGAGTGCTGAACGCATAGTAGGTATTCTGTAAATACTTTGCTTCCCAGAAAGTAGTCCAGATGATTGATGTGACCACAAGCCTTCTTTAATAGGACTAACCTATAATTAGATTTAGAAGAAAACTGTCTACTGATTTTTCACCTCTGAACTATAGTACCAACTTTCTAAAAGGCATTGTTAGATCACTTACTGTTTTTTCTTACAATTTTATGTTACAAAAATAGCTTCTTTAAAAGTTTTACTGGGGAAAAATCCTTTCCTTCCTTCTTTCCAAGGATAAATGGGAGGAACATGGGCAAGAAGGGATAAGAAATGAATCTGGGTGGTACAGATGGCAATTGCTGGGAAAAGAGTTTGTGGTGTGTGCAGGGATTGGGGAAGTGTAGAGAGGAACATGAAAATGATATTAGATTCAGATACTTAGAGCAAAAGAACCACGATTCCCCTCTTATCCTTTTCCTTCCTCCTGTGATTTTATTGTGCCTTGGTGCCAAAGATGTCTGGGAAGAGGTCATTAAGTACAAATGATAGCAGCAATAGAATAGATAGTCTATAAATAGATTATAAATCAATGACCTTGGATGTAATATTAGAAGAGTTTAGCTGTTTGAAGTAGAGTGGCAAAAACAGCCAATTTTTGAAAACGCTTTTAACTAATTACACATTTCTGATATCACTTCAATGTGGACATTGTGGTCTCAGGCATTTTCACTGTTTTTAAAACGAATTTAATTTGTTACTTATTTTGGATACAATTTGAATCTTCCTATAACACTATATGTCACAGAATAGAATTCTGTGTGTCAGGTCGGTCTGAGGTTCTTTCCAAAGGGCTTTATGTGGAGTGCTAAAATGGTCCCATTATAAATAGATTTCTCCTACAAGCACTTTCATGGCATGGACACTGAAGAGTCTTTAGTTCAGGTTAAATTAGTATTTCGTAGTAATGTAATAGGAAATATATTGGTAGCCAGAGGACCTGAGTTCTAATCCTAGCCCTGCTCTGTATTACCTGAATTATACTAGACAATTCATTTAATCTCTCTGGTCTGAATTCACCTCATCTTTAGAATGAGGTAGTTAGTTTAAGGTATCTTCAAGTGCTAGCTACTATGATCCTATGGAATGTCCTATAAAAATTTTTCTGTATTTTATGCACCATTCTTTATTATAGTTTGGAGCCCTTTTTCCCTCTTTGATGAATGTCTCTAGCAACCTGGAGAACAGAGTTCTATATTCAGAATTTTACCTTACAAGTACCTTTGTAAAGAGATATCTAGTTTTTACTTCAAAAGATAGACTTATTATGCTCTCTTGACTCTGTCTTAATTTAATAGCTTTTTAAGCTCTGAAATGTTCAGTCATATTCTTTGTCTAGGCTTTTTTGAACGTATAGAGCAGCCAAATAATTTTTGATGGGCATCTAAATTGGGAGTGACTCATTGTCAGATACTTGGTTATTTGAATTTGATGATGTAAAGAGTAACAGATACAGATGTGATGAAGACAAGGGAAAAGACTGAGTCTTGGTGTGCAGCACATGTTATTAAGACAATGTGTAAATGTGAATAAATGCAATTTTTATAAAGTTAAAGGTTTTTGAAAACTCTCTTTGCCACAACCATACTTCTACCATTATCAATGTGTGTGTGCGTATGTGTGTGTGTATGCAAGAAGCTTAATGCATAAGCTGAGAAACGGTCCCACATTTTTTATTGTTTTGCAGTACAGTTTTAACCTTACCTTTAAAAAGTTGACATTTTAAAATGAATTGATAATAATGAGTATGTGTGTACAAACATCTTGCTTTCATGAAGTTTATATTGGTTACATCCTGCCTTAGATATGAGTCATAAAAATTTATAAGTGTTTCCAAGTAGCTATTTTGATCTACTCTACGATGATTTTTATATCCTCTATTCCATATCTAGGCATTGAAAGTTGAATCATCCACCTTTTCCCTTCTTATCTCCCAACTTAAACCCCTCTCTTCCTTCAAAACTCAAGCGCCTCCTCCTATATGAGGCTTTCCAAAGCTCTACTAGCTGTTAATTCTCACCTCAAATCACTTTTCATCCATTCTGTATTTACTTCTCTACATACATATGTAGTTTTCCCCTATGAAATTTACATTCCTTTGGGTTAGGGCCTTTCCATCTTTGTGTTGCTTTTGTAGTGCTTCACACAGTACACACTATGCACGTATAGTATATACTCAGTAAGTATCATGATTTTCTCTCTGAATCTCCTTCTTAGGTAAACTTTTTCTAAACTATTTCACAGAACCAATTGTGAAGTTCTGTGCCACAGGAAAAAGGGACTTTATTAAAATTTTGATGCTAGTGAGCTGTCTGGAAGGAGTCATCCTTGCTCCCAACTCAATCAAGGGGCTTTATAATACAAGTAGGAGAGAGGAAAAAGAGAAGTTGAAGGACAGATTCTATAGCCTTGACTACTGCCTTGTGTTTTATTTTCAAAAGCACTCTTCTTTTTATTACTCTGCCCATGGCCAATCCATTTATTTCCAGTGCTTTGTAGCAATGATAGAGAAACTCTGCTTTGTTGGGTTTTGTCAGTATATTTAAAATTTTAAAATATTGCCTGACCAAATTCATTTGAGAAATCCTGTTCTCTATCATCATTTCTTCCTAAAGATATTTACCTGGAATAATGTTTACTAAAATTGAAATGGCATACTCTTCTGCTATTTTGTTTATACAATTTTGTTTTCCTAAATTTTTACATATACCCACTTCTCTATATGCCTGTGTTTTGAAACCTGAAAAACATTATTGAATTGTCAGAAATAGCGTGACTGAATTAACAGGCATCTGTCTTTCATAAAGTATGAACTATTCTGTGAATCACTGAAGGAGAAAAGTTTGAGTTACAGGCATCAGGAGCTATGGCAAAAAGTATTTAACAGCAAAGTCTTATTTTATTTAAGTGTTGTGGAAGTATATATGGAACATATGACGAAGGAAGCAACTTTAACATTTTTTGGAGGAGGAGGGAATGCTAAGGTGTTTATTAAACATTTATTAGAAGGTCAAAAGAGCATCTGGTTATCAATTGCTATTCAAACTTTTGCATCTTGGTTCTCATTTAAATTAGGGTATAGCTAACATGTGTAATTGAACTCAATTTAACATCTACTGTGTGTCAGGTACTCTTCTAAACATTGGGATACTAAATTAAAAAGAAGAAAGCCATCACCTTACTCCAAGGAGATATATCCTGTGTTTGGGGTGAGGAGATGGGTGAGCTAGAACCAGTCCAAACCAGCTCCTTAAATCCAAGTGTCTAATTTTAATCTGAGCATTTATACCTTGGAAACTCATGCTTGGAAAATGCTACACATAAGAGCTCAATCTATTTCTTTGTTGATTTCTAGGTTTAATAAAGAATTAATAATGTACATTAAACTTAAATCTGGTGTGTATTTTTCTGGAGAGATGATGGTTAAACATTTACCAACAGGCTCCTTTGTGGAGAATATTGCATTTATAATCAGTACATTGTACTATGTCCTTTATATATGTACATTTATGCATACAAATATTTATATTTCTATGTAGAATATTATAATTTTGTTCATTACAGTAATATTTATTTTAATGTTCTAATTTCATTAGAAATTCTTGATCAGAGGTAGAAATAACATCAGAAAGCATAGAAACATCTGATAAGAATGATTGCATTCTTATCAGATCTAATCTAAGAATGATCTTATCAGAGAATAATCTAAAATTGATCAATACTAAAAAATTCCAATATCCTTAGGCGGCTTAGTGCAGAGAGGAGAAGCAGTCAAGGAAGTATTTGAATTACATTTGGGAGATAGAATATGACTTTTATTCAGGTAGGGAGGGAGAAGAAGGAGGACAGAGTAGGTTCCTAATCCTGGAAGAGTCATCAAAGAAGGTGAAACCAGTTATCCCTCCTTGCTCCCCCCTCTACTCCCAATACTCTCCCCCTCCACAGCAAACCTCAAACTTGTGGTCTTAGGGAGAGAGATCATTGCCTGAAGTGGAGATGCTGTGGACAGACCATCCAAACACAATAAAATCCATCTAAAATGATTGTTTTTAGTGCTGACCAAGACAGTCTAGCCAAGGGTGGTGAATCTGCAATCTTGAGACCACATGTAGCCTTTGGGGATCCTCAGGTGTGGTCTTTTGACTGAGTCCAATTTTTACAGAATAAATTTTTTTATTAAGGAGATTTGTTCAATGTAGTTTGGAATCAATCAGAATTGAACTTGAGGACCCAGCTGGCCACATAATGGCTTCCCACCCCTGGACTGATTTCAGGTGTTCAGTAAACACTATGTACATATAAAGACTAAAAAAAAAAAATCCAACTCCCTATAACAGTTTTTGCCCTCAAGGATTTTGCATTTGCTGCAAGAATATAAAAAGTAAACTGATAACTTTCTATGCATATGTGACAAATTGACTAATGAGAGAGCGTTAACTGGGGAAATCCAGGAGAATCCAGAAAAAGAAGGAAGCTAGAAATTCTAAGAAGTTGAAGTCAAAAGAAATTCACTCTACATATGAAAGGTGGGAACTAGAGTGACAAGACTGGAGAGCAGCAAATAGGCCTGTTTACTTAGAATGCATTGTGTGTCAATGAAAATTATGTAAATAAACCTGGAAAGGTAAGAAAAGAGTAATATCATAAAAGTCTTCAAAAAGAAAGATGAAAAGTTTGTATTTTATCCTAGAAACAGTAAAAAGTTGCCAAAGATTTTTGAGCTGAAGAATGATATAGACATATATAATATTTATCATTACCCATTTGAAAATTTAACACTTTTATTTCTGTAATTAGAGATAAAAAATCATTACAAGTGCTTGTCTGACATAATATTACAGAGATAATTTTACTTAAAATGTAATCATTCTATTAATAAAAATAAAAAAATTTTAAAGGAAGAAATTGACTACCTATGGAAGGTAAGCAACATAGTGAAGAGGGGGGAGTGAGAGAGGAAGGGGAGAAATGAGAAAAATGGGATACAAGAGAAAGAATAGGCAAATTTGGCAGACCTCCATTTCTAATGGTTTTTAATCTTTTTATATTCATCTCATTGGGGAAAGATAAAAGTTGTGTGTCAAGGTTTTTATTTCTGTATTGGGGAAGTTTTTTATCATGAAGTTGTAAACATAGTCATCTCTTTCGTGTGATTTATGGAAGGATTTTTTTCTCTGTTGTTGTATGCTTGGTTTGTTTCTTTCAACACCAATGACTTAAAGGAATTTCCTTCCCAGAGGATCTGTTAATTGAGGTAGAATTGTGACACAGTATAGGTATGTTGTTCCTGTAAGAAAGGACATATTTTATAGTTATGGCAGGATGCTTTTAAGATAACCATGTATGATCTATTGAGGCAAACACAATAATGCTTTCTGGAAAGTAAGAAAGAGAGAGAGAGAACATGAATTTGATTCAGAGAGAGGGGAGAAGATGTAAAAAATAGAGAACAGGATAGAGGAAGATATGATTATGAGGAGAAATAGTTATCCTTGGGAAAGCTGACCTTGAGCAAATAAAATAGGTCTGAGAAATACACGTTCTTTTTCTACCCTATAACAGTTAATGCTGGATTTCCCTTTGGCTCAATTACCAGTTTTGTGTGTGTGAGTGTGTGTGTGTGAGTGACAGAATTTATAATGCCTCACATGCAGAGAGTTCACTTTTGCAGTGCTACACATGAATTATTTTTTTTAAAAGATTTTCCTAATTAATGTTTGTCCTAAAGAAAACATCTATTTATATACCTACAAGTATTTTGGATATGCCAATTAAGTACATAAATACATCTGAGATATTACATATATCTATACATATATATGTATACAATTTAGTCACATATATGTCTTTTTGATGCATTTATTATCCCTTTTTCTGTTTATTTTATTTTATTTTTTTGGTCCACTTCAAAGGCAACTCATCTAGCATTTCCACAATTTTATCTATACTGTATGCTACTCTGTTGCACTGCTTTTCATTATTCTATTTGATATACCTTTGTGCAATCATGAAAATAAATAGTAGGTCATGTACCCTTGGGCTAAAAGAGTCAAAGCGGGCTTAATGACAGCAACAAAGCAGCTAAAATAAATTTATTATCATTTGAGTCCTTTCTAAACTTGGTTTTCAGGGGAGTATCTGTGGTAGAGGGTAAGGAAGCTTCCCATGTTTTCTTCCTATGAATACAGATGTTTATATATACCTAAGGGACACATTGGTAGAGTGGATACAAAGTAGGAACCATTGGAAAAAAAAGTTGATTAGATCAAGGAGAATTTAAAATCACAGAATTTCTGTAAGAATGGACCTCATAGGCTACCTAGTCCAATATATACCCAAAAAATCTTCTCTACCCACCAAGTGATCATTCAGACTTTATTTAAAGACCTTCAGTAAGGGGAAGGTCATAATCTCCAAAAGAAGCATGATACCTATGGATAGTGCTAGAAAAATTTGTCCTTATTAAACATTAAAAAAGTCTCTTTTTAAACTTCCTCTTATTGCTACTAGTTCTGCAATCTGGAGTCAGACAGAAAAAGCAGAAAAAGACTAATGTTCCTTCCACATAGCAGCTTGTACATTGGATAACACTTGGTCCCTGCCTAAGATCTCTCTTCTGGAGCCTCCTGGCTTAAAAGTGATTATCAGTAATAATTGTTGCTGTTTCCCTCCCAGCCTGATGTCTTTCTTTTTCTTTGCCTCATTAAAGGGACCATACTCTGGTTACTTCTTAAACAGGCCTATTCAATGAATGGACGTTGCTTCACCCTAAGAGAGTACCTGCATATACCTTGGCCTAAAGGGGACCACGGTCTCCCATTGCATTCTGAGTCATCTCTAGTCATCCCAATTAACATCTGGTCACTGGATTCAGATGGCACTGGAGGTGAAGTGAGGCTGGTGACCTTGCAAAGCCCTCCCTCACTCAAAGCAAAATCAAGTGCAAGTCATGTCATCATGTCTCTGATGGCATGGACTTGTTTGGCAACAAAGGATGAACACAGCAATACAGCAACAGCCATCCTTATATCTGAAGACATCTGTAAAATCCCCTCAAGCAATGACTTCTCCAGACTATCTATTAGGGGCCTAACGATTATATTTTTCTGTTTGCAAGGCATCTTTTGTCATTTTTGAAATTTTTGAAATACATATTACTTCAGGTTCATGTGACTTTGGGAAGGGTGGATATCATTCTATGTTCATTATACTTCTTTTTAGCTATTGTAGGTGTTACTTTTTAGCATGTACTATTTTAGAACCTGTATCTTTCATTTGGGTCACCTGGAAAAGACTCCTAAGGATCAAGTTACTTTGGGTCCCTAAACCTATAACTCCAGAGCCCCTGCTGAGGTTTTGTTTTTCTCTTTTTTTGTCAGCTACAGGACATAGCTTAAACAAAAATATTTAATTAGACAAAACAACAGTACGGCTGGGGGAAGGGGAGAAGAAAGCAAAAAAGAAAGGAAGAAATAAAGGAAAAGAAAGGAAGAAAAAAGAAGGGAAAATTAAAAAAGAAGAGAAAGAGATATAAATAACATATTTATTAAGCACCTACTATATGTCTGTCATTACATTAAGTGACAGAAATCAAATACAAGTGAGAAAATACTCCTTACCTTAAGAAGTTTACATTTTTTTAGTTTGTGTTAAAAAATTTTTCTCAATTGCATGTAAACAATTTTTTAGCATTCTCATTTTAAAATTTTGAGTTTCAAATTCTCTCCCTTTTTCCTTCTCCTCCTCTCTCCTTTTAAAGTTCAGCAATTCGATACAGATTATACACAACATTTTCATATAAGTCATGATGCAAAAGAAAACATACACCCAAAGAACAAGAATAATAAAGTAGAAAAAGTATGCCTCAGTCTGCATTCCTAGGCCATTAGTTCTTTCTCTGCAGATGGATAACATATTTCATCACAAATCCTTCAGAAGTGTTTTGGATTATTGCATTGCTGAGAATAGCTAAGCCATCATTCAGTGCTGATCATCATATAACATTGCTCTTCCTATGTACAATGTTTCCCTGGTTCTGTTCATTTCATTTTACATCAGTTCATGTAAGTCATTCTAAAAGAATCTTAGTTTCTTACGGCACAACCATATTCTATAACAATCATGTACCATGACTTGTTCAGTCATTTGCTCATTTATGGACATCTCAATTTCCAATTCTTTGCACCAATAAAAGAGATGCTTTAAATATTTTTGAATAAATAGGTCTTTTTTCTTTTTCTTACACACCTAGTAGTGGTATTGCTGGGTCAAAGGGTATACACAGTTTGATGGCCGTAGTTCCAAACTGTTCTCCAGAATTGTTAGATCAGTTCACAACTCCACCAGCAAAAGAATATAAATTTTAATGGGAGACCACAACACGTAAAAGAAAACTGAAAAGTAGGTGGGAGGTATGTGTATGGGAATATGGTTTAGAGATGTCTGAAGAGAATGGAAACCCTGTTAAGAACAAGATAAGCCAAGAGCTCACTTATCATAGCCTAGCTTCCCAGGAGGAGAGTCCAAGGTTTTGATGGGAGGGAAATAAGAATTATGGCAGCATAGTGTGGAAAAATGTACATTGGAGTCTGAACCCTAGATAATAACTATTTGTAGAACTCATACCAACCTTTCTGACTTAGGGCTATAAAGGCTTCCCTAATTATTCATATCTTGCTTGTGAAGCTAGAAACCTCAGAAATATCATTATTTTTTGTTTTGTTTCCGGTCCAGGGATCATCATCTCAAAGATTCACTTTTTCCTTTTCACTATTTGGCAATGGACTTATTTGCTATTTGGGGAAGGTGATTCTTTTTATAAAACTTGGTAGGTCTAGAACTAAGGAAGAAATATTTCTCTTCTCTTACATCTGAGCATAGACTGAATGCCCTGACATCTTAAACTTTGGGGAAAATTGCCATCCATGATGTTTTCCCATCAATGCGCACTGCATTTCTCACTTAAAAAGAAGTCATCCATAGCATTTCAAATTTGAAATAAGGTTTTATTTGAAGAGGGGGGGAGCAATTAAATAAAAATAAAAGAATAAAGATTGAAACATACTGAAGAATCCCCCAGACATCAATTTTTTTTCAAGGATTTGTTACAGGGATGGAGGAAGGAGAGAGGAAGAGGTACCCTTTGTAAGTAGCTTTTCATTATTTTTCGAGAGGTACTTTCTCACCAGCTCTCTTACTCAGGCTCTATTGTGTTTCCTGAAAAGGGGATGCTTCTGAGAAGTCTCTGCCTTGCCACCTTAGCAGTCTACTTCACAGTTACTTCCATTGAATGGAGGACAAACAAACCACAACCCTTCTGTTCCCCCACCCCTCACAGCAACTAAATTTCCCAAGTTCTATAGATTTTACCCTGTTAAAAAATGAGCTACACTTGATTAAAATTCAATTTGTCCTATGAAGATTTTAGCATCTTTCTGGGAGCAGTGATATGCTTGCCAATCTGTGTCTTCCTTAAATTATTTTAGTGACAGGATTTGGATAGCTCCTTATAATTCTCTGGGACTTGCCACGTAATTGAATGGGTGAGATAAGGTAAAATCAAAAGCTTAAAGAGGAGCTGCTGCTTGGCACCTTACTTTTCAAACTATCTGCTCCTAATTCTGTCCTTAGATTGCTGCTATCACTGATAACAAGTGTAAAGGTTTGTACTACTTTACATGCACTGAAAGTTGAGCTACCTCTGGTCATCTGTTTTTACTAGTAGTATATTGGTAAAAATTTTGCAGCAACTAGCTCTTGTGATGTAAAAGAATTGGAAGTTGAGAATGGACCCATCATTTGGGGAATGGCTGAATAAGTTATAATATATCAATGTGATGGAATAAAATATTCTATAAGAAATGACAAAGGGGATGGTTTGTGAGAAACCTGGAGCAATTTGTGTGAACTGACACAAAGTAGAGTCAGAAGAACGAAAAGAATGATGTATACAATAACAAAGATGGTATGGCCAAAAAAATGGAAAGGACTCTGATCAACACAATGACTAATTATAATGCCAGATAACTTGTGATAAAATATGCTGTTACCTTCTGGTAGAGCGCTGATGTAGAATGCAGATGGACACGTTTTTGGACATTGCTAATGTGGAAATTTATTTTGTTTTTTAATACAATGTATGTAATAGAGGCTTTGTTTTTCTTACTCTCTCAGTGAGGAGGGGGAGGTTAGAAGGAGAGAATGCTGATGTGAAAATAAAGAAAATTGATTTTATAATATTACCTCAAGATATAAACTAGTAATTTTTTTAAAAAATAGTATTAGATTTTATTTTAAATACTTATGCAAAAGCTATTCAGACTCTCTAACAATTCAGCAGTTATGTCTTCTTCATTTATATTTTGTTTGCCTTTACTCATGGGATGGTTGTCTGAGGGTAGAATGTGGTGTCCAGGAGTCAAAGTGTGCAGGGAATATATGTTTAAAAATAATCCTAATTCTTTATACAGCAGAATTCAAGTTGCCCTATATTGTGGGTTATTATTCTTGGCCCCACAGGGCCAGTAGGTGGAATTTGTGATAGATTTATGTTTGAGAGCAGGAAAAATATTCTTAGCAACTAGAACTGTCAAAAATGGAATGGGCTACCTAGAGATAGTGAGCTACCCCTGAGGGTCTTCAAGCATAGATGGATAAGTACTTTGGAGGGATGTTGCCAAGAGGTAATAGGATTATAGATTTAGAGCTGGAAGAGAATACAGATCATTCCTTCATTTTCCAAATGAAGAAAATTATGCCCAGAAAAGTTTAGGTATCAGTAGCAGAGCTGTAATTCAAAACCAGTTACTCTGTCTGTAAACTCAATGCTCTTTCTACGATAACATGCAAGTATGCTTTAGATTAGATGGCCTTCAAAATAAAAAGCAACTGTGCAGCACAGTAGATAGAGCTCCAGACCTGGAATCAGGAAAACCTGAATTCAAATCAAGCCTCAGACATTGATTAGCTGCATGAACCTGGGCAAGTCACTACATTCTATTTCATCTTAGTTTCCTCAACTATAAAATGGAATAATAATATAATATACTAATGGAATAATAATATAAAGCTGGGATAATAGAAATAATAAATATAAAGCTGGGATAATAACAGCAGCTATATTTCAGTGCTCTTATGAGAATCAAACGAGATAATGATAAAACATTTAGTAAAGAGTCTGACACATTGTAAGAGCTATAGAAACTTTAGTTATTGCTATTATTATATTTTCTTGAGACAATTATTTTACCTTTCAATGTCTCAGTTGCGTTATGTTTGAATGGAGTAATTAGATTACCTACAAAGTTTCCTCCAGATGTAGCCTTCTAAAAAGCTGTAGCTTTCCTATTTGGAGAAAGGGGAGTTGGAGTAAACAAGGAGTTGACTTACTATCAGCAAAGTCTGGGTTCAAGTCCTATTCAGGAAGCATACAAGGAAGCATACGAGCATACAAGTATCCAACTGGACAAATCATATTATCTTTCAGTGACCAGACAGTCCTTCAAGAGTATACAGTAAATTATTCAAGAGTTGCCAATCTACATTGATAAAGGCTCTTTCCTGACCAAGTAGTCTCTAAACTGATAAAATTGCAGGTTTGGAAATTCCCTGTCCCAAAACACAGAGTGAGTGATGAGTGAGGAGAGACAGGAAGTACAGGCCACTTATTTGGGAATTTTTACACTGGAAAGGAGGAGAAAAAGTAGGGGAGAGGAGGGCCTTACACAGTGTAAGAACATTAGAATTCAAACTCAAATTTGTGTATAATAGCTCACATTGATATAAGACTTTATACCAACATCTTGTTAGGTAGGTGCCACTGTTCCCATTTCATGAATGAGTACATTCTAGACATTAAGGCAAGTGAAATTGTTTGCAAACCTATTTATCTATAAAGAGTTCTTTAATCAAGAATTATTTCCCTCAAAATGTTCCCATTAATCCTAATGTTGCTTGGAAATACACTGACTTGGAGTCTGACAATCTGCGTTTTGAGGCCAAGTTTAAGCCATGTTAGCATGTGTCCTTTGGAAAGTCACTTCCCTACCATGGTTCTCATTTTCTTCATGTATGAAATGGGCACCCTAATATTTTCACTATATAAAATGTTTTAGTGGAAATCATCTGAAACCATAGTTCTAGAGGCAGAAAGGACCATAGGGACCACCTAGTACAATCTCTATATTCTACAGGTGAAGAAAATGAAGCCTAGAAGGGTAAGGTCACATTGGTGGTAAGTGACAAAATCCAGGTTCAAGAAATAGACCCTCTACTTCCAAATCCAGTGTCTTTTCCATTGTGTCGTACCTCCCTGGATAGCAAAAGAATAAGATGGTTCAGAAGAAAGGCAAAGAAAATCCTGGATGGCTGTGAGAACTTCATATTAATTCTGAAGACTAGTCTTATAGGAAATAACTTTAATCCTTTCCTGAATTTTAAAATTAGAAATAATCAGAAATCATTAAACTCAGTGTCACCATCCCATGTCTTCCATTTTCTAGTTATATGACTTTAGGCAAGGACATCTTTCTAGGTCCCAGTTTTCTCATCTATAAAATGAGATCAGATTAGACAAGCAGTTCTTGAACCATTTTTTTGTGTGTCACCCATCCCTTTGGCATTTTGTTAAAACGTATGGAATCTTTTCTGAGGATAATATTTTTAAATAACTGAAGGAAGTGCTAAATTTAAGTTAGAAGTTAGTGAAAAATAGAGATTTATTTTTTTCCCATCCAAGTTCAGAGACCCCTTGAAATCTCTTGAGCCATGGGAATCCATGGACTTCAGGTTAAAAACTCCTGGATTATATTTTCTTTAAAGTTCTCTCTAACACTAGATGCTATGATCTTCTGTGACCTTTCTTTAGTATCCTGACAGATCCACAATAAAAATCTTCTTTCTACAGAAATACCTTTTTGAAGTTAACATCAGTATCTGAAATGTATCTAGTAATTTAAAGTTTTCAAAGCATTTTACACACATTATCTCATTTGATGAGGTTTAGAAAAGTTAAATGAATTAACTATGGATATATAGCAAATAAATGACAAAAGTTAGATTTACATGCAGGCTTTTCTTTGTTCCAGATCCAAAATCCTCTCTACTTTCTTACTTCTATTTCTTACCTGAGACTTTTACTTTCAGATATAACATATTGAATTTGACTTGCTTCTTTCTGAAATTATAATTCAGTTCAAGATTTAAATTTGACATCTATTAAGTATCTTTATGTGTTAAGAATACTGCGCTGAAAGGTGGGAGAAATATAAAATGGATCTAAGACAGAATTCTTGCCCTAATGAAATTTACAATATTGTAGGGAAAATTTCATATAGATCTAATGTAAAATAACACATAATAATAAATAACAAATAAATGCATGAGAATGGCAAGTAAAGGTAAGATTCAAGGAGGAAGAGTTGCTGATTGAGGGGAAAATCAACCTTCGAAAATTCAGTCCTAAGAAGTATACACACACACACACACACACACACACGCTAACATTTTTACACTCACACACACATACATCTTGTGTTTCTTTCATTTTACCTTTGAGTTAGATGGATTATTTTTTTCTAAGTGGAAAAATGGACTGATGCTAACAAATTGAATGATGTGATAGGAAGAGTACTGTGCCTGATATTGTCTGAGTTTTTTTTACTCTCTCTGTGTTCTTGACCCTTTTTCCTTATCTTTAATATAATAAGATTGTTTATTTTGGCAGTCCCTTCAATTGTAAATCTAGGAATATATAAGATAAATGACATATTTATCTTAATTTGCCAAAGTAAAATTTCTGTTTTAACTAGACTATAATATATTTCATGTGTGTTCTTAACTGAGTTTTAAAATTGCTAAATAATATTGATAACATTTTATACAATACTGAAAGATGGTTTAGAAGGGTCTCAGGTTCTGTGTATGGCTCAGCTTCCATCTTAGAACAACATGTCAACAAGTAAAAGATGTTTTAGTAGACATTCCTTTGATATTTTAAAACAGATTTTAGCGAAATGTATTTAATGATAAATGACTGCATTTGTCATTATATTGAGTGAAAAAACAACTGATAATAGCTCTCTAAACCAAATTCCCTGCTAACAGAATTGTTTTTAATGCTTCCAATTGTTTCATATTGTGAGGCATAACTTTGGGAGCTTTAACAAAAATGTGAACACTTTGAGGATAGAGAAAATTTTGTTTTTTACTTTGTATTCCCATGGCCTGGCATAGTGCCCTTAGGAGGGACTTAGTAAATGCGACTTTTAAAAAAGTGATCTCTCAGGGGATATCGAATTTGTGTTGTTGGAAATTTATAAATCTTTATTTTGAAAGAGAAAAGTTGTGTTTTTAGAAATGATGTTAATTTTAATCTTGTTGATCCTATAGTAGTCTAATTAAAAAAACTCACTAAATACCTATTTGAGGCACTGAAAGAAACAAGAATATATTTTCCCCAACTTTATGGTCTTTATGATCTTATAGTTGTATTTCCTCTCTTCTAATATGCAGCAAAATTAATAGAGACAATGGGAGTATTTAAAATATAATGTAAATTGAACAAATTACTTTCAAATAACTGGCTATACTTCAAAAAATTCCAATATAAATAGGTGAGATATGTGTGTATGTATACACACACACACTAACATTTTTACACTCACACACACATACATCTTGTGTTTCTTTCATTTTACCTTTGAGTTAGATAGATTATTTTTTTCTAAGTGGAAAAATGGACTGATGCTAACAAATTGAATATCATTTTATTAGGTTTAAAATCTCCATTGTGGACCTGTTATCCCCACTAAGTGAAAGTAAAATTCAGATATAGAGAAAAGTATAACAGTTTTAGATAAAATGAAAGGTGCCATGAATTTAGCCTTTTGTTTTTAAAATAGAAAGTATAGAAAATTTACTGGCACACAGAAGTAGAGTAATCCTTTAATAGCCATTGAGGGTAGCCAGTATCTAACAGAGGGAAAATGAGATATCATTTCTTCATGGCTGTCTTTGAAATAAATATGTTAAATAAATGATGTCTCTCCCAGGCTCTATTGATGAAATTTGATGTATGCCCAGACTGATAATACCAGAGTGAAAATAAGTGGAGGAAACTAGCACAACCAGAATACTTATTAGACAGTATAGATGTGTGTGACTATTGACAGAGTGAACTAAATAGCAAATTGAAAGCTCAGCAGATTTCATGCTCAGAAAGCATGAGAAGAATGCACACTACCAAGAACCAGCAGAGAGAAAATCAAAGGGCTGAGAAGCTTAAATACACACACACACACACATTTCTCAGGTCATTCAATTGTAGTCAACAAACATTTATTAAACACGTGTTTCTCTATGGGCTAGCACTGGAGATACAAAGACAAAAATGAAACAGTTACTGGACAGTCCTGCTAGAAGTGATCTCAAGATATGGAGAGGCAAGAAAAGTAATACTAAATAATAATAATTGGAAGATTGGGGAGTAGTTCATTAGGAGCCAGAGTTCAACAAATTTGTACTTCATTGATACCATCACATAATATGTTGGTTGCAGAATAATAGAGCAGCTTTTAAGAATGCAGGAAGAAAGTTTATATAGCGATGAACATGAATCAGTGAAAATTAATTTACCAGTAGACATCTGGATAATAACCACTGATGATAATCATCATGACCACAGAGAGTACTAGGTAAATATTTGCTGGTAGTGATTATAACTATATATAAAACAGCACACTAAGAGTTTCTATTTAACTACAGTTCTCTAGGTTTTATTTTTTCTAATTTGTATTGCATGTTTTCCTTCCTCTTACCAGAGCATTTAAATCTAAAACTTAAAAATCATAGTGAGTGGTAATGATGCCATCCTTAGATAGGTCTGCAATTATCATTGACACTCGAAGTACTTGCCAAAATGAGTTGGCCAAAGGCAAATTCATGTACATTTCTCTTCCTCAGTCTACTAACATGATCACAGAACAAATATATTTAAGAGATAGAAGGGATTTTAGTGTATAAATGGTTGAACCAATATCTGAAAAAAGAATCCTTACTGTAGCTCACTTAAAAATGGATCACCTTTCCTCCATGTTTTCATGTAATCGAAGTAGTCTTTTTACTTTCTTAATTGATTTTCTATCTTATTTTCCATATTGAGCATTCTAAACCTCTTTTCCCCCTAATCCTTTCTCAGTAATCCTCCTCCTTTCCCCTCTATTATTTCAGCTCTTTTCCTTATGTCTTGCTAATTTTCCCAAAGTTTGGGTCTGATTTTTGAGTAATAAACTTCAATAACCCCCTGTTACCTCCAGAAGCAAAAGCAAATAATTCTGTTTGGCCTTGAAAGCTCTTCATAACTTAGTGCCTCCACAACCACCCCACATTTCCAATTGTCTTATACTTTACTACAAATCATGCAATTGATCCAACAACACTCACCTCCTGGCTGTTCCACGAACAAGACACACCGGGGCAGAACCAAGATGGCGGAGTAGAAGGACACACATTTATGAGCTCCGAAACCAACGCCCATGGAATTCATGTAAAAAGAGACCCTCATAACTTCTGGACCACTGAAAAGTGTACAGAAACGGAGTGGAAGAGATTTCCGTGCCAGAGAGCCCTGGAGACCCGTCCCCAGGGTCCCTCGCACTCCGGAAAGCGGACCCCACCCCAACGCTGCCCTGGCCGGGTCCCCAGAGAAGCTGACCCGAGCAGGCTTCAGAGCCGGGCAAGTCCACAGAAGCTACAGGTCAGTGAGAGAGGCTGGGCTGGAGGAGGGGAGCGGAGTGTCTCCTGGGCCCCTTGACTTTCTATCTGCTGGTTCTTGGTAGTGTGCATTCTTCTCATGGTTTCTGAGTATGAAATCTGCTGAGCTTTCAGTTTCTTATTTAGCTCACTCTGTTAATACTCACACCCATCTATAGAGTCTAATAAGTATTCTGGTTGTGCTAGTTTTCTCTACTTATTTTCACTCTGGTATTATCAGTCTGGGTATACATTATAGTGATGATTCCTCTGTCCCTTCTTTTTGAGTAATAAATTTCAAGTAGCTTCCTGGTGCCTCCAGAAGCAAGTACAAATTACCCTGTATGACCTTGAAAGCCCTTCATAACTTAGTGCTGCCATAACCACCTCACATTTTTGATTGTATTCCTTTGTATAGGCTACTACTCATTGTGGGGAAAGACTCTTCTCTGGCCCTCTTTCTCCTTTTCTGCTCATTGACATTTCCTTCAAGGTCCAGGAACAACTTTGCCCATGAAAGGTTTTCACTCATCATCCCAATGGCAAGTGGTTCTTAGATCCTTTTATCATTCAGGTCTATTTAATCTCCTTAATGTACCCAGTATATAAATAATACAACTTAGAACGTGATTATCATAGTTATTTGTGAATATTTCTCACACTCCCTCTTCTTACTAGATGACAAGCTACTTGAGGGCAAGAACTATGTCATTTGATTTCTTTGTGTATATTTCACCTAACAAGGCACTTTATAATACATGTTTGTCACAAGCATTTGCAATAAATGATCATTGGAGTTGAATCAGTGTGCATTCATTCCATGGTCACATTTACTCATGATCTCAAATTTAGTTTGCTATTATTTGGAACAAAGAAAGTGAAGTACAAAATCAAATATAAATAAAGACAAATGCTACCAAAAATACTGGAGACTTCATTAAAACATGTTATTGTAACATAATTCTTCAGTATCTTGCTTTCATTCAAATTTGAGATTATTATTGCTACTATCTTGATCAATATTTCTCCAAGAATTTCTGTATTTTGTCAACAGTAGGGGAGAGATTTATTTCCATGTTCTTAATGACTTGTTTTGAATTAGTAATTAAGAGAAGGTGGAAAACAAACCAAATATAATAATATTTCTACGGATTCTGAAAGTTACTAAAGGCTAATGCTGTAATGTGAAAAAAAATGTCATACAGGACAATTTCCTAAATGTCCCTTCCCATTATTTCCTAGTTCTTAGGTTAGAACAATATATGGTCATGCGGCTTTGGATAGGATAGATAAGATGGAGGAGTATGGACGCAGTGAGAGCCTCTTGCCCCACTCCCATAAGGACTCTGAAGCATAAGCAGGAACACTCCTATAAAAAAGATCAGTTGTCCACTTTGTATATTATGGGGGAGAAAAAAATATCTAAATTTAGAAACAGATTAGTGATGACCTGATACAAGGAGTGGTGTGATTCTCAAAATCTATGGTGATTCATACCTGCTCCTCTTTGCTCTCCTCACTCCCCACCTTCCCGTTCTGTCACATCTCATTGGTGTCTCATTGAGAGTTTTATCATCTGTGAAATCAGAAAACTTAGGGGTTACTGATGTAACACACTAGAATTTTGCACTTAGAGCACATTTGTCTATATTTCTAGGATGCATTTGAGATAGCAATTACCTAGGAATATTGATTAGGGCTTTTATTTCTTCTCTTTTGTTTACTAACATGGAAATTGCCAAACTTTTTCTTTCATACTTCCTTTACCTTATAAATTAGGTGTCATATAGAAATACAAGGTTTCTAAAAATAATGCTTATATATTTGTTCCTAAATAAAGTAATCCTTTGGAAACAAAAATCCTTTTATGTTATTTCTATTATCACTGCCATTTTTAATAATATTTATAAGAAGATTCTTACTAAGAATCTTAGCTAAATATTTTTATGATCAAGTTTTTCCAAAAGATGGCTAGACTAAATTTGACCTCCACATAAAAGTTTTCTAACTCTATCTGCTATAAAGGAAATGCTTTTCTAAAAATAAAATGTACATGTCGGGGGAAATGTTCAAATCAATGTGCTTGGTTGTTATATCCACAAATTCCATTACTGTTAATGAGATTTAGAGGCATAACTCTTGCACAGCACTCTGAAATTTTACACAGCTGTGTCCTTGAAAGATGGATACATTTTTTAAACAAAAATCATTTTTTTCTGAGTAGATGCTCTTCAATTTATCCATTCATATATTGGTGGCATTTATTATACACACAATGTTGGACTTGCTCATACAGGGGGAAAAAAAGAGATATTTGTCTGCAGCTTCTGAATGAGTCACAAAAACACTTGTGGACATGAACTTCAGGCCCTTAGCACTGTTCTGATATTGGAACCCTCTGCATAATTCATCAGAAAAGAACATGAGGCATTCAGAAAGCAATGTTCATTCAGAGATGTTCTGCAATATTTGCAGCACTAGTAAATATGCCTTCTCTATACATAATTTAGAAAAGGCAGTGGATATCATTTTATGACTCATAATAGTCTTATTTTCTTCCCTGTAAAGCTGCTCATCCAAATTTTTGGTTAGACTAAGAGAAAAGATTTTTATACTTCTCTCCTCAGGTTATATTTAGTCCTCTTTCTATATTAACTAAGGAAACTGATGTTAATTTACAAACAGATTTGGAAATTTAAAAAACAGCATGATCTTTTTTATTTCTCTACCAGACATACATGCTCATATGTATAATTACTTCTATGTAAGGGATAGAAAGTGTATTCATAGTTGAAGTGAAATAAAGTTGGATGCTTGATATAATTTATAGTATATTCAATGCTAGCATCTTTTGTCATTTTCTTAGAGCTAGCAGTATTGCTCATTTTGGGCCAATTAACGCTTGTTGTGAGTGCTGTTTAAAAAAAAATCCCCAAGTTCTTTCAGAGTAAGAAAAAACAGGTGGCACTCTCCTCATTCTGCGTTAGGAAATGGCAGCAGGAATGACTCATCCAATGTGCACAATGGAAAGCTACTTATTTAGAATTAAAAGTAATAGTGTCAATGGTAAGATATTGAATTCAGGCCATTGAAAAGATTTATCATATACTTGTCAGGAGGTACACTGGTACTGAGTTCACTAGGGAACAAATTTAACAAATATCCTTTCTGCCCTCTAGAAGTTTAAGAGTCTTAGACAAAATATGTGTGAGTACAGAAATAGCATATCAATAATGACCAAGGAGAGGCAACACTCAGCTTTCAGTCATGGATATAGAAGACAATATTCTATCCAGTAAAATGTTCTAATTCACTAAAAAAAAATCACAAAATTCTCACTCTGATGCCTCATGGTGCTGAAAGGGTGATCCTGATATCTCAAAGGCAGTACCAGGGAAGTCCAAGCTCTGACAAATTCTTCTATGCCAAACAGGTTTGTGTATAGTTAGGTTAAAAACTTTGTAAACTTTCAGAGGAATACACTACTTAGGTACAGATTCATGACCATTAGGCTGACATAGTAATCCATGAAGCAGATAAGAATATAAATGACACTCAGAACTAGATGAGCCTAGTGTATTTCTAAAGTGAGCGCAACAGACTGTAGGAAAACATGGCAGAATTTACTAAGAATTACACAATTTTTGTTTATTTTTATAGGTATTTATAATGAAACTCTTGGTATTCTAAAGGTGAGATCCTTAAACAAGGATCAATGAATCACTAAACTACAGGATAAACTGAATCATGTCAATAACTGCTATTGAATCTTACTACAGATTAAACCATAAGATTCATGAAAATTGAAACTAAACTAAAAGATAGCTGACAGATTCTCCTTGGAGAGGGAAAATTAAGGAGTTGGTGTTATCCTATGTCCAAAAGCAATTTATAATATAATTTCATAGGATACTTCATCATCTTACCTTACTGTGCTCATGATGAATATAAGAAAAAAGGCCACTGAAACTTAGGCACTAGCATTTATTGCATATAAGGTAATAAGTTTTACAAAGAACATAATAGGTCCTTCCAGATTAATTTAACATACCTTTAAGCAGTTTCATCACAAACGATGGTAAGGAGAATGGTGTTCGGTTTGCCTTAAAATGAAAAGAAACAAACAGAAACATAGAGGCCAAGGCTTATAGAAACCAGAACTGAATAGAAAGAACAGAGTGAAGTGCATTATGTCTGGGAAATTTTCTAATGCTCTTAATGACTCTAAATTTCTCCCTGCAAAAGATACTCATTTTTAATATCAGAATGTATCCTCAGATGGTACATGGTTAAGAATCATGAAATGTCATGTTTTCTAAAATTGCAATTCATTTAAATGAAATGCAAAGAACCATAGTGGGTTCAAATAAATTGTAGCATATTGTCAACAAATATTGTATGCAGGAGATTCCTTAAATGACAAAGGACTGTCTTTTGCCTTCTTCTGCATCACCAGTGCTTAGCATAGTGCCTAGTACATGACAGGAGCTTAATAAATGTTTATTTAATCAGTTACTGACTACAGCTATATATTAATGATATAGAGGGAACATATACAAAATAAAGATGAAAGTTAAATATTAGGTTGTTAAAGAGGGAGTGCTCTATCACTTGAGGGGATCAAGAGAGATTTGGGTTAGAAGGCTGTGCTTGTACTACATATAAAAGAATGTGGGGTGTTTATGAAGTGGTGGTGAAGAGAGCTTGCATTTGAGGCCTGTCCAAGAGTTAGGGAGAAATCATGGGATAGGAGGTGGAGTGCTTTTTATGTGGAACAGAAGGTCTATTTGACTGCATTGCAGAATGAGGGAAAGGTCAGGCTGTAAAATAAGCCTAAAAAGATAGTTGGAGACCAAGCTGTGAAGGGCTTTAAAAGACAAAGGAGTTTATATCTTATCCTAAAGGCAACAGGGAGCTACTGAAGTTTTTTTGAATGAAGAAATGTCATGACCAGATCTCTGCTTAAAGAAAATCACTTTGGCAGCTGGATGGATGATGGATTGAAAAGGAAGAGACTTGTGGCATAGAAACCAATTAGGAGAACACTGCAGTATTCTAAAAGAGAAACAATGAGAAACTGGTAGGGGTTGTAAGTAGGAGTTGGTTGGGAGAGAGATTTTGGAAGTGGAAATTGCAGGATATGGCAACTGGTTAAATATGTGGAGTAATGGAAAATGAATCAAGGATAATGATCAAATTACCATCGTGAGAGTTTTAAAGAATTTTGATATTCTAGATGGCAAAAGAGAAGTTCTATAGAAAGGAAGATTTTTAAGGAAAGAGAGTGAATTCTATTTTAGACAGGCTAAATTTGAGATATCCTCAGGACATACAGTTTAAACTGACCAATAGGCAACTTGATCATGTGAGTCTGAAGCTCAGAAGAAAGACTGAGGCAGGATATATAGATATGTGAGAGCAAGGATAACAGATGGGCAGCCCAACACACAGGACTTACAGAAACTTCTGTAAAGTAACATCATTGGTAAATCCTCTAGGGAGATTATATAGAATATAAAAACTATTTGCACAGGGTAAGACAGCATTGAAGGATTATATCTTGCCCATTGGAGAGAATGCCTAGATTGATGGGATCACAGATCCATCAATGTGCAGAAGTACTTTAATAAAGATAATATGCATGCCATATATGGACTGCTAATTTTAAAAGAATTAGAGTTCAACAAAGTGTACTGACTAATGAAAGTAAACTGAAGTAAATTATCTTTCTTCAGTGACTCAGAAGGAATTTCAGGATCTTTCAATGCTTCAATGAATATCAATTATTGTCGTCCTATAAATGTGCAAAATTGCCAATGAATAGAGAATTGTGTTTAATAGATGAATTTACTGGTTATGAATAGCATAATATTAAAGCACAAGAAAAAATGATGCACATTGTGAGAGTAAAAAAACATTATGGAGTTATGTGTTTAGGCAGAAAATGCTCAAGAAGCTGGATTCTGAAGGCTCCATGAATGGAGGAAAAAAGAAGATTTTGTATTGTGATGCTATATCAAGAATAATAGACTCCAGCATGAAATAAGACTTGGTAGAAAGAAGTTGGATATTTCAAAGAGCAGAAAAATAATAAAACAAGAAAACTCAGAAATAATGGATAAAGGTGACCTGAAGTTCACTGGGAAGCACAAGGAAGTAGTAACGACTAAATGCAGCAAATGAACAAGATGAATCTAGCAATGACATTAAAGTTTTAGGGTCAGTGATAGAAGTCTAGCCTTCTTAAGTTGATTCTCAAGACCCAGCATGATCTAGCTTCAATGTATTTCTCAGTATATTCTGAATTCTTCATTATAGCTATGGAGGTTTGTTGAAAATGCCCTATTCATTTTTACCTCTGAGACAATTTTTCTGCCTACCCTTTTCCCCACTCCACTCAGCCTTGATTCTACAAAGATATAAAACACATGTGATCCATATTATAGTTCACAGCACTCCCTAGGGGGGCCAGAACCAGATTAAAATATAATTGGGAAATATTTAACAAAATAAATAGAAATGCAATCGTTCATAAATACATGTCATTTTGTGTTTATATGTTTGTATGTATTTTCTAAGCCAGTGTGTACATTCACAGGCAAATTTATGCTTGGTTTATTGTTTTCCATTCTATTTGAGCATGATCCCATGGATCTAGATGATACCTTCTCTTAAAGACTGAGGTCAGGTTCTATCTCTATGAACCTTTTCTCACACATTTTAATAAATAACAGTTTTCTTCGCCTTCTCTCAACATCTACAATACTTCCTGTGGTGTGGAAGAAATATCACTATTTTATCATTCATTCTTGTGTAGTCATGAGTTTTTCTAAAGAGTATAACAAAGAGAAATGAAATGGAAATAACATGCCAGTATTTCTAAAGTTTTTTAGTTGTATCATTAATGAAAGCAGGCCAGTACATTTGGACTTCAGCACCTTAAGGCCTGAGGTACCATACAAGGAAATGGTGCTTAAGTTGAAATTGGGTAGAGTACATAGGACTGAGGAAGTATACATGGAAGAAATGCCTTGAACTTTATAGTCATTGAGTAATCAATTTTTAAGCGATAGCAAAAAGAGCAAAATTCTAAAGAAATAGATCATAGAAGATAATTAAAATTAAAAGAAGAAAAATTAAAAACAAGATGATAACAGATGGTAACAACTGTCAACCTATATTCCCTCTTCCCAAATTGTTACAAAATCTTTATAAAGATATGTATCCTTTATAAGGATATTATAAGGATATGTAAGAAAATACACATGACATACATTATAGACATAGAATTGTAGAGCCTTGGCAACTTATCAGAATGGGGTGGGATAATAAGAAGAGGTGAGAGTGAACTTGTGAGTTTCAGTGATTTCCAATTTGTACGTGTTAAGTTTGAGTTGCTTATACGTCAATCATTTGGACTTTTCCAACTGTAAGTTGAGGTTGCAGATATAAGAGTCAGGAGAAAGTTTAGGGATTGATGTATATAGATTGATATATAGATTTAGGGATAGATAGATAGATATCATAGAGTTGATAATTGGATTCATGGGAACTGATGAGATCACTGAGAGAGAATGTAGAAAAAAATCAAGGGATCATGATAGAGCCTTGGGGAAAACCTAGAGTTAGAGGGAGGCTATGAATGATGATCCAGTAAAGGGTGTTTTTTTTTTTAATTTTTAGCAAGATCTGTGATTTAACTAGTATAAACCTAATGAGAAATCTGCTTTGAACAAATGAATATTGGCACCTGTACTGAAACTTGCATTCTTAGAAAGCTACTAGGGGGTGCAAAGAGGTTAAGTGACTTAAATATAACAACAAAGCCTGTATGTGCTCTCTCACTCCCTCCCTCTTTCCCTCCCTCCCTCCCTCCCTCCCTCCCTCTCTCTCTCTCTCTCTCTCTCTCTCTCTCTCTCTCTCTCTATATATATATATATATATATATATATATATATATATATATATATATATATATATATATATGTATACATGTAGGATACTGAGAGGTTAAGTGATACACATACACACACACACACACACATACACACACACCAGAAATAGTCATTGAGCTAAGCTGTTTGTTGATTCAGTAAAGACATATGAGGGGAAAAAAGTATTCAGAAAAATAAAAGGAGAACCAGGAGGGAGCACTGTCATGAAAACTAAGGGAGGGCAGAGTACCTGGGCATAGAAATAGGGAGCATGGGAGTTGTCACTACTCTTAATGCTTCAGAAGAATCAAGAAGGATAAGGAGTAAGAAAAGATCATAGAAGTTAGCAATTAAGAGATCATTGGTAATCTTGGAAAATAAGCATGTTTAGTTCTAGAATGAGGTCAGAAACCACATTACAACAAGTTGAAAGGTACACAGGAGAGAAAATGGAGACAAGAATAGATGGTAATGTTTAGAAATTGGATGTCATATGCTTATAAAAACTATTCATTTCCACCACCATCAAGGCCTTGTGTAATATTAATAGGAGGTTGATGTGAAATGAGAGGAAAAAAGAATAGATAGATAGTTTGGAGGTTGTTCTGGTAGTGATAGAATATTATAAGAGTAGAGATACCTCCAGTGTTTCAAGTAATTTTTCTTTGTGAGACACATTGGATAAGAACTTCATGGAGTAGAAAGACATGAATGAATTGCAGTCTTCAAAGTAGAAAGAATAAATGAAAATGTATATCAAAGCAATTTTATTGTCATTCAGACATCAATTTTTGAGGCAGGAATAAGTGAAAATGCAATTGATTGAAATACTTGTCATCTTTCCCAACTAGATTGGAAGCACTTGGGGAGGAGAGAGGAAGAAAACAAGTATTTATTAAGTGTCTACTATGTTCTAGGAACTGTCCCAAGCACTTTAGGAATATTTTCATTTGATCCTCATAACAACCTTGTGTTGTAGTTAGTATTATGGTTCACATTTTACAACTGAGAAAGACAGAAATTAAGTGATTTGCTCCAGGTCATACAGCTAGCAAATGTTTCAGCCTGGATTTGAATTAAACTGTCCCTGAGTCTAGGTCCAGAGCTCTATATTCTGCAATACCTAGCTGGCTTTTAGAAGGCAAGTTTTCGTACTTCTTTGTATGAAACAATGCCAGGCTTGTAGTACTTGATTGTTTAATAACCACTTTAATGGTGAATTGACTGGAGTGGAAGTATGCTGGGGGTAAGTCAGTGTTTTTACTGTGATGTTAGGACCCACATTTCCACATATAATCAGGGCAGATCTTGGTAAGTCCCATTAAGCTATTTGGGAATAATACTTTTTCTACACTCATCATGTGTCCTATTTAGCACAGGATATTTTATATTACTTTGACTTCAACTGTCTCTCCTATAGAAACTAATTTAATGTGTTCTTGTAACTTTATTCCATGTAAGAAGAATACATTTTTCCTTCATTATTAGAACACTTTTCAAAACCATTGAGTACGTCAAAGATTTCCTCATCTTTCTTTGTACTCTTGTTACTATGCCTCTCTGAACTTCTCATTTTTAACAATACTTTTCTCTAGCTAATCCCTAGTAAAGTTATTAATGGTATCTAAAAAACTGGATCAAGATCCTCAATCTCTATTTTAAAGCTTTTTTTAAATCAAAGATTGATTTAATGTCCCTTCCTACTTCCTTTTCTCTGCTATTTCCAGGAAAATCTTCATGCCTTTCTTCCTTCCCTCCCCTCCCCCCATCCCTTCCTCTCCCCTCCCATCCCCTTCCTTCTTTTCTCTTCTCTTTACATCTCCATACTTCCTCTTTCTTTTTCTGTCATGACTCCTGAATGCATTTGGCTGGAATGCAGTTCTTAGTCTAGAATCAGGAATTCCTCAGATATCAGAATAATTCCACTAAAAAAGCCCTGATCTTGTCATTTCCCTATCTTAAAGACTTTACTGATTCTCTACTAGTTTCTGTAGTAGGGATTAAAATCCAAACAGTTCATCACAGCTTTCAAGACATTCAATGATTTGTCCCCAGTGTACCTGCATACACTACTGACTTTCACAAAAACGATGATCCACCCAAATTGTATTACTTATTGTATCCTGAATGTATAATGAACTCTCTTGCCTCTGTGAAAATGTTTTTCTATTCTAGAATGCGCCCCCTCCACTGTTCTTATATCTTGTAATCTTATTCTTTCTTCAAGACCGAGGACAAATGCCATGAAACTTACCCTTCTGTAACATCAATGTGATACCCACAGCAGTGCTATGGATATGTATGCATATTTCCAGAGTAAATTCACAAAATATAAATTCTCTCAAAGATGAAACCAAAATATATGAGTAGATGTCAGAAAGCCAATTCCACCATAGTAACCAAGAAATCTGTACACATTATCAATTCAGGGAACACCACCATCCACAAGCCTTCCCTCTGTCAGGCTGCCCACAAACTCCCTTAGGCAAAATCACTCCCTCTCTCATTCATGCTAGCTGCTCTGCTCTGCCTGTTCTCTCTCAGCTCCACCCCTCCTGCTCCAGCCATTCAACAAACTTCTCCCACTACCATCTCCATGTGACTTAGGCTGTGGGCTGGATCAAAGTTCAAAGCAGGTCACAAGGGCCTATTAAGGGGCAGGGAAACTTCCCTTACCATTACATTCATCAACCATGCTTCTGGAGTCCATGAACCCACTAACATAGCCCTATTCATGGTAAAATATACGAGTTATGGGCACAATTTGGTAATCATATTCTCCTGAATAAACAACAGTTGCAGTGGTTGATCCATTTTTCCAATATTTGGTTAAACTGATATGGAGTCTATAATACAGTCTGTGTATCTCTTTAATCTGAGCTTGGGCAATTTCCTGTTCTACCAGAAGGCGTGAGAGACTTGGAGACAATAATTCAGGAAGATCTATAGGGGCAGTTCCTACTGCCCTATTCAGTCTAATATTAAGTCCCTTTTTACTATACATCTTATATAGTTCATTAGTTGGAATACCATCTATTCTTCCAAAATCTATCCCTGCTTTTAATAAAGCAGTAAATAATTCTTTCTTTGTTAATTTATTTTGACTTTGAATCCACTGATTATTTGCTCTTCTCTCTTGAGGAATTTATCTTTTCCCCATTCCCCTAAGTCATTTGACTTAGTTGGAAGTGTGAAATCTTATCTAGCACCTCTGAAAGAGGGTGCCCTATTTCCCCCATTAATAGAGTCAGAATTAGCAAGGTCAGGTCCAGGGGTGATATGTCATAGCTGGTATCTGCAGCTTGGTCAATGACAGGTCCAGGGGTTCAAGGTGTCCCTTGAACAGAGGGTGATATCCAGTTTAAGCAGTCAGTCATCCGCTAGCAGAGGGCACAAAGCCTGCAGAAGACAAATCTAGAAAACAGGTTAAACAAAGGCCAAAAACAATAAGAATACAGATGTCACATAATGAAATTACCAATGATATAGCCTCCAGTCTCTTCTTAGAGTTGCCTCAGAATGCTGGTAATTTTTTTGGTGGTGGCATGAGTAGGGGATAGCAAAATTATACAGTAGTGACTACAATCCTAATTGACTAACCCCTGAAACCTCAAGTCTACTGCACTCTGAAGTCCATAGATTGGACAACACATCCTCTGATCAAGCTCCATTTAAGGGCTGTTTTCTGGACCCTCCTTGCTTGAGAGTAATTATCAATAGTAACTGTTACTGTTTCCCTCCCAGTCTGATGTAGTTATTTTTCTTTGCCTCATTAAAGGGGCCACCCCATGATTACCTCTTAAACAGGTCTATTCACTGAATGGAGGTTACCTCACCCTAAGTGAGAACCTGAATAGACCTTGGCCTAAAGAGGCCAAGGTGTCCCAGTGCATCCTGGGCCATCTCCAGTCATTCTGATGAATATCTGGTCCCTGCATTCAGATGACTCTGGAGGAGAAGTGAGGCTGGTGACCTGCATAGCCCTCCCTCACTCAAAACAAAGTCAAGTGCAAGTCATGTCATCATTTCTCTGATAGTGTGGTCTTCTTCAGCAATGAAGATGACTACAGCAATTGACTAACATTAAAAAAAAACACCCATTAAATCCACAAGGCAGCTAGCCTGTTCTAGTAGAGATGATCCTGCCCATTGGAGCTCTGCCACCTTCAAGCCTGGCCCTACCATTCCCAAACTCCTTACCAATTAAACTTGATTGACTTTGTCCCAGATGCCTCCACATGTAGACACTATTGAATTACTTGACATTTGCTGGATATATGGATTATTAGTTCAAACTTGAAAGAGAAAAAAAAGAAAGTTTTTTTGATAAGACCTAGATGTGGCCAGTGAATGTCCCCAGTGTAACTTCCTCCTGCTTCCCTCTTCAGTGATCTTCCCAAGGAATAAAATCTACCAGCTGTTGATAGAGGACCTTGAATACTGGCCAATAAGTGATTGCCAGAAGACAAGTAGTATTTAACATCTAAAACTGATTTATATTTTTTTTCTGCCTTTTTGTTTTCTTTCCTTTTCAGAGGTCTATCTGCCTTAGGTTGCTTCTTTTTCTCAATATTTTCTTAACATTATAATGTCATTATGCTTACAGTGTGGGGAAGATCTCTGTTCTCTTTTCCTTTACACAGTTTTCTGGCAACATATTAAGTCTTCTTATTTTTATGAACTCATTAACACATTATTTCCATTTATTTTGAAAATTGGTTGAAAGTTTATTTGTAACATATCTCTTATATAAATAAATCTTGATTAATGTGGCATTTAAACTTTTAAGAAACTGTCAGTGAAAGGGGTAACTAATGAGGAGGAGTTTAAATATTGTATTGGTATTACTAGTCACTCTAAGTAATTTATTTTAGTTCAAAAGGGAGAAAAATTAATTTGTGGTATTTTTAAAACAAGAACCAAATAGGATTGAGTAGAATTTTTCAGCTAAGCTGAGGAAAACAATTGAATCAAAATCAATAACAAATAGATGACACCATCTTACAAAATGAGTTAAAAACATATCTTAATTCCTAAGTGGGGTTATGCTATTTCCTAAAACAATATCAAAACATAAAAACACAGCTGATTGCAAATGAAAGCCTATTTACTAAAATATTTCATTTTAGGTTCAAATTGTCTTTGCTGGTACTACTGATATTGTCTTAATGAGGTTAGTTCTTTGCACTAGATTTAAATACTTCATTACAGTCTTGATAGGCGCTCATTGCTTCAGTTTGTCTTCTGTATGTTTCATAACTACAAATGTAATGTTTCTGAAGTTAACTGGCAACTTGTAATAGCATTATGTGTTTCATTTTGTTTGATGACTATGTTCAGTTTCATATGAGTAACTTAAGAAAAGGACATTAACACTGCACAGTATGATTTTCAGATAGAATTGACAACTTTGGAATTTTGCTGTGAGGATATACAATATTTGTAGCTAAATAAACATTTTTTTTCCCAAATGAAATGTCTTTGCATATAGTAAATGTATATATACTGGTCCGATGTGCTGTAGCACAAAGAGTACTGGACAAAGAGCAAGAAATCTAGATTCCAGTCCTACCTTTGCCACCAATTACCTATTTGGGACCTTGGACAGTTCCTTTCAGCTCTTAAACCTGAGGGAACTGAGCTGGCTTATCTTCAGTTCTAATGGTCTCTTCTGATCATAGTGATAAAATACCTTAGGTGTACTTAAAGAGAGTGGTTAAAAGTTCATATATTATCCAAATCTTAATAAAACAAAAAACAACTTTTGATACTTGTAATAGGATAATCTTATTACTGGTGACAGGCAACATAACAAATAAAGATGATGTTTCATTATTATTGTAGTTCTTTAATACTTAGAGAAACCACAAGAGATACTGAAATTATAATTCATCTCATCTCATCTCTCTCTCTCTCTCTCTCTCTCTTTCTTTCTCTCTCTCTTTCTCTCTCTCTCTCTCTCTCTCTCTCTCTCTCTCTCTCTCTCTCTCTCTCTCTCTCTCACACACACACACACACACACACACACACACTCCTAGATATAGCCATGAGTACATTTCTTTGCAATGGCCCATTATGATGCATCATTGTGTAAGTTGAATAATTGTATCTCCTCGAAGAGAAAATCTGTCACATTTATCTCAACAGAGGGAGCATGGCACAGTAGATAAAGGATTATACTTAGAGTCAAGAAGAGTCATATTTAATGCATATTTGCTGCATGACAATGGGGAAAAGTAATTTAATCCCTTTGTGTTCCAGTTCTCCAACAATAAAGTTGCTATCTACATTGGTGGAGATTATTTCCATGTTAAGAGTTCCTTATTACAAAGAAATAACAGAAGTAAACAAAGGGGGGAAATGTTAAAATTCTCTGAAAAAATTTATCTTGTCATTCTTTAGAATTTAGATTTAATGCCTACTATTACTAATTTATTAAGTTCAGGAAACTATGGTATGGTATTTTCAGGATTTGTGGCAAACAGTATTTGCAGTATAATTTAATAAGAACAGAAAGCATTCTATTTAAAAGTAAATTTACTTTGTAAAGTAAAAATACTTTATTTAGGAGGCAACAGTGTAACAGAAAAGAGAAGTGGATTTGAAGTCAGAGGAGTTGTGCATGAAATGTGATTCTACTACGTACTACTTCAGTAATCTTGAACAATTTTCTTCTGTTTTTCTAGGTCTTAGTTACCTTCTTTGTAAAATGAGGGAGTTTGGATTAGATATTCTGTAAGGTCTTCTTCTAACATTAAATAATCTATAATATTTATATGAATCAGGAATTAATGTCTTCAAGGATGTGTATATAATAGCATAGAAACTAGGCACTTTGTTGGTCTGAAAGCACAGGCATTTTTGTTCAGTGAATTGCATGATCTAGTCCACTGGTTCAGGAACATTAAATAATTATAATGTTAGAATAAATACCTCTAATTTAACTCATTGGAAGCATTGGTAAATTTATCAGTCAGATTATAACTCTTTCCTGTGGAGAAAAATGAAACATTATTACCCTGATGTACTATATTAGCTTTTTCACTTTATTTTCACTTTTTCATTTTGAGCTTCAGCAAATATATTTCAGTATATAAAGGACAGAAATCAAGAATGTATATGGAATTGTGAGTTTTTACTATACATAGTTTTTAAAAATATATATTAAATTTAGTAAGATAGTAAAACAGTTTCGGTGCTTATCTATATCTCCTTCTCTTCTGTGTTTGGAGTATTTTTAAATGTTTGATTGAAACTCTTCTTTTCCTTCTCCTCCTTCTCCTTCTCCTCCTTCTCCTCCTCCTCCTCCTCCTCCCCTTCTCCTTCTCCTTCTCCTTCTCCTTCTCCTTCTCCTTCTTCTCCTTCTCCTCCTTCTCCTTCTCCTCCTTCTCCTTCTCCTTCTCCTTCTTCTCCTTCTCCTTCTCCTTCTCCTCCTTCTCCTTCTCCTTCTCCTCCTTCTCCTTCTCCTTCTCCTCCTTCTCCTCCTCCTTCTCCTCCTCCTCCTCCTCCTCCTCCTCCTTCCTCCTTCTTCTTCTTCTTCTTCTTCTTCTTCTTCTTCTTCTTCTTCTTCTTCTTCTTCTTCTTCTCCTCCTCCTGCTCCTCCTCCTTCTCCTCCTCCTCCTCCTCCTCCTCCTCTTCTTCCTCCTCCTCCTCCTCCTTCCTAACCCAGGGGTGGGGACCCTGCAGGCTCAAAGTGGAATATGACCTTCTAGTTCCTTGGGTGCTGCTTTTTGACTGAGTCCAAGTTTTACATATCAAATCTTTTATTAAGGGACTTGTTCTGTGAAGTTTGGATTCAGTCAAAGGGCTGCACTTGAGGACTAAGTGGGCCACATGTGGCTGCAGGTTCCCCACCCCTGCTGTAAACTAACTTGCTTCCCATCCCCAATTCAAATGTTTATCTTGTAACATATAAGGATAGAAAAAACTAATTAACACTTTGGTCATGTTTGAAAACTTTGGTCTTGTTGTGTACCCCTAGCCCATTATCTCTCTATCAAGAATTGGGAAAACATGGTTCATCATTAATCTTTTGAAGTCATTATTAGTTATTGGGTTGATGACAAATCTTAATTCTTTCAAAACTACTTTCCTTTATATTATTATAATTATTGTACATATTATTGTGAGAATTTTGCTTATTTTACTCTTCATCATTTCATTCTCTTTGGGTTTTCCTGAACATATTACACACACAAACATATATGTATATATACATACATGCTTATTTCATACACCCATATATATCTTATATGTATAAAATTTCTTATTGGGTAATAATATTCTGTAATATGATTGGCTCCATGGACCTTTAAAGTGTTATGGGTAGATTTTAGGAATTCTGGGAACTTAGACTAAAAAATAATACATTTTTACTTTCTTTCATCATTTATTTCATTTCTAATCTTATATATTTTAATTTATTCATTTAAAAACATGATTCTGAGAAGTTCATAGGATTCAACAGACTTACAAAGCGGTTCATGAAATCCAAAAACTTAAGAATCTAGGCATTATATAATTTAACAAGTTTGTTCAGCCATCTTCCAATTAAGGGGCAGCCACATAGTTTCTAATTCCTAGCTGAAATCAAAAATACTACTCTAAATAATTGTGAAGGTATGAGTCCTTACTCTCTATTTTTAACGTAGCTCCATTCCTAGTAGCAGTATCACTGACTCCAAGTTTAAAGTATTTTTTGGGGGGAGAAAGGTGCTATATTTACGAATTGCTTCCAAAAATGAACAAAGCATTTCATAGCTCCACAGAGAGCAATAAGTGTTCTTGAATTAATATAGCCCTTCACTTTTGTCATCTTTACCAATCTGTTAAATATGATATAGAAGCTCAAAATTGTCTTAATTTCTCTAATTATTAACAAATTGAAGCATGTTTTCACATGATTGTTGGTAGCTCATATTTCTTCTTTTGATAATTAAAACTTCTTATAATTTGACCATTAAATACTGAAGGATTGTTCATGCATATTTGTATCAATTCCTGACATATCTTACATAAAAGAGTAATTGCTGCAAAAAATTTCTTGGTTAAAAATTTCCCTTTTAATTTTTTACATAAATTTTGCCTGTGTAAATGCTTTGCAATTTCAAATAATTAAATTATTAATTAAATAATTTGAATAGCAAATAACTCAAATAATTAAATATAAATTCAATTAATTAATATAAATAATTTCATATCATAAAATTAAAATTTTTATGATCATCTAATCTCTGTTTAGTCAAACTATATCCCACATGTATAGTCATGAAAGGTTCTTCTTTCCTTCGATAATACATCTAGTTTTTGACAGGACTGATTACTAGTTTTGCTAAAAGTTTTTTTGTTTTCTTTTTTAAATTTACTTTTAGTTTTCAACATTCACTTTTATAAGATTTTGAGTTGCAAATTTTCCCCCTCCCTCTCTTTTCCCCCTCAACAAGGAAATGTGTAATATGACATAGACTATACATGTATAGTCATAATAAACATTTCCATGAGTCATGTTGTAAAAGAAGAATCAGAAAAAAAGGGAAAAACCATGAGAAAGAAAAAAAGAGAGAAAATACTGTTTTGATCTGCATTCTGACACCACAGTTCTTTCTTTGTGTTTGGATAGCAATTTCCAAACTAAGCCTTTTGAAATTTTCTTAGACCATTGCATTGCTGAGAAGAGCTAAGTCTGTCAAAGTTGGTCATAGCACAATGTTACTGACTTCACTAAGCATCAGTTCATGTAAATCCAGGTTTTTCTGAAGTCATTTTGTTGGAACAATAGTATTCCATTACATTCATATACCACAACTTATTCAGCCATTCCCCAACTGGTGGATATCCCCTCAATTTCCAATTCTTTGTCACCACAGAAAGAACTGCTGTAACTCTTCTTGTACAAGTGGATCCTTTTTTTTTTTTTATAATCTCTTTGGGCTACAGTCCTGGAAGTAGTATTTCTGGATCAAAGGTTATGCACAGTTTTCTAGCCCTTTTGGCATAGTTCTAAATTGCTCTCCAGAATGGTTGGATCAGTTCATAACTGCACCAACAATGAATTTTTGTTTTAGTTTTTCAAATAGAACATCTTTATCACAGTAGATGGTATCCTTAGGTCAGTCAGCTACTATGCTATTTATATACATATTCTTCTATACTTAATCTTCTCAAATGATCAACTTTTCTATTTTTTTAATCAGCATCATTATTTCTCTTGAAACTATTAAGATTTTATTCCTCTAGATGAATTTTATTTCTATCTCATCTTATGTTTTAAAATAACTGTTGCATTGATTTTATTCTGTGGAACTTATATATATGTATATATATGTGTATATATATATATATGTATATATAGGATGGGATGGGATGAGCATTAACAAGGGCCTCTGATGTGGAATGATGTAAAATGACTGCAAAGGATACCAATGAATTTACATGAAAGTTACTGTAGAACGCAATGTTTGCCAGTTAGTTGTACCATACTTAAGATTCTTTTAACTATTCTTTTGTTTTTGATTCACTATTTGAATTTAAAATGCCTCTAGACATTATGAACACATTTGAGAAAAATGTTTTAAGAAAAAAATGCATAACATAGGTGGAAATGAGCAACTGAAAGAGAAATGCAAATAATTCAGGAGAATAGACCCAGAGGTTTTAAAAAAAAAGTGCATATTGGAGGGGGTGGTGATGTGTTATGACCAGAACATTCATGAAATAGAAGTTGAATGATTTCTTTTAAAAAAATCACTTTTTTTCAACATAAAGCACAAGAACCTCTTCAAATCCCATCTCTCTGTCTAGATGACTGACCTATAACAAGCCAAAGGGATAGTTTGATCTTTCCTTAAAGTGTTTTGTGAATGATCAGAAAGAATTGAATTCATTCTTTCTAAGTTGAACCATGATGTCAAAATCAGAAGATTTTCAGCAGAAAAAAGGTAGCAAATGCATAGAACTCTTTAAAGTTAATATTGTACTATAGGGTTGTTTTGTTTTTTTTTTGAGTGTGTGGATCTATGTGTCTGTGTAAAATGTTATGATAAAAAGGATGTGTACACCTCTGTCTCTATTGGAGGGAAATTGGAATATCATGTGGAGAGGACAGGGTTGAGGTCAGCAGGATTCATCCTAACCAAAGCATTTATGTGACATAAAACAAGTCTATATCAGTTTCAGAACTGTGTAAGATAACACACATATGCACACATACATATTTATATGGAAAAGGAGAACATTCATCACAGTGGTAGTTGCAATGGTAACTTCTTTTCATTAAAACCTGATTTTTAGGCATTTTTAAACTCAGTGGAATTATAGATTGTGGAAATTGAAATCTTCCTTCAGTTCCTGAAGTAAATGTATATGTATTTTAATGAAAAAAATTCAATGAACTTAGATTTTGATTATGATTATAAATGTCAATGTATATACAACAAATATACCTTGATCCTAAATGAAGAGTTTGAAATGTATTTGTGAATTTCAAACTCTCTGTCTGTCCTCTCAGTGCCTTAAATGGAAGCTACATAGTCTATTTCAAATGAAAAAATATGATTTTAGTGGGCACTATTCTATTTCTCTTTGTAAATAGGACCCTGACTAATAAATTTGCTTACCTGTATTGTGTTCTTCACAGCATTAGTGATTATATTTATCGGGACCATATGGGATTATCTGTATAATAAAGAGAGGTGAAAGAGAAAGCACCATTTCTGTAGGCAGCTATTTAGTGCTCATAAATATACATATATATGTATATATATGTATATACATATGCTTGTATGTATGTATGTATTTAACACTCCCTTGCTCTAACTTGTGGTTCTATGCTGTCCTGACTCTAACTTTTCATTAGTATTCATTCTGGCTATGAGATAAACCCTGACCTCTCGTGTTCCTAACCTAATTATTTATTGTCCCATTCATGCAATATGCTAAACAATAGTTTTCTGAACCTGTTTGATCTGAACTTTAGATTATTTGCTTTGCTAGTGTTAGAAACTGAGTCTTCCTTGGGTGTAGTTATCTAGGAAGTGAAGACAGAATGAGTTTCAGAAACATATCCTCAGATATGAAGTGAATTTGACTCATTCTTAGCTATTAGAACACAGGACACACATTGAGGACATCTTTTCCTAGGATTACATCTGTCAGATCAATCTTCAGAAAAAGACTTCTTTCTCTAGTTTGTTTTCTACTCAGCTCTCTTCTTTCAGGATAAAATATAAACCAGAGGATCTTTTTAACCTCCCCTTTTCTGCCTTTTTTGCCTTCTTTAAATTATCCTTGCCCCCAATATGCTCTGTAATCCAATGACACTGGCCTTTTCACTGTCCCTTTACCAAGAAACTCCATTTCCCTGTTCCAGATATTTTTACTGACTATTCTCCTGCCTGACATACTATTTCTTCTCATTTCTGCCTGCTGGTTTCCTTTAAGTCCCATCTAAAGTCCAAAAACAAGCCTTTCCATATCCATCTTAATTCTACTATTTTTCTGTTGATTATCTCCAATTCATCTTGTATATAGCGTGTTTGTACATGGTTTTTTTTTATGTTGTCTCCCTCATGAGATTAGGAACTCCTTGAGAGCAGAGTCTATCCTTTGCCTTTCATGGGCTCCCTAGGACTTAGCACATTACTTGTGATATAGTAGCACATAAAAAATATTTATTAACTGACTCATAAGGTACACACCTCTGTCTTGTTAACGTCTGTATACCATAAGCTATAACTCCATTGCACCTCGCTATCAAATGAAGGAAAAAGACATCATATGGAAGTTATGATGTCTGATCATAACTTTATATCAAGGGTAAGTTAATGTGTAAAAACATTAACAAAATAGGCATTGTGAGGAACTTAAATAGCAATGAAAATCTTGGCATAAGATTTGCCAACTTGCCAACTGCATTCAGCAGGGAAGGGAAGAAAAGTTACCACACTTGTTTGACTTTTCATGGAGCTCACCTCTAGAAGGTCTGAATAGTCAAAGAATGAAAAAGGAGGGAAGCAGAGTCTTGTCTAGATTCACATTACAAAACAAAAATAAACAAAATTATTAGGCCATCTTTCAATTATCTTTCTTCTCGCTTATCACATTACCGCTTCAGTGCTTTCTCTGTGTGCATTCCTGGTGCACAATATATGCTTGTGGACTGACCGATTGTTTGAAGCTATACGTACCTCTGTTGGCAATAGCAACATCTTCTCTATCTCTGAATGAAGTAAAGGCTAGGAAACACATTCAAAAGAGCAAAAACTCAAGATATTAATATGTGACTATTATATCAAAAGTATATAGAGTAATAGAGGAGCTGAGCCTTTTAATCTGATTCACAAGGATAATAATATAACTGCTTTCCATGACAAATTTATTTAAAAATTAATTCACATTTTATGTGATAAATTATATAATATACTACCCCCAAATCCAGTGTTTTATAGTTGATCAGACTCAGCATTTTATATCTCAATTTATTTTGGCAAATCTAATACCAATAATAGTATTTGTTTTATAAAGTTAAAAAAAAGGTACAGGATTTTTTTTTGTTTCAGTTTAGAGGATAATATACTTAGAACCAAGAGAGCTTTAAGGATGATCTCATCTAACATCACCTCATCCCTTTTAGAAATGATGAAACACCCAGAGAGTTAAAGTGCCTTTTCACAGATCACACAGAAAAAAGGGGGAATTTGAACTAATATTCTCTGAAGCCAGATAAAGCAATAAATAGTAATATAATTCAACATAGATAAGGTTAATTTGCAGCTTCCTAAGTCAATATGCAGCTCAAAGAGATACATTGCTATTTGAGTTTGACACCACTGCACACAAACTAACTGATCCAGATACATTAACCTGTTTTATATTCCCCAAGTCTACCAAGATGTATACGCTTAAGAGCAGGTCATAATACGTAGACAAATGAACACAAATAATTCATTATTATTTGATTTAGAAAATAATGATCTTGATGTGTATGCTAAGACAATTGTAATCACATACACATTTTTAAAGTCAAACCACAACAAGCACATGTAGCTCTCAGAATTTTGTTTTACTTTTTTTCCTACAAAAATCACTACTCTATCTGTGACAATTGACTGATATTCAAATATGTTAATACCAAACTTGTAACCACAGTTCAAAAGGAAAAATAAAGCAAGTGACAAGAAATTACAACATAATAGCCATACTTAGAATCTGAGTGGAGCATCTGGTACAGACCCAGTGTTTCACTGCTAAATTTTACAACCATTTTTAAAGTCCTTAATAGGCCATCACATTTGCATTTCTATGAAATAATTTAAATACTCCACTTTAAAAGCATTTTTGCCCTAGGAAACTTAGTGTAATGTTATTTTTAATATTATTATTATGGCTACTCTTACTGTATGTTATTAATAATATCAGTATACATAGAAAAGGACATTAAAAAGCTCATTGTCCCTGCTTTAGAATTGGCAACAAATTTACATATTTTTTCTACTAATCTTGAATGCTATATTTTCACTGTGCAAGTACGTAAAGTACAAAGCCTTCTGCATACCATATGTTGAGGCAATCATTTCCATTCACATTTTCACAGGTATAATGAAAGCTGGTGCTTGTTGCAGCCAAGTGTTCTGATTTTGCCTATTAAGATCTTACAAATCTCTTCTTACCTAGTATTCCATAACACAAAAGAATTGGATGATATGCTAGGTGCACTCACATCTTATAAGATAACTAAAAGTTGATCTTTCATTATTTTTCTTACCATCTGATACAACAAACTACCTCACTGACATGCAAAATGAAATAAGCTCTCATTTGTAAAAAATCTATGCTGTAAAATTGCATCTTCTGTTCGGAGAAACCCTCTCAGATATACATGTTATTAGGTACTAAATCATCTTTAAAATAATTCAGTAATTTAAAAAGTAAAAGCCTTTAACTAAAAGATTTTTAGAGCAAAGAAAGAAAAGTAATTTTAGCACAAGCAACCATTTCCAACATGAATTCGCTGATCTAGAAAATTACTTTAATGCACATATCAATATATTTGCTGCTTGCTTATATTTCAGTAATTCAGGGGAAAATGTTCTGTAAATTTGTGTGTGTATATGTGTGCATGCATGTACATACATACACACTGTGTATTTGTATACAAGGACTCCATGAGAACTCTGCAAAGTTAAAGTACAATCATAAGATCATTATTGTTTTATTTTAATAAAAATTTGATAAAAACAAGAACTGTGCAAGGCACTTTCCTATATTACAAGGGGGAAGAATTAACTAACTGTACAGTGAAAAACCCTGTGTTTTCCTCCTCTCTGACTGCTGGGCTCCCTGACTTCCTTTAGGTCCCAACTAAAAACCCAGGAAATTTCCTACAATCCCTCTGAATTCCAGTGCCTTTCCTCTATTTATTTTCTTGTGTTTATCTTGTACATAGCTTGTTTTGTGTAAATGTGTTTGCATGTGGTTTCCCCCATTAAAAGTATAAGCTTCTGGAGGGCAAGGACTATTGTATCTCTTTGTATCCCCAGTGCTTAGCACAGTGTCTGGCACATAGTAGGTGCTTAATAAATGTTTATCAATTGATTGAGATATTTTTTAATCAAAAAGGCTCCTTGGTATCCAGGGACTAAAGACGAAAATTCAGTTGATAATTTGTAGAAATAATATTAAAGGAAAAGCAAAAATCCCTCAAATGTTTTCAGCTCTGTTTCTTTTTTTTGTTTGCTTTTTCATATTGCTTCCTATAAAGTACCACAGGATGTGTGCTAGGGGTGGAATGAAATGGGATAAGAAAGTAATTGTCTTATATGTCCAAATGTCCAAAATATTATAGTGCATGGTTAAGATTTTATTTACTTCTAATGCTGTTTTTTCACCTCCGAGTCTGTGAACTGTGTATTGATTTTTTTAATATTTTGATAACTATTCCTACATAACTGTGCTTCCTTTATAATCCATGCATTTTATATTATACATTTAAGATCAATCTGAGGAGTCCACACTCTTTGAAGAAGGGGTCCATTACACACAAAAAAGATTAAGCTTCATGTTCTAGAGTGAATTCTTATAAAAGATTGTTTTATTTAAAGATATTCAAGGTTAAACAGTTTTGCAAGTACTTTACAAATAAAAAGTCATTTTTATGAATATGAAATTTATGGAAAGTGCTAGAATTTACTTTGCTGTGATGTTAAAATGATAACCTTCTCAATCCTTGTTCATATGCCCTAAATTTGAATGAGGTGACATATTATTTATTCATATTTCTTTTTCAGACACCTTGAATCTGTTCCTTGTTATAATTTCCAAAATATACATAAATATGCATACATTCCTTTGTCTTATGTGCTTTATCTACTTATGTAAAAAAATTTCTTTTCTATTTCAATCTCATCATTACCATTAACAAATGCCAATACTGAGTGCATGTGACATTCTAATCTGTTTACCACTTCCTTTTTTAAAAATAAATCTAATCTTTTTATATCATCTTAGACACACATATTTATCCTCATTTTTCTGATGTTATCCTTTGCCTTTACCTATGCCTATTTCTTTATTGTTCTCTTTTTTCATTCTTTTCTTGCCTCCTTTATTTCAATCTTTCTCCCTCTGCAACCACTACAAAGATTTTGCCTCATCATTGCCTAAAGCTAATATGAACAATTGAAGCAAACCTCTTTTTATTCTATTTGTCATGCTGTTTTAATAAAATTTGTTATCCCGAACACTCAATATGGACTGGTTTTAAGAATTTTAACCCTGTAAGATACCATTATGAAATAATGCTGGTATTTTTCAACACAAATGTCCATATATAGGGTTATTTGTTCATCTTCACCCATGTTAGTCTTTCAGAAGCCTATAAAATAAAAGTTTACATTTCCATATTACTTTTTCAAAATTGACAGTTTGCTATATTAAATAAATTCAGTCTGTATAAATGGCTCAAGATTTTAACGATAAGCCTCCCTGTTCTTCCACACCAAAATCCACCTCAGTCTCAGAGGAGAAACTTGAAAACAAATATTAGTACAAATTTCATCATTATCCCTATTTCTAAACACTCAGATGGCTCTTGGAGGTTTTAAGACTCTGAAATGACCAAAGGGTCAGATCTGGTGGCAAAATTCAGGTCAATGAAATCTGACCGGGAAAGAAAGGGAAAAATGTAGTAGTTGCTACCAGAGAAGAGAAATCAGCAATAGGAAGAAAATTTTTCATTGCTTCCAAGTTATTTAAAATCTTTAACAAATAAATTGCAACCTGAAATATTTCTTTTTTATAAACCTCTTTTATTTTAATCTTAAATACAAAAATGAAAAAAGAAAAAAAATTACTGTATGCACAGCAAAAAATGAGAGGATTTTATATAAAACAATAAATTTTCATTTCAAGAAAGCCTAGCTTTTCTTTGCTTCCTTGTAGGTTTTCTTTTGTTCTCTTCTATGCATTTTTTACTTTATTTTGCCCCGTCCCTCCCACCGCTCTGCCCCAAAGAAGGCTACATTAAATGCAGACAGAAAAGATAGATACACATAGATATCTCTAAATACACACACTCATATACATGTACATATATACGTATTAAGGCCATACCATGCTTATTTCTATTTGTCATCTGTTTCTTTGGAGGGAGACAGCATTTTCCTTCATAAGTCCAAGTCTTTCCATGTCTTTCTAAATTAACCAGCAAATCACTGCCTACACCACAGCAAATATTACAACTCAATTACATCCTGAGAGATTGTCTGTGGAAGTTTTTATTTTCCCCTAGTTTCTGTATTCTTTCTGTTCTTGGATACATTGGTTTTATTTATACAAGAAAATTTTAGTAGTCAAAATCATCCCTTTGCACTTCAACAATGCTTTCACCTTCTAATATTATACAAGGTCTGATACTAATGAATCTGCTTCCTTTACATCCTTTTTCCCTGGTTTCTTTGTAGTCTCTGACCTTTTGGTTCTTGCATATGAACTTTGTTATTATTTTTTCTAACTCAGTTTTTAAAAAAATAAGCAGGCTGACATTAAATAGATTAGTTAGGTAAAATTGTCATTTTTATTATATTGGCTTTACCTACCTAATGCTTACCATAAACATTAAGCATTACTTACCTATTTATATCTGATTTTATTTAATAAAATGCATTTTGTGTTTGTATTCATATAGTTCCTGTGTCAGTTTTAGCAGGTATACTCTGGTATTCTTTATTATGTAGTTATTTTATTTTTTAATTGAATTAATTTATTTGTTTTCAGTTTTCAATAATCATTTCCATGTCTTCAATTTTCTCCCCCTACCTCCCTGAGATGGCACGCAATCTTATATGGGTTCTACACATACATTCTTACTAAATACATTTTTCATTTTAGTCATGTTATATAGAAGAATTAAAATGAATGCGAGAAACCATGAGAAAGAAACAAAACAAAACATAACACAAGGGAAAAGAGTTGCTTCATTCTGTGTTCTGATTCCATAATTCTTTCTATGAATGTGGATGGCATTTTGCATCAAAAGTCTTTGGGGATTTTGCTGTGAAGGGCTTAGTGTATCAGAAACAGTCCTCTCACACTGTGGCTGTTACTGGGTATAACGTTCTGGTTCTGCTCATTTCAGTCAGCGTTAGTTCATATATGTCTTTCCAAGATTTTCTGAAATAACACTGTTCATCGTTTCTTATAGCACAATAGTATTATATTCATATATCAGAACTTGTTCAGTCATTCCCCACTTGATGGGTATTCCCTTGATTTCCTGTTCTTGGGCACCACAAAAAAGAGCTGCTATAAATCTTTTTGTACATGTGGAACCTTTTCCCATTTTTATGGTCTCTTTGGGATACTGTTAACTATTTTAAATGGTTTAAAACAGTATTGAATAATCTTGCTGACACATAGTATATTTTCCCTATTTTTCTCTTTTGATTAAATCTATTTTAGCTTTAACTTTGTCTGAGATTATTATTACTAACCCAGCTTTTTTACATAACAAATTTTACTCCTGCTCTTTATTTTATCTTTGTGTGAATCTCATTGTTTTTGGGTTTCCTGAAAGCAACACATTGCTAAATTCAAATTTTTAATCTGCCATCCATTTTCTATTCTTGGTAAATTCATCCTATTCACATTTAAATTATAATTACTTGTGTACATTCCTCCTTCCTATTTTTTTCTCACTATCCTTCTCACCCTATTTACCCTATCCCTCCTCACCCCTATACTTTACTTCTACTTGTTACTTTGCCTTTCTATTCCTTAACCTACCCACCCCTTTCTACTCCTGCCCTTTCCTCTTGCACTTTTATTTCTTTCTGAATTTAGAACACTTTTATACCCTTCTAGACGTATATGTTGTTCCCTCTTTAACCTATTCCTGATGAGACTAAGGTTCCAGCATTACACTCCCACGCCCACTAGTTTCTTCTGTATCATTTTTTCCTTTTAAGCTTCATTTGTATGAGATAATAACTTTTTTATCTCTCCCTACACAGTCTTATTTTTTAAAATCACACTGTCATACTCATCAAGCTCTTCTTTCAAACTACCCAAATAATGATGATATTCATGAAAGTACTGATCATATTTTCACATACAAGAAGTAAACAATTTGACCTTATTATGTTTCTTATAATTGGTCCTTGTTGTTTCTTGTTATATGTCAAATTTTCCCTTAAGTTCTGCTGTTTTTATCACAAGTATCTGAAAGTTTTTCAGTTTATTAAATATCTTTTTTTGTTCATTCACATGCTGAAAAAGTTACCCTTGGCTGTAACCCCATCTTTTTTGCTCTATTTAACATAGTATTTCAAGACCTACAGTTCATCGACGTAGTCGTTGCTAAGTCTTGTGTAATGCTCTAATCCATGATATTTAAATTGTTTTTCCTTGTTGCTTCCCATATTTCCTTCTTGATCTGGGAGCTTTCAAACTTGGCTATAATTTTCCTGTAATTCCTCCTGGGATCTCTCTCAAGAGGTAATTGGCAGATTTTTATGCTTCACCTTCTTGTTCTAGAACTTCAGGGCAATTTTCTTTGATAATTTCTTACAATATTGTATCAAACTATTCTTATGTCATTTATCCTCAATTTTTTCTCTCAGATCAATTGTTTTTCTGATGAAATGTTTCACACTCTTTTTTATTCTTTTGATTTTGTTTTATTATTTCTTTGTGTCTTAAAACATCATTAGCTTCCTTTTGACCAACTCTAGTTTTCAAGCAATTATTTTCTTCCTTAAGTTTTTGGTCTTCTATTTCAAGTTGGATGAATTTTTTTCATAATTTTAAAAATTTTTTGGATTACTCTTATTTTTTCTAATTTTCCCTCAATTTCTCTTATTTGATTTTTAAAGTTCTCTTTAAGGTCTTTCAAGAACTTTTTTTGATTGGGATCATTTGATATTTCTCATTGAAAAAGAAGTAGCTTATTTTTTTTAGCTCCATTGTCTTCCTCTGAATCTGAACCCAGATTTTCTCTATCCGCATAGTAGCCATCTAATGATTCAGTTCTTTCTCATTTGCTTACTCATTTTGGGGGTTTTATTTTGTTTATAGCAGCTATTAATGCAATCTAATTCTAGTCCTTCAACTTGGGGAATCATGATCCAAATCTCAGATCCTTTCTACTGCTATTTTATGAGGTCTGTCCCCAGGGTTCAACCTTGGGCTCTCCTCTCCACTCTTAAGCCGCAACTAAGGTCTCAAGCCACGCTATCTCCCAAATGATCATGCTCCCTCCAGTGACTGCAAACTTCAGCTGTCCTCTTTGCACAGGAACTGAAACCAGGGACACTATTCTCCTACAAGTGCCCAGAGCCAGTAGGGTCCCTGCCCCTCTGCTATTGCTCTAAATTTATAGTCTCTGAACCTATACATGGTCCATAGAAACTAGTATTCCTTAAAACTTATTTACAACTTCAGCTACCCACAGTCTCTGAAAACTTTGCCTTTCTTTTCTATTCCAATTTTTAAGTATAGTCTGGAGTTCTCTGGGTGTGATCATTAAGTACTTTTTATTATCTGGATGCTTTTAGAATATTGATGAAAATATAATTAGGAGGAAGACCCAGTTTCAAGTTTTGCATCATATTTTCTAGCTGTATGACTCTTGGCAAGTCATGCAACCCTGGTCAGTCTCAGCTTCCTCATTTGTAAAATAGGGATAGTAATGCCACTCAAATTCCAGGGTGATTGTGAAGGATGAAATATGATAACATATGGAAAGCAATTCACAAAGTGTTATATAAATAATAAGTATTGCTATTATTTATTTTTCTTTAAGTCTCACCTGAGGTTTCACTTCTACAAGAAGTCATTTAGCTTCCTCCTAATATTAATGTCTTTTTTTTTTGAGATCATCTCCTATTTATCCATCATATGCCTTCTTGTACATAGTTGTTTGCATGTTGTCTCACAATTGCACAGTAAGCTCCTTCAAAAAGATACTATTTTCCCCTTTTCATCGCCAGCACTTTGCACATAGTAGCAATTAATGAATACTTGTAGATTTAGGCAAAACCAGTATGCAATCTGATTTTAAAACAATAAAACCATTGTTTGTAAGTTTGGTTATAAATATATTTAGAATACTTTTTTCAAATTGATAATATTAAATTGGTACTAAAGAACTCAAATAAGGTATTATAACTCAATTTCAATACTCAAATTGAAATTATGTCAAACTTTTGTCCCTTGATGTATGTCCTTAGAGTTCAGTATGTGATACTTAGCATTTCCCTCCCTAGGCTCTTTGTGCTGTTTCATTTCTCCCTAAGAACAGCATTGCTTTTCTGATTTGTTATATAGCCAGACTGTATATCAGATTATGAAAAATCTGGAAAATACTTGTTAAAGTCAGCTAGCCTATATGTTATTATTTCTGAGCTGGTAATACATTTTAAATAGCATTTAATCTTAAAGATAATGTAGAAAAGGAAAATTCAGTCTCTTTGTTAAGTGTCTATATTTTACAAGCAGAGAATTGTGACTATGGTTGCTTCCTTGAAATGTAAAATTCTCCATCATCTGGATTCCTTGCTTAACCAAAGAATGTATACACAGTTTGGAAAGAATTATATTGTAGGATATCAAACCTGTATAGCCCCACTATCTAGTGTCTACATTTGCGACTGTCTGGACCAGATTTTCTCTTCTCATTTAGAAAAGTGGGTGATATCCACCAAAGTTTATGCAATGTTTTAAAATTAATCAATATTTCTATAAATTAGAGTACACAAAATATTTTTAATACAATGTTTGGCTTTGAAAATCTATAAAAGTTAAGTGCCTTTTAAAATCACTCCTAGCATAAGTTCTGTGAACTGAAAGCATTTTAAAATACTGCCAAAATTTTTAACCACATGTGCTTTGCTACTTTAGATCAAAATGACATGCCCTTTCCAAAGTAATCATGGAAATAAATGAAAACAAGCCTTCTGCCAAGCAACTACATGTAGCTTCTCAAGTGGATTGAGTACCTTACCTTGCAATAGTCTCCTTATTATGATAATATGAAAACCCTACCAGTTATTCACATATAAATTTCCCATGTTTAAGAGCAGAGATAGCACTTTTAAGGATCTATGCTGAGGCTAGATCAAATAAATTATAGGTTGAAATTCTGCTTCTAACACTAGAAAGCTGTTTGACCCTAAATAAGTCTTAATAACCTCTATATGCATCAGACACACACAATTCAGGAATAGATATAATTCCTGTTGGGAATTTCTTCTACTTATTTTAGTCTTTTTAATGTTTTATTTGAAATCAACATTCAATAAATGCCTAATGATTGAATGATTGAATAAATTAAATTGTATTGAATTTTTCCTCTCTTCAATGTTTATTTTGATAAATTATCTTAAATCATTCCTTGTAAATATAGGATCTCATTTTCTTTTAATCAAAGATATCCAAGGAAAAGATTTTTTTGACTCCACTTCATACATTTTCTTCTTATTCTTCCTGCAAAGTTTTAATTTAATTATTGTGTTACATTTTCTATTTTTTATACTGAAATTAATTTTTTGTTTAGCTAAATGCCTTGTATACAATACAAGCTTGATATATGTTAAATTGAATTGAAAACCTATTCTGTTTTCCCAAAATTTAGTTTAGGAATGCTAAAAATAGTACCTTATTAAATTATTCGTCCTCTCCTGTATTTAGATTAATATAGCTGTGGGAAAGTATATAAATATAAGTTCAAAACAAACTTCTCAAATGGAACTGGGAAAATTTTTACTCTGAAAAGCAGTTTTTTTAACCATGCATCTATTGACAATATAGTAAATCCTTTGGACTCTTTAGAATAATGTTTTAAAATATATAAAAAGAATAGAATTACAAAGGAGGTCTATTATGTTAAAATAGTTATATATGCAAATATATATATATATATATATAAATTGCTTATATTTTTATAATTTATAACAAAATTATATTTACTTGTACATATGTATATGCACAATACACAATATAGTTATTTATTTTTTTAAAAGCAAGTTAATGGACTTCAGAATAAGGACTTCTGCGTTAGCACATATTAGCTTTTGTAGTTTCTTCAAGATTTTAAATTCTTCAAAATAGAAGTTGTTTTGTAGACTGAACAGATAAATACATTATGGCTACTTTCAAATATAGTTCAGCAAGGCAAATATAACATTTAAGAAGATGATGATAACCAAGGCATGATAACATATAGGTAGATGATTTAGCCAAGGTAAGGAAGGCTTGCAAAATTGCTCAATATAATCTTTCCCTCACTAAATATTCAGCATAACACTGTTGAACTCAAGTATATAGGTATCTTAGAATAAATGTGTGAAGTTCAAACATATGTTTGTCAGGTAAATTCCATTGTGCAAGCAATTGGTTAGAAAATACATATAAATGAAGCCACTAAATTTATATTTTCATCATACCTATCATGAAATAAGTAGTTTACAGTACCCTATTTATGATTTCCAGCTTGTCTTTGTACCTATGTTTTCATCCTTTTCCGTTTGTCCAGATTTCTACTTGGCTAATTTTTGCTTCTGGGAGGAGATGGGAGGGGAAAGGTCCATAAGGATTACCTTGACCTAGTCAGTAGAATTCATCTTCTGAGTTGATGAGAAGCTTGTTGGTCCAAATCAGCAAGGATTGCAGCTTATAAATGCTCTGCCATATGAGTAGATATATCCTTGGTCCTGGCGCTAAACCAGTTGAAACACACACACAGAGAGAGAGAGAGAGAGAGAGAGAGAGAGAGAGAGAGAGAGAGAGAGAGAGAGAGAGAGGTTATATATCAAACTGACTGAATTAAATTAGCATTATATATAGAGTAAGTAGCTTAATACTCTAATATCAGGGCTTCTACATTTGCCACTTGCAACTCCTTTTCACCTGAAGAATTTTCACACAAGTCCGGTATATAGGTATATAAAATAGGCATACAAATCAAACATTTACTGATAATAAATCATAAAGAAATTTATTTAAAAAAATTTTGTTTTACATACAATTTTTCCATTTATTAAAGATATGAAAGAAAATTTATACTAATGAGATAGATGTGCTTGTTTACTTTTGCATAAACAATTAAATCTTGGAAGAATATTTTATGTTGTAGGAGCAATATTTGCAGAGCATTTTCAACATTTGTCATGGCTGATTGTTATTTTGATTTTTATAATTGTAATTGCTGAGAATTCTGCTTAGCATAAATATGTAGTACAAAATGGCAGAAGTACATTTAAGGACATTTCAGAAATTGTTGGAAATTCTGCCCTAATCTCAACCCAAAATTTATTTAAGTATTTTTTAGGAAACTCAGGTTTTAAACTTGTTTCACTCAATAACTCAGAAAATTTTTCTTGATTTTTTAATGGCAGTTGACTGAAGTTTGTAAATTCAACTGAGTATGATTTATGAACCAAATTTAGGATTTTTAGAATCCAAATTTGAAAGAAAGTATTTCTGAAACTGTCTCTAGGCCCTGCAAATGATCAATTATTATAATCTTACAATTAAAGTTTTGGGAAGGTTATTTTCTATTATAAAATCACCTGTCACTCTAAACATTTCAAAAAAACCATTTTCCATTCCATTCCTCCATATGTCAACGTCTTTAACAAAACTTTCAATTTTACCATTTAACACAAATATGTTACAATAATTTTCCTTGAATTGACATTTTAAAATCATTGAGTTTTTTAAAAATGTCCAACAAATAACACAGGAAAACTGTAAGTCATAACTTTAATTAAATTAAAGTCCATTAAATAAATTTAAATAGTCCATTAAATAAACAACTTTAATTTTAAAATATATTTAAATAAATTTAAATTAAAATTTCTATTTAAATTTGAATATTTATTTAATAAATAATATTTATTCATTATATTAATTCATTGTTAATAAAACTAACAAAACATTAATAAATAAATAAATGAAAATAAAATATTAAATATAATACTAAAAATAAATAAATTTCTATACATTTAAATAAATAAAAAGTCCATTAAACAAATAAAATTAAATAATTTTAATTAAATTAAATAATTAAAGTCCATTAAATAACACATGAAATCTGTAAGCCATTTAAAAGAAAATCAATGGAATTGGATTTCTGCTCAGTCAAAAATAATACAGCTTCATCTTTCACTTTAAATAATCTGTTTAAAGTTTACACTCTTGAAAGCCACTTTACCTCTGCATATAATAATAAAGTTTTGTAATCAGTGTCTATATCTTTCCAAAGATTTGAAAACCAATGATTGTTAAGGGCATGGCTTAATGATTTTGATAGTATCACAAAGGACAAGATCTAACTCTAGTGATATTATTTTGACTACAAATGCCTGCTGACAGATCATGCAGTGAGTGAGTAAAAGTGACATTTGAACCAGCTTCAACTTTTGCTGCAAATCCAACATTCCCACACATTATTGTTCCAGCACCATCTGTACAGATTCCAATGCAATGTTTTTTTTTTTTATTGCAAGCCTTCATTGGTGAAAAATTCATCAACTTTAAGATGTATATCTTCCCCTCTTGTGTGCCATTCCAAAAGGTGACAAAAGCAATAATTTCTCATTTATGCTTCCTTCATAAACATATCTTACATAAAGTAACAATTGTGAAATATTAGAAATAAGTGTTGTTTCATCTGACTTAATTGCAAACATTGGGCTGCCAGAATTGGTCATTATTTATTTCAGAAATTCTTTTGGAAATAGTATCATTCCAAAGGAATTTTATGAATTTCATCCCATATTTTTTCTCATGAATTATTTCTGACATTTTAATAGCAGCAGGTTACACAAGATGTTCTTCTATCATGTAGATTTCTAGTTTTTGCAATTAAATAAAAAGTTTCCTAAGATGCAAGTAAATACTTTTTGTTGACAGTAACAAATTTCTCAAACCATTATTTTTCTTCATTTGAAGATTTTAAGTCATTCAAAATATTCCTTTGGTTTATTGCAGTATGCTACTTGCCTGGTATTAAGATGCTTTTTTAGTTTGGCTTGTTTCATTCTCTCCAAAGCCAAAACTTCTTTACAAATTAAGCAAAAAAGGCTTTCCACATCATCATCATTATTAGAAGTACATCCATATGGCAAAAATGATCCAACATATATTTTTTTTTGTCAGTTTAGTTGTACTACAATCCCACAGTGAAGACTCTGCTGCATTGGCATCAGTAGTTTTGACTCTTCTATCTAAATTTAGCTACTTATCCATAACCAAAAAATATTTTTGTCCTAAAAATATAAAATATAAATAAATATTGCCAATAATCTCTCAAATAAATGCCTGCTTAAGTTTATGAAAGTGCTTGTGCTTAATTTTTAAAAATGATGTTCACATTTACATGCACATACAGCAATGATGGTGGAGAAATATTATTATTAAAGGACTTTTGTCTTTACTTGCTGCAATTAAACAGATCTTTCTGTATAAGAAGGAAATAGCAACAATTTTTGAAATCAAACATTTAACACAATACAATGCAAAGATATACTAATTTCATGCTTGCATGCTGACAATGATGGTAGGAAAATATCAAAAGTCTTTATTTTCCATAATTAAACTATTGTGTTTCTGTAAGAGGAGAAAACTTTGTATGTATAGTAAAAGCATTGCAATTCATAGTATATAACAGTCTAGAATCTGAACCAAGGTGTTTCTGGAAGCATTTGTTGTCATTGTGTGGTGTAAAGGTGTGCACAGTGCAAAGTATGTAACTTGTGTGTTCAAAACCAAGGCTAGAGTGAAGTTTCATGGGGCAACACGGGCAAGCACTGCCAGAAACACCTTGGGTTCATTTGATTTTGAATCAATTTTTGGTTGTTGCATATTCAGAAAACTTTGACTGTTGCCAAATTTTTCATGACCCCCCGATATTCATTTATTGAGTCCATATGGGGTTGCAACCCAAAGTTTATGAAAGACTAAATAACATTACAATGAAGTTCAGATCCTAGATTACCAGACAGATACATTATCTGGTTAAACAGTATTATTTTGAAGTTTGGCTCATATAAATACTATTAAAAAACAAGGAAAACATATTTAGAGCTTCTATCTAAACATCTGAAGTGTTGGTAATTATCATTACTTATTCTTAAATGAATACCAATTGATTTGATTCCAAATTTTTTATTAGGTACTTCTTGTGACATGAAGATTAGCTGTTCACTGTTGAAAGTGATGGCAGTATGCAAAATATCTATTAGTAATTGTGAGGCCAAGCAAAGTAGAATCTTTTGCTGTTTTTATTTTAGTAATCAAGAGGTATAAATGCCTCTGTTTGAATGTGATTAAAGAAGATCTTCCCCACCCATTGAAGGAAGCTTGATTAGGGGAGTTATTTTGTAGGAGAATTCCAAGTAGCTTTTGTTTTTTCTATTGAGGCACTGGACCACAGGGTCATTCCCATTGGCTCTGAAAAGTGTATAAATACTCTCAGGGTGAGGTTTTATTTTGGGGCTTGGTTTTTGGGAGAAGCTTTATGTGCCAGACAAGACTCTGAGAAGTCACTAAGGATTTGGCTTTGAAAACCAAGATGTTGGTGCTTCTCTCTTGATAAAGATGTATGCATATACATCAGACAGTTTGGAATTGCTGTCTGTTGATTTTTGATTTCTCTGAAATTTTGATTTTGATTTTCTCTGATACCTGTGCTTGATTAAAGTGATTGTTAACCCCTCCAAAGCTGCCTTTCCTTTTACAGAAGCAGATCAAAGAACATGTGGTAGCAGGCCTCCCGTTCATGTTGGGGTGCTTACTGTTGCACTAATATAGTTAATGAGATTTGACTATATGATAATATAGAAAGTTCTCTCACAAATCTATTAAAACTGAAATGACTAAGAAGTCATTACTCTTTTCAACAGGAACCTCAGCAGAATGTACATGATGTCATTGCTCAAGCCATTTTGGAGTGACTTTTCTTAGCATCTTTACTCTTCAGCAAATTCCTTAGTATATCTTATAGGTGCTCAGTTGTTGTCAGTTTTGGAAATAATCCAAAATCATTCAACATTAAATTGGTAAAATAATTTTCATCCACAATACAGGGAGGATATAAACTATGAAGATTTCTTTTCCTAAGGAGTCAGTATGTACACTGAAAACACCCTAAGCAATATATATGTGTGTGTGTGCGTGTGTGTATGTACACACACACACACACACATATATACCACTACAGTTTACATATAGCCTGATATAATGACTGACTTAAAAGCTATAGCATATTAAATGTTTAAATTCTTGCCTCCTTACATGCATATTTTTTGGAAAATAATACTCATCATTTTGTAGCCATATCTTGTATGAGTACGTGTGTGTGTGTGTGTGTGTGTGTGTGTGTGTGTGTATCCCTGAGACAGGCAAATTCTAATTTTGGTTCCATGTCAGTAATAAATCTAAACTCAATATGTAAAAAAATTGTTACCTTTTAATGAAAAATATTTTAAAATGTATCATGTTGTTTCTTACTTCATAGAATCTGATGTAAAAAGAAAGTTGGTCAAATTACAACTTTTAAAAATATTTTGGTAGCTTTTGAAAGCTACCAATTACCTTGCTGGTACTTGATTGCCTAGACTTTAATGGACAAGCTTTTATGACAATTATTAAAATTTAACAAATGCTGAGCTGTTTGATTATGAGCAAATCTCAACTTCTCTATGCTTACAAGAAATTCTATAAGATTTTCAGTTATAGGTGAATAACTTCTCTTTCAATTTGTGTTATTGATATTATAGAGGTTTTTATAACAGAATATGGTGAGAGGGTATTAGAAAAGATAAATTGATCATCTGTTCTGATGGAAGAATTTTCCACACAAAATGTTCTCTGTCTTGATGAAATTATACATCTAGGTCAAATAACCAAATGAATAAACAAATAGCAAAAACACCCAAATGCTAGCTATAGGTATTCTGGTGAGAAAATGTTGTTTTATTTAAAAGTTCTGTTGTAAATCATTGAACAAAATGACCTCACAATTGGTGAAAAAATAGCACACACCAAACATGTCTGCTTACTTTGTGTAGCAAAACACCTTGTTGGAGTGATCCTTGATAAACCACTCAATCTCACAAAAGCCTCAGATTTCAAATTTATGAAAATGGTTTATATCAAAGATCTCATCTGATTCTATGCTTCTATTGTTCTATGTTAATTTTTGCTTTCCATTTTTTCTCCTACTTTTAGCCACTTTGACCATCTTCTGTTATAGAAATACTGTCCTTGTGTCTATATTTCCAGGCTTTTACAGTTTGTAGAACCTTGCTTATAATTTTCTTTGGTTTGAGTATTTATAATAATGCACCAGGTGCTACTACTTAATAAATAACCACATCCTAAACTTCCCATAATTTATAGGCTTGTTTGTGCTCAATTCCACATATTTTGCTTTCTTAAAATGAATATATATTTACATAATAAAATAATTCTCATCAAAATTCAGTTCATCATAATGATGTAGTTCAAAAACCAAATGTTTGGTCTTAGGCAAAAAAAAGACCTACTGTTACAATACTAATTTTTAAACTTGATTTATTTTACAGAGCTATACCAAGTGTCAGATTCCATTTTAAAGTTATTATTACATAACAACCTTGAATTGCTCTCATAAAACAATGTTCCTCTAGATCTAATGTGGCACTACAAAGAGGCTGAACATCAAAGAATGTAAACATTGACAAGATGGGTGAAATCACCATTACTGAAAACTTTATGAATTCAGAAATGATCAAACAGTGAAAAATACATCACATTAACCACTGTGTCATTTGCAGGATTTTTTAAAAGAGAAAACTTGTTCCTTCAAGGGAAATGCTAAGTTTGATTTATATGGATCAATTCTTGAGTCATTAAAGTATTATCATTTTGAAATAGACAAAAACAATGTTCATTCATTTACTCATTCACAAGTATTTATTGAGCAATTACTAGAGGCAAAACAGTATGCTAAGTTGAATAAGATATAAGAAAAACAGAAGAGGGTCTATGCCCTTAAAGAGTTTATTCTAGAGTAGATCTTGTAGTCTTCTTGGTTTCATATGTCAAAGGTGTATCTTGAACAAATCTCATCAGAAGAAATCAAGCTATTACTCAGGGACATAAAATTAGGAATGAGATTATTATTGGGAGGATGTTATTACATATATTTACTCCCCAAGAAAAAAATAAACACACAGAGTTAGAGTGATTATATGGGCAGTCTAAAAGGTAGATAAAGTCTTGCACTTGGGTTCAAATTGTCAAATTCATAAGTACAAGATAGAAGAGGTGTGTCAATCTAAATAATAATTTTCCTGAGGGAGAAAACAAGCCTAGGTGATTTTTGTCAACTGCAATCTCTATATAAATCCATTTGCATTCACACAGCATTTATTAAGCACCTGTTATATACTAGGCATTGAATTAGGCTCATAGCATACAAAGATAAAAGGGGCTGAATTAAAAGAGGCGTAGCATCTATGATTAGGGAGTTTATAGTTACCCTGAACTTTGGGATGATCAGACCACAGTTGGAGTATGGTTTGCGGCTCTGGATGACATATTTCAGAAAGGGCATTAGAGATGTTGTTGTTTGTCCTCCATTGTTGAAGAGGACCATGACATCATAATGGGGATGTCATGACTTGCAAGTGCTTTAGATTGAAGTAACAAAGGGCTGTGCAAAGTCACTAGCTTCATTCTCTCCTCCAGAGTCATCTGGGTCCAGTGACAAGATATAGATCAGGATGCCTGGAAATGGCCTCTCATTAGAGACCTGAGGAATATCTAGAAACAGACAGACTCCAGGATGATGAGTCTTAGATCATTCTATTAGAGTAAACATTGAAATAATTCTAGATGTTTAGCCTGGAAAAGAGATTTAGGGAGAAAATTATAAAAATCTTCAAATATTTGAAGGGCTGTCTGGTGGAAGAAGCATTAAACCTATTCTATGTAGCTCCAAAGGGCAGAGCTAAGAAAAGAGGTGGAAGTTGCAAAGAGGTAAATTTAAATTTGATGAAAGACTATAAACATTAGAGTTTTGCAAAAATGGATTGGGTTGCTTTGGCACGTATGAGAGTCCTTCTTCTTCAAGCTAAGGATAAATAACAACTTGTTGGATATGCTGTAGCATTATAGAACTAGAAGACTTTTAAAATGCTCTGATTTTGAAATTTTAGAACACAACCATCAGAAGAAAACCATTTTAAACTTAATACTTAATGATTGGAGAGATTACTTTCCAGTCATACCATATAAGTATCAGTGATTCCGAACCCCTAAAAGTTATCATCAAAACCCCATTCCCCTCCCCACCACACAATACTCTATTTCCCTCCTCCTCAACCTTTCCATCCCAAAGGGACAATTAAACACCACCTGTCCTTTCCACTATTTCCTCAGGAATACATGTTCCATGGGCAACAAACTTTCCTTCATCCTAAATCTTTTCCTCTCTCACTCCTTCCATCTTCTAGTTTGTTTTTCTCTGAAACCTGCCCTCCCTCACTCTCAATGACACAGCTTCACCAGCCACTACCTCCAATACTGTCTGCATCTTCATTGATTCCCCTCAGCTCAGTGGTCAAGGCAGAAGAGTTAAAATACTGTTTCTTCTTTATTATTGAATCATTCTCAAACATCGCAACTACTCAGTTTCTCTACTTACTTCCCGTGACCTACTTCTCCACCTTACCTCGGCCCCACACAAAGATGGTCGTACCCTTCATCTTGCCTTCACCCCCAAATATATCATCTGTTTAAGTATTCTGAAATACCTTTATCTAATCACAATCTGTTGTCTTTCCACCTCTCCCATGGCTTTCCCTTCCCAACCCTATTCTTTATCCACACCATACCCTCCCAATCCCTTAACTTCTCAGTCCGCTCCCAGAACATTTCCCTCTAGAGTATCTCCTATGAACTTCTCACTATCCTGATCCCTTCATGTATCAGTTCAACTTGTCTTCTACTCTCGAATGTCCAGCCCTCTTATCATTTCACTTATTGTACCATGCCAACTCTTAGCCTTGGATCACTCCCACCATCTGCCACCTTCCCTCCTACACATATGCCATTAAGGAAAGGTAGACAAAAACACATAACTATTCTCACTAGGTCCATCACAAATTTCTGTTACACAACCTCAACTAGGTTTTCACTCTAGACTACTAATCCTACTACACTGCCCTCATCAACTCACTATCCTACTCCTCACAACTTTTTACAAATCTTTTCATCCCTCCTTAAACTTCTCATGGCTATTCCTTCCCCCAACATCTCAGCTAAGAACTTTGCCTCATATTTTACAGAAAAAATTGAGACCATTTGCTGTATGCTCCCTTTCCCCCTCCTTCTCATGTGCTCAGATGCCTTCTTCCACTATCCTCTCTTCAACCCTGTCTCACATGATGAGGTAGCCTTACACTAAGGTGAATCGCTCCAGATATTCAAAAGATCCCCTTACGTCCCATCTCCTCCAACAGATCTTCATCCCCACTATATAACTTATTTTCAGTCTCTCCCTGTCTACTGACTCATTCCTTACTGTCCCCATAACATGTACCCATGTTTTCCCTGTCCTCCAGAAATCTTTACTTCATCCTTCCATCATGACTAGCTACAATCCTAGATTATGACAAATCTACTTGGAAAGGCCATCTGCAATAGATGCCTCCCTTGTATCCTTTTATTGCAATCTTGATCCCAATTCCATCATTCCAGCAAAACTGGCCTCTCCAAAGTTAGTACTGATCTCTTAGTTATCAAATTCCATGCCTTTTCCTCAATCTTTAAACTCCCAACCTCTCTGCAGCCTTTGTAAGTGTTGAGCATCATTGAGCATCATCAAGCATTCCTTGATATTCCTCTTTCCATAGGTTATGGGATCAACACTCTCTCCTGGTTCTCCTCCAACCTAGCTGATGATTCCTTCCCACTCTCCTTTGCTGGGTCTTCATTCACATCATATTTCACAGGTTCTGTCCTTGGCCCTTTTCTCTTCTGCCTATAAGTACTATTACTGTTGAATCTGAAATTAGAGGAACTTAGCTCAAATTTCAGCTCCATTACATCTTGCAGACATATTTGCCTAATTTATCAGATGAGGCAAGTCAGACTACATAACCACAATAGTTAAAGCCAATGTTTGCACAATACTTCGTAGCTTGCAAAACACTTCACATACGCATATATTTCATTTGATGGCCTCCAAGGTCTTAAGGATTTTCTTTCAAATCTAAGTAAATTTTAAAATCCTACACTAATGTGTAGCCTCATTTTCACTTATTCTTTCCCATTAAAAAAAAGCCTAGGACAGAAAGGGAGAATAATTATGGCAGTAAATTCACATTCACATGCCAAAGAGCTTATATTTGGAAATTAAGATACTGAAGCACTTTTATAATATTTCATTCTATAGAATGACATTATTCTCTAGACTAATTGAGTACCATTTTCATACATTTTAGTTCTCTTGTTTGTTTTATCTGTCATATACAATATTTACATTACTTAGCAAAAATCAAATTATTTGAATTAACAGAGGCATGCATTTGCCTTTCCCTACATCAAGGTCTAGTTAGAACATTTCAATTGAATTTATTTGAACTACCCACCTCCTGAAATTAGCAAATGACTCTCAAATTTAGAGGGATCTACAAACTCATCCAAATGTTTACTCCCTCCAGAAATGCAGATTGCAGCTTCTTATTCTGTATAATCCTTTTTCATGGCCTTCTGTAATTCTTCCACAGGGAGTCCATCCAACATGCTAGGGAGAGGGAGTCTTTCTCTAAATGTCTTGATTTGGCATTTACAGAACCTAGAGGCTGTCCATTGATTTAGTCCTTGCTCTCTCTGAATGAATGAGCAATCTTCTTTTCCTGGCATACATCTCTATGATGATATTCTTTATGCTATATCTCATATGCATTTTGTTACAATATTTTGTTATGATATTTTTCAATCTACTTATATCTACCATGTATCTCTCTGTTATTCCTCGAGGTTACCCCCAGCTTCAATTCTTCACAGTATAGCGTTCTATAAATTACAATGAAACAGTATCATTCAAAAATGTCATGTTAAGTAGCTTAGATAATGGTTAATATTGCATATGTATAGCACTGTACTTTCAATATTTAAGATATTAAAGAAAGATGATGTGCTAAGAAAACACTAGTTAGATGTATATAATAATATTAATCCTGAGATAACTTTTTTCTATCTAAAATCATGTGAATCATTGAAATATGTATGTCTTAATAGCTGATGTTTTGTATCGGATCAAATTCTCATTTTTAATTTTTCTCAGGTAAATATTCTTTTGTTATGTAACAAAGTCTCTCAGCAGGGACTCTGTGTGTATATGTATATATGTACAAGCATTTATATACACATTTAAATACCTATATATGTATTTCAAACACATTTTCATGTACAATTCCACATAAAATGAACTTCTAGTGATTTTTCTTTATTAAGTTATATTTTTCCATTTAATTTCCTTTTATGAATGCAAGGGAGATGGTTTTTCCTAAGAGGTTTTTGAGATCTTTAATTACACATTTTTGCAAATCCTTTTTTTGGTAATTTATCTTAAACCACAATAAGCCCTAAGGAAAAATCAACTAGATATGGATCAATATTTTACTGATACCCCAGATGTGAATTGTTTTCTGGGATCTTTAATGTAAAAAACATTTTTGGCCTACCCATTCAGTTTCTACTCTTATAGAGATTGGTTATTTAAGCTAAGCTCTATATTCCTCACTTTGTCTTCTAAAGAGTTCTGCCATCTGTGTGTTCCTTTCCAGAATATTTCCTTCAGGTTGACATATCAATTTAGAATTTAGTTAAGTGACTGAGTCTCCCTATGAACTAGTCTGTGATTGTGGTCATAATTTTTTTTTTCCCTCTTGGAAGGCCTTCAAATGTTCATCACTTAGCAAGGAAAACTTAGTCAGCTTCAGGGCCTGTTCATTCACCCCTAAAATAGTATTTAAGCAATATAAAGTAACTTTATGAATACATGATAATTACCATGTAAGGCATTTTTGAAGTTAGAGAATTTTTAAATGGCACTCACATTTCTTGCCCTCTATTCCTTAATTCTACTGTTTGAATATATTTCTATCCTCTGCAATATAATACCTAAATAGCTGTTTGCAAAAGAAGAAATTTTGTCTGTGGCCATATATATTAAAAGAATTGGACAAGGTGTTAATTTCAGAGGTACAATTATAGTTATTTCATGGTGCTGTTTTTATCATTTGGGATTCTCCCAAACAGTTTTATACACATTTAAAGCCATTAATTATATCTGGGAGATGAAATGACTTTTTATACGTATAGAAAATGTTTTGGGATCTTAGATCAGGACTATGATAGAGCTAGCATCAAACACACCCTCCACCTCTCTCTCTCCAAATGATATTCAGTGTATTTTCACCTCGGAATCTATAAATCAGGACTTTATTTACTTAATTTTAATTCTCTAGCCTTGGCATAAGAGATGGAGAAATTTAATAATGCTGATTTAAGTTGAATGTACACCTCTTCCCAGCCCTGGGAGTTGGTTGTAAAACAGTGTGCACCACTGGTCTTCAGAGGTAAAATGTTAAAGATGAATCAGAAAAATGATTATACATTTGCAGAGCTTGTTGTTATCTTTTATGAAATGATAAATGAAATAAGAAGTATTCCAGTGCAGGAGAATGCTAAGGTTGGAATGAGGAAAATGTGAGCTCAAAGCTCTCCTCTGAAGTTAATCAGCAAACCTTTATTTAGCTCTTGCAGTGTACCCAGGGTACTACTACTATACTCAACCCTAGAGATACAAAGACAGAAGTGAAACAGTTCTGTCCTGAAGAAACTTATATTCTATTCAGGGTCCCTGGGCAAGTCATTTGACCCTATTTGCCTCAAGCAGCTTTCTTTTGTATTTATTAAATAGAAAAGTCATTTCAAACTATGTTAGTTTAGAGAGTTTCAACTCTGGCAGTTCCTCATGAGATGACAGATCCTTTTCATATTTCCATAAAGATATATAGGCATAAGGATATAATAAACAGAAGCTATTAAATTTTTCTCTTGACATTTCTTTAGAGTAATATAAAAATATAATAGCTTTTCAAAACTAAGCCATGAGTAATTTATTAGGAATTTTGTGGAATACAATAAGATATGTTGTTAAGAAAAAGTCTTAAAATAGAAATGCTAAATGAATTTGGAATATTTTATTGCAAGAAGGCTAAGATGGTATCTAAAATAGTCTTCAAGTATATTTTGGCCTACACAGTGTAGTGGAATGAGTTAATATATAGATGGACTTTAGAAAGGGAAGGTCAGAGAAAGAAAAAAAAGAACTTTCCCTGCTCTGCAATTCTGACTAAGACCAGCCCAGCCACAGATAATTGAGAATTTACCATATTTTAAATTTTCTTTTTACATCTGAGTAAATAAAAGTTAGTTGTAATATGAAATTATATGACATATTTTTTTTCCCATGAATATGTAGACAGTTTTGGAACAGAGCAGTAGATATTCCATCAGTTCACTGGTCTGTTATGAAAGTCCTGGAGAGCTTAATGTCATGTCCTGGAAGAGACAAAGCTAGGTAGAATTTCTACAGAAGAATTATGATTCTGTGGGTCAGGAGCTGTGGGAGCTACTGTAAATCTGAAAGAGCCTTTTGTTAAGGATAAGAAGCCAATGGTGGATCAGGGCCAAGGTTTGGGTACACAGGAGTGTCTGCTCCCAGAGTTGGGAACAGAAGCAAAGTTTGGGAGCAGAAAGGGTCTCTTATAGAATAGCCTTAGTGAGCCCCAGGATTTGGTCTACAGGACTGCAGTGACCGTGGCTGCCAGTTTGGCAATGCTATTTTCTGATACCAGGAGGAAAAAGCCCTTCCAACCTTTCTTGGCCTTGCAAGACTCACTGCCCGCCAGCTTTGTCTCTTCCCTGCCTGGGTCTGGCAGCTGCTATGGAACACAGGTCCCTCTAGTGCTTCCGGTCTCTATGGAAACTGGCACACAACACTATATTGATGGCTGTGCTCCATAGTTCCATAGCATCAGAAAGGTGGCACAGAAGGTAGATACCAGGTGTTGTACCCTAGAACACAGGCTAAGTCAAGAAAGACTGAGGTTGGATTAAAGAATCAATTCTACATGAGAGTCTTGTAGAAGAAAGTTTAAAGGAACTCAGTTTTTTAGAGGAATTGGAAATGGGAAAAGAGCAGGGGCATCTGGAGACTGGAAAAAAGCTGATAGGAAGAATTAATTAGGGGTAATTCATAACTAAATGAATGGAAGAGAATTTCCTAATTCCTTTAATTTTAACTCTTTTTTTCCTTTCTCACAAGATATAGAAACCATCATACTTCTCTTGAGAACTGTCAGTTTGCATTAATGACAGTATATATTAAGTTGATAGTTTTCAGTATGCAATATGTGCCTCAGTCCATACAACTACTGAGCCACAACTTGCATATTAGAAAGTTATTTGTTTCGAATGCCTTTGTAATTTAGTGGAAGCAATAGCATGCTGCGTGTGCATTTGGGGATATTTTTAGACTCTAAGTAATAAGAACTATCTTAAACTTTCTAAGATTCACTATCTTAGAACAAACATGTCAAAGAACTTGATGGAAGAGATTTACTTTGTGTGGAGTACTAATAGGACTGTAAATAGTAAAGGGTAGGGGTTGGGAAATTTTCTTATTCTCTTATATAATTAATAGAAGACCAGTTCATTGTAGTTCAAGATCCTTTACTTTCTTGAAACATTGCCAATCTTTTTGAATGAATATGTTCTCTTTTTGTTTTACAATAGATTTATAAAATAACTTTGAAAAGAAATGGAATGCTTTGCATTACATATTTATGTTAAAAAACTAAAAAATCCTGAATGCTATTTTCTTTACTAATGATCATTTCTATTTAAAAAAGTGTAACTAACTCAACGATCAACTTTTGCTGCATATAATTTCCTTTCCTCCTTCCTTCTTCCCTCCCTCCCTTCCTTCCTTCCTTCCTTCCTTCCCTCCTTCCTTCCTTCCTTCCTTCCTTCCTTCCTTCCTTCCTTCCTTCCTTCCTTCCTTCCTTCCTTCCTTCCTTCCTTCCTTCCTTCCTTCTTTCCTTCCTTCCTTCCTTCCTTCTTCCTTCCCTCCCTCCCTCCCTCCCTCCCTCCTTCCTTCCTTCCTTCCTTCCTTCCTTCCTTCCTTCCTTCCTTCCTTCCTTCCTTCCTTCCTTCCTTCCTTCCTATTAGTAGAGAACAAAATCCCATTACATATCTAAAGCAAACTTCCTTTTCCTTTTCTTCCTAGAGTTGTTTTAAAATATCTTTTTTCTTTTTGGTACTATTTTTAAAAGAATAGTTACCCATTCCTTTGTAATACTATTATTTATTTTAAGGAGAAACAAAAACAGATTCTCAGCTCCCACTAAATAGCCCAAATAAATATTATCATTTGCCCTGAAATAGCAGAGTGTAACTCACTTACTTGCACTCCCCCCTTCTCTCTCTCTCCCTCTCTCTCTCTCTCTCTCTCTCTCTCCCCTCCTTAACTTCTGCCTGTCTGTCTAGATATATCTCAAATGATTATTGCTCTTAGTCACTAAGCATTGAAGCACAGTGTGCACTGATCCACTGGTATGACCCACACTTAATCTTTAACAGGAGAAGAGAAATGGAGAAAGCGATTGCCTTTACTCACCAGCCATTCAGGAGATAGTGAGGCTTGAATGACTCTGTTTTGGAAAGCAAAGCCACGCTGTGTTGTTGGTGCTCAGACATTTCTCTTATCCTGCCAGGAATCCTTTGACGATAATTCTGGCTTCAGGGATCTCTCATGTTGCTTTTTCACTGTGGATCCACTATGTCTGAATGATGGTACTTCCCAGATTGTCATCCACAATAGGGCCACCAGAGTTCTGGCTTCTTTATTCCCTATGGGGAAAGCATGAAGGACTCTTTGGTGTTCACATAGTGAACACTTGCATGCAAAAGTGTTGCAAAAATTTTATGTAAAACTGACTCTGAGCTTGACAGAAGATTTGTTTTAATTCATAATTTTTGAATTTTTGTCTGTACATAAGGGATGAGTTTGAACCATCTTGCATTCTTAGCTTTCTAGGTATAGAAAAGTAAAGCATCAAAGGGAATAATAATGAGTGGCTTACCCTAGTAGGAAAAAAGAAAAAAAATATATCATCCAAAGAAGACTCTCTGGACAATTATTTATAAACATTCTTCATTGAACACTTTTTTACCATTTAAATTCATAATTTTCTTCTAATGTAGGTATTTAAAATAAACCAGGGATGTTTTCCAAAAGTGTGATGAGTTAGGACCAAGTAAAAATCTATTAGACTAAGAAGAGCTAAGTAACACAAGATCATTTTATGTAGTACAAAGAAAAAAAACAAATTGAGTAGCATTGTTTGATGAATTAGGGTAAAGGTTTTGCTTCAAAGCAAAAATAATCCATAAAATAGGGAAGTAGTTGTGTTTTTTACTGATAGGAGGGAAAAGAGGAACACTTGTAGTGAAACTTAAAAAGTTAAAAGAAAAGTTAAAAAGTTGAAAGTTAAAGAAGAAGGGGGAAAAAAATTTCCCTTCCAAACAGAAGAAATACTTATTGGTCAGAGTAAAGACTTACCTTCTTTAGAAACTGTGAAAAAAGGAAGGAAGGAAGGAAGGAAGGAAGGAAGGAAGGAAGGAAGGAAGGAAGGAAGGAAGGAAGGAAGGAAGGAAGGAAGGAAGGAAGGAAGGAAGGAAGGAAGGAAGGAAGGAAGGAAGGAAGGAAGGAAGGAAGGAAGGAAGGAAGGAAGGAAGGAAGGAAGGAAGGAAGGAAGGAAGGACATTTACATGTATGAAAATCTGACCAGAATAAAGTCATCTTAGGCTTCCACATTCTTTCTCCATCTATGCCCCATCACGTATTCGTCGCCAGAAAGTAAGGAATTTAAAATACATTTTTAAGAGTATGACATTTGGATCAGGCCTTTCTGTGAGTAACCAGTAGTGTCTTGCTGTTCACCTTACTCCATAAGACTTAGTTCATCATAGTCACTATTGGTCAAAGTAGAGAATTAAGGAGAGAGTGTTGGGAGAAGCCTGTCATGCTGTGCTATTTGAGAGAAATGGAGCATAAGCAGATCAAAAAATGCCAAAAGTCAAAGCAGGTCTACTTACATGATGGTGCTTTGACATGGAAACCTTGATATGCTTAAGTTTTTGCTTTTTTTTTTTTTTTTAGCAAATAATCTCCTATCAGTCTTTATATCATTAACATTTTCCTCTTTTAGGTGTGCATTTAGCATAGGTCTGTCCTTAATTCTCCAGTTGAATAGCTGATGGTTCTCAAACTCAGTTCTAAATCATGTTCAAGTCAATAGACTTAATTTTTCTTTTAATGTGTTTTATATTAAATCCATTGAGATAAAATTCCATTGTATTGTATATCTTTCCAAGAATTTATTCATTTCATTCTATTAAACTTTCCCCAACTTAACACTGATTTTATTTGGAATGGAGTTTTGAATTATTAAATGGTAATTTTTCACCAAAAATTTCCTAAAACTTGGATCATGAATGTATTATGTTGATATTTGCTATAGGATAAAGAGTACCTAATTGAGGAACAACTGCTATAGTCCACAGGTTAGTCTTAGCCGTTTTGTCCACTAGTTATGGACCCTGTCTCTTACTCTATCTGAGCTTTAATTTTATTATCAGAGAGACTTCAATGATCTCTAAAGACTCTTTCTGTTCTGTGATGCTGTACTCTTGGCCTATAGGCAACTGTTAAAAATTAGTCATATAGTATATCCTGTATTATTGAAAGGCTTCTAAAAACATATACCCTACAGTGCATAGAAATATCTTTAAAAAAAAAATAAAACAAAAACACAACCACACACACATGTGAAAAAAGCAGCTTAGAATAATTCTGAGTTTGATGTTTATGAGCTGGCATCTGGCTCATCCAGCATTTATTCTATGTTTCTGTCTGCTCACATTTTCTTTGATGTGGCTTTTCTCTTTACCTCACTTCACAAGAATGATGCTTCTCCATGTTTTCCCTACTAGAGGTCACCTCTGAGCTGAAAGTGAAACCCATCCCACTCTGACTCTGGATGGCTTTCAAGTCAACTATCAAAGAATTTATTCTAGACATCTTCTAACCCCAATTTGAAAACTCCACCCAAAAGATTATAGGGAGGTATACTGGTGGAGTTGCTATAGTGATTCTGAATGGTTGCCTTTAACTTGTCAAAGCTCCTTGTATGAGCTCTCTTACACTTGATAGGTTTAATTATATAATGTGGTCATGAACCTGTGTACTTGTGTCATTTGGGCTGGTGAAGAAATTTTCCCCTTCAGGCTCTTTTGTCTTTTACAGTGACAATCTGCAAGCTTTGTGGTAATACGATTTCTTTTTTAAATGCTAAGAGGTAGAGCATAACATCAAGTGGTGCTTAAAGCCATGGTCCAATCATTATAAAACTAATTAAAAGGGAAATATATTTCATGGATGTGATCAAGTCATCCTAATGTACTTCAACATAGAAATTATTCTTCACTTAATGGGTTACCTTTCTCAGATAACATTATTTTGAAGTTGACTCTACTAATTTATTTTTTGATCAGTTTATATCTCTCTTGGTATATTTGTAATTCATCTTGTTGAATTATAATTTACTTATTGCATGTTCGAAAGCTTTACTAGTCAAATTATGGTTTATTTTGTAAAAAATTTGCTTAAAATTATGCTGCTTAGTCTAAGTGGAAGAAAGCAATGCTATGATGTGGTAAGAGTTCTGGCTTTGCAATCAAAAAAGTGTGAGTTCAAATCCTGGCTCTAGTCACTTTCAGTTCAGAGGTGATCTCTAGTAGGGGAAACATGGAGAATCAACAATCTTGTGAAGCGAAGTTCAGAGAAAAGCCATATCAAATAAAATCTAGTCATTTGACCTAAAGTGACTTAACCTTCCTAAGCCCCACTTTTCTCATCTATAAAATGAAAGGGTTAGACAATATAACCTTATACCTCCCTTTTGGTTCAAACTATATGTTCCTAGAAGACATGATTGGACATGTTGTATTCCTTATTATTATGGAACATATTCTGACAACTGTCCAAATAAATCATCTGCATTATATTTTGAATTTCTAAAAATTCAGAAGCTCTATGAATACTATTTTTAAAAAATGCCAGAAATAGAATCTAAATTTTGGATAGTCACGTTTTATAGGTTTTACTTTTGATTGAATATTACCTTTATGATTGAGCATTGAGGGAAGTATTTTTCCCTTACTCATTGCATTAATGTGGTTTTAAAGAGTGGAATTCATCTAAAGTTATTGACCTTTCCTGTCTCTGAAGTAGATAAAGTATAATGCTACATAGTCAATATGGGGTCAATAAAAATGAATGAGTATGATGTCTGTACATGACAAATGCCATAGTTTTGTGTCCAACTGCACAATATCTTTGTAGTAGTAATGGGAGGGCTTTCTAAAGAGTGCTAATATTTTAAAATCCACATTATGGCAACTCTACTTATGAAATATTTCTGCATTAGTTTCTTCCTTTTGTAGCTTTATGTTTCATAATAATATTTAAGTTTACTGCCTATTATATAGCTTGCTGGAAATAAATAAGCTCTCTAACTTTCATATTTTCTTTTAATCCCCCTTCAGGCAGCCAAGGGCAGTTTCCACTGACTCAGAATGTTACGGTTGTTGAAGGTGGAACAGCAAATTTGACCTGTAGGGTTGATCAAAATGATAACACCTCCCTCCAGTGGTCAAATCCAGCTCAACAGACTCTGTACTTTGACGACAAGAAAGGTGAATATATTTTTTTTATTTTTATAAATATTATAATCATAATAAATTTATTTTCCCGAGAAGACACAAATTATTTCTTTTGATTACCAAACTGCTGCTAAGTGTATTTAAACATGTTAAATATTAAACACTGTAGTTGGCAAGTCATAAACTCTAAAGTTAACTTGATTTCAACTTTTCAAATAAAGTAAACACTGCTAATTCTATTTTTAGTCTTTCCCTGAGTTTCTTCATGAACCTTTTCACTTACACCTTTTAGCTTTTTTCTCATAAATTACTTAAATGAGGACCAAAAATTCTAATTCCTGGGAAACATTTGACCATAATATGGAAAAGTCTTTCATTAAACATGAAAATCAAAAATATTACATGACTCGAAATGGTTAAATCATTTGATTCTCCTTATTTGGGTATAGAAAGAAAAATCTCTGTTTGAGGGCTTGTTGAAGGTAATAATGAAGTTAATCAATCTCCAAATACCAAGAAACCCTTAAAATAAGTGAGATGTTGTATTTACTTAAAATTGAACTGGGCTTTTTTTTTACCATGGTTTCCTAATTAGATGATACATAGATTCAACTCTACTCTTCAGAGAAGCGAATAAAAACACTATATTTCCCTTTCTACTGACATAAATTTGGAAAAAGAAAAAGCATTTCTTAATCTCTGTGATTTTGACTGGGAGAAATGACAAAATTTCACAAAATATTATTAATTTTCATAATTAAAATTTATTCCAAATATTGAAGATACTGCTTAGGAACATAGTAATTGACCTTAGCAGCACTTTTCCTTTTAAATTATATTTAACACTGGAGGAGCATGATGCTGTTTTATAAAATCCTGGCTCTAAACCCTTGGTTTCTCTTGAGTCTTTGCAGCTGATTTAAAAAAAATAAGAATATAGGTATATTTTGTCTACACACAAAATCCCAGTCTTTTTGAAATTATTATTCCTATTAAACCATATAATGTTCCATAAATTAGTGGTTTCATAGCTGTAGACATGGTTTTCCTTTCAGGGATAATAGTTGAAATGGTACAGAGTCTTGCTATTTATAGCTTATTTAAGTCTTAAGGATGTTATGAGGGTTTCATTAAAGATGCATGATTAAGGTTTTTTTTAATATATCATCATTTCTGTCTAACAAGTATATTGGAATTCACAGACATAGACTTTAAGTTGAAGAATACTTCAAAATGGTTTGTAAATGAATATAAATGAATATGCATATTTAGTTTAGCTAAAAGTATACTACATTAACTAATTTTAATCCAATGTATGAGCTGAGTGAACTTTAGTAATAAAGTTACTATTTTAATGTCAAAATGTACAATTACTAGGTAAGGGCAATTTTTATCACATACTTGAAATTCTCAGGTATATACAGGTACAGAGAAACACATTTTAAAAAAGAAAGGTAATACCATCCCCTTGAACTATAATAAATTACTAAGGACTTGTTTGAAGTGGGATTTTTATATGATTCTACTTGAATTATAAATGCTTTCTGATTTTTAAAATCTACATCAGTGAATTTTATATCTGAGGCAACTTAATAGAAGTAAAATCCTGCTTCTGCTTTTCACCTTTTGTTTTTGAATAAAGAAAAAAATACTCTTTTTCTTATGTGTTTCTATTTCTAATGTTTTATAGATGTTGCATAACTGAATTGAGTTTATCATATCCTGGAGAAATTTATGTACATTTCAAATTTTATTGGAAAGTGATAATAAAAAAAGAAAAAGATTCCAAAGTAATTTGACAGTGTTTATAGAAGTTTATTACTGGAACCCCTTCTCCTTTCCACTTCCTTGACCCTTTTCTTTCCCTTTTGCCTTCCCTTTATTTTCTGATTCCCTTTCCATTTTTTTTTCTTTTAATGCCAGTACCAGTTTCTAATTAATTCTTACAATGTTATTCTTCTGGCCAAACCACAAAATGCATAGTCGATACTTATTTCATACTTAGATAACCTGGGAACAACTTATAAAGACAAGACATTTTTTCAAAGTAAAAGTAAAATGGGACTATGGATAGCTATAGTTGCTGCTATTTTACCTCACCCTGTGAGACTGTATTAAACACCGTTGGGACTTCCATGGTGCTGCATGTAGATTGTTTGGTCTTGATTTATTGCAATGGCTATGGAGTGACTATATGTATAATACAAGTAAAAACTGGAATAAAAAGTGTTATGAAAATCATGTTGACAAATCCATGTACTAACAAGTCAGTGGATTAGTTTTTTATAAGGCTAGTACTTTTCCCTAATTGATGGGATCCAACAGTGTCTGTCCCTAAAGAGTGTGGTTCTGCATCCCCTTTAAATTATTTAGAATTCCACATTAAATGCAAACATGCGGTTTATATCTAGGACCTTTTCTCTTCTCCTTCTATAATATGTCAAAAGATTATCTCATAAGCTGTTATGTATTTAAATTATCATTTCTATGTTATTTGATTTTTTTGTATCCACTTATCCACTTGTATCAGTAAGCACCCCAACATACACAGGGGAGCTTGTTATCACAAGTTCTTTGGTCTCATTTTCTAACGAGAAAGGCAACTTTTGAGGGGTTAACAATCTCTTTTAATCAAGCACATGTATCATTCACTTAGTTCAGGAAATCAATAGACAGCACTTTCAAACTGTCCGATATAAGCAATATATATATACATATACATACATATATATATATATATATATATATATATATATATATATATATACATACATACATATATATATATATATATATATATATATATATATATATATATATATATATATATATCACAAATCAATAGATAACTTCAACTGTCTGACCATAGTTACCAGAGAGGAAAGTACCAACATCTGGGTTTTCAAAGCCAGGGATCTGCTTAGCAGCTTCCCAGAGTCTCCTCTGACATACAAACCTTCTTCCAAAAACTAAGCCTCAAGGTAAAAACTCACCCTTATTTATACCTTTTTTAGAGCTAGAGAGCATTGAAACCCTTGAAAACCACTGCCTCATTAACAAAAGGCATGAGCGTTCCTGCAAATCCTCCCTAATGAAACTTCCTTTAATGGGCAGGCCCATTAATGGGTGTGGAAGATCTTTAATCACATTAGCAATATAAATAAATGTAATTTTTCTAGTGAAAGAAACTCTCATTTCTATACTTTACTCCTGGTAAAGACTCTTGGTTGATAAAGGTAAGATTCAGTCAGAGGCACTTGATTATGCTAAACCAGAAACAGCAACATATCCTACTTTGCTTGCCCTTACACCACCCCTAAACTCTCTGTTGACTTTCAGGCTCCTGCCTACCTACTAAACTTCTCAAACTCAGCTTGGTCACAATTAAACTCATTAACTGCTCCTCCACCAACCTTCCCAACTTCCCAACTTTCCCATTGCTGTCACAGACACCATCACCCTCTCAGACAGCCAGGTTGCCAACTGATGGCATCCTCAATTACTCTCTGTTACTCACCTTTTATATCAATCTGTTACTAAGTCCTGTTGATTTTCCTTTGTAATATGTATTACTCCCTCTCTAGTTCAGGACCTTATTACCTCATGCCTGGACTATTACAACTGCTATTTGATCTCCATGCCACATTTCTCTCTCTCCTCTAATCTATTCTCCTCTCAGCTATCAAGATGAAGTATGCTTCTCACCCTATCTCCCTCTTTACTCAATAAGCACCAGTGGCTCAATATTACCTTCAGGATTAGAAACATGCTATCTTTGACATTCTAAGCCCTTCATAACTTGCACCCCTCCCTACCTTTCTAATCTTCTTCTCCTTATACCATTCCCACCAAGCATTCTGCAATCCAATGGCATTGACCTCTTTAGTTTTCATTAAATAAGGCACTCCATCCCTTGATTCCAGGCATTTCCTTTGGCTCTTTCCCATGCCTGAAATACTCTTTCTTCTAAATTCTACCTCCTGATATCCTTGTCTTCCTTCAAGTGTCAGCTAAAATGTCATCTTCTATAGAAGTCTGTCCAAATTCCCCTTAACTGTAGTGTCTTCCCTCTGTTGATTATGTACAATTTATCCTGTATATAGATTGTTTGTACATAGTTGTTTGCATGCTGTCTCTTGCCTTAGACTTTTTCATTTTCTTGTATCCCCATGATTTACCCCAGGGTAGTTGGCAAACAGTAGACACTTAATACATATATTTTGATTGACTTCAAATCTCCAAACCCCTCATCCTGCTTTTTCCCCCCTTAATCAAACTCTTTCCACACACTACCTAGGTTTAATGTTTATTGTGCATCATGTAGAAAAAAGAGTCTAAGAGACAGAAAAGTTGAACACACCATCAATAGTTGTGAGATGGGGGGCAGCAGGTGACAAACCCATTGTCACCTATCATCCAACTTTCCCCTGTAGCTCCAAAAAGCTATAGCACCCACAACAATCACACTCCAGTAAAATCATCTTGGCAGATGGGTTAACACAGGCTGAAGGTAACCAAAAGATCTCAAACCCATTGGTGAGTTAGAGGGAAATCTACCCCAAGCATATGAAGCTTCCCCTGGTGGAATGGGCAGATGAAAACAATTTGTTCCAACATTCACAAAGGCAGATGAAGCAGGCCCTATGGAGTGCTTAGAGCTTGGTCAGAAATCAAAGAGGCCAAGGTCATCCACTGAATTCTGGGCCATCATCAGTCTTCTTGACTTTTGTCCTGCCACTAGACTTTGATGACTCTTAAAGAGAGTGTGAGGGTGAAACTTTGTGCAACTCTGTTTCTCTTACATTCGATTCATGCACAAATCGAATCAACACCCATCATCCATTATTTGTCCCAATGCTTTGATATCATCAGTCCTCTTTGAAAAGGAAGGTGAAATACCAGAAACAAAAATAACCCATAGTCTTCTAGATAATAAATGGTAGAAACTGGGGCCCTCACATATCTTTTTAGCTACAGCTAAATCTCAACTAGTGCAAATAATTAACTTTCCGACATGGTCACTTCTATTTGAATTGGCACTCTTTAAAGCTATATTCTGTAAAATCTCATATTTGGTTCCAACCCAATGGAGATATACAGTGTGAGAGTTCAGTCACGTCAGTGGATTCATTGTTTATGATAATCACGACCTCTCTATACAATGCATTACACTCTTCACTTAAAACACTCTAGTTTTGTATTTCAGTGGCACAAAGCAATAGTACAGAGTCCCTGAGATCGTCCACTGTTCCTACTTCCCCCAGAAGCCAATAGAGTACTTTCAACCCCTTTATAAGTAATTCATAAAGTGTTATAGTAACACTATATAGTTCAAGGGTCCAGAAAGACCTCTTGCACAAGAAGCAGCCTTAGGGGAGAGCATTGATTGCATATTCCTAGAAGAATCATATTAATTGAGTTGAATCCCAGTAGTTAGAGAAAGTGGAAGAAATTTTAAAATTTCTAGAAATTTTAGGAATTGCATTCTGTTAGGTACCTAAAGATATGCTTTCTGGAGGGAAATTAATTATAATATATGATGATGATCCTTAAGAGGATAAAACAAAAGTGGTGGATAGTTATGCAAGGTTTTGCCATGTTTTCTGATAGACACTTGGTCTGTCCCTTCTCTTCTCCTCTGAAGGTTTTGACCCATGGGACCTAATCATCCTGTCTTTCAGACTTTAGCATTCTGGTAACAATGTTCTAGTTGGCTTTCGATATTTATCTGACAACCCAGGTTAATTAAAGACTTTGCTGCACATGTTTTATCCAAGATGATATCCAGGCAGTAGACACGTATCAGAGACTGGGAAGGTCAACAGAGATGACTGAAGGGATACTGTCAAGAAGACTGACTCATGAAGTAATATAGCAAAAAGCAAGGGTCCAGGAGTCTGTCTTGATGGATGGAAGGTCAGAGAACTAATTGTAGAGAAGAATCAAAAGAGAGCTATAACTTTTTTTTTTCCAGTGAGCAGGAAATCAGGGAAATTTCTGGTGAAGGATATTAGGCTAAGGATAAGGGAAAAAAGACAAGAAACCCAGGGAGTTCTCAGAAAATAGACAAAAGTTTAGGTATCTGTCCTTGTATAGACAGGAGTTCAGAGACTTCTATGGGTGGTAGAAAGAAATGCAATAACATTTCTAAATGAACCTAAGACTTTTTGAGAAAGTAAATAGGAAACTATTTTGCTATTTAAAAAATAGGCAGATTTCTGGGAATCTGTTCCAAAATACCCAGGCTAGGAGTCTGTACTTAGGGTAGAAGAATCAGGGATTTGTACCTCAGTGTAGAGGAAGCAAGGAAGGTTATCCAAATGCCAGGCTAGAAAAAAAAGCATGAAGTCATTTATCTAATATGAGCAACATTTTCTCCTCTTGAATGAAAATGGAGCATTAACTAAAAGATTTTTCCTTCATCCCTTACCTTCCTTTCCTTTCCTCTTCCCTTTTTCTCTCTCTTATAACTATCTGAAAGGAATACCTGCTTACATAGCACACACCAGAGCAAAAAATAAAATGAATAAACAAATTCAAAAAATAAATTAAAAAGAAGCAAAATCTATCATCTTTATCCCACCACAGTCCACCCACATTGTTAAGTGATCTGACAGCAAATGTAGCTACTGTTGTATTGACTCATTCACTGTCCACTTTTCTGTTTTTACCACAATCTTTCCATATTTGTTAGATTCAGTGGCTAAGCACTTTGGGAGATGAAGAGTATTCAGAGACAAGGAAGCTAGAAAATAGGGAGCGAAGGTCATTGAAACATCAGATGAAGGTAGTTTGGTGTTTGGCGATGGAAATAGAAAAAATTCTATTAAATCATTTAGCTTGTTTCTAGGCAGGTGTATGGAAAACAATTGAAGTAGTATTGTCTGATTACTTAATGTTTGGAAAAGGACACTCAGGCCCATCTGACTTGTTGGGGGAAAAACTTTAGATGCTTTTAGCAAGGCTCTTTTCATGCACATCCACTTCTTTTACAGATATACTATTACTTATATGAAGCTGACATCTTTTAGCATTGTCAACAGCATGTGCTGGCAGATTGTCCCCAATATTTTGCACTCTCATTGGTTCATAGATTTGGGGCAGGGATAAGCCTTTACATGAAAATGGAAAAATAATGTGAATAGGTATATCAGAAGAATCTGTGGTTTTATTACATGCAAGTGGAAAAGAGACAAGTCTTCCCCTCCAACAAATATAGATCCCACTTATCTACAATTTCATAGCTAAATCCTAGGGATTTTCCTGAGATACATAGATATTAAGTGAGCTGCTCGCTATCAGAGAGAGAGTTAGTCTTGGAGGCATGATTTGAAACTAGAATTTTTTTGTTGTCAAGTCCTGAACTCTAGTCATCATGCGATGAGGATTTTATTTTATTAAGTGTACATAGTGATATCATTTTCCAGCAATACTGGAAATTATTTCAATTCATGGCATCTATATTCTAGCTAAACTGACTTCATACATAGCATTCCACTTTGTGCCTTTGCAGTCTATTTTCTATGTCTGCACTATACTCCTTCCTTTCTTCAGCCTCTTGCAATTCCTAGCTTCCTTCAGATCTATGATTGAGTGCTACCATTTACATAAGACCTTTGCAAAACCTTTCTGGTCCCACTGCCTTACTCTAAAAAAATTGCCTTATATTTATTTTGAATATACTCATTATTTATGTATGCATATGTTGTTTCTCAAATAGAATGTTGTTTTTGTCTTTGTGTCTCCTGTGCATCTTGGTTTCCATCATGCCTCTGTAACTCATTGTCTGTATTACCTTGGATAGATATTTTTTCTTATTTGGGCTTTTTTTTCTTCCATTATAAAATGATTCAATGGTCCACTAAAGTTTTTTACAGCTCTAAATCTGTGGTTCTATGACCTTAATTTTAGCAACTTCTCGTAGTAAATTGCATGCAGAAAAGATATATGAACAGAAACGGAAGAGCAGTAAAATTAAGTTTTATGAGGGAGTAAAGAAGTATGTAGACAAATGACAAAAAAAAATGAGGAACTGAAGTGGAGATTGAAATGCCTTGATGAAGATAAGACAAAGCCAAAAAAAATGTGCCTTTGAAAAGTCCCTTTGAATTGTTCTTTTAGGGATCTATTGAAACTATTGTTTCTGCTGAAAAAACAAGAGAATTTCAAGGCTCTGCATCTCTCAGGAAACATGAAAAAAACTATTAGGAAGGGAGAAGAGGGGAAGGGGACATTTTATATTCTTTCAAAAAAAGAAAAGTAGAAAGAAGCAAAAAAGAAAGATGAAATTAATAATTATACTTACCAAAAGAAGAAGCAGTAGGAAGGAGGAAAACCATCACTATTCTTTAATGTGGATATACTTCAGACAATAGAAAAGGGATCTTTTTAAATTTTATTTTTAATTTATGGAATAAAAGAAGCATTTCCATAATATAGTACAATAAAAAGATAATTTGTACATGAAGCTGCAAATCTATTATGCACAACTTGCTATTTACTTTAAATATACAACAAAATTATAATGTAAATTTCTTTAAAAAAAACTTTCCCCTCCCCAGAGATGATCATTATTAGACACAAATAGGTATGAATATATATATGTACATATATACATATGTATGTACACACATATATATACCTCTGTATACATACACACATGCACACAAATATATATGTGTGTATGCATACATACAGTATATGATATATAATATTATTCTATACATACTTAAAAGATATCATTTTCACCCTTTATTTTCCTTTTGGTAGGTAAATATAAAACTGTTATTTGTCCTAGAATTTTTTTTTAATTTCGGTCTAATCTTGAACACATTTGTTTTTCCTTTACATATACAAGTGAGAGAGTTTCCCCCAAATCTCTATTTCTATCTCTAACTGTGTCTATTCATCACTTAGGAAATTTCTTTAAGGAAGATCTTAATAAATTGTGGTAGTAACAGGGAAAAAGATGTTTGGATACTATGTTTCAGAGCCCAGACAATCAGGAAGAAGGGACTTGAGAGCTGAACATGGAAACAAAACTCCCTGCCAGATTAGGACTATTCCTAAAGTGTGATACAGCAGCACGTTTTTGTAGCTATACATTTGGACTGTGGGAACTTGCCCAAGTGATGAAATAGATCTGGGGCCTACTTTTTTCTCCTCTCTGTGTTAGCTATGTAGGCAAATTTGTTCATTATGTATTGATTTCAGTTTAGATCTCATTTACTTATTATAAGTCACTTTTGACCAGCAGAAATGCTAAGGGTGTGGGTGTGTGTGTGTGTGTGTGTGTGTGTGTGTGTGTGTGTGTGTGTGTGTGTGCGTGTGTGCATTTTCTTACAAATAGAGTGGAGTAGAAGGATAAAACTTTTCATCTCTGGGAGATGATACAGCAGCTTGGAGGAATTAAGACAAAGCAAGACAGCAATATTCAACTGTGTAAGCAAGGCATATAAATTTGGGAATCAGCTACTCCTAAAGCTCCTAGAAATAATTAAGTGTTACATGAAGGGAGGGGAATATTTCCTTTCCCTCTTCCTACTGATGTCATTGACTGGCTTTGCTATCAATGGGCCTCATTCCAAGCAGCCATGATTTTCATTGATTGATATACCAATGTTGACGAACTTCAGATCTGACTGACTGATTGAATAATCATCCCGTGATAATGTTGCATTCCAGGGGAATGTCACATTTAGCATGGTGCCTGGCACATAGTAGGAATCTAATAAATACCTAGTGATTGATTGCTTGATTGATTGGTGGTAGGTGACTTTTCCTTCACTTTTCATCATTTGATACTAACTAATACTGATACTGACTTAACACCACCACCAAGCCTGGAGACGAAAATATCCGTAGCTGAATGAAAATGTACAGTCAATAGTAAGTAGTACAGTGAATACAGGAACTGAACTTGAAACGTAGAATACAGGAGTCCAGATCCATGCTGAGACATTTATTTTGGAAAGTCATTTAATCTCTTTTTCAGTTTAATTAGCTGTAAAAACATTCTAGCTATTAATGTTATTGATATTATTGTTAATTAAAAATAGAGGAGACTACTGAATCCTTAGTCTAATGCTTAGTGTCTCTTTTGCCATTTTTTGAGTGCCCAGGTGAGGAAAGTATATGTTGGGTGCATAGAGAGGTATATTTCTCAAAATGTTACCTGAACTTTCTTAAAAAAACAAGAAGGTTCTATTTTATTTGTCATTAGTCACTCATATTCTCAAATCATTTCAGTTCCAAAAATAAATGCCTTCTCTCAACTGACCAAGTCTTCTGATATTTCTATATATAGAGAAAGAAACAAAACAAGATTTTCTACTGATTGGCTATGTGGGGTTGGTAAGATGAGAGGCCAGGGCACCTAGCTGGTGCAGTGAATGCAGTACTGGCCCTGGAGTCAGGAGGACCTGAGTCCAAATCTAGCCTCAGATTATTGATACTTACTAGCAGCGTGAACTTGGGCTAGTCACTTAAGCCCAATTGCCTTGCTTTTCCCCTTTCAAAAAAAAAGAGAGTGAGAAGTTAAGAATGACAATAAGATCGTGTACCTAGATGACTGGATGGTGTGATGCCTCTGACTCTAGGTGGTAAATTAATGAGAGTGTTTGGGGAAAAAGATAAAGAGCTTTGTTTTGTATGTGTCTGAGTTTAAGATGCTTATGGTTCATTCAGTATTAACCACCCAAAATTGCATAGCTTTCTTTCAGGGATCCATATGCAACAATAATACAGATCTGGAAAAAAATTTTCTTTTGTTTTCCAAAATAACATACACATGTGTATACATATACTCATGTGTTTATGTATACACATTTGTATGACTATATTTATACTTTAACATGCATTTTCCTGGATGACTTAAAGAAAGAATGGCATAGTAAATCATTAATAGTTAAGAAAAAATTTAAGGTTGTATGAATGAAAATGGTTGAAGCTAAGTAGATTTTAAATGTAATCCAAACATTTTCTCTTTGATTTACTTTAATTTCTCATATCATTTTCATCTTTTTAGGATGAAACTAGTCTCATGTAAGTACTTGCTAGAGATCAGCAAAATCCTCTGTTGTAATTCCTATAATTCAACATTGTGTAGTAGAAAGACTGTAGTACCACCACTGAATCAAGAGTTTCAGGTTCTAGTTCTAATTTTGCCACTAATTCATTCAATGATCTTAACCAAACTACTTGGTTGGCTTAAGGTCCTTTACCTGTAAAAAATGAGCAGGTGGGACTAGATGATCTCTAAGGTCCCTTCCAACTTTATAACTGTATGATTCTATGAACTACAGGCTTCCTTTTTGTCCTATGTAGACTTTTATTACATTAAAGTCAAGTGACTTGAAGTGTAATCGATTACATGATAAATTAAAATATAAAAGCAATCAGGATTTTACATTTTGTTAATCTAGGTCTAAATTCTCATTTCTGTTGTCTTTGACCACATCCATTATAAAATGACTTAATTTTCTAAAATTAAGGATTATAATAATATATTTTATACATATAACTTCTTGATTCTCATGCCAAATGTTGCCTTTAGGACACAGATGCCATTTTTTATACTTTATAATTTAGGTAAATTTCTCTATTATCCCATAAAATCATAGAATTTAAGTTAAAAGGAACTTTGACAGCTAATTTATTATACTTTTAGATGTAACTTAATTCAAAATTTCCTCAAAGTTCATCCCTAAAGAAATCAAAAGGAAAGACTGACATTATTAAATTAAGCCCCAAATTATGGCATGTTTCTATTATCAGTTTGAGGCATTAAAATAATGATAATCTAGGACATCCACATATGTATATATACATACATATATGTATGTATGTATTGAATAGAATAGTTTTTTATTATTCTTGATTTTAAATATCCCAAATAAATTATTTTCTGGTAATATGGTAACTTACCCAGTTGTTTCACAAAGGCCATGGATTTCTTCACAGTATAAAATGTTGCATTTTTCACATGGGTGGAATATGGATTTTTCTAATTACTAGTATTATTACTAAATATTTATTTTGAATTAGCATTAGATACTCAAAATACCTTTAGAACTAAAATTTTAACTCAAAGTCTGTTGGAAAGGTGACCAAAAAACATCTCTTTGCTATATAATAAGCATATTTATAGAAATGTTTACTGAGTGCTGAATTTCAAGACATGGGTTCTCTACATTTTACTATTTGTGTGACTTTGATGAAGTCATTTAACTTTCTAAGTTCAGTTTTCTGAGTCTCAGTTCCTTATCTCTAAAACAGAAAGCTTTAAGAAGATGTCCCCCAAGGTGCCTTCAAACTCTAAATCTATGGTCCCGTAACCTGGGTTCAACTAATGTCTTTGCCACTTATTATTTGAGTTAATCTCTTGTCTTTTGTGGGATTAGGTTTATCTAGGATTCAGTTGCCTCATATTTAAATTGAGGTGATGCCTTTATGGTCCCTTCTGGCTATAAATACACGTATTTCTTATATTATGCAAGAGGTTGACATTTTAACTTGCAAAATCTTAGAGTTTGAATAGTTAAATAAAGATGACAAGGTTTTTAAAAACTAATTATCTTTTTTTTTGTTTTATTACAATTAATATCTAATGAATGTGGCATCCAGTAAATTTATACTGACTTGAGTACTTCAATGACACTGGATTTGTCAATGTGGGTGCTCTCTCCATGGTAGTAGATCTTCATCTCAGTAGTCAATATTACTTAATTTTTGATCCTGATAAGAAAAATCCCCCATTGCCCAACTCCAACTTTCTGGTGGTCATCAAATCATAGAATAGAATGAGAAGGGATCTCAAAGACCTTCTAATCTCTAGCTACAATAATTCTAATTCGTGGTCATTCAGTCTCTATTTGACAAGTTCAAGTGAATGGGGAATAACCTATCTTGAAACTAATTCCTTTTTTTGATAGGTCTATTTCTTAGAAAGTTTTATTTTTTCCCCTGCTGAAATGTTAGAGTCTAAAAATATGCATCTATATTAATAGAGTAAGAATACATTTGGGTTTTCCAAGAAGTTGTATTGTCTCTTATTGGTCCAGTCTCTCTGTTGAAATGACTGATGAGAGAGAAGAGGAGGTCTTTGCTTTTAAATCAGATGGAATGGAATCCCAATAAAATTCCAGATTCAGTAAATTTGTTTGAAGACAAAAACCCATGCGAAAAAAAAAAAAAAGAAGATTTTTTTTCAGAGTCCTGGTTCTTCCTCCACTTCTGGCTCTAATTATTGAACTGATGGAGTTTGAACTGGGAACACTTCCAGTACTGGACTGGCAAACTACCAAACTGGCTTGAACTGACTTGCAGTTTTTATATTTAGGACTAAGGGATGTGATTGCTTTGCTCAACCAGTCACAAGGTGTTTCCTTGTCACTGGCCTTTATCTAACAGTCAAAATCTCACAATTATCTCAGGCTGATTAAGGACTTATAGCACTTCAGTAAAGTTAGGAAAATTTCTTAATACCTATTTTAATATGGTGATAACATTTTAGGAGGTTTAACTGATTGTTTCTGTGATTTTATCAATCAAGTTGTAGGAGCCAGAGACCACTCACTTGCCCTATGTTCCCTTCCCTCCATGTCGTCTTCAAATTTTACTCCATGCCCTTGGATTCTTTTCCACTTTTTACTCTGAGTTTCTAATAAACTTTCTCTCAAGAAAAGATTTGCTAAAACAGCCTGTTATGAATGCAAGTTAATCTGTCACAACTTACAATGTCTTTGCTTTTTTAAAATTTCCTTCAATTGTGGAAGTAAAATTCTCCCATAATAGCTAGCTTGGTACAAATTTTTGGGAGATCCGAACTCAAAGCCTTTTCAATGTGGTAAAGTTTTCCCTGTAAGAAGCTTACATTTTGCTTGCAGAACCTGTGAAATCCAGGCTCACATTGGTGAAATGATGCCGCATCAAATTAACAGCCTTATGTAGGTACTAGTAAATTTTGGTGAAATTTTATTAAATCTCATTTGAAAACAAGACCTCAAAATCATGAGAGCAAAGCTTTACACACATTCTAAAACTGTAAAATACATAGACTCCTATTATTCTATGCCTTTTCCTTTCTACCTTCCTTCAAATATCTTAGTCTTGTTGTTTTAAGATGTATATGATAAACCAATTCAATCTAGTCCAGTAAGTACATATGAAAGAATAAGTTACAAAGCATGGCACCAGGTACTGACAGTATAAGACAAAACAAAGGATAATCCTTGCCCTCAGAAGTTGCACTCTACTGGGAGAGAGGGGAGAGGATGCGAATCCACCGATCAATCAATAAACACTTACTAAATGCCTGCTATATGCCAAGTACTATGTGAAGTTCAGGAGATATAACAAGAGGCAAAAGACAGCCCCTACCCTCAAGGAGCTTACATAATGAATATGTAAAAAAGGACACGTAAAAAAAAATATACCAGTTGTTTGAAGAGAGAATATACTAAGAACTACAGAGATTAGGAAAGGTTTCCCATAGAAGCCAAGTCAAGGACTGACCATTAAAGGAAGTTAGAATTCTAAAAGATAAAGGTAAAGTTATGGAAAGATCAGTGACCATTTAAATGGAAAAACGGAACATATACAACCTATGTTATGAAGACATAGACAATATTACTGGTGATTAATTAGATATGGGAAGCAAAAGATAAAGTCAAGTAGGACACTGAGGTTGAGAATCTAGGTAACTGGAAAGATGATAGTTTCCTCAAAAGAAAAAGGAAATTTTAGATGAACTATTTTAAGGATAGAGATAAAAAGTTCTGTTTTGGAAATACTGACGTTGAGGTTTTTATATGGGATATCCATTTGGAGGTGCCCAGTTGACAGTTGGCAATGGTGGACTGATGTTCAGCAGACAAGAAGTGCTAACAGACAGATTTGGAAGTTACCTACAATGAGAGCTGATGAGGTCATCAAGATAGAGGATACAGAAAGATGAGTGAAGATAATCTAGCATAAGAATTTAGGGTAGAATGTGATTGAATAGAGGAGATTAAGTAAATAAAAGTTATTACTTAGGTAGAAGGAGATCCTGGAGAGAGCAGTGTTCCAAAACAACCATTAAATCATAGTCCATATTGTCAATTGTTTCAGTTAGGTTAAGAAAGACATATTGAGAAAAGGTCATTAAATAACTGGAAGCTCACTGGTCACCTTAGAAGAAACAGTAGAGTTGGGTTGAGACAATAAATCAGATTGGCTTATAAATGGCTACCTACTTACAATTCTGTGATCAACCAGCATTTATGGCCCATTTCTGGTCTAGACACAGAGACTAATTCAGCACTTAATCAGCATAAATATAAACTCAGAATCTCAGAATGATCAGCGTAATTTCTGTCATTTCTCTGACTGTGCCTCACTTTCAGAAAGTAGAGTTTTTTCTTGTTCACTGTGGCTAAGCCCTATCCTTTAACTGATGTTCTAATTGTCTGGGTCCTTGTCTTATCACCTCATGCTTTTGTCCTTGTCCTGGTTCCCCACTTGAAACCTTAATTCCTCTGTGATACACTGTTTTGCTATCCTACATCTTTCTGAGAGTAAGAACCCTGTACCTAAACCCCCATGGCCCCATCTGGGTTGCTGGTTACCTGCTGCCAGAGGTCCTTGTCCTTGACCACTATTTCCCTGGATCTTTTTCTTTTGCCTACTTACAGACACTCCTGACACCAAGAGACACTCAATTCCTGGAATAATTTTCTATAACTTAGCCCTAGACTATCTTAAAGTTTGTGAATCTCTTATTGGCTGTTTATCTGCTGCCACTTAGAAAGGCCCTCAGGATACCCAGAACTATGAGAGTCATAGAAGTGGCAGTTTTCTGTTTTTTTTCTTTTTGTGATAATTGAAGCAAATTTCACAGAGGATATAGAACAGGACTGTTCACATGCTCTAGAGTTTATCCCTTCACCAGCCCATTATTTATTGAAATCATATTTTTCATCCTGATTTCAATATACCCACCTCATCTTCTTCCAAAGTTCTAAAATTTATATCCCAGCTAGTGAAAATAGCTTGAATTAAAATGTAACTGACCTGACCTATGTAGGAATTTCCTACCTATAACATGTTTCCTCCTACAGTTCAAAATCAGTGCTATGGAATCTAATGAACCTCAGTTTGTATCTAGTCTTAGGTGGGGCCTGGGGAAAGAATAATATATTATCATTTGGACCTGGACTGATTATCTGCCCCACTCTAGGGAAATTAGAATCTAGGTCCTGACAATTTCTTGTCTTCCCCGTCTTGTCACTAATCAAGCTCTGATTCCTACAGGATATTCCAGTGTATGATGTATAAATCAAGAAAATGTATTCAAACTGAAATTAACTACTCATTAGCTTCCATAATGTATCATTTGTAAAATAGCTGACAGTAAATCACTTAGAAAAAATAATAGCTGAATTCTTTTTTTCCCCCTAAACTTAGAATAATTTTAAAGCATTTAATTAGGGATAACAAACCTAAAAGGTTAGCTTGTCTAACTTTTCTCTCAGTATAGTCTTTCCCTTCACAAAATCCCTGACAAAGGGTTATCTAGTTTGTACTTGAATACTGTTTGTGACAGGTGTCTCATAACATGGTGGAGCACTGATTCCATTTTTAAACAGTTTAGATTAATAAAAATGTTTCTCTTATATTGCGTTGAAATTTGTCTCCTTTTAACTTCCAGTTTTGTGTGTATATGAATACATAAGGGTCTATCTGGGCCAACTGCACACAGTAAGAGTTCTCAAAACCAAACCAAATGGGAAGTATGATTTCTGGGGACTAGAGATTTTCCATGTGTCACTAGAGAGTGGAGAAATGGTTTATTTAGATTCAGAGTTGAATGGGAGCTACAGATATCATTGTTTCATCCCTCTCACCCTGTAGTCTTCCCCCATACACAAGCAAAAAAAAAAATTATGCTATACCAAAAACTTGGGATAATACCTGATACTCTTTGGTAATAATTATATTTTATTTGGGATACTCCAAGTTTCTGAACATGGTCAGTGGTTACAAAAGAGAATTGTGTGGTTATATATTTGACAAGTAATCACAATAAGAAGAAGGAATACCTGTTACACAGAAAAATTGCCTGTTTGTAGATTCAAAGTTTTCATTAACATATATGAGTTTAAGTTACTTCTTTGAAGAAGAAGAGGAAGTAGTGGGTGGAGAAAAGCAGAAGAACCTCCAAGAATTAGATAAGAATAGATGGTGGTGATTGTTAACTTGCTACTGAGCTAGATCATTAAATTTTCCTACAAATGAGTAAGATGAATCTTGCAAGAGTGGAATTTGATTAGAAAATCTGAAGTGCTCCAGAAGAAATCTTCACTTGAAAAAGATGTTCTAAACTGAAAATGAATAGAAGACTTTTGTTGTTGGTGTCAGACCTTAATTTCCCTTTAACCATTGAGAAAACAGAAATCAGTTTGCTATAACTGCAAGGAACAGATATTTTTTTCCCCTCAAGAAACTATTTCCTGCTGACATTTGAATGTGATCATAGTGAGCTTCAACCAGTTTGAAAATATATATAAAAGGTTCGGGAGGAAGATGAGCTCATCAGTATATCTGATAAATACTAAAATCTTGGGTTCTTAGAATATTGTAGAGGGATTCATTTTCAGGTATGGGTTGGATTAGCTGACCCCTAAGTTCCTTTCAGCTCTACTAGTTCATGATTCTTTAAAATTAGTCTTGTCAGTTATTGAGTTATCATTTCTTAAGCACCTACTATGTACTTGGCACTATGCTAAGTTTTGGAGATACAAAGAAAGGCATAAAACAGTCTGGAATGAATGAAATGAGAGAGATTTTCTGGGTAATTTGTAATCAATTTATTAATTATGCTAAAAATAATCCATAAATTGAGGTCAGTGTTCTCTCTTGTAATCAAACACCCTGCATGGAAGTTATTGAATACTTAAATACTTTTGGAAAAGGGGGTGTTCCTCAGGGTGAAAATCAACTCTGATTGGTTAACAGTTAATGCAGGGGTGGAGAGGAGTGGATATATTAATTAGGAGGCAGGCAAAAAGTCTTTAACTCCTTTTGCTGAGGAAGCAACTTGATGAGACTTAGCTGCCTCCAGCTATTTGGACAAATGTATCCCTTTCCACCCCGACCACTTAAATTATTGAATAATGGGGCAGAATTCACTTAGATTAGATTCTCTCTACCCTTTAATCAGAAATAAACTCTCCCAGTTGGGAGGAGTCCAGTCCAGGATTGAAGAGAATGTGTTATTGTCATCCCTCTCCTACAGAAGAACTTGGCTTTGGATGAAGAAGTAAAAAAGAGAAAAAAAATCTACTAATAACTAATCTACTAATACTTGATTATTCTTAATCAAAAAGAGGGTCTTTGGGTCCCATACAAAATTGGTTATTTATATAATAAGAAAATAATCATTTTTCTTAAGTCCCTGCTCTCACAAGAACTTTCATAGGCTAATGAAAGTTCTAAAATGTAAACAATTATAAATAATTAAGATACATCCAGGATAAATTAGAGGTAATCTCAGAAGTAAGGAACCAAGATCCATGACTTCTGGCAAAAGGCAAGACTTTAGCTGAGAATGGAAGCAATCCAGAGAAGCTAGGACTAAGAAATGAGGACAGTCAGTGAAAACACTAAGAGTAGAAAGATTCTATATGAGAAACAGTAAGGAGGCCAAGTGTTACTAAATTTCAGAGAACATGGAAGGGATTAAGGTATAAGAAGAATGGAAAAGAAGGAAGGGACACAGGTTACCAAGAGTATCAAAAACTAAATGGAAAATTTTATATTTTATCCTGGAGGTAATAGGAAACCACTGGAGTTTTTGAATGGGGTGTGTGTGTGTGTGAGAGAGAGAGAGAGAGAGACAGAGAGAGAGAGAGAGAGAGAGAGAGAGAGAGAGAGAGAGAGAGAGAGAGAGTGAGTGAGTCAGATCTGTGCATTAGGCAGATCTGTTTGATAACTGAGTTTTGGATACATTGAAGTGAGGAGAGTCCTGCAGAAGAGAAACCAACCAGCTAACTATTTGGTGAGAAAAATCCTAAAATATCAAGAAATCAGGTATTACATTTCATATAGAATATTTTATAGTAAGAGTGTTTCTGTAATAATTTTAATTAGTGTACATGTTGGTGTAAGGTATACATCATTTAAGTAGTGCTTACTCTCTCAATACCTAAAGATTACTGTCTATCCATGTTTTCTGTTCCTGTTTGGTTCTTGTCAATGTGTTCCCATAAATTCTCCATTTACCAAATATCAGACCACCCCACAGGGATCTATGATAAGATTCTGGCTATTCATCTCTTGTCTCTGATTCTTGCTTAATGATCAGCCCACTTCCTTGTCCTCGATTTTGTAATTATGTATTAAATTTCCTTGAGAATGGAGATCAAATTAGCTAGCTAGCATTTATATGTTACTTTAAGGTCTATAAAATATTTTTGAACTATCAAATTTTTAATAAAGAAATCGTTGAAAGTTGATGTAGAGATTTAAAAGGCACACTCATATAGCAGAGTACTGGACTGGAAAACCTGGACTCTAGTGCTCGTCCTTTATTAGCTACATCACCTTGAGCAACTCATTTCATTTCTACCTCTGTAAAATTACAGCTGAGCTATATAACCTACAGAGTCCCATCTATCTAAATCACACATTCACTTTTTAGGATTTCATTACAAAGAGGAGCATTTTGGATGCACTTTATAACTGCTTTTTCTTTTCTTTCTTCCAAAAGTCAGTCATTTCTAGAATGTATGTAGCAAAACTAAAGTGGAATCCAGATACCATAATTGATTTCATGAAGCAGTCTAAGGGCTAGAGTACAGTTTGGTCCAATGTGGTATATCTATCCTCCTTAATTATAAAGGCTTTCCTCCCAAGGTGTCTTTAAAGTATACAATCTATTCAAAATATTCACCTAGAGATATCTGATGTTGGTCATTTGACTATAGTACCATTGAGTACTTGATGGAGCCACAAATGAATGAGAAAATAATTCTCTGTCTTCCTTAATGAATATATGTGAAATCATCTGTCATTTCTACAACTACTAGCATAACAGAGAAAAAGTCCTCCAATATGATATGCTCTTTCTGATTAAAAGTTTTCTGTGATGTGTGTTGGAATATAATTATTTCTATTTGTTAAAGAACTGCAGTTCCCTTTAAAATCTTTAGTATTTTATACCCTTTAAGTTTCCATAGATGTGTGCTATAGTTTCTGTAATTTAACTTTAACTCTGTAATATAATTTAAAGGATTCTCTAAAACTATTAAGAAATTTTTAAAAATAAGTTATCTTGAAATTATCTCAATATCTTTACAAAGTTTCAGTATGTACTTGTGGCATAATTTCAGAAAAATTGACACACAGTACATGAAATAGGGAGTTAAAGAGGAAAATGGGCAAGGGGAGGTAGAGTAAGATGTTATTTCAACTGAACCCCACATTCCATTTTATTAATCAATGATTTGATTATTTAAAATTCAATCTGCACATCAACTTTTAGTCACAAATATTCATATCTCTTTTCATGGTGAAGTATTTATTGAGAATTTGAAAGAATTAGTTACTAAGTGGTAAGATTCTTAATTTATGTTTCTGGGTTTTTTTTGTTGGTATGGCATGCCATGTTTCCTTTATTTATCAGACAGTGGACAAATTCTTTTTTTAAGTCTGGAAGCCATTATTATGGCAAAAAAATTGATGATAGTATCTATTAAAATTTACAATTACAATTATTTGTTGTTTTGAAAACTAAGATAGGATAACCAAGGGAGTGATTCTGTAGTGTGCTAGATAGGCTTAATATTTATCAGCAGAAAGTAAAAAACCTAAGAAATACTGTCTACAAGTCCTACCTCATTGTTCAAGCTACATAAGACTAATTTATTATATATCTTCCATGCCAATTAGATGTCATTTTGGTTTGAACATTGTACATCAGCAGTGAGTTAATCATTGCACACATTTAATTACTGGCAAACTAGACACTATAGTTTTGGGTTTCAAGCTGTCCACTGTACTACTTAATGAAGAAATTCACTTAGAGTTAATAATTATTTTCAACTCTCCCTCTGTTAAAATAATGACAAATCACATGCTCATATTTCAGTCACTAAAATAACAATAATGAAATGAATAGTTTTACTGATTGTAGGGTTTTTGATGGGCTTTTTGGAGAAACATTTTTTTCTTATTATGCATTTTCTCATGATGCAAATATTACAGTTTATTTTCATAAGTTTTTAAAAAGAAATGTCTGGAGTAGTCACATTTAATTTCTCTTAGCAGGAAGAAGAAAAGTTAACAGTGGTAGTGGGGAAATGAAGAAGGATGTAGGAGAAGGGAGTGAGGTCAAGAAGAATAAACACTTTGAATTGAACCATGGGGAATTTCTGGAAGATTTATAACTGTATTGGATCATTGCTTCATCAGATGGCAGAAAAATATTCTCAGTGTGTGTTCTTTTATCTTAATGAAATAGACTATTAGCCCACCTCAAACTCTGTATTAAAAGTTTTATTTTTGATAAATGGAGAAGTGTATTTAACCCATTTAGGGGGTTGAGCAAGTCTTGTAAAGTTAATAATCATTTTGACTCATTTTTTTTTCCTTGAAAAAGTCAACTTCTTTCATTGATGAGGTTTAGACTTGGAAGAGCTGGTTCAGGTGTGAAATAATTCTCTAAGGCCTTCTCTTTTAGCCAAAAGGAGATTTTTATTTTACATAAAAAACATCATGGGCCTCCTTAACGAGAAAACTGAGACCCTAGTATTTGGGGGCTTACTCTTATGTAGAGGTTTCAGAATGATGATACAGTTTCAGAGGTTTTTATGGAGGTTAAAGATTAAAGACAGGACAGGATGACAGAATAGAGGAGACAAAGGGAATTCTTTATGGTTTAAGGATGTAAGGACACAGCAGGAGGACACAGGTTAAAAACTAAAGGAAAGGGAGAACCCAGGATAAAGGAAACAAAAGCTATTTTTTTGGTACGGGTTCAAGAAAAGGGGGAAGGAACTTTAGGGTGCCTTGAGGTTACAGAATAAGGACTTCACAAAGCACTGGAAAAGCAACCCCTAATATTATTTTTAACCCTTAGAGCACTGTTTGTATCTGCATCATTTCCCTACTCCACCAGTAGGCAGGAGAAATCTGTTGGAAAAGGGGAAGGTGACTGTTGTCTTGGATCACCTTTCTGGCTGGTCACATGCTGGTCTTATGCCCTATCTCCCAATCTGCTTGCTCCATCTGCCTCAAGTACTCTTTTCTACCTTATCACTTACCACAAATTAAATTCAAGCTGCAGTGACTCAAAACTTGCGACAGACAACTTAAGGAATACAGAAATTCGTGTACAATGTGATGGGATACTCCATCAAATGAACTTTGCCATGCATAATAGAAATTCATGTATCCATAGTAATATAAGATGTGCTCAGTGTTAAAGACATTCATTAGAAAACTAAAACCATTGGTAACTCAGTTAAATCTGACCTCCATAGTACTCTATATACTTCACTTATGCATTCAGATGTTAATACTGCCTATGAATATTTACAGCTCAACTCTAAGCGTGTGGTCAAAACTTTGGCAGCTAATTATTATCTCTTACTAATTTGATAGCTAAGTGGTGAAGAGGGTAGAAATGCTGAACCTGGAATCAGTAAGACCTGAATTCAAATCCAGATGCCATTTACTAGGTGAATAACCATGGGCAAGTCACTTAATTTCCGTATGCCTCAGTTTCCTCAACTGTAAAATGGGGGCAAATAATATCACCTACCTCCTTTGGTTGTGATGATCAAATCAGATAATATTTGAAAGGGCTTAGCACAGTGCCCACCACACAATAGACCATAGGATTTTAATACATTTATGCTTCCTTTCTTTTTTTTCTTCAGAAGTTCCACAACTACTTACACAGCCACACTTCTCTCCCCTTCAGCTTTTGTTCCACCCACACCTTGCTCAGCTCATTTACTTAATCTTTTACTTGTTCCTTTGATTCCTCAGTAAGCTTCCTTAATTGTCCTTCAGCCCACCTCTCTTTTAATCCAGGAGTAGATTATGAACCAAGACTTTGCCAAATCGTTCTTCTAATTTTCCTAAATTTTGCCATATTTCTCCTCCCCAAATTCGATCTTTGACCTGCTTTACTAGGCATTCCTTCAAAATCGGCTGCACACTTTCTTATTCTGCTCAAGGCATTCTCTCTCTTCTAAAGAAGGTGGGAGAGGCATCTTGAAGGAAGACAGCGATTCTGGAGGCAGCACATTTAGGAGGTAGTAGTACTGGGGGACCAGGCTAGAGAAAGGGCTTAGGGAGGGGAAAGGGGGTATGTGAAAAGCAAAGAAAAGACCAGCTTGGCTTTATTGTATAAAGAGCTTGGAAAGATAGGTTATATATAATTCTAGATATTTTAGTAAAAACTTGATAGCACAAATGCTATCTCTTAAAGTGATTACTTATAAATATTAAAGTAAGTCCAATTCAATATAATTTTGTAATTACTAAATTTGAATGATAGCACATTTTGTAGAATATTCAGTGATACTCTCAAATGCATAAAGAAACATGAATATGTGACTTACAAAGTAATGCTAGGTAGAAGGACATGTGTTCTGTGCTTAGTGACTAGTGTGTAATGTCTAGTGTCTCATACATCAGTGAGGTAGCACAGTGAATGCAACACTGGATCTGGAGGCAGGAAGATCTGAGTTCATTTATGGCCTCAGGCACGTACTGGTTGTGTGTGATCCTGGGCAAGTAACTTCATCTACATTTGCCTCAGTTTCCTCATCTGTTAAATGGATATAATAATAGCATACCTACCTCCCAGGATTGTTGTAAGTACCAGACGAAATAATAATTGTAAAGCACTTAGTACAGTGTCTGGCACATAGTAAGCACTGTATAAATATCACGAATATAATTAATGGTTTTAATTAATTTCTTGAAAAGACTATGTCCACTGAAATAATGTTATTGGAAAGTGACAATTCATTCCACTGGAATGCTGTTTTAACTGTTATAAGCCCAATGAACTTTCATAAGGCTCTTGCAGTCATATAATAGGTTTTGGTTATAATGTAATATTAACCATGTTATTGAAAAATGACATGGCCTCTAGCTACCTCAAGTCATATATTTCTGAATTCACATATTACTAAGGCATATTCAGTGTTACTGCTTTCAGGAAGAATCTGAAATATTTTGGTAACTAGGTGCAACTCCATAAATTTTTCAGGCAGTCAGTTTATTTATATTAAGGGAGGTTTATTTTATTTATGGGAGACTTAATTATATTCTAGATGTTTCACTACCTTAGGAATTCCCTCCTCTCTACTGCCTGGGAGCCTGACCAGAGGGTACTACAGGGACAGTTTATATGGAGAACTCACAAAATATTTCACAAGAAAAGTCTTCCTCAAACTTATTATATTATGACTACAGCCAAAGATGTCTACATGCAACAATTTAAATAGTTTCCCCAAATTTAGCTGAGCAACTAAATTGTTAATATTAAATCCTCTTGAAGACATGTAATAGGACTTCAGTGTTCCATATTTAAATTCTATTTTTATTTAAATAAAACCTTATATCCCCAAAGATTAATAGTTTATCAAAAATCACCAAAATAGATTGTTAGGATGGGGTAAGAGAAGAAGAATCTTGATTGTTCTAGGACTCTGAACATTAAAAAGAGAATACCAGAGATAGGGGAAAAATATTATTTTCCTAACAGTCCTTTAATGGAATGGCTTTTGAGCTTTTCCCCTTCTTAAGCTCTGGTGTTGCTGCATTGCTTTTCCTTTTCCCTCACATATTTTTGATTAATGTTTTGATAGACATATTTTGATAGACTGTTAAAAACTACACTTTAATATTTGAAACATGTAAGAGTTTGGTACTATGAGAAGTGTTACTGCTTCATTTCCTGACTTCTGGCTTTATCCTCTTAATCACTGTTTCCACTGAGCTGTAGGGAAATAATCAAATATTGCCCAGAGGTTGAGTTTCTAGGGCATTTTTCATTTTGAAAACTTTAAGAGGCTGTATTATAGAGAGATTGTATGACCCTCCAGGCGAAGTACAGAACTGAAGCTCAAGAACTCTTGGTTCAGACTCTGAATGAGTTTCGCCTGCTTTGCATGGCAAGGATGTTCTGTGGCTATTACAGCGCTGAAGTTTCTTTTCTGAGAACTTTTCCATGAGGTGGCAATTTTTTTTTTTCTTTTTGGGGAAGTTATGAAACTAATAAGCAATGTTAAGCACCAAAAGAAATCTTTGTAATTGTTATTTAATATTTTGTTTTTCCCCAATTATATATAAAAACAAGTTTTTACATTTTTTTAAATTCCAAATTTTCTCCTCACTTTCCCCCTTATTGAGAAGGCAATCAAATTGATGCAGGTTTTATATGTGCAATAATGCAATATTTATTTCCATACTAGTCATGTGAAAACCCAGATCAAAAAAAAGAAAAAGACAGTAAAAGATGTGCCTCAATGTACATTCAGACTTCATCAGTTCTTTCTCTGCAAATGCGTAGCAATTTTCATCATAATTCCTTCAGAACAATCTTACATCATTGTGTTGCAGAGAATAGCTAATGTTCTCATGGTTCTGCTCATTTCGCTTTACATCAGTTCATCTAAATCTTTCCAATTTTTTCTGAGAGTCTCCTGTTCATCTTTTCTTATAGCACAATAGTATTCCAATGCAATCATACATCATAACTTGTTCAATCATTCCTCAATTGAGGGGGCATCCCCTCAATTTCCAATTCTTCCATTTTTTAAAATATATAAATCCTCTTTCTTTTCTTTTCTTTTTTTAACCTCTTTGGATTACACACTTAGTAATAATATTGCTGGGTCAAAGAGTTTTCATGGTTTTATAACCCTTAGGGCATAGTTCCAAATTGTTCTCCAGAATGGATGGATCAGGTCACAACTCCACCAACAGTCTATTAGTGTCTCAGTTTTCCCACATCCCCTCCAACATCTGTCATTTTCCTTTTCTATCATCTTAGCCAATCTGAGAGGTATGGAGTATTACCTTAAAATTGTTTTATTTTGCATTTCTTTCATAAGTAATGATTTGCAACATTTTTTTCATATAACTATAGATAGCTTTGATTATTTCATCTGAGAACTGCCTGTTCATATCCTTTAACCAAATATGAGTCGGAGAATAGTGCTTATTTTTATAATTTTGGCTCAGTTATCTATATATTTGAGAAATGAAGTCTCTATGAGAGAAACTTGATGTAAATTTTTCCTCAGTTATGATTGCTAATGGTATTTCCCCCCATCCTATTTTCACCATTTATTCTACTCTCTCTGTCTACAGTCTGTCTGTCTCTGTCTCTCTCTTTCTGTCTGTCTCTCTGTCTCTCCATCTCTCTCTCTGTCTCTCTCTGTCTCTCTCTCCTTTCACCAGGTGTCTCCTCAAAGGTGTTGTGCCTCTGACTACCACTTCCCTTCATCTGCCCTCCAGTCTATCAGCCTATTTTACCTTCTTTCATCCTCTTCTCCTTCTACTTTCCTATAGGGTAAGATAGATTTCTGCCCAACTGAATGTGCATGTCTTTGAACCAGCTCTGATCTGAGTAAGGCTCATTTTCTCCCTGAAAACTCTGTTGTGCTTCTTTGTGAGATAATTTACCTCATTCTACCTCTCCCTTTTCCTTTCTCCAGGAGCATTCCTCATTCTCAGCCCCAACTATAATTTTTTTAGTTATCATCACATCATAGTCAACACCCACTCCTGCCCTCTGTCTATGTAGGCATCTTCTAAGTGCCCTAAAATTATAAATTTCATAGTAGCTACAAGTATCATCTTACTATGTAGGATTGTAATGTTAGCTGGTTTATGAAAACTATCTTGCCTCTAGTGAGCTTGACCAGAAAAACTTAAACTATCTCAACTAGGCTTTTACTGACTTGGTCTCCCATTTCTAGATCAGGTTACCCCAAAGCTTGAGGAAGAGAGTAGAAAGAGAAAAGAGATATTCTCCGGGAGAGGACCTATCCCATCCCCAAACAAAAGTACAAGACCCTGCTCAGGTCCCTGCCCCTGCAACCTTATCCAGCTACACTCTTCAAAAGCTGCCTGATCTTCAGAGGTTAGGGATCTCGAGGATACAGATGCATTGACAAAGAAATATTGGTAGCAAATAATATAATCTAACATTAATTTTCATCAGTAGCAAATAGCATTTATTTCAAATTTGTTGCTCAGTTCTCAGATACAGTCTTCTTTCTCAAATTACTCATATTTCTATTGATATAATATAGGAGAGGGCTATCCTCCAAAACAGTATCTACCATATATATATATCAGAGATACAATATGTCTTGAATGATTAACAACAGACCCTGGGGTGTAGCACAGAAAAATGTATATTTTCCAAATATTTTTGCCACTACCATGGAGGAGCATAGTCCAACTAATAAAGAGAGAGATTCCATAGAGATGGTGAGGTACTCGACAGTTTCCTCTCTTGGATTATGCTGTTGTATATGTTGCATGAAGGCCTAGCATAGGTTCCCCAAATGGGTGATACTGCCCCTGGGGGATACTGGAATGATGGGGAGGGGGGAGTAGCAATTTCTCAAATTTCAAAAACAAAAAATTAAAGAGTGAAAGAAAGTAGATTTCCAGAGGGGTGCTGAGTAATTGTTTTTAAAGGGACAGATAAGTTTGGGAGCCTCTGGAAAGCTTCATAAATGAGATAATTAGCAATGAGATCAATAATTCGGCCTAATTATGTACATAGGAAAAAACGGTGGATGGAGAATTTTCCAGACGTATGTGTGTGTGTGTGTGTGTGTGTGTGTGTGTAATTGGATGGACAACCTATAAAGCTCATTCAATAAGAGTCTGGAATAGACAGTATAAATGGATAGTGAGTTGGACTTAGTGCTGAATTAATTGCCTTTGGGAAATTGTCTTCGCAGAGGTTTTTTTTGTTGTTTTGTTTTGTTTTAAATAGTACTAAGCTTCTCCCTGAAACAAACAAAATGAATGATGAAAGCAAATGGTAACTGACTGACAGCTTGCAATCTCCATGTGTAGGCTACACTTTGGAAAAATAAGGAAAAAGAAGATCCTTAGAACATTGGGATGCCTCCAGTGACAAATTTATTATAGTACATGAAGAAAAATTGCAGAAGATGGGAATGTGTGGGTGGCTTGCAGTCTACATTCTTTGATGAATGGATCTCACCATATTGGTGAGATCATAAGACCATTGGTACACTGGAGCAGTAAAGTACTTGTACTATGACCCTTCCCATTTCTTCATTATAGCACTGAGATGACATTGAGTTTTTGAAAGGCATGCCATCAGAATGGAAATTCTACAGGTCCTACCAAGATGGAAACATTTTGACATGAGTCTGGCAATGCACTCTCCTTTGATGACAATTAGATAAGGCAAAAGGGGTTCATTATCAGATTGGACACAAGGGAGTGGATTTTGCTACAGCAACCCTTGATGACTGTATACCAAGTTATAGCTGGATTACAACTATATTAGTAGAAATTTCCACACTTGCGAAAGCTCATATCCTTGGATTATGAAAGAAAACAACATCAGTAAGTCTTTTAAAAATCCCTCTGATAATAAATAATGCTTCCCTTTTGCTATAAATCTTCATTTCAATACTTGATATGTGATTTAATTAATGTGGGTCATCCCTCTTCTTACAAAGATTTTCCTACCTCATCAAATGGTCTTTGTGTTTTGTTGTGGATAAAACTTACATTATGTAGTGGCCATCTCTCTAATGATGAAGCTTTTCCTTGAAGGACAAGCATTTGACTATTGTCTGACCCGTACTAGAAGCATTTCTACTTGGTAGGGCAAAATAGAATTTAGGCACAGTTGTTAAAACTTCAAGGGTCATCTCAATCACACTATGAGATGTTTTAATGAGACTTTTCAAACTATTACTACGGTAATATTTTAAATGTAGTCATTTCCAGTTAATTCAGTACTAGGAAACACTGTGATTCTTATAAGCCAAATTAATTAGCAATGAAGTCATACATCAATTAATAAAGGTCCCTGAACACTCTACACATCAGCTACTCTCATGCCTTATTTCAAGAACAAACTTTTGGAGTAGAAGGAAGGATGTTGATAATCTTTTTAAGATTATATTTTTCCTTCCTGAAAAAGATACCTTTTCATATCTAACCATCTTCATTCAGTAAAGTTAGTTATGAATAGCTAAAGGAAAAAGCCAGAAGGCATCCTTGCAAGAATTGCTAAATGTAACTCATGTAGATAATAATTCATTCCAAAAGAAGAAAAGATGATATTGTATTCACATTTTGCTGCTTGTTCGGATTCTTTCTACCTTCTGCTAACTGCTAAGAATAATTAGAAATTTTTAACGTACAACTGATCAAGACCTAGGAGATCAGAATCCTCCTTCAACAGGCAATCGAGGAGGTCGGGATTAATTTGTTGCTTTAAAATGTGGAAATTACTCTCCATGTTTGAAAGCAGTATGTGGCACCCCTTAACTATATGATAAAAAGGGCCTTGAATCTCACTGTATGTGTGCGACATAAAGGATATCTATTTGGAAAGATTTAATGGGCCTAGAATAGAGGGTAATAGAAATTGAATTGGAGTAATTTACGTTGTGCACTGAAGAAGCTGGCCAGGGAAACTTCAAAGATTATCTCCCTTGAATGACTGAAACTGAACATTTTAAAGCCCTCTTCCTTTTACATGAAGCTAAATATCAATCAATTGATTCCTGAGTTTATCACCTTAAAGATTTTGCTATGAGAAAAGAGGCATGGACACAATGACTAGTGGGTAGGTAGCTAGCTGAAACAAGAGAACAATTCTGTTTAGACGATAGAAATAGAAATTCTTTCAGTTGACATATGAATCAAGTATTTGAAAAATAATCTTACCTCACTGATTTTAGTAGTTGCCCCCCAAAACCTGAATCTCCCCCTGTCTATGTTCTCCTAAAGAAATAGCACATTCTGATGGCTGACATTAGAAGGTATTCCATTTAGGTAGTAAATATTTCAGAACCATGTATTTCTCTTTTAACTGACTTCTATTATTGTTTCCAATTGTCCAGCAATCTTTTTTTTCCCTTACTTCCTAACACCCATAAAATGGAAGAGAGGGAGAAGAAGGAAGGAAGGAAGGAAGGAAGGAAGGAAGGAAGGAAGGAAGGAAGGAAGGAAGGAAGGAAGGAAGGAAGGAAAGTTCTGGTTCTTCTGGTTCTGCTTTCTTCACTTTGCATTAGTTCATTCAAATCTTTCCACGTCCCTTTAAAACTGTTTTTTTCCCTCATTTCTTGTAGTAAAATAGTTTCTCTTTTATTCATGTGCCACAATTTGTTCAGCCACCCACTGACTGATGGGCATCTTCTTCATTTCAAGTTATTGCCAACACAAAAAGAACTGCTATAAATATTTTTTATCAATAATATGGTGCCTTTTTTTCTTTCTTTGATCTCTTTGGAATATAGGCTTATACAGTTATTTAAAAGGAATGCACTATTTAGTAAATTTTTGTGTAGAATTCTAAATTACTTTCAGAATTATTGGTCCTATTAACAACTCCACAAACATGCCTCAGTATTATCAATTTCATGAAAAATACACATTTTATTTTTACCTTAATATAATGATACAAATAACACTAAAAAGCTTTCACCTCTTATATTTGTGGATCTTTACATTAATGGGGATAAAATGTTCACAATGACAAAATACCACCAATAAGAGGAAATGTTATTCAGTCAATGAAAAATAATTCTAACAAGCATTCAACTTAATGGAATAATCTGCTTCTTATACTGAAATATATATATTTGAGTCTATGCACTAAGCACTAAGAGAAATTTATGAATAAAATATTCAGAATGAGCCTCTGTTTTCTCTTGCTAAAAATTCTTTTGGGGAAAGAAACACACTCATGGAAAAAGTCTACTTTATTAATGTGGAATAACTCATTACTCTGTGGTTTAAAATGTCAGAATATATGTGGTAAAGAAGAACTTTTACACATTTTTTAAAAACTTAAGTTGCCTCAGTTACATATTATCATTCACTGGAACTGACTGATGTGCTTCCGCAGTCATTTCTTGTGTTCAATACACATGAGAATCTTTGACTAGCATGAAAAGTTTTATTTGAAGATATCTAAGTGAACTATGGAAAACAGTATATTGTGCAACTGAGAAAAACCTAGCTTGGTATTCTACAGCCATATTACCTTGGAGTATACTTTAACCATAGTGTATAAATGAACATGAAGGAGATGGATTTGTATTTGAATTAGATCCTCCTGGGGGAGGAAAATTGCCACTGTAATCATTCTGTCCCTTTTTCCTTTATCAGAATTGGAAACCCATTTAGACACTGCATTGGGATAGAGAGAATAATACTGCATTCCAATTCATGGTGGCTTAATGGCTTTCTTCATAGTCATTTTCTTATAGTTAATACTACTCTGCTCGTACCAGTCTAGCATTCCATTTCAGGTTCATCTGTCATTATCGTCATTGCAAAACACAATGCAGAGTTAATACATCATATAAAAGACTCTCCTTTAGCTGACTTAAAAGTTCTCCTTGTCATAAAAACTACTACCTAGATTTAACCAAGATATTTTATATTTAGCTATTTATGGGGATTCTGTTGAGATTTCAGAGCCAGGGTTCAGTTGGTGTTCGGATGACTTGGAGGCAAAGACTACAGAGACCAACCAGAGTATAAAATAATATGGAATTTTAGGCATCTAAAGTTAGAGAGGCACAAAGTGGGTGTGCCAGGAGATATTTGATACATGGGAGAAAGGGTAGAGGAAAAGGTCATGAAAGGTAATACCAGATAAGAACATGGCTGACATCAGGGAGTTTGGGCAGTGGATAATAAGGTTTCTATTTATCAGAATTGAGAGTTAGGGGCAGCACTTCTGGAGGAGGAGGCAATAAGATAGGATACTTAATCTCTGGGAATTTGAAGACTTTGAAGAAACTAGGTTTCAGCATGATGGGAAAAGAATCCAAATGTCCACTAGCTTGAATCAGCTTCAAGTTGGGAATTGGTCATTGAGATCACATGAGTACAGAATCGCAATTCTACCATTAAGGAGCAAAAAGTGCCACGCTAAGGGCATGTGCTGGGAGGGAGACAGGAGAAGAGGTCAAACTTGCCATATTTGTAGTTTTACCATTATTAATCATGTCAGATTCTCCCACAGGACATGATGATGTCAAGGGATACCTTATGAGATTTCTCCTTCGAGTGGCTCTACTTTCACCTAAGTTATCTAACTGACAAACCCGAGGTGTTATCCCCAGCTAAACTTGGAAGTACATAGATTACAAGGCTAAGAGAATGGACCATTTTATTTACAGATTAAAGCAAGTAAGTAGGTCTCACAATTTAGTGTTTAGAAAATAGCATCATCCCGTCTTTCTATGCAATTACCCCCCAGAGGTCCATAAAGTCTCTGTCATTTGTAGCTGTGTCCTGGATAGGGCTCCCAGCAGATCTCATTTTATCTACCATGACTCCTCAATACTAGTTTCCTACTGTGGCCCTCATGGTCATTCCTTATCAATGTTCCCTTCAACAGTTTTTACTTTCTTACCTTCCTGCGCTCAGTGCTATGTCAGCACTTCCTGCGAGTTTTAGTGAGTTAGTAGAACTCCCTGATATCACTCCCCTCCAGCATACTTGCATCATTTTAGGACCAACCGGGAGATGAATTCAAATTATTTGAGCACTAATTCTCTTCTTCGTTAGGGAGATTTGGAGGAAGAGCCCAGAATGATGGCACTAAGAAAGAAAAAAACGCAACACCCAAGCAGAGAGGTTAAAGAGAGCAACCAGAAAAGAGATCCGGAAATAGGAGAGAGAATAGTCAGATAGGAAATAGGAGATGAAGAACAGAGAAACTGAAATAACAAAGACAGGATAGTGTGAATAAATGGGCAGTCAAAAAAAGTACTGGGTTATGTGGAGAATAAAGAGCACATGAAGGTCAAAGTGCCAGCTTTCTCTTTCTTCTTCAAGGGATCAGCTTTTCAGAAGTCAGAACCATACAAGGTGTAGTCAGTGCTGAGCTTCCCAAAGCACAGCTGCTGAAATGCATTTCATCTGAACAGGGACTTAATTAGTATTACTCCCAGCTTCTCAATTACCTCTACCTTGAGTACTTAAAAGATCAGGGATCAACAAAAATATTTACAAGCTCTGTATATACCATATTTTCTACAGGTGAGAAATAACCCAGAACTGATTAACCTATGATCTCTTTCAATTTTTTCAAAAGGTTTAAGTAAATTAGGTGGTAAAAAAAATTAGGAATCTGTTATCTATCTTTCCAAGTCTAAGTGAGTCAGCAAGGGATAGTTAGGTCTAAAACATACTTTTCTTATATGCATTTCTTTTTAAAAAGAAATTTTGTAGATAATTTAGAGGTGAGCAAAGGGGAGAGAAGAAATGTGTGTTTCTGTATGGCTGAAGAAGGTCAGGGCCACACTGAAAAATTTAGTGGTTCAGTCAGGAATAGGTTTAATTAACATCTACATTCTGAAGGGCAGATCAATGCAAGCTGGAACTGATGGAGCAAGAATCCTGGAAAAGGGTCAGAAAAAGCCTCTAGGCAAAACCTAGGCATTTGTCTAGATTAGTGGTCTTTGAACCCTTTTGATCTCATAGGTTTTTCAAGAAGACATTTTTGGGTCAAGGTCCTCAGTAGATATAAGATAATGATATTTTAATGAAATCAATATGATTAAATTTATCTTTTTTCAAAAATCTACATCTTTGAAGGATTGCACATACTAACATCATATGTTACTGTTTGATTAACATAGCTAATTTAGCGGGGGAATTTGTTTTTAAAGATACTTTTTATTGAGATATATGTAATAAAACAATCAAATACTAATTTTTAAAAATCCCATCAGTGAACACAACAGATTTTCAGAAAGTATCATGTTTCCCTAATTGTAAATAGAAGTGCAAAAACAAGCCACAGTAAATTGTGTATTTCAAATAAAGAAAAAAATATTTAATATAAATTCCTTCTTTTTTTCTTTTCATGATATTTCTTAATAGATGGTATCATACTTTAATTTCCTATTCAGGTTTGGATATTTTAGTTGTGCTTTTGTATGAGCAGGAGGTCATTTTGGCTAAATCAGAAGGAATAACATATAAAATATAATAATTATCAATAACATATATACATACATAAAACATATAATAATTGTGAAACTTAGTTAAGGACAGGTAACAAATGGATTTTAAGTGCCAAACAGAGGTGTTTATATTTGACTCTAGAGCCCATGTGGAGCCATTGGAGTATTCTGAATAGAAGGTTGCAGTATCAGACATCTTGCTTGGTAGTGTTCAATTGTGTCCAATTCTTTGTGACCCCATTTGGGATTTGCTTGGCAAAGATACTCGCGTGGTTTTGTCATGTTCTTCTCCAGCTTTTTTTACAGATGAAGAAACGGAGACAAGTTAAGTGACATGGCCAGTGTCAAACAGCTAGTAAGTGTCTGAGGCCATATTTTTTACTCAGAAAGTTGAGACTATCCACTGTGCTCCCTAGCTGCCCTAAGATCATATCTACACTTTAGCAAAATCACTTTATCAGTTGTGTGATAAATGATTGGAATATTGAGAGGCTTGAGGCAAAGAGATCAATTACGAGACCATTATAATAACCCAAATGAGAGGTGATGAGGGGCTGAACATAGTAGTTTTATGAGTATGGAGAAGAGGAGGAATTCAAGAGCTGTTGTGAAGATAGAAATGTAAGATTTGGTAATTGCTTGGATTTGTGGGGTAAGTGAATTAACGATGTGTAGCATGAAGCTGAGTTTGTGAACTTGAGTGACTGAAAGGATGGTTGTGCTCATAATGAAAGAATAATATGGAAGAGGGATGGGTGTGGGGGGAGAAAGACATATAATGAGATTTATGATGTAGACTTCAATGCATCTGTGGCTTTCCATTGGGTTACCTACTCTATCCTGTTCAAATTGAAAAGAGGATGGGCAGGACTTTTACTTGTAAAGTCAAGAGCACAGAGCCAAGAGCAAGGGTACCTGCAGTAGCCAAGAGATGATTTAGGAGGCAAGGATTAGGTACGCTATGGATGGGTTTCCAATGGCACTTGCAAAACTATTGCTGTATGTGTAGGAGAGACACTGGGAACTTGCACTGTGGCAGGAGAGGGTATAACAGGAATTATTGGAGAAGAATGAAGGGTAGACTTGATTATGTTGGATTCAGGGCTCATAACTGGCTATGGTAAAAAAGAGGGGAATGCCACTCAGCTTCTCTCACATGTATTAGTTAATCCTATAACCCTTGGGGACATATTCCAGCCTCTGCCTCAGCACTGAAGACCAAAGATGTTGAGAGCTAGTGCCTCTAGTTAGTGACAATGTATGTGACTGACAGATACATGCTTCTTTTAAGTCCTTATTCTAAGCCACATATTTCATAACTTAGAGAGTAAACAATATGTTGACTGTTGTCTAGTGACAGGTATCTGAGGGATAAGCATAAAGTTTTGGAGGAATCTTTAAAAAGTTTCTATAAGGCCTAACTACAACTTCAACTTCTTTTAGAGATTAAAATACTGTATTTCCTTTCTAAACTGAGCCATTGTAGAATAGTCATGTATATTCATTCTCTTGCTTTTTGTCCCCAGACATTTGGCAATATATAGAATGATTTTTTTCCTAGCAGAGTATGGATTTATGTGATCTGTGCAAGAATTTTTATGAAAAGGCCAATAAAAATCATGTCACCATTAACATTTATTCTGCCCTTTTCTGTGATAAACCTTGGGATTGCCTCCCTAACCTAGCTAGCTTTTTGCCCTGTAGTTTGAGATAGAATAGATGGTTTGAATAAGGCATACTTTCCCCTCTATTAACTTATTTGTAGAAGATGTTTTCCATTCAGTGTTTAACCTTAATCAAAATGAAGAAATTGGGAATAGAAGAGGGGAAAGGAATGACTTACATGGCAACACATGTTAACAGCCAGCTAAGGCGTTATCAGTATGGTAGTAAAAATAGTGTGGGTTTGGGTGTTAGAGGTCCTCTGTTTGAGTCCTTCGACCTTCTTACTTTGTGAACCTGACTTAATTTCTTAATTACTCAGAAATAAAGTTTCATCATCCACAAATTCGAGAACAATTCTTATACTTCCTCTTTCATTTGGTTTCTGTGAAGCTTAAATGAGATACTTTATATTAAGTACTTTGTAACTGTAAAGTAGTATATAATTGTGGCATTTTATTAGTGACTTTTTTACTTTGAGCCTACATATCTTATTTTCCTTTATGAGATATTATGAATTTATAGTTCTAATTTGTTTCAGAATATAAGAAATTTAAATAATGTGCTAGATTTTGGTCAGGTGCTGGAAAGGTGATGCTGAAATGCCATCCCAGCAAGCCCCTTAACGTTGTCACTGATACATCATCAAGTTTGAAAAAGCAAAAACAGTTATAGCATGTGAGAGTTGGAAAGAGCCATAGAAGCAAATTAGTCTAACCCTCTTTACAGATGAGGCAATTGAGAAATGGGGCATATAAATGGCTGGCATAGTATGGTACTATTTAGATATTCTCTCTAGCAGTGCAATCACAACTTATCCAAACTTTCTCATCCTGGGAGACTTTTATTCCAATCTTTGTGTAAATCTTCCATACTAAGGTCTACCTAACTTACTAAGGACTTTCTTGACATGGCAGGAGCATCAGCAACGTATGGAAGAGATCTCCCTGAAATACCGTGTTCTCAATACATAATTTATCTTCTTTTTCTAGGCATGCAATTCTCTAAAAATATCTTTTTATATCACAACTCCTGCACAGCTGTTTTTTGGCATTACGTTGCCACTCAACAAACTCCCACCATATACATACATACATACATACATATATACACACACACATACGTTTACATACCTACACATATACATACACACATATATGCATATCTTTTCTCCTTTATGCAAATTCAAAATCTTTAATTTTTCTGAATGCATTATTCTATGCTTCACAACCACATAACATTATTAGAAGAATATTTATATTAAAAATTGGAAAGATTTTTAAGGGGATGGCTCATGTCATTTTAGCTCCCTATACAATTTTTAATTCAATCCAGGTTATTCAATTCAAATTCTTCTATTCAATTTTGGGGCTAATTCATAATTCATCTGTGATCTCTAAGACATTACAGGAATGGAGTGGAGATTAATTACAGTAAACACATCTATCACTTTAAGGTTTGCAAAGTGTTTCATGTACATTATTGCATTTCCCCCCACATCATTATAAAGGAGATATCATTATGATCCCAAGTACTTTTTTTTAGGTGAGGAAGCTAAGATTCAGATTAAATTGCTTGGCCAGGATCACACTGCCAGTAAGAATATGGGATAGTATTTCAATGTAAGTCTTCCCGATGTCAAGGCCAGAGCTACCTCCGTAAGATATTTCAGGTGTTCAAGTCCTAGTCCAGTGAAATATCTATGTAGGTACTCAATAAATGAATGTAAATCTGGCTAAAAAAAGTTCAAGAGAAAGAAGCACAGAACCTTTATTTCCTTACAATACACCTTCAGGAATAATTTAAAATTCAGTCATATCTTCTAGTTCTACATGGGCTAGTGTGTCATATTTGTGGACTAGTAGATAATTCCACGACAGAAAGAATATTTTTATTATTGTTATTAGAAGAAGCATGAGTAATAAATGTAAAAAAAATTTCAAGTTTCTAATTTCTTGAGTCATGTTCACATATACAGGAATAAATAATTTCCTGAAAATTATGTATTTTAAGGCGCTCTCTGTCAGCAATACGCCATTACACACCATGCTTCACCATTGTCAGACAGTGACTTGAATTTTATTCCATGAGTGTCATTCTTAAAATGACTGCCCTTTTTACAGTATTCAAGGAGCTTGGTGATTTCTGATAACTTGATGTTTCTTTAGTTCAATAAATGTTATCAGGCATTCTTTGACTGCTTCTTATTGCATCAACTTTAATTAGCTTTTGATTACTGTTAATTTCACAGCATTTTCCCTTTAATAAGTTGCATCAAAATGCTTTCATTTTAGTTGCATCAAGTTTAATTAGTTTTTGAATCTCAGCTCTGTTTCTCTTTCCCTTTTTAGTAAAAAAAAATGACAACACCCATTTTTTTTCCCCAAGGATACCCATGACTTACAAATTGATGTTCATGCAGACACTTTCCTTGAATTCTTAAATGCTGAATATGTTGAATTGTGGCTTTTTCACTTGAATCCTCAGTGAGAGCAGAAAAGAGGGCTTTTACATAGAATTGCTTTAAATGACATCAGGACACTCAAGTTGAAGTTACTATCTATGAAGCAAGGCAGTTAGAAAACACTTCCTTTAATGCAACTGACATTCTGATAGGCCCCCCCAAGACAAGGAAAGGGAAACACATGGATCTTGAAAATCCTCCCTCCTCTACCCATTGAGAAGGCAAACAATGTGATATCAATTATACACGTGAAGTCATGCAAAGCATATTTCCATACTAACAATGTTGGGAAAAACAAATACAAAAACAAGAAACATAAAGAAAGTGAGAAAAAAAAAAAAAGTATGATCCAAACTGCACTCAGTTCATTAGTTCTTTCCCTGAAGGTAAATAGCTTTTTTATGATGGGTCCATTGGAATTATCAGGAATCATTGCATTGATATAGTAGCTAAGTCTTTCACAATTGATTGTCCCTATAATATTGCTATAACTATGTAGAATGTTCCTCTGATTCTGCTCATTTCCCTTTGTATCAGTTCATAGAAGCCTTCCCAGGTTTTTTTTCTGAGACCCTAACCCTAACCCTAAATGTTTTCCCACAGAGAAATAGTATTACATCATAATCATTCATATACCATAATTTGTTTAGCCATTCCCCAATGGATGGACATTCCCCCAATTTTCATTTCTTTGCTACCACAAAAAGAACTGCTATAAATATTTCTGGACAATCAGGTATTTTTTTTCCATTTTCTTTGCTCTCTTTGGGATAGAGACCTAGTGTAGTATTGTGTTAACAACTTTTATAATACTACCTAAAATGAATCTAACTGAATTTTGCAAAAAAATATTATAACCTTTTTGGATTTGAGTTTTATCATTTATAAAATGAGGTCTTTGAGATCTCTTCCAAATCTTTCAGTAATTCTGTGATCTAATGACTACAGTTGGGCATTGAGTTTTCCATGGCATAAATATTGTCTGTATTTTTAGATTTTACTCAGATGTAGGACTAAAATAGTTACAATGACAGTACATCTTTCTTTTGATTTTTATTCATAAATATAAACCTCTTCCTAGTTCTTCAGACAAACATCTGATTAGTGTTTATAATTGAGATGAAAACAAATATCCCCTTTAAAAATTGCATGTGGCATGTGATTGAGCACCAAAAATAATGTGAATTTTGAATTGTTTTGTAAATAAATGTCAAAAATATTTTGAGTGATTGTAAAACAGATGTCTAATCACACAACAAATTCGATTAATTTATATTATTCTTTATTGCGAGTAGGAGAGCCATCACAGGAAAAATATACAGTGGAAAAAGTGGATTCAAACAATTCTCAAAATCATTCATTTCTGGAATTTCATTATAGAAGGCTCACTTTAGGAAAGAGTGTACTCAGTAGCCAGTCTTAAAAGTACATTCTTTGTAACCAGGTGGAGAGAAGTGAAGGAAAGAACTGTATCAGAACAAAATGAAACGTATGAAAAAGAGCCAGATTTAAAGTCTGTGATGGGAGACATGAAAAGTATTAGGTTTCTGAGTTCTATAGTTTTCCATTCTCTTAATTGGATTTTATATATTTTCTATTTTCTAACTAAATTGAATTTTATCATATAATTATTTTCAATGGCAGCTAGAGAGTGAAGTAGATAAAATATTAGATCTGGAGACACAAAGACTTGACTTAAAATCTGACCTCACACATTTACTATAATTCATTCAACCTCTGTTTGCCTCAGTTTCCCTATCTGAAATGTAGGAATAATAATAGCACCTACTTCCCAGGGTTATGAACATCTCTCAAATGAGACAATAATTGCAAAGCATTTAGCACAGTGCCTGACAAATAGTCCTACATAAAAGCTATTATTAGTATTAGTGTTATTGAGATTAGTATTCAGGATTTAGAATTAGTGTTTAGAATGATAATATTCTAGCTAGTGTAGGTAGGGAATTTTTAGCATACAATAGTCTCATGTTACTGTTTGCAAACTAGATTATTTGTGAAATTGTAGTTTCTTTTTAAAAATTAATTGTAATTTCAGTTTATTCAATAGAGTAAACCCCTTCCATCAGTAGCATATTAAAAAGTTTGCCTGTATTTCATACACTCTTTTCTTTAATTGCTTTGATACACATGTTTTCCAATCCTGCAGCTGCTGCAAAGGTTAAAAAAAAGTCCACATGAAAATATCCACAATGAACCGTCATGATTAGTGCCTTCTGCATATTGCTCCAGAGAAAAGCAAATTAGTGCTGGAAGGAAAATCTGTTCAGGGATGTCCCATACTGCTAGTGTAATGACCTTTCCCCACCAGAGTATTGAGCAGAATATATCCATTGTGAGTTTGTAAATGGTTGTAGCTGCCAGGCTCATGAGAAGAGGAAAAAGTTGAAATAATAGGAAAAATAAAATGTTCTGCCTGAATGCAAGTTATGGCTGGCTGGCTGTTTTTCCTCAAATATTTCCCAGTTAATGTTGCCCTTCTGGACCAGGACATCTATTATTATGTTAAAGATTGGTAACAATGACCATGTTTCATATTTAGAATGCTGTCATGTTTCCTGTTGGGTCAAATGGTAATTCCTCAGAGAAACTACTTATACCTTTTTTGAATCTAAAAATATTTTATTAAAATATATAAGCTAGTGTCATATGAAGTCTAATGGACATGACCACATGTTTTCTGTTGGACAAGAGAAGAAAGCAGAAATGTTGACACACCCTTTACTTTAAACACAATATCACAACTCCCTGGTGGAAAATGTTGATTAAAGTGAATACCCTGTAGGTCTTCTAATTCAACTTCAATGCTGTCTTTTTCTATTCTACCCAGAGATTCTTTATTGTATAAACAGTAGTAGCTATTCTCTAGTTCCTGAAAGAGGCTGAAAAGTAAATAGAGATAATAGATTTTTTTTCCTATTCATATACATTGAAGGTTTATAGGAGAATGTGGACAAGAATCTTTTGTTATAAGAAATGTTTATTATATATAATGCCTTTACTAGCACAATTAATAATTCAATATCTAATGAGTAATGTTTATCTAAGAATGCCTCCCAAAATATCTTAAATGGATATAATGATGATGATATCAACTCCTTTAGAGAATTAAAAAATCTAAAATAGTCATACAATGGGAGCATATATATATACATATATATGTATACACACATACATATACACACACTTTACTATTCAGAGAAAACAAATATATAAATTTTTCTTGTATAAAAATGAGACTCTCTTCGGAGTGGGAGACAAGGATAACTATTGAATGGGGGCAGGATTTAGGGAATATAACCATGAAAATTCTATATCTAAATCAAACACATACAGTAAGTATTTAACATGTGTATGGGAGTTCTCACTGAAGAGTTATCCTCGCAGTATCTGTTAAATGCTGCAGTATGGAAAAATATTATAAAAAATTATTTTATTTAATTTTGCACATTTATATAGGGCTAATATACTGCTGCATGATGGTAGGTATTTAGATATTAAAATTATTCCATAAATAAGGTACATATAGTCTATTCAGATTTCTTATATGCATTTATGGATATGGAAATCAACACATCTGAATTATGATCTTCCATCCCCAAAGTAAAGGCAATTAGTTCCTTGGACATCAGCTGTCTACTTCTATTTTTTTTTCCTCTCATAGGAATTATCATTGGTACTAAGATGATTATATTAGCTACTGTCATGGAGGGAAATGCAGCATTTTCTATGAGGGAAATTAAATCCTTCCTTGTTTGGTTATTTAAAATAAGATTCAACTCCAACATTTACTTGGGTAAAATAAAATCCCATAATGTAAAAGGCTTATTTTATTTCTTTTAACTTAAGAATTTAGAAATGGGAGGTAGTGAGGCAAAGAACAGGAAGGAATGTGCTGAATAACTGTTTCAGGTAATATCATTAATAAACATTTAAGCTGGCTTTTGTCCCAAACCCAGCAGTGTATTTGATGATCACCTTAATGTTCCTGGTAAACAACAGAAGCTAAAACTCCAGGAGCAGGTCTAATGCAAAAATGTTTCATAATTTTTCGAAAATTAAGTTCAAGGAAAAGTTTTAGATGCTTGTCTCCTTCAGAGAATGAAGCTGACATGAAAATCAGAAAAATCAGAACAACTTTCCCTCTCCCCACCCTTCAGCCCTCTCCCACCCAAAACAAAACAAACAAACATAGAGAGAAACCTACCAGGATTCCAGATTGCATTTTTTAAAAAGATTCCTTTCTCTGGTTATAATAATAAACATTATTTTAGCTATTGTACACACTGGGAAACATTCTCAGACAAGTAAAGTGACTTGTTCATAGTTAAAAAGCTAATAAATGTTGAGTCAGAATTTCTACCTAAATCTTTTGAGTCCAAGTCCAAAACTCGCTTCACTAATTTTCATTATTGTATTTCACTAGTTTATTTATCTTTAACAAAATTCAAAGTGCAACATGGTGTGTTGGATGCGTGGAGAATAAGAAAGACCTGGGTTCAAGTGTCACCTCTGACACAGACTGACTGTGTGACCCTAGACAAACTACTTAATCTTTCAGTGCTCCAGATAATTTTCTAAAATAAATGGCAATTACAAACAACAAGAAATAAAGTTTTAACCTGCATTGAGTTTCCTCCCCTAGAAATTCCTCATACCTATGTCCATTCTCTATTCCCATAAAAAAATGAAATGAATACTACAGTCTATATTTCTGCCTTCTTCCCTTCTTTCTCTCTTCCAAATCAAGGAAGCCTCATCCCAAATGTGTTTTTATTTGGATTTATGGTTTTTAGTTCCTCCAGTAAATCAGTTTCAACCAACCCTGTCTGTATCTTTGGGCTAACTGCCTTTTGCTTTTTCCATTCTGCAGGGTTTTCTATGTTGTCCATTTGGATAAGGAATTGAGGGTAGTTTAGTACATTTCCTCTATTACAAAGTTATGAGAAAAAGCTAGATGGAAATGGTCAGCAAATGTAAATATTCTCTAAGTCACTCCTATCTTCAGATACTAATAATTGAGACACCTATGAAAATTGTGATTCTGGCTCTACCTTTTTTGAGCTTTGAAAAACTAGGATTTAGGGGATTTGAGGACTTAGCTGAATTCTAGAAGTGACTTTATGTGTTTCTTTTTCAACATTTTTCTCAAAAATAAATGTATTCCATTTACCTAGTACAAAAAAGAACCCAAAAATCTAAAACAGAAATAATGGATATGAAAATTATATGAGACATGTAAGTAAATGTTTGGATAATATAGATATAAGGGGCTTTTTTAAGGGCAGAAACAAAACCCTCCAAAATAAAGCAACAGAACAGAAAAGAGGGTGTTGTATAGAAATTAAATTAAAATTTTTGATTATAATTATATTCCTAACAGTATAATAACACATTCTTCAAAGTTGTGAAAAGCCAGCCTGTTTATCAATGAATAAAGTCAATACAAGGGTTTTGTTATCTTGCTATACGTAATTCATTGTAGTAAAAATACATTTTTTTGGTCGAAAATTCCGAAATTATAACCTTTATTCATCAATTGAGAATATAAACCTCAACTGAAGTACTACTCGGAAGCTAAATTGTGCTGTAAAGATGATCTTGAGTTCTGTGAAGCTAAGCAAGGTATGGCTTGTTCAAGCTAGCTGGAAAAATCAAGTAATCAACTATTTCACTGGAGAATCAATCTAGCTAACTTGAACCAGTCTCAAGGTGATAGATAAGATTTTGCACACATCTGTTAAGTCAATCTATGTAGGGCAGAAAGAACTTGGGACAGATGATAATTAACCTACATCAGTCAGATAAAATGTGTAAAAGTGATGAAATTCTAAGACTTTATAGAACCTTTACCTGAGTCAATATGAAACACTGAGGCCAAGTGTAGCTTTTTTCTGACTGGAATCCCCCAGCTTTTTGAATTGTGTCTTCTTTTGCTGCAGGTCAGACATTTGCATACTCAGTGTTTTCTCTAGGAAAATTTTGCTAAGTGATATGAAGCAAGTTAAGAAAATTTGATCTGATAAAATCTCTGAAATTTAATAAGTTAAACTCAGTGTTATATTATGGCACTTTAGTAAGAGAAGGAATAGGGCATGTAAAAGAGTGTGGAAATAAAGCAGAGTACCATTACATATTAAAAATATATACTTATTGGAACAAAGTGGTATGGTGTAGTGATAGAAGCCTGGCATGGTAATCAGACCTGAGTTCAAATCTCATCTCTGACTAATTAACTCTAGTAGAGTTTCTTTGAGACTTAAGCAATTTGACTTTTGGTCTTTTGGAAGGTGGTGATCTTCTTTAATAGGAGGAATTCCCAGACTGACAAAATCATGGTTCTTGATGAATTGACATTTTCTTTTTTAAGTATATCCAGGAAACAAAGTAGGAGAAAATGACGATTAGCAATTGAGTGAAGAAAGAATAGAAAGAGTCTCAAATCATCATAGGTGCATCGGGGAGTACTAGACATAAAAGAGAAACTAGATTAGGAGGCTGAAGAATAGATCAGAAGCCTATCACTAAGGAAAAATGTAGTAAAGAGTGAACGAGAACTTCAGTTAACTGGACATTTGCCTGGAGAATCTCCCTGTCTCTTTCTTTGTTTCTGTCTTTCTGTCTCTGTCTCTCTCACTTTTCATTAATTATATAGGTTGTCTAAAAGATATCTCATTCTTCAACAGTTGGAGTAATGGGATTCTCACCAAGGAAAACAAGGAAAAAATGGCTATTGAAATAGAATTGTGGTAATCTTGGGATAATAAACCACTCAAGCACAGACTTTGTACAGAAAAGAAATTTAGCTTAGTTTGACATATGTGCTAAATTTTTGGAGAACAAATTTCAAAGGCTTTAGAGAAAGCATAGGCATGATCTGATGTACTACAATTTCATAGAGAAAATCATGTCAGAAATGGTTAGAAATTCTTGGTAATGAAATTATGAGGATATAAAGAGACATAAGTATAGTGAGAGAGGGAAAAAAGTAGCAATTACCTAAACAGGTCAGTGTTAATGGAGTTCATTTAAAAGTCATTCAGAGAAAGTAAAAATAAATAATGGCAAAAAAAGGTTTAAAATAAAAACATTGGGTTGAAGCTGTGAAGTGAAGAATGAGCTGAAGGTTACAATGTGTACCAAGAACGGAAAAGAAATCAGCTATTTAGTAGGAAAAGAGAAAGAATAAATAGATGACTTATTCAATGATAAATATGTTCTGAGTACTCTGTTAAGTAATAGGGATACAAATACAAGTAAGGTCAACATTACCTGTCTTCAATTAGTTTGCATTCTAATAGGGAAAAAAAACACAGATAAGGGAGAAATGGTTACAGAGGAATGTTTGGATAGAAAAAACAGACTACATGGTAATTGGAAATAGAGCAAATGATTTGGAAGCACATAGGTTGCTCAATGGAGAGAGCACTACGCTTAGAATCAACAAAATGCAGATTCACATTTGCCCATGGACAGTTACTTATTAGCTGTATGGTTCTAGGCAAGTCACTTAACCCAAGTCTGCCTCAGTTTCTGCAACTATAAAATTGGGATTATAACATTACTTATTTCTTTTTATTTTCATTTAGTATTGTAATTTTTGTAGTTAGGATTTTAACATTCTTTTTTAAAGCTTTGAGTCCAAATTCTTTACCTTCATCCTTCCCCAAACCCCTGCATTGAGAAGGCAAGCAATTCAACATAGGTTATACATGTATAGTCATGGAAAACATATCCATAGTAGCCATGTTGTGAAAGAAAACACAGACAAAAAACCTCAAGAAAAATAAAGTAAAAGAAAAAGTATTTTTCAATCTGTATTCAGATACTGTCAGTTCTTTCCCTGGAAATGGATAGCATTTTTCATCATAAATCCTTCAGAGCTGTCTTTGTTGTATTGCTGAAAATAGCTGTCCATCACAGCTGATCATCTTACAATATTGATGTTACTTTGTACACAGTACATTTCTCTTTGCACCAGACCATACAAGTCTTTCTAGTTTTTTTGAGAGCATCCTTCTCATTTCTTATTCCATTCCATGATGCTCCATGATGGAGGATTCCATCATAGTCACATACCACAACTTGTTGAGTTACTCCTCAGTTGATGGCTATGTCTAATTCTTTACCCCCAGAAAAGAGCTGCTATAAATATTTTTGTAAGTATAGGTCTTTTTCCCTTTTTTAAAAAAAAAAAGTCTTTTGGAATGTTGACTTGGTAGTGGTACTGCTAGTTCAAGGACTATGTACAGTTATAGCCCTCAGGACATAGTTCCAAATTTCACTGCAGAATGGTTGAATCAGTTCACAACTCCATCAACAATGCATTAATGTCTCATTTTCCTCACATCCTCTTCAAAATTTAACATCATTTATTTCATAGCATCGTTGTGAAGAGCAAATGAGATACCTATAAAGCAACACAATGTCTGAAACATATTATGTGATTAATAAATGCTTGCTCCTTTCACTTTCCCATTCCACTTTCCAGGAAGAGTAGTTTTGATTTGATTGCCATTATGCAGTTAGAGGCTACTACCTTCAAGGCATGGAGATTACCCGCAAGATAATCAGAGTTGGGATAGGATCACTATTTGGGTTGGATAGGACAATTATGACATGATACAGTGAAGGAAGAGCTACTGAATTCTTCTTGTGATTATGCTTCCTTTGTCAAGGAAAATGAACTTGGTATTAGAAAGGATAAAAACTCCCTAATAAGGTGCTGAAACTTAATATAAGCTGATAAATGATAAAAGAACTAGTTGCTTTTGATTAGCTAAAGTACCTTAAACTAGAGAGACTACTTCTAAGAACGCAAAAGAATGCTGCTACGATTGATGAGCTGATTTCAGTGATATTTGCAATATCATGGAGGTTGAAAGAAAGGCCATAGGATTGCATAAGGGATAGAATTATCAAATTCTACTTTCTTCCCTTTTGTGAAAACAAGGATATTTGTCCCTTTACTTTTTTTGAAATGGCACATAGAAATGACACAGCTTCCATTTGCCATCATTTTGCAAATGTAATTGACCATACTTCAATTTCTAGCAAAACTTTAGAACATCTTTAAAGGATAGTTAGTGAATATATGGAAAGACAGATGCTCACAAATATTATGAATGAGTGCTTAGTGAACATCTAGAAATCATCTGATTTATCTCTTTTTTTTGACGCAGCCCTCCCTCACTCAAAACAAAGTCAAGTGCAAGTCATGTCATCATTTCTCTCATGGCATGGTCTTCTTTGGCAACAAAGGACGAACACAATCTTACACCAAAGACAGTTTAGTAATAAATTATTTTTCAGTAATACTGGCACAATTTTTTAAAGTTTCGCATAATGGTAGCACCCCACTTTTTTTTTGCCAAATATTTGCATAAAATCTGTGACAATTATGCAGTTAAATACAGTACTAGGTGTGTGACCCTGGACAAGTCACTTAACTCTGCTTGTACCAGTTTTCTCATCTGTAAAAATAATTTAGAGAAGGAAATGGCAAATCACTTTAACACGTTTGCCAGGAAAACTCCAAGTGGGGACAAGACGGAACAACAACTACGTATAAGGTGCTTGTATTTGCAACCCTGTTCCTTAACATGATCGCCACATTATAACCAGCATGGGCTAAATCAAATAACAGTTCAATAGGTGTAAGTGTAAAAGTTTCAAACCCAGGTTCAAAAATTGAACTTGGAAGAGTAAGCTGGGCGAGACTTGCCTAGTTTGTCGTAAGAGATTTCAGGGGTTTAGTGAAACTATAAGTAGAACAAAATTTAATGTAATCTTAGGCTCCTTTTGAAGAAGCCTAGCGTTTAGGTCTAGTTCGATAATAATTCTTTTGTACTTTGCTCTGGTTAGGTTATCTCTGGAATACTGTGTTTAGTTCTGGATAGCACGCAGAAGGGGATAACCGGGATAGTAAAAGTCTCCAGATTCTGCTATATGAATAACATTATAAGGAATTTAGGATATCATCCAAGAGAAGAGAGTCGGGAGGTGGGTAGTGATACTTTTCAAACTGTGAAAAAGACTTTGGCATTTTAGTAGATTGAAAATTCAATATGAAATGGTAATTGGATCTGGTAGCCACTAAAATTAATCTGTTCTTAAGTTTAACTAGCAGAATTAGTGTACAGAACAAGGAAAATGATAAACACCGGGAGCTCTAGCTTTCCCAGGTTATATTCTGGAATATCATGACCAATCTTGTCACTTGTGACTTTTGGGGGGTAGGAGAAACAACTCTCAAAGAGGCTCCCTGAAACTGCAGCAGGCTTATAGTCTGTGCCCATGTCCAGGGGTCAGGGGAGGCAATCACCACACTAATAAAAGAATGTATTCTTAAAATATTGAAGCATTCTCAACGTATGTAAGATCATCTACGCAGGACAGCAGTTTGGAGTCTTTACTGCTCAGCTCTGGAAATCTTTGAAGCAATTTTGTATTTTATACTTAACTCTTTCTGCTTCATTTTACCCCATATCTTTAGATTGTATATTTTGTAATGGTTAAATTTAGTCATTTTTTAAGTATTCTGTAGTGCTGTAGTATAACAGTACTGCAAAAACAGACCACTGTTTTCATTTTACCATTTAATTTTCTTGTTTAGGATCAGTTGAATTCTTACTTAGAATTGGTTAAACTTTTTCATTATACAGCAGACAATTCATTTTCCCCCATCTCTTTGAAATTACATTTTGACACCAAGATGATTGTTTTGATTGTGAAGAACTAGTTCCATAACATCAGTTATTCTCTAGATAAAAACATTAAGTAAAATGGCTTATAGTTTTAGTCAAAATGGGTAAATTTTCTGTGAAAAGAATAGTTTGTCCCTAATAGCCCCTTCTTAGAACTAAAACCTGATGCTATTTAATTTAGGTACTGTCATTTCAGGCAGCTGGGTGGCAGTAGAGCATTGGGCCTGTAGTCAAGGTGACCTGAGTTCAAATGCAGCCTTAAAAATTTACTAGCTGTGTGACCCTGGGCAAGTCACTTAATCCTGTTTTTCTCAATTTCCTCATCTGTAAAATGAGATAAAAAAAGGAAATGACAAACCACTCTAGCACCTTCGCCAAGAAAACCACAATACAGGTCACAAAATGAAAACAACTATATAAGTCTATCATCTTACTTTTTAGTATTTTATTGCTTAGGGGAAGAGATCAGGTATAGAAGTGACCTTCCTAAACCTCTATTACAACCTCCATTATAATATTTGTATGATATCATGGATAGAGAAATGACTTTAAAACCAGAAAGGCCTGTATTCAAGTTTTACCTCCGACACATATTGACTATATGATCCCAGTTAGCTCATTTAACCTTTGAGACTACTTTTTAAGGCAATGAATTGTGTGTGCATATATGTATGTGTTTTTATGTATGTATGTATATGCCTGTATGCATATAATAATGGAAGTATGTTACCCACACGTGTTAATGCACAGCCACACATATATGTATATGCATATCACCATCTATTTTTCACAATTAGCAAGATAATTCTTACTGTTTGCAGTTGCTAATATTATTTCCAATAACTAATTACTTTGTGAGGAAAACAGCTGGATTTTTTCATTACTTTATTTCTAACAATGCTTTTAAAAGTACCCTTTTCATCTTTAATCTGATTTTTAAATATAAATGAAATACGTTCAAACTGAGAAATGTTGTTTTAAAAAAAAACCAAAAACAGATATGGAGGATTTTAAAAGTGGTGCCCAGGAAGTTAAAATATAAATTTATTCTGGTCAATAATAATGGTCATATTTCATTTTTCATTTTCTGTTCTCACATTTGTAGGTTTGCAGGTATCCCTTGGATACAAGCATATAAAGGTTTCCTCAGTTCTTACTTGTAAAAGAGTTTTATCCTTTTTTTGGTTTTTCTTGATACTCCATGTCTGCTTGTCCCTGCAAATATGGTGTTGAAATTGCTGTTCTCATCTCCTCCTCATTGATATTCCTTGGCTGGACAGGTGCTTTAGGGTCAAATTATAGCTCATTCAACCAGAGCTGTGCTATGAACAGTCATCTGCCTCAGGTAAGCTCCTGCAGTTGAGATTTGCAGGACTGCTATCTGTGATTACATGGAGTTCTTATATTTCCATCCAGCATTATTCGTTTGATACTGTGTTTTTCACATAAGGTGTAAGTCAACGAATAATATTACCTAGAAGTCTAGAGCATAAGTGTTTCTCAGTTCTTATCTATACTAACTCATTGAATTCTTCTTTCATCATGAAAATACATTTTGGACACACATGTACTGAATAGACACGTGGAGATGTTCTTTGTATGGAAACATTCTATAAATGCATACTTTAAAAAATCTGCATATGTGTGACACAAATTTGGGCTAATGGCTTGTATTCTGGGAAGAAATATTAGCAAATCTATTAATTTATAGGAATGCTATGTTACATTGTCAGAGAGCTATAAGACCTTCCGATAATGCTGACAAAGGCTGTAAAATGGTTAGTGCTGAGGGCGAAACTAGAAGTTTGAACCTGGGTTAATAAGTTCGACTTTGAAAAATAAGCTTGGGTGGTGTTGGTTAGATAGGGAACAGCAGAAAGACCAAACAGGCAACGATACTAAGTCTGCATCAAAACAATGAAAATAAAAATAAGTTAATAGACATATCTTCAAACCAAAAAATGCATCACCCTTCACATTCAAAGGCCAGAGTTTCTAGAATTTTATGTTCAGTATTTTAAAAATCCATATAATTCTGAAATATTTAAAAATCCTTTCAGAATATTAAAAAAAAGATTTAGAGTATTTTAAAAAGAATTGTACAATTGATTCAATCATAAATTCCATTGAATTCCATAAATTCATTGACTAGAGGACATTTGTGATGTTTTACATTTTTTTTAATTAGTTGAGATAAACTTAGGATGGTGGAGATTGTTTCCAACTGCGTCTTATCCATTATAAAAATCTTTCTTAAATTGCTTACATTTAGTTGTTCTGCTTTTCATATTTTCCTGTAAAGTGAATTTGACATGGGGAAACAGCATTTGATATAAAGTTGAAAGTTTATTTACATTTTCTCAGTTTGTCAAATAAAAAAAATTGCCCTTAGTAACTAGAATCATTTAAGTATGAAATTTGTATGACTTTATAAAATTCAAAGAAAAATACTTGCAAGTAGTTATTGCCACTCTTTCATTATTTATCATCAATTAAATACATATAGCAAATAAATTATTCTACAAAGTAGATGATATGAATGAGTTATGTCCAATTATTTGTGTTAAAAGAAAACTAGATTCCATTATCTTTTACATTCTATATATGCGTGTACACATTCATAAATAATGTTTAAAGAAGCAGTTGATATGCATATAGCTCTTTAAAACTCATTTTCAAAACTCTTTATACCTGTATTCTCATTTGGTACTTGTAACAAGACGTGGTAAGTGCTGTTAATATACCTATTTGATGATAAGGAAACAAGTTGAGTGACTTGGAATTGACCTTCCAAGGTGACACTGCTAGTAAGTTTCATAGTTCAGATTTTAACCTAGAACTTCATAAACTGATACTTTGTCTTCTGTTTGATGAATTGCTGATCTCCAGGACAAGAAAATTCCCTCCAAAATACATATACATATACATACTCAAACATGCATACATATACAAACTCATTTAGTCCAATTAATATTAGGGACTTATTTGTATAGCTAGAGAGATAAAGATTTATGAATCATACTAATTATACAATGCTGTTAGGTACTGGGGAATCTACATAGCTCAGTGGATAGAGCATTGGGGCTAGAAACCAGGAAGACTCGAATTCCTGAGTTCAAATTTGGCCTCAGACACTTACTGGCAGTGTGACCTTGGGCAAATCACTTCACTTTGACTCAGTTCCTCATCTGTCAAATGATCTGGAGAAAACCCTAAATCTTGGAGATCTGCTAAGAAAACCCCAAATGGGATCACACAGAGTTAGATGAAACCGAACAACCACAAATTAGGTGTTACATTGTCAAATCATTTGTAATTTGGAATACATTCATGCCAAAATGTCACAGATGCTACCTACTTTCATATTATCTCTCAAATCTCTTTGTGTGTGTGTGTGTGTGTGTATAAAATTTTAGGTGAGGAAATTAGGGTTAAGTGACTTGCCCAGGGCATAGTAGCAAGCACCCTACAAGCAGAAATACAAGTAGAAAAATTATCACAAAGATCAACAAACAGAGCTCCAACTGTCTGAACAAAGTATTACAACCACTTATATACACCATGAGATGAGAGAACACCAACAACAGTGGGAAGGGGAGGCTCTTAACAAAATGCTACTCAGAGTCCCATCCAGGAAATCAACAGGTCCTTCTCATAATTGAAAACCCCAAAGCAAAATACCAGTCTCCCAGTATATATAACAAAGACTGGGCTCCTGATTGGCTCAGAGCCAGTAGGCACAAAACGTACATGACTCAGCATAGCTGTGAACCATCCTGGTCCAAAGGAGATCAATCTTTCAGATGTTTTCAATGAGGCTGGGAAACTGAAAGAAAACAGGAAAAAAAATTCCACTTTGCTTGGGCTTATACAGTGTTACATAGCTAGTAAGTGTCAAATGTCTGACTTTGAATTTGAACTCAGGTCCTCCTAACTCTAGAGTGGGTGCTCTATCCACTGTGCCATCTGGTTGCCTCTTTGTATATATTTTATATTTATTTTTGTAAATATCATAGCTCCCTTCCCCATAGAATGTAGATTTCTTGAAATCAAAAACTGTCTTCTTTTTTAATCTTTCTGCCCCAGCTCCTAGCATAGGGCTACATATATAATGATCACTTAATCAATGTTTTTTGAATTGTAATTAAAATCCACATTTTCTTAAAGAAAATATTAATTCTGGTTCAGGTGAATTCCACTGTATTCAAATCAATTTGATTTAAAAAAAGATGAATTTAGGCACAGTTTGAGTCCTAATACTTCAGAAGTGGTTTGAAAGTATGTTAGAATGACTTCATCTCTTTTTAAATTGACATAATGGAGATTAAGATTCTATTAGCTTTATTAGTTGCCATATCATGTTCAGCTGATAGTACACTGAAACTCTTAGATATCTTTCATGTAAACTATTGACTAAGCAAATATTCCTAGGCTATTTATAAGATTGCATTTTTGGCCCCATGGGATTTATTGAATTTTATCTTGTTAGTTTCCACTCATTATTCTTTGCCTATCCAGATATTTCCACATATGAATTGTTGTCAGATGGATAATCTATAAATCACAGCTTTAAGTCCCCTAGACATTTGTAAGTAGGCCATTGTTGCCTTCATATTGCTGATCTTTCTTCCTAAGTAGAAATCACTAGAGATCAACATCCACGTTGACACCAGTCTATTAACGCGTTCATTTAGGTTCTCTCCATCAATTAATAAACATTTATTAAGCACCTACTGTATTCCAGGCACTAAGCTAAAGGCTGGGAATAAATAGGCAAAAGACAGTCCCTGCCTTCAAGAAGCTTGCAGTCTAATGGTGGAGACAATATGCAAGCAAATGTACAAAGCAAGCTATATAGACACAATAAATAGGAAATGATTAACAGAGGGAAAGCGCTGGAATTAAGTGGGTTTCTGGAAGGCTTCCAGTAGACAATGAATTTTTATTTAAGAGATACCAGGGAGGTTGGTGATCAGGGCATGGGGAGAACATTGCAGGTTTGTGGCACAGCCAGTGAAAATGCCCAGAGCCGAAAGATAGAGGGTCTTTTTTTGTGGAAAGTCAGGAGGCTAGTGTCACTGAATCAAAGAGTAAGGTGAAAGAAGACTGGAAAGGTAGAATAGATCTAGGTTGTGAAGGGCTTTGAATAACAGATAGAGCATTTTGTATTTGATCCTGGAAGCAACAGGAAGCCACTATAGTTTCCTGGGTATCAGGGTTACAATACCAAACTTGCACTTCAGGTAAAGCATTGCAGTGGCTGAATGGAGGACAGATTGGAGTGAGGAGAGACTTGAGGCAGGCAGATCCACCATCAGGCTATTGAAATAATCCAGGCATAAGAAGAAGACCTGCATTAGAATTGTGGAAGTGTCAGCAGAGAGAAAAGGACATATTTGAGAGATGTTTCAAAGGTGAAATTAATAGTCCTTGACAACACCTTAGATATGGGCCAGGGTGAGATAAAGTGAGGAATCCAGGATAACTCCTAGACTGTCTGAAGGACTTGAAGAGTGAGTCAAGAGAAGGAATTCATTCATCAGGGGGTCAAGAATAGGAAGGAGTGGCTACTAAGATGAGATGGCCTGGGACTGGAGGTAATAGCACAGATGAAGAGTCAAGTTTTATAAGGGGAGGTAGAAGGAAAGATGTAGAACCTCTGTTGTCAGATAAGGGAATTTAAGAATTTTTTGAACATAGATTCGGTACAGTTTTACTTGAAAGCAAGGATAAGGGTATAACCATCTTTGTGTGTGACTGAGTTTGGGTAGAGGTAAATAGTTTGAGGAACTGAGTGGTTAGGAAACCAATATATATGTAGAAGTCTCCTACTATGAGAACAGGAGTTAGGAAGGAAAGAAAAATTGTGAAACGTGTATCGAACTCATTGGGGAAGGAAGAGGAGGGATTTGAAGTTTGGTAGACAATAACTGTCAGGCTTTTGACTGTGTAGTATTTAAGTCACACAAACCTCAAAGGAAAAGAGGCCACTTAATTTTGGGAGAAGAAAGAGAACCTGGAAGCATCAGGAGGAACTGGAGAACAAGGAGTATATCAATTTCCCAGCTCAATGAATGTGTATTGAAGTGAATGAATGAAGGTGCAACTAGCACTGCAAATAGTGGTCAGGGATGCTTTGTCATCAGAGGGAAGCCAGGGTTAGTAAGAATGAGTAGAAGGAAGGAATGGGAGGAGAAAAGATTTAAGATGAAAGGAAGTTCTGTACCTGTGCCTGTGGTACAGACATTTTAAAAGGCACAGTAGAAAGATTGGATGGAACTAGGCTGAGACTTTGGGGTAGGAAGATTATGGGGAATGGGAAAGAAGAATTGAATGGTAAGGTTATGGAATGGGATTTGGATGACGAGCTATTGGAGTTCAGAGGCAATGGAATCTGAAGGTTGTGACAAAGTATGAGAGTGTTCATCCGTGAGTGGAGGGTGTCATTCCTCTACTGTCAAAGGACAAGCAGAGCAAGGGATAGGAGGCCTGAAGCTAAAATAAGGGTTGATTCCCTTTGCGCTAGCACTAGAGCTCCTCTATATTGGGATGGCAGCAGGAGGTAGAACTTGCCTTGCATTAGAACAGATCTATGTGTTGCTTTGGGGTATATAGAGGTCCTACCTGTCCCCCAGCAGAGGGCTTTAATTGAAAATGAAAGGTTCAGGTTTTGCTAGCATCTTATCTGAGGTTTTATTACTTGAGGAGGCTGGCTATGAGATGGCACCAAGAAATTGTGGAATGTAGCTGTTTAACTAATTACAAGTTAGCTAATTTAAAACATTTTATTTAAAAGAAAATCTTGTCTACAATTATAGTACTACAATGAATGTTGATACATACGGTCAAAAGCATTTGTCATTTGGCTTTGATTTTTTTTCTTTAAAGTGAGGGTTCGATATGTATATGGAGAGGGAATACATAAATTGGGACATGAATTTAATGTGAAAAGCTAGAGGCATCATTTTTTGTAACAGTCTCAATTCTCTGCTCTTCTTGAGGCTAATGACCCTGCTGAACTGTGGTGGCAAAATGCCTGTCCACCAAGGGCTTTATTTACATCTTGTTTATGGTTTACTAGGATGCCTTTCTTTTGCAATTTATAAATTCCCACTAAAGCTTTAAAGAAGACAAAAGCTCCACTCAGCTAATGTCTGCAAGGTCTTAAGTTGAAATCTAGCTTCTCACCTCATCCTTCCATCTTTTCTTGCTTCAGCCTTCTGATTAGACTCATTTACTCTCTGCCATTTGGTTGAATCAAGGCAGGGGTGTGCTAGTAAATGTTTAGCATTTGGCTCGTCTGTAAGATGCACTTCTCAGTATAATTTGCATTATTACCTTTTTTCTCATCACTTTCCTACATCTAGGCCATCAATAAAACAATAAATCAAACCCTGATTTGTAACGTCTCCCCAATTCCCTAGATGTAAATGCTCACACTGAACATTGAACTGTCCTGAGCCAATAAGAGCTAACACCACCCTGCATCAATATTGCTTGTCCTATTTGCATCTAATTCCTCATTTTAAAAAAAATAGATCTTTTACTCCTTCATGGGTATTGCTAAATAATATTTGAACCCCTTAAAATAAGAACCAAAAAACCTAAAGGAATCACATATTATTATTCTTTAAGTCAATTAATAAAAATAACTTTTCAACCTGAAATATTAGATAGTTAGCCAAGTTAAGATGATATAAAATTAATTTTTTTCATATGTCAATTGAGTAAAGAAGAGATCCAGGAAGAAATAGTATAGAATATTGGTTAGATGCACATTTGAGGTAGCTTTTCCCCTGCTTCAAGGGTTATGGAGAGTTGGGAGAGCGGGGGAATTTCTCAGGTGTTCAACTTTGTTTCCCTTTGTTATTTCTTTTCTCCATAATAAAATTGATGCATTGATTTTTACCATTGATGTTGCTTCATAGAATTAATGACAGAAGGATCATTAGAAATCATGCTTCCTAGTACAATCTTCTCATTTAACAACTAAAAATATTTAGAGAGAGGAAAGAGAATGGACTTGCAAAAGGCAAAATAACTAGTCCAGGATATAAACTGAGGTCTTGTGACTCCAAATCATGTTCTGTCCATTATAACTTGTTGTCACCATCCAACACTCCTCTCCACCCCTTTTCCCCAGTTCACAGAGGAAGAAATTAGGGTATCAGAACTATGGCTGATATACAAACTTGATATGCATCCTTCATATGATCTTTATATGACAGGACATAAAAACTGCAATTGTCCATTTTAAAATTTTTGAGGCATTCATTGTAAAATGAAAATTGAGTAGTTTGTGTTTTCTTGACAGGTCACTTTCTAAATGTATGTATTTCAATGGTTTGGCAGCTCAGAACTGAAATAGTTCAGGGACTCAAAAGAGAGTTGGGATAATATAACCTTTTGAAAACCAGAACTGTCAGTCATGCGTATTTTCTAGATCAGATTTCTACCAGTGTAATACTCCCCCTTTATATTGGCCATTTTGGGAAATTCTACAGTTTCTTTTATTTCAATGAGTGGGCTTTTTCAGAAACACTTAATAATCATTCTGCAAATTAGGGAGACAGTGGGGCCATAAGAGCACTGAAAGACCAGAGCTCTTTAAGAGAGCATCAGATAAGAAAGGAGAAGAGAAAGAGAAATGGAGAGAGATGGGGGAAATGGGGAATGAGTATTACTAGTGTTTAGGTCAGGTTATTACAGATAGCTTGGAGAGGAAGGTTGCTGAAGAGAAATAGAGAGAGAGAGAGAGAGAGAGAGAGAGAGAGAGAGAGAGAGAGAGAGAGAGATGTTAATAGGAGACCATGAAGCCATAGGATTGCATTGGCAAACATTTTATAAATTTCTCTATTCCATCACTCAAAAATATTTATTAAATACCTACTATATTCTGAAATTAAAGACATCATGGAATACTGGATAGAGAGCCAGCCCCTGAGTCACAAAAAGTTGGGATAAAGTCAAACCTCTGATTTAGGCTGTCCATGTCTCCCAGGGCAAAGTTTGCGTATAGACTCTGAATACCCAAGGAAAATTTCTAAGAATATAATTTGCAGATCATTTTCTAGTAGTCATCAATAGAAGGCATTTTCTTTCCAGGCATTGTCTATACCTATGAAAATACAGATATGTTTCTCTTTCCCTAATGTGTACTGAAATGAAAAGACTATTAAGAGATATAGTTTTTGCCTTCGTTATGTTTGCCATCCAGAAACTGAGTTATTTCTTTACATATACACATGATATAAACAAAAATAAGTATAATATAAATGAAAATATGTAAATTTCATAAATAAGTGTTATAAGAATTCATTGGAGTGGAGACAACAACCCTAATCTTTTTAACAAAATATTAGCAAAAAGCTCCTGGGTACAAGAGAGAACTCTGCAAAGCTACAGCTGGGCCAGTAATTTCATTTTTAAACAATATTTCTAAAAAATGTTTCCTCTCTGCCAGCTTTGTCATTAGGAAATTAGCAGTAATTAAAACCTTAAGTGGAAGTTCTATCTGGCTGGGCAGCTGGAAAAGGGCAATTAAGCATCACAGACATGCAGGTCATTACATTTTCCACATAACCAATTGTAAAGCAAGTAAAAGAGAGACTAGAGGTTAAAAGGAGTAAATAAAATAGAAGCACAACCAAAAGCAAATAATGAAATTTGATGCACATACACATACATATGTATGTATACACACATATGTGTATATATGTATACACATGTGTATATATGTAAGTTTTGTTTAGGCATCCTTTCATGCGGAGATCAGTTTTTAGCCAAATAGTTAAAGAGAGTTTGTTAGACAACTTTTTTTCAATGCTGTTAAACAGAGGAATATGAGTTGGTTAGTTATGAATATAGATAAAAAGGTGTAAGGGACCCTAGAGGTCAACTACTCCAGCCCCTTCATTTTACAACTGAAAAAAATGAGTCCAAGAGAGGTTAAGTCACTTCTACAAAGTCAAACAGGTTGTTAGTGGCAGAGGTAGGAAGAGATCTTGGGTTGTGTGGCTGAACTTTTTCCAATGTATCAACTTACCTCTTTCTTCTCATTTATGGATTCAGAAGAATTGCTTACTTGACTGACATTTACAGGGTTACTAATCCTTTTATACTACTTGTAAATATCACAAATTAATTACTGTGGGCAAAAAAAAAAACCCTTGTGTTTAAGTGGCTCCAGAAGCAGAAAATTACTATCTATAGACTTATTTATATTACCTAAATCGTCTACTCAGAAAGTGGGAAGATAGAGCATGCTTAATCGATCAATCAATATTTATTAAGTGCCTACTATGTACCAGGCACTGTTCTAAGCACTGCGGAGAAAAAAAGGGTCAAAAGACAGTTCCTACCCTCAAGGAATTTATAATCTAATATGAAAGAGTACGTAAATAAATATGTATAAAACTATATAAAGGATAAATAAAAATAACAGAAGAAAGGTACTGGAAATTAGAGAGATTGGAGAAGCCTTCCAAAATAATAAGTATTTATGTAGCATTTTAACATTTTCAAAGCACTTTACAAATATCATATCATTTTATCATCTCAACAACACAGGGAAGTAGGTGCTATATTATCCTCATTTTAGAAATGAGGAAAGTAAAGTAGCCAGAGGTTAAATGCCTTGCTTAGGGTTGTACATTTAGAGAGTATCTGAGATTGAATTTGAACTCAGATCTTTCTTCCTGATTCCAGGTCCACCACTCTTGAATTGACAATATTTTTACTTCTTTTTTTGTACTTATAATCGTTTTATATTTTTTGTATTTACAATAGCTCAATTCATCAAGTAAACTTTAAAAACCTTTCTTCAACTTCACTTACAGTTTTTCATCCTGCCATATATTCCAGCAGAATCCAATGTGTTTCTTGAGCAGGTCATTCTCATAAGGCACAGCACCAACCACTGCTTCTCCCTATTACAGAAAGAATGTACAACCTGACTAAGTGACTTGTGTACACCTTTAAGAGATTCCTTATACTCCTTTGATAAATCTAGTAATAGTTTGTTCAGAAAAAAGCACCATCCTTTTCTGCAAGAGGGTTTGGTCATCAAGTCAAATGTCCTCTATTCAGAGAGGGAAATTCAAGCTCAAACATATTAAATGACTCCTCCAAGGTCAGATAGTGACCTAGTGATACAGTAAGAATGGAACCCAAGGTTCCCTACTCCCAGTTTGGTTTAGTTTCCATTATATCGTTCTGTGCCTAATTTGTATAGCAGCATATTGCTTTTATTTAATATTTTCCCTTAAGTTATTTTCATATTTCATGAACACTTCTGTGACACACAGGCTTTTTTCTACATTACCAGCCCATTTTTTCCCCAGTGCTTCTTCATATGATTACACCTTTCAGACAATTTTTTCTTTGAAATTTGTCATTTGTAATCTGTTGCAGCCTGCACATACTTATTATACTTTTTTATTTCTTAAGTCACCATAGTACTACCAGATTTGTAGCCTGTGTCAAATTTTTGGGTTTGTTCCCAAATAGATGGGTTATGTTCTCTGTTGTTGAAGGGCCTGAGCTAGTGGCTATTGGAACATTGTATTTGTGATTCCCCCCATAGATTCAGCTGGAAGGCAGCATTGTTGTAAATAGCAAAAAGAAATAGGTTAAGTATTTGAAGACGGGAATTCTTTAATTGTGTTATTTACCAGGCTTCTGGCCTTCAACAACTCTCTGAGCTTCAGTTTTTTTGAGATGTGAAAAAAAGGATAATATATCCGCTTCATCTACCCCACAGGATGGCAATAAGGATGAAATGAGATAATGCATGTATGTCTCAGTGCTAAGAACTGTGCATTGCTATGCAAATGTCAGGCATTACTGTTACTGTTACATCTAAATATGTGGGTGTCAAGTCATGCATTTCATAATGGACATAAAGCACATCATCAAATATTTATTTAGGGGCTTTGCAGATATTCACAAGGAGACTTATTGGCTCTTATCCACTCTGTCTAATTCTGTTGTAAGCATGAATTAGTTAATCACTGAAGCAGTTAGCAGCATAGAGCAGTAACTCCTGAATGATTTATTACATGAAAGTGCATGTTACTTGTTTGTTTCAGGAAGAAAATAAGGACATTTATTCTCTATTTCTTACTGTCAGTATACCATTACAAACCTAACAGAAACATAGTCAAAGATCACAGGTGTCAACACAATTATGCGTGATGCTGTGTTGGTTTGGGGAAAGGCTTGATACCAAAGCCAGGATCCTGATTTAGATGCTGACACTGGAGAACAAGGTGATGAAACTCAATTTTAATTATTGGCTTGTTGAAGTCAAGAGCAATAAAATAAGGAATGGATTTAGTTTTCAATTCACCATTAAAATTTCAGCAAAGAATACCTTTTTGAGTAAGCTTTAAGGTAAAGCGTAAAATGAAATTATTGGGACATTTGATGTTAATGTTTCCTTTCAATTTTTGTTTGAGTTATAGTGTTAAAATTGTGGTTTCCATAAATTCCTCTGTAACTTTGGTGATTTTTATGTTATATGTGTTTTTGGATAAAATTAATTTTGGTTTAAGAATTTTAATAATTTAGTGATATCCTTTAAAGAAACTGAAGGAATTGTAAAACCAAAACTGTGAATTGCCAATCTAAAATCTTAGCATTTCATTCAGTTTGATACCATCTAATACAATATTTATTAAGCACCTATATGAGCAAGATGTTCTTATAGGTTCTGGCAGCATAAAGATAAAAATAAAAGAGCCCTTCTCAAGGAGCATATGTTTTCCTGAAATGAGTAACATAATTTGCTGTTACCTGAGAGTAACAGAAAAGAAAGGGGTATAAACAAAGGTCTCATGTAAAAGGTAAATATGAGCTAGGTTTTGAAAGAAACCAAGCACTCTATGAAACAAAAGTGAGAAGAGAATACATTCTAGATAGGGATCAGGGTAGCCCTATGAATAGTATAAGATATTTTCCTTTTTTGTTATGAAAAAAAAGTTAGACATTTTACTGTCCATATTTGGATGGAGTGCATAGAAGCAATGTGATATTTAATATTCTCTTAACATTTTCAGTAATAATTGGCTTAAATGTTTAATAGTGATGAAATGATCAGTTTTATGAGCTTATTATATCTGATCCCAGAAATTATGTCAACTTTGAAAGAGATTCCAGCTCCAGTTGGCTTTGTTTTACCTCTGAAAGTAGAGCTCACGCCAACATAGTGCATCATGATCCTATCTTTAGTAGAGGTTTTCAGTACCATTGTTTACTAACAAAGGCAGCTTTATGCTTTATTTTATTTTATTTCTACCAGTCAGTAATGCCGAGTCAGTGCAACAGCAGGAGAATAAGCTGTATTGTTTTTAGACTCTCACAAACATCAGCAAAATACAAATATAATTTTGATTTTCGTCTCTATTTTTGGTGATGGTAGGCAATGATGTATGAAGTGGAAAGAATAAAATCTGATTTTCTGACACTTGCGTCAGCTTGCGATCTTGACAATTTTTACTTTGTTTTTGACTTTGCTAAGAAAACTTGACAACTCATTGATGGAAAATAACCATTTTTAAGATTTAAGATTGTAATCTACAGGCCCACATAATGTCTCTGCCTTTTAGCTATGACTGGTCTGTTGCCTTTTCTAAGTCATGAAATTTTTGCTACACTGTGATGGGCATATGCTTAACTACTAATAAATTGTACCTTGGTGTCATGATATGGCATTTGGTGAAAAATGCTAAAAGAAACAATGTTCATTAATCCCCAAGGAGTGATCATTTTTGTTTACCCATTTATATTGAATATAACACAAAAGTCTAGTTATAAAATCGCCATCTGAACACTAACTGTCATCAGGCATTACTTATGGGCCTTTCAGTGAGAAGCTTAATGAGTTTAAATTAGCAAAAGCTGATGGTCTTTTAAAATAAACTAACATTATAAAATTACTTCTCTGAGAGATAGAACACAATGTTACTAGTCCTCATCACAGGAAATAAAATGAAACTGTATTCAACCCACATATTTTATTCACATATTTTACTTGTATACTGCCCCGAGGAAGCCCAGATGGCTGAAATGTTGGCAGGCTCCTGCACCTGAAATGATAATAAAATACTCAGTTATTACCTGAAATACGTGAGTTGAATGCAATTACATTTTACTTGCTGCTCTATGCACTGGTAAGACAACATTTTTATATTAAGCTTTTATATTAGGTTATGGAAGTACGTGCTAGTGGACTTTGCTATGACTTCAATTTATGGCAATAGAATGCCAAAGGCCAAGTTCCTTAGACCATTGAACTGACACAAGTAATCATATAACAAAGCATGCCCCAGAGTGACTTATTATTATTTTAATATGTTAGAAAGAATAAGTAAGCGATAGACAGGTTAATAAACCAATGCCCCTAATATCCCCCAAAAGAATAAATTGAACTGTTTCTTAACTACCTTTTTTCCTCTTCTTTTTTCTTTTCTCTTCTTTTTGCCTTTCTTTTTCTTATTCTATTTTCCTTTCCCCTTTCTTTCTTTTCCCCATTTTCTTTTCCTATTCCCCCTTTTCCTTCACTTTTGCATTTTCCATAACCAAGTTTAATGGAACCTTTTCATAGTATGTTTTGCCTATTAACATTATGGGATGGTCTGAAACTGTGATTCCCCAACCTTCTCTGAAGTAGAAATGATAATATATAATATATACTATATATGTATACATATATGTCTATATTTATACACACACACATGTACACACATAAATGTATATATACATACAAAAATACACAGAGATATATATGTATACAAACACATACATATGAGTGTATATATACATATGCACATATATAATGTCATCTATTTCACACACATGTATGCATTTGAGTGTATGTGTATGTAAAAAATAAATTTCACTTTCCCTACCCCACCCTGTACACAGAGGATAACTTTACAGGCAGTCAGGTGACAGAGTATTAGACTGCTGGACCTGCAATCAGGAATACCTTGTCAAATTAGACCCAAAACACATCCTATCAGTAGGACCCTGAGCAAGTCACTGAACCTTTTTCAATATCAATTTCCTTGTGGTGTAAAATGGGGATGATAATAACACCTACCTCATGGCATTGTTATGAGGATAAAATGAACTTTGTGACATATAAAATGACATATCATTGAGTTAGCATTAACAGATGCTAGCCGTTAATTGCTGATTGAGAAAGTACATACTGACAGAGGTACCTATGAATTGTCATACTTTTAAATCGATTTGTATTTTGTTAATCATAGCATTTGAAAAATAATGAATATCTCTAAGATATAATTTATTCAGTATATAGAAAGTATGTTTACTCCTTTATTATATTTTCATAATGTATATTTTATTGGAGCTAAAAGTCAAAATGATAATACTTGGCATGAATAATAGCAATCACTAACATTTATATATTACTTTAAGCTTTGCAATATGCTTTACATATATTATCTCATTAGATCCTTACAACCATCTATGAGATAGGTGATATTAATACTTCATTTTACAGATGTATTTGAGGGCCCCTGGTAATAATTCTTCAGTGCTTGAGGGATCAATGACCCACAGTTTGGGGAATGCTGGTCTCTAAGCTATTGTCCTCACTTCTCATACATCCTCATCTTTTGTTTTGGTCTACACAATAGCACCATGAGGACAAAAACGCTATTAATGAATCATAGAAGGTGCTACTGCTAACAGATGGTAGAATTGGAGGCAAGGATCCACGTGTTATGAATGTTAGCCCAGTGGTTTGTTTTTCCATTTCCCTCTGCTACCTCTTGATAATTTATTTTAAAAATCATCTAAAATTCAGTGTTAAACAAGCTAAAACCTCATGATGTTGATCTTACTTTTGTATCTGTTTCAACATTACTATTATCATTTCAAAGGAAAAGATTACTTCTGGATAAGGTTTGCCCTTCTGACATATGTGCACAAATATACACAGTAGGTATTTGTTGATGATGACAATAGAAGAAATATAGACAAATAATTTAAAAGTTATAAAACTTTGCATTTGTAATTCTATTTAAAGATCTTGTCGTTTAAAGCAGTTCCTGTGAAAATTCTCAAAAAAAAAAGAAAGAAAGAAAAGGAAAGGAAGAGGTTACATGCATCTAGAGTAAATTTTTTAGTTCATCATAATTCTAGGATTCATTGTCACATAAATGTTCAGACAGCTTTGTTTTTTCCTCATGTAGGCACTATTTTTCCTCTCTTTTCATTTACTCTATCTCTAACAGTATAGCCATCATCCCTTTTCTTTGTTTTCCATTGCTGTTATCAGGGAAGACTAGATGGTTGCTGTCCAAGGAGGTGGATCATAGTTCATTTCACGTGACTTCTGGCTTTTTATTAATTTGTTGTACTAGGAACACAAGTTTAAATGAAAGATCTTTGGTTTCCCTTGAATTGTCCTTAGTGCATTATAATGTGTATGAGGGTTGTTTTCCCCTCAAATCAAAACTATTATGACATATGTAATTGAGACTAGTGGTTTATATTTACAGATAATGACCACAATAGTCCTCTAGGGGAAAAGATGTAAGAGATGGAGTAAAAGTGAACCCCAAATCTATAAAAAGCAAATCACAGGTTAGAAAAACTGTTGATGTTTTGCAATAGTAAAAATAAGTTAATACTTTGATATGATCTAAAATAATATGATCACCTTCATATTTTAAGTATCTAGAATCTTATTATTTTCAGTTCTCAAGGAATTTTTTATCACTCAAAAATTTTATATATAATTAAGAAAACGTACTACTCATAAGTGTTAGATAATATGGGGCATAGAGCACTTGACCTGGAGTCAGGAAAGCTCAAGTTCAAATGTGGCCTAGATACTTAACTAGTTGTGTGATGCAAGATAAATCACAACCTCTATTTGTTTCAGTTTCCTCATCTGTCAAATAAGGTTAATAATAATACCTGCCTCTCAGGTTTCTTGTGAGAATTAATTGAGATAATAATTGTAAAGCACTTAGCACAGTTCTTGGTACATAGTAAGCACTATATATATATATATATATATAATATATATATATATAAATACTATATATAATATATATAATTTATTTATTATTTATGGTTAGATAATTCATACTTATTATTATTGTGGTTGTCATTAATATGAAGCATTGTTTCTTGTTAACATATCAAATTATTGATAAACCATAAGATCAAATCCCCAGAGATAACTTTTTATTCTAAATATACAAGTAATGTGCAAGATAATGCTAAAAAAAGAAAAAAATAGCAATGATCACTAGAACCAAATAACATAATAAAAGTGATACTATGAATTATATGCATATCTCATCAGGCCTTAGAATTGTAGTCTGCAACTGCGGTCCCACCAGGTACAGTATCTTCAGGTCCTTTCTCTATATTTGGAGACATAATACAGCATAGTGGATAAAGTGCTTGCCTTGGAGTTAAGAAGACCCATGTTCAATTTCTGTCTTTGAAACATATTAGATATGTGATCCTAAGAAAACCATTTAATCTCTTGGTGACCCCAGAATGTCTCTATGCAGTAGAGAAAGAAGTTTCTATACTGGGCACTCCATATCAATAAAAACACAGCTCCCCACCAAAAACAATTATTTAATTCGTTATTATATCATTGACTTTGCTTCTGTCATTTTTTTGAAGTCTTCTGCCTTCCTTGTGCCAATACACAAGCATCATTTTCTTCCAGAAACATATTCCCTGCTTGGGCAGAGTCAAGATGGTTGAGTAAAGGCAGGCACTCATCTGAACTCTCCCCAAACCCCTCCAAATACCATTAAATAATGCCTCTGAACAAATTCTAGAGTGATAGAACCAACAAAAAGATGGAATGAAGCAATTTTCTATACCAAGACAAATTAGAAGTTCAGCAGGAAAGGTGTGTTGCACCAGGGTAAGAGAGGAGTGTAATGCAGCACAGACCAGGCTCCAGCAAACTGGGAGCAGGCCTTGGAGTGACTAAATCAGTGGCAGCAGTGGTGGTTTCCAAGTCTCTCAGCCCACAGAAGGTAACATGATTGGATGATGGGTCGGAAGATTTGCAGTAGTCCCTTTGCTGGCACCAGAGGCAGGATTCCTGTTGCATGCCCTATACTTGCACTGGGTCCCAGTCCTGGGTCTTAGTCCCAGTGAGGAGGAGTACTAGCACATCAAAGCCTGTAATCTCAGGGGAGCAAGGATCCTAGTTACAGTTCCAGGGTTGGAAAGAGTGTTTATGGTGGCTCAAAAACCAGTGCATACTATAGGAGAGTAGTAAACACACTTCTCTTTATATTATACCACCTTGGAAGAGTCAAAAAGTTACAAGTCCACAGAATTACCTCTGAAAACAACTACACACAAAACCTGAAGCTTGGAACAGTGTTCCCTCCACTTGGGAAACAGAGCCCCACTTTAAAAAAATAGCCTGGAAAATGAGCAATAGTAAAAAAAAATTGGACCATAGACAGTTATTCCTACTATGACAAGAAAGATCAAAACACACACTCAGAAGGCAGCAAAGTCAAAATTCCTTTATGCAAAGCCCCAAAGGAAAATATGAATTAGTCTCAGGATATGGAAGAACTCAAAAATGATTTTAAAATTCAAGTAAGAAAGGTAGCATAAAAAGTGGGAGGAGAAATGAAAATGATGTAAGAAAATCATGAAAAGTGTCAAATGAGGCACAAAAATACCGAAAAAAATACTACCTTAAAAACAGAATAGAATGAATCATAAGAGAGGTACAAAAATCTAGGCAAAAAAGAATGCCTTGAAAAGCTGAATTGGCCAAATGGAAAAAGATATACAAAAATTCACTGAAGAAAAAACTCCTTTAACAACAGAATTGACCAAATGAAAAAGCTCACTGAATAAAATAATTCCTTGAAAGTAAGAACTTGGCAAGTAGAAGCTAATGACTTTATGAGAAATCAAAAAGCAATCAAACAAAATCAAAAGAATGGCAAAATAGAAGAAAATGAGAACTATCTCATTGGAAAAACAACTGACATGGAATGTAGATCTAGGAGAGATAATTCAAAATTTATTGGATTATCTGAAAGATTTAAAAAAAAACATAGCCATGATCTTTCAAGAAATGATCAAGGAAAACTCCCCTGATATTCTACATGCAGGGATCAAAATAGAAATTTAAAGAATCCACTTGAAAGAGATCCTAAAATGAAAAGTCCCAGGAATATTATACCAAATTCCAGAGTTCCCTGGTCAATGAGAAAATATTGCAAGCAGTCAAAAATAAACAATTCAAATATTGTGGAGACACAGACAGGTTAATAGATTCTGCTAAGCTTCTATATTAAAGGGCTGGAAGGCTTTGAATATGATATTCCAGAAGGCAAAGGAACTAGTAGTACAACCAAGAATCACCTACTCAGAAAAGTTGAGTATAATCCTTCAGGGGGAAAAATGGACATTCAGTGCGATAGAGGACTTTCAAGCTTTCCTGATAAGAAAAACAGAGCTGAATAAAAAGAAAATTGACTTTCAAAAAAATAAAGACTCAAAAGATGTATGAAAAGGTAAACAGGAAAGATAAAGCATAAGGGATCTGATAAAGCTAAACTGTTTTTATCCCTACATGGGACAATTATACTTATAACTCCAAAAAACTTTCTGGTTATTAGGGCAGTTAGGAGGAATATAAATAGACAAAAAAACAGACTTGTGAGTTGAATGTGATAGTATGAATATTTAAAAAAAGAAAGGGAAAGGAAGAAGGTACAATGGGATAAATTGATCTAAGGTAAAAGAGTCCTGAAAGACATTTTACAGTGGAGGGAGAAATGGGAGAAGCAGGAAGGTGAACACATAAACCTTACTCTCATTGAAATTGACCCAAAAAGGGAATAATATACACACTTAGTTGGGTGTAGAAATACCTTACCATATAGGAAAGTAGGAAGGGAAAGTGATAAGAGAATGGGAAAAAGAGCTGATAGAAGGAAGGGCAGGTAGATGGAGGCAAAATTCAGAAGCAAAACACATTTGAGGATGGGCAGGATAAAAGGGGAGAGGGAGAGGGAGAGAGAGAGAGAGAGGGGGAGAGGGAGGGAGGGAGGGAGAGAGAGAGAGAGAGAGAGAGAGAGAGAGAGAGAGAGAGAGAGAGAGAGAGAGAGGAGAGAGAGAGAGAGAGAGAGAGATAAACAGGGAAAATCCATTGGAGGGAAAGACATAGTTGGTAATCATTACTGCGATTAAAAGATTCAGAGAAAGTGTCTCTAAAGAGTTCATTTCTCAAGAATATAGAAAACTGAGTAAAATTTATAGGACAAAGAGTCATTCCTCAATTGATAAATGGTCAAAGGATATGAACAGGCAGTTTTCAGACAAAGTATTCAAAGCACTCTATAGTCATCTAAGAATGCTTTAAATCACTATTTAAGAGAAAAATTCAAATTAAAACAACTCTGAGCTATTACCTCATACCTATCAGATTGGCAATATGACAGAAAAGGAAAATGGCAAAAGTTGGAAGGCATGCGGAAAAATTAAAACACTAATGTGCTATTGGTGAAGTTGTTTACTGATTCAACCACTCTGGATAGTAATTTGGAACTATACCCAAAGGGCTGTAAAACCATGCATAGGTCTGTATTCCAAAGATAAAAAAAAGGGAAAAGGGCCTATGTGTGCAAAAATATTTATAGCAGCACTTTTAATGGTGTCAAAGGATTGGAAACTTAGGGGATTTCTATCAGTTGGGGAATAGCTGAACAAATTATTGCATGTAATTGTTAAGGAATACTATCATGTTTTAAGAAATGATGAGCAAGGTGCTTTTAGAAAAATATGGAAAGACTAACATAAACTGAAGTAAAATGCAATGAGCAGAACCAGGAGAACATTCCACACAGTGATATTATATGATGATCTATTATGAATAATTTAACTATTCTCAACAATACCCAGCAATCCAAGAAGATTATGTAGGACTTATGATGAAAGATGCTGTCCATCTCCAGAAAAACAAAAACACAAAACTGGTAGTGTCCAAATGCAGATCAAGTAAACTTTTTCTTTACTTTATTTTTCTTGTTTTTTTTTTTGCCAGTGTCTTCTTTCACAGAATAACTTATATGGAAATGTGTTTTGCATGACTATACATGTGCATCCTATGTCAAATTGCTTGCCTTCTCAATTGGTGGCAAGAGGGTGGGAAGGAGAGAATTTGGAAATCAAAATTTGAAAAAAAAGGATGTTAACATTGTTTTTACTTGTAATTGGGTAAAATGGAATATCAAATAGGAAAGTCCATTCTGGAGACAACACTAGTTTGAGGGCACTGAAGAATGGTCCTTACTGAGATCTGAAAGGAGAATTATGTCAATAGTTGGAAAAATATTAAACATTATTACCACTGAAAAAGAAAACAAAGAAAATGGCAGTAATTACTCCATAGCCATACCTAGAAATTTAGTCACCTGGTTAAGAAATGTTTAAGGAATGATTGAAACTAAAAGTGAGGAGATAATCAAGGAAGACAAAATCTTAGGAGATGAAGAAATGGTGGAACTTGAAGATCACAAAGGTTGAAGTGGGGCAAGGGTGAGAAAGGAGACTGATTTAGGTACAGAATTTATTAGTGAGAAGAAACAAGGATTTGGGCTGGATGGAGTGAATTTTAAAGAAGTAGTGGTTGCTGATTAACAACGGTAAGAGAGAGTCTAAAAATAGCCTTAGGAACAGAGGAAAATGCCAACCCCTCTTTTATTCCTGTGTCAGGAAAAAATGAGAAAGGTTATGACAGTGACAGTGACAAGAGAAACAATGTCTTCAGAGGAAATCTGGGTTCCAATGAACACTGAAAAGTCAAACGAATGTGAAAGGAAGTGGCCTAGAATGAAAAGGAAATTAACAACAGGACAAGAGTTGGGAGAGTTAGGCATAAGATAATGGACATGAGAATGTGACTAGGAAAAAGGAGTGTACACGAGGCGGAAAGGCTTAAGGGCAGGCAGTCTGATTCCAGAATCAGCTGTTGGGGGAGAAGAAGTGATCCATCCCAAATACTGGCACTTGGAGAAAAACTCTGTACTCCCCAGTGCTAGCCATGACTCTAAATACCCTACGTGTTACTTTTCCATCTCGAAAGTCTTTCAAGGCACTATGCCATAGTGAAGAGAGGGCAGATCTTGGAGTTATAAATGACTGAATTCTAAGTTCTGTCTTTGACCCATAAAAACTATGAAAATCATGGGTCACAATCTCTTCTTTGTCATAGGCAATTCAGTAAGATTATGAGATATAGATATGTTGCAGAAGTTAATCAAGAGAGGTCTTTTCCATAGCAGATTCCCTACACTTACAAAATCACAATTTTGAAAAAAAAAAACAAAGAAAACATAGCTAGATCAATGATTGGTGGTTAATATAGTAGATTGCTAGATGACAGATGGATGAACAAATGCATACATCTTTAAGAAAATAATCTACTATAAATATCAATATTTTGAGAAAGGCAAAGGTAGATTTTTGCAAAGAATATTATTTGGGAGACCATATCTTTGTGACAATCTTATAATTGTGTGAAATGTACTGATAATATACAGTATTGCACTGGTCCAAAAAAAGAAAGAGAAAGGAAAGAAGGAAAGAAAGAAAGAAGAAAGGAGGAAAGCAAGGAAGGAAGGGAGTTAAGGAGGAAGGAAGGAAGGAAGGAAGGAGGAAGGAAGGAAGGAAGGAAGGAGGGAAGGAGGAAGGAAGGAAGGGGGAAGGAGGAAGGAGGGAAGGAGGAAGGAAGGAAGGAAGGAAGGAAGGAAGGGAGGGAGGGAGGGAGGGAGAGAGGGAGGGAGGAACAAAGGAAGGAAGGAAGGAAGGAAGGAAGGAAGGAAGGAAGGAAGGAAGGAAGGAAGGAAGGGAGGGAGGAACAAAGGAAGGAAGGAAGGAAGGAAGGAAGGAAGGAAGGAAGGAAGGAAGGAAGGAAGGAAGGAAGGGAGGGAGGGAGGGAGGGAGGGAGGGAAGAAGGAACAAAGGAAAGGAAGGAAGGAAGGAAGGAAGGAAGGAAGGAAGGAAGGAAGGAAGGAAGGAAGGAAAGGAGAAAGACCTTTCCTAAGAAGGTTTTTTCTTGATTCAGTCTGTTCTACTCTGGTCTATATTCATACTATTACTTATTATGTTAATCTTTTAAATATATATTTTGCTTAGTCACTGTTCTACTTCTTTCCAATATACATGCTTTTTTTCTTCTTCAAATCAATTATAAACTAATGAGATTGAGAAAGTTTTCTACCTTTTTATACTACATGCCTTATACTTACTGCCATGACATATAAGCCCTCAGTACATTGGGTGAACAAATACTGTACTTGGAAGAATCATATATGTGGAAGGGATATCTAATTTACCTATAGCCCAGCAGAACAATATATAATATACAAGAAAAGATCATATATTTTGTCTTGAATCAGCACATTTCACCCACCCACTCCTATTAATTAAAATTTAAATGGAAACATTTTTAGAAAAAAAAAACTATCTCTAAGCAAGAAAAACCTTTTTTAAAGGCCTGTGCTGAAGCTGTAATAATAGCCTTCCCCATAGAAAAAAAACAGAAGTTCCCTTAAATTCTAGCTTTAGAGTAATTGTCTCATTTTTACTGTCTCTCTTTTTCTTCCTTTCTCTTTTTTTTTGATTCTTAATAAATATAACCAAGCTAAATTAAAAAAAAAATAGTGCATTTGATGGATATAAATATGTTCGAGTTGTTGATTTTTTCTAGTGTCTGAAATAAGATAGGGGCTATAGTAAATGCAAATTTTAATATAATATAGAGAAAAAAATTCCTCTATCAAAAAGATTTAAGGGGGAGTGAGGTCCTTTCAGAAAGGGACAATAACATGCCAGAACAAAAATCATCAATAGAGTGCGAGTTATTTTTTTCACATAAAAGTCCATACTGTATGTCTAAGACGATGCCTATGTCTATACCCTGTCAATCATCCACCTTCTTTTATTAGTCTCAGATAGGAGATAAACAAAAAGACTGACAGTTTTGTGTCCTTTGGCGTTTTTGTGTCACCATCACAGAGGAAGAGGGTATTATGTCATCACTCAAGTCTGTCAGACCTGGTGTCCTCTTCTGTTCATCGCAAACATTGTTTTTTTTCTCATATTCCTTCTAAATTGATCCACAAAACAGATTGAGAGTATGTGCTCTTTTAATTATTAAAATACTTCTCCTCCACTAGAATATGATATATTTCTTCTCTGACTAGAGAAATTAACCTCTTTCATTCACTGCTACCAAAGCTAAAATGATGCAGATGTTTCCAATTGTACTTCTATCTCTGGAATATGTAGAAATTCTGATTTTAGGAGTACAATTTAAATTTACAAAATGGTTAATAGATAATAATAGATTTGAGGTGATGTGGAAATTTTTTGAGATATTCAAGAATTTTTGGAATTTGTAAGGAATTATTACTATCTCTATAATCATGAAATGAGATAAATAAATCAGATGAAGCAATCAAAAGAACAACAGATTTTCTTAGAATTTAAAACAGTGCATTTAAAAAAAATTGATGTTTTTTACTGCTATGACTAGCAATGTTTGCTTTGTTTTCTCATGGTACAGAGAGAGTTATCTGATACACAAATAGTGTGTCTCAAAGGAGTCATGAAAATTTTCCTGTGATTTATTGGCCCCTCAAATGTTACTTTTTCCCTTCTTGTACCTTGTCTAATTCATGTTGTCTTCACTGTACATTTGTATTGATTAAATGGTATTTTAATGATTGTTTCTTTTACTAGAATGTCTTAAATGCTAATTGATTTATGAATAAGAAGCAAAAACTTCGATTTCACTCCTTCTATATATGTGTGTGTGTATGTGTGTGTGTGTGTGTCATACACACAAATACATACAATAAAAGACTAATTCCACTTAATTTGGATGCTTCCGTAGATGTTACCTTATAGACTTTTAAATCATGTGTTAAACCAGATATCTAATTATTTCATTAAAAATAGGATCTCAGCTTTTCACAGTAGGTTCCTGCTTTCCCTCTACTAACATCACCACCTCCTCAACTTAATTCTCCAGACCTGCTTTCCATCACTGAATTTGATACGCTGTTTTTTTCTAATGTTATTGCCCATCTTCTCTCCTTTCATTTGCTTTTAAACTTCCAAAAAGGTAGTCTATATTACCTGCCTCCATCTCCTCTACATGTATTTTACTTGTCAATGCTCAATGTTCTTCTGAAATGATATTCTTCAATGTCATTCAAACCTCTTTATCACTAAATCCAGCCTTCTTCTTCCTCCCCACCATCCTCAGCCATCATTTTTCATCGTAGTCTACCTATAACTTCTTGATAACCACCTTCCCTTTCTACATTCTCCTACTTCTCTGGCCACACAACCATGCTCTTTGTAACACCTCATTCTCTTTCTATTCTTTAACCATAGGTGAAAGACCCTAGTTACTATAAGTAGCTCTCTTTTCTTCTTTCCCTGCAATCTCCAAGTCTCCTAAGTGACTTTCATAACCAAAGAGTTTGATGCTTTCTCCTAAACCTGAGCTCCAGGCAGTTGAATTACCCCATGAGTAGTCTCACAAGTAGAAACTGACAAAGTTTAAGCTAGGACTTGATTCCTAATTCAGTATGCTTTCATTTACAATTTACTCCTTCTAAATTCCAATCCAATGAAAATTTCTACATTATTAGAAGATTTATAAATCCTCAAAATTTAAACAAAACATCTATCCTTTGATTATTTCAGTTGATCTCCTTGACTTCAATTATTATCTTTATTCAGACAAGTCAAAAGTACGTACCTCTACCTCCTGACTCTTTCTAGAAATCCTGCCTCATACTTCCAATTTGTTTCCATTTCAAAGTCCTATTAGTACCCCACACTCAGCATGTTTTAAACTTAAATAATCAAATCCCACCTAAACCAAGCCTCAAATTCTCTTTATGGTTCCAAAAAATGGTAGAACATTACAATCCTTCCATCACTGAAGCATAAATTTAGAGTCATCTTTGATTATTTACTCTCACCCCACAAGATCCATTAATTGGTAAGTTCTCTTACTCTAACTCTACAACAACATCTATCACATTTCTTTCAACTTCCACAGCAATCTCTCCCTGTTTAGGTCCTTATCTCTTTTCATTTAGATTACTATTGTAAACTCCTCCATCATCTTCCTGATAACAGCATTCATTTTGGTGCCTGGGTAACTTTTGAAATGAATCATTACGATAAAATCACTCCCTCATCTCAGAAGCTTTCAATGCCTCCCTATTGCTTACTGCATAGAACATAATGGTTTTGTTCCTAAAATTTGTGGCCCTACATGATTAGACTCCAGTCTTCCTTTTCCCCTTTATGTCCTATGAAATCCCTTCCTCTAGGTCACATTGCAGACAAAATAAATTATACTTCATTCCCCCATTTGAATCTAACCTTTCTTCCATTTCTGTATTTTTGTTCAGACTATGCCCCATGCGTAGGAAGAGCTCCCTTCCTAAATAATTATCTCATTTTGAATTATCTCACTTCTTTTAAATCAAATCAGATACGACCCAAGCACAGACACAATGAAGTCTTTTCTGAACTCCCTTACCCCATTTTTCTTTCCCCTTCAGATTTTCTCATAGTAGTTTTTGTTAACTTCTCTCATTTATGTAATTTGTCCTTTTATTATAATTAAATTTTTAACAGCTTCTTTTTCTTCACTCCTCTCCCCATACCCCACCAACCCTCACATCCTTACTAGGTTCTAAACTCCTCAAGAGACTGACATATATTGTATATATCTTTTATGTCCCTACTGCCCATAGCAGGTATTTAATAAATGTTCATTAAGTTGAATGTGTTGAATTTATGCTTCTAATTTCCTTGGAACTGTTTTGTGAGATGATTAGTTTTACATTGAACTCATGAGCTCTTGGGGGGATGATCAGCCTATCATTTCTTCTTTTAAGTTCATAGGAGATCATTCAACTGCTTGAGGATTCTCATGACTGCTTTCAGTAACACTTTTAGAAAAGTCACTATAAATTAATCGGTGTGTGTTTAAATTTTGTTGTTTGCATTGTGAAAGATTTAAGCAGCTGGGTAGAGCAAAAATAGTGCTATGTAAATTCAGGAAGACCTGAGTTCAAATCCTGCCTCAGACCTAGCTGTTTGACCCTGTGCAAGTCACCTTTCCTTCTGTGCCTCAGTTTTCTAATCTCTAAATGAAGATAATAGTACCTACCTCTTATTGTAGGGATCCAATGACTATGTGTAATGCTCTTTGAAAATTATAAGATATTATATAAATCCTGACTATTATTATTCTGTCATACATTGGAAAAGATCTGCTGGACCAAATATATAGTTCTGTGGTTGGTGGTTCATAAAATCTTTCATTTTTACTCAAAATAGACAAGGCTGAATTTACATTGTGTTTCCTTTATGTGTTTCTCATGACCTCAGTGAAATCTATCCAGGAGAGAAGTAGAATCTCTGCTTAGCCAGTGCAATTTTAAGGCCACTGACCTCAAAACCTACTGGTCCTTATCTCAGTGCTCATCACTATCACTGTGGTGCCAGTGAGTAGACTACCCTTTGAAGCTATAGCTTTCCCACTTGAGTGTTCTGAAGAGTAAAACACATTCAGCGCCTTCTCTACGTGTTTCAGACACCACCTCCACAGTATATCTCATTTCAACCAGGTTGGACAGTAGAAATTCAAGATTACTTCTGAATGCAATCAAATACAATGTACTCCTTTATTGTAGCTTTCACCTAATGTGCCTAATTTGATGTTTTTTCCCTTTTCTTTTAAGTATGGTTTAGTGATTTCCTCTTCTGAATGACTGAAAAAAGTCTTTTTTTTTTCCCATGACTACTCTTAAAAGCCTCTTATCCAATTACATTTCATCAGTTTCTCTTCACATATTCTTTTTAAGTTACCTGTTCAATTTCTTTCTTGCTAAATTTAAATTTTCCTGTTAATTTTCATATTTTACCTTATTGAAGTTGAAAGGATATTTTATTTTTCCCTTTTGAAAAACACTCCCCCTGTAAGTTTATTAAAAATAAATTTTTATTAATGACCTCTTTTATATCACCATAATTTCACTGAGTATTCTTCTCCCTCCCAGAGAGACATCCCATATAACAAATTTTTCAACTTAAAAAAGGTGGGAAAACAAGAAGAAAAATCAGAATAACTTAATATTTTTTAAAAGTATAAAAACATGTGCAGTGTACCTAGGATGGAATTTTATAACAATGTTCTATCACCTACAATATTCCTAGTTAGCTTTAGCGAAGGAATTGCGTTGAATTGGATATTTTTGACATTCTACTTATGGTTAGATTGCTATTTTTATTTTCATGTGCTTTTACTCACATTTTAAATGTTTTAAGATGTTTTTTTCTGAGCACAGCTAACCACTATTAAAAATTATCTTCCTAGTGAGAGTAATATAAATTAAGATTTTCTGGACTCCGATTATTTCATTGGACCTGAAATTGCATTAGCAAGGTAGTAAATGATCTGACAGTTTTTTCTCTAAAAACCAACCACATAAAAAAAATCTACATAAAGAGACTTCAATTGAAATGTTATCATCTTTAAAATGTTAATATTTTCCACTTTTTCCAGTTTTCTGTAACTTGATATTATACTTCATAAAATCAAAGTTTCCTCCAACAATTCATATAACCTACCAATGCCTTGTCATCCTGTGTGATTTTTGTCATTCAATAAGCATTTACTAAGCAGTGCTATGGATCACCACTGTGCCAAGTGCTTGGGGTACAACTATAACAAAAAATAAAGATAAACTGAAATAGAAAGCTGTACTGGAAGAGAATCTAATATTCTTCAGCTGAAGTAAAAAAAGGCAAGAGTAGCAATTATGATCTTGAAGAAAGCATAAGCAAAAACAGAACCAATTAAAACAGATAATCAGGGAAATTACTTTTTGCTTTAAAAACTACTTTGTACAATGAAATAATATTAAAAAATTACAGAAACTTTCTTTGATAAAGATCTCATTATTCAAATGTATACCAAGTGTAGGAGGGAGTCAAATTTAAAAAATAAGATCCATGCCCCAACTGACAAATGGTCAAAGGATATTACCATACAGTTTTCAAAAGAAATCAAAACTATCTGTAGTCATATGAATAATTGCTCTAAACTGCTATTGATTAGAGAAAGGCAAATGAAAACAACTCTAAGGTACCACCTATCAGAAATGATGAATACTGGAGGGGATAAGGGTAAACAGGTACATTAATGAACTGTTGGTGGAGTAGTGAATTGGTCAAACCATTCTGGAGGACAATCTGTAATTATTTCCAAAGGGCTGTAAAATTGTGCAAAACCTATTGACCAGAAATACCACAACCATGTCTGTATCCCAAATTGATCAAAGAAAAAAAAGGACCTGTTTATAAAAAAATATTTATAGCAGGTGTTTTTGTGCTGGCAAAGAATTGGAAATTGAGAAGCTGCTCATCAATTGGGAAATGACTGAAGAAGTTGTGACATATGATTATGATGTAATTCTATTGTGCTATAAGAAATGACAAGACTGGTGGTTTCAGAAAAAATTGTGGGAAATCCTAAATGCACTCATGCAAAATGAAGGGAAAAAAATTGGGAGATCATTGTGCATAGTAACAGTAATGATGTAATGAGTGATGAGCACTGTGAAACATCTGGCTATTCTGATCTAAGACAATTCCAAAGGACTCAGGACATAACGAAACAAAACAAAACAAATAAAAAACCACTGCAAACTTCCAGAGAAGAACTGACAAACTGAGTGCAAATTGAAGTATAATTTTCTCACTTTATTTTTCTTGCTTTTTTTGGGTTGGGGGGATATGGTTGATATGGAAATATGTTTTACATGATTTCACATGTAATGCTGCTATAATATTACATTCTTTTTCAGTTATTGTGGGAGGGGTTGGGGAAGAGTGAGTGAATTTGGAACTCAAAGTTTCCAAAAAAAGCTATAAATAAATAATAAGTATATGTATATATATATGTATGTACATATATATATATATACATATTAAAAAGCTAAAAATAAAGACAATCTTTGCCCTCAAGGAACTGACATCCATTAATGGGAGGAAGACGACACATGAAAGGTGAGTTGAAAAGCAGGGAGAGGGAAGAGATACTACCAGAACCTTGAAGAATAGGTAGCAATAATGAGGGCTAACTTCTTTGGGAGTGTGAGAAGGGGTCCACCAAAGTCAAGTCAGGAGGTACCAGGAGGCACAGGAGATAAATCCAATCCAGCTAAATGTATTCAATTTCTCCCTTCAGATTGCTATCATTGGTTTATATGTTTGTTTTTAACAGTTTGAGAAGCATGTATTTCTTGCATGATAAACCATGAACATAAACTACAAGAAAGGGACTTGACCCCTCTACTTATCTGATTTTTAAAAAAATCTGCTAGTGAAGCTGTAAAGCAGAATGAAAGAAAATAGTTCAGAGCAGAAGCTTATGTCATATATCACAATAAATTCCTAATAAGTAAATGGTTCAAATTTCTAAAGTCACACCCTAAAAAACAGAAGAGAATGAAAAGTTGTGTCTTTCATAACCATTAATAGTTAAATATTGTCATTAGCAGAAATAGGATAAATAAAGTTGTTATTAACTTATATTAGTTGTGTTCAACTCCTTGTGATCTGATTTAGGGTTTTCTTGACAAAGATACTGAAATGTCTTGACATTTCCTTTTCCAGATCATTTTACAAATGAAGAAACTGAATATGCCCAGGGTCATAGAGTTAGTATGTATCTGAAGTCAGATTTGAACTCTGGAAGATGAGTCTTCTTGACTCTAGAACTGGTATTTTATCCACTGTGCTACCTAGCTTGCACTATAGATAAAATTAGAAAATACAAAATAGACAAATTTAATGTTATAAAATTTGAAAAGACATAATATATACACACATATACATACACATATATACAATCTCTCTCTCTCTCTATTGGTCTGTCTGTCTGCCTATCTATCTGAAAAATAAACTCAAAATCAGGAAGAACTGAATTTAAGTTCTGCCTCTGACATATAATGGTCAAATTAATTAGCCTCTTAGTACCTCAGACATCTCTTGAAAACTCTATATTTCATAGGAGGTGCTGATCTTCATTTTAGTGATAAAGATCTTTCACTAAGAGTTACTTAATCTCATGAAATCCATGCCTAGTCTAAAAACAAAATAAGAATGTTTTTCACATGTATACATCAGTACCACTAGTATTAGGAGAAAAGGTATAGGTTCAGGAAAATATATATTTGCATCAAAGATCTTCGATAAAAGTCTTCCATATAAAATCTACATGAAGTTGATGCAAAATTGCAAGATTTGTATTCTGCAAAACATGACTTAAAATTCATCCTTCCCCCACCTTTCACTTGCAGCGTGGGTACCCCAGGGGGGACTATCTCAACTTCAAAATACTCTATGGGCCTGCACTGCTAAATCTGTAGCTCATGAGATATCATTGATGGGTTTAATTTTAGTAGTTAGAAGACACAATTGACCCAAGCAACAAAAATGCCCTCCCACTCCCAATCTGGGAAGGGTAGACACATATGAAGTTTTGAAATGCTAGATATGAAACCTTGTCAATATTCTATCATTGCTTCTCCTAAGTTTGGTATCACAGTATAGGCACCAGTGGTTTTTCCTGGTCATGATGTGGTTGTATTCTGTGCTTCTTACTCACTTGAAGTTTGATTTGACTCACTTGACTTTGGTTTAATATTCACACAACTTTGGGAGTTAGGTGCTATCATCATCATCATCATTTGGTTCTTGTCACAATGGAATCAAATGAGCTAATATATGTGAAAGGTACATATACTACAGTGCGAGTTACTAAGTAGGCACCATATAAATTCATATTCCCTTCCCTTATGTTCATGCAGAACTAGACAGGAGTTATTCGAGCTACTCCACTAGTTAACTAGGCAAGCTTTCTTCAGGACACCTTGGTTCACCACTGTGACCTCTGACTACTGATCTAACTGAAATCTTTAGCTCAAGCCCTACGAGATAACCTCTGCTGCACAACCCTGCCCCACCTTCTATATGTTCTTTTGATGTTTTCATACTTCTTGTGAAAGCCTAGAAAATCTGCTTTGTATCATTTGGCTTATCCCTTCGGTGGGCATGATGCTTTGCTTTCATTTTCATTGTTAGTATCTTTAGACTCAGTGGAAATTCTGATCTATGATCCCATTATCTTTTCAGTCAGGAGGTCACCACTGAAACTTCTAACCAGGTATCCATTTGATTTTTAAGTTGACACATTCACTCCAAGGAAAGATTGTATAGTTAAAGATTACTACTTAATAGATATGCATAAGTTTTGATTTCAGTTGAGAGTCCAGAGTTCTGGCTCTGGGCTTGCATGGACTATGTCCATCTTGAAGGAGGTCTGATTACCTAAAGGAGAAGATTTGGGCATATTATGTAGAGAAGTTAGACTTTTCTCTGCTTTGTCATACTGATGTAGAATTCCAAGAAAATTCTCTAAAATAAGACTTGTTTGTGGTTTATATCTAGGATCTGTCTGAAAGAGATTAGCATTGTTACTTCTTGGAAAAGATATTCAATGTACAAATGAGCTATCAAGTATAGGGTAGCTATTTATTTTAGTCACCAGAAAAATGTCTAAAACAAAATATTCTTATTTTTTGTAAAACTTGATAAAATAATATGTAAAATTTCACAGTCACACAAAGTACATAACTATTCAAAAACTCACACATTTTACTTTGCATCACTATCATCTAAAATATTTTTGTGACTGATCTATTTTAGCATCTCCATTTTATTCAGGGTTATTCACATACTGGCTTAAAAATCATAACAAATACTTAAAGATACATGAACAAATACTTAAAGCATAATACTATTGCATGTAATATTCATTGCCATAATTGTACTCTCCTCACAAGCTGATACATTGTGGAATTGCTGAGTAGATTTCATTTTCAGCTCAGATCTGTGATGTCTGAACATCTAATGAGATCTGGATCTTCTAGTTATCTAGACATTAGTTTTTCCCAGGTTCAGTATGAACCTCTTAGTGGCCATCTTCTCTGAGAAATGCTATCATAGGAGGAAATCACCTCCTAGTGGGCAACCAAGACTGACTCAAAAAGCCCAGGAACTGTCTACCTCATGTAAGGCTGGAAACATCCATCTCTCAGAATGGCAAGGTGCTAATCAAAAATGCAGAAGTGTAAGGACTCAGCAAACATATATTGATTGATATTGCTATGGTTACCCTAAGAGCCAAAGAGAGTGAGAATAATGTGTCCTATAAAAAGAGAAACGTAAAGCCTATCTTCCCATCCTCTTAGGGTAGACAAAGAAGAATTTGTCCTCAAGATGCTCTGTGACCCATCTTCTTTGACAAATTGATCCTAGGCACAGGAATCAAGAAATATTTGCTAGGTCCTCTTAGCAAAGATCTGCACATATTCTTTTGTAAGCCTGATTTATCATCCAATCCAAAAGTTCCTCCTGTTATAGCACCATCACTTAAAATAAATGTTTATAATTCTTGTCATTCTCTGCACCCCTTTTCTACTACTCCACTATGGTGCCAGTTGGTATATTTCAACCCAATATTTTTCATCTTGCTCTTTGCATTCCAAGTCCATAACACGTGTCTTTCACATGGTTTTTCATAAATGCTTGTAGAACTAAAGATTACTATGAAATATGATTTCTTGCTTTATAATTTAAAAGAATACTATGGAGCTATGAAAGAATCCTAAAAAAAGAACATATATATATATGTACTGTAAAAGAATCGTAAAAACATTACTTTGTTTAACTTCGAGTGTATCAGATTACTTGAATGAAAAATGAAACTTTCTGTCCTTCTATTGAAACAGTATACTGAAATAAATGATAAGTCCTGAACTTCCAAAGTCAGTCATTGAAAATTCTAATGGTTCAAGTTTGCACTCTCTCAATATTCCCAAGAAGGGAAGATGGTATAGCTGGAAAAAGAAAAAATTCAACAATTTTAAAAGACATGTATGGATTTTAGATCAGTTCCAAAGTTTACATCTGAGTTTTTTTTTTCTGTGATGATTTTTAAAGAACATTTTAACCAAAATAACCAGGAATAGCATGCTAATTGTGGAATGGGAGAGTAAGGGAACACCAGACTATGGCAAGAAATTATCTTTTCTGACTGAGAAAGCTTTCCTCCCAGAGCACTATCTACAACTGTCTATGATAAAATATTAAACAAGTGTCATGGAGGCCAGCAGTAAGTTTTATAAGATCTGTGATATTCAGATATCTTTTGTAACCCTGTTACATCTGAGATTTAAAAACTGATTCAGGTTTATCATATTTCACTACCTAGGATTTTCAATGATCTTTGGGACATGCAATGATTTGCTGGCTTCATGTAATAATGATGTTCCTCCTCTGACAAAGGCAGAATTATTAAAATTTTGGAAAGGATTTCATAGCTGGAAGGGACCTTAGTGATCACCTTGGAAACTAAGACCTAAGAGATGAAGTGATAGATTCAAATTCAGTTCTCCTATTGTAAATTTAATGGGTTTTGAAACAGAATTATATAGTAGCAAAAGCATTAGACTTAGTGAGGAGAAGCATTTGTTGAAATTATTATTCTTGGCATCACACCTGAGCAAAATAATGGACACCTCTCCCCTCAGATTACCAGGATGCCACCTCCCCACCTCCAGAGGAACAGGATCATTTGGTAGCTTCCTTTATAAGGTAATTATTACTCAGGACTAGATGTTAAGACTTTTTCCCCCCACATTTGAAATTCTAGAAACCGTATTACTGGAGGCTGAGGAATACTCTTACAACAAAAAGCCAGATGGTTTCAGAGAAGGGAGTGAAAGAGGGCTTGGTGCCAACCTCTGCTTCCTTATCTTTATCCCCTGCTCCCCTTCCACCCCAGCCCCCAAAGTTTCATGTTACAGCTAAGAGGGATATTAGGAATTGTCTAGTCAAATTTACTCTGATTTTATAGATAAACAGAGATCTCAGAAAAGGAAAATTACTTACTAAATGTCTCAGAGGAATTGAGGTTGAATTTAATTAGAGTCAAATGGAGCCCAAATCTCGTAAGACTAAGACTATTAACACTGGGAGGAACCTGAGAGACCACCTTGCCTTACTTCTTCATTTTATAGAACAGGAGATAAAAGAGTTAGTGTCTGAGCAAATGCAGTTCTCCTGCCTCCTAGTCCTGACAGCTGTAGAAACTTTACTTCAGTTTAGTGGGTGTGGGTGATGAGGGCTGGAAGGGATTGGGTATAAGACCCCCACAAAGACTGGAGTAGTAGGTGAAGGTCACCTGGAATGAATTCTTGCACTCAAGAATTCTTGAGGTCAAGGTAAAGATTTATTATGCTTTTCAGTAGGCAAGAGTTCTTAGGAAACCTACAACCTTAGAGGGTTCTGGTAAAGTTTATATAGGATAATCTATAGTGAAGCATGAGCCAGATATGCTAATTAGGTGATTCAGGGTGGGATTAGGGAGCGGTTAGATCTCAAAGAAACATGCACTTTTAGTATCAACTACACAGGTGTTTTACTCAGAGTTCATCAGGAAATAGCCCAAATAGGGGCTATAAGGAGGTGTGGTTTTAGGCCTGAAACTTCACTAAGTCAACCAATGATCAGGGCTGACTGAGAAATACCCAGGTTGCTCTCATCAATGTCTCTTTAGACAAGATAAATATAAGGGAGTATATCTTTCTAAGTCTATGTCTAAGTCTAGGATACATAGGATTGGTCAGTGAGTAGTAAATGCTGTTATGATCCAGTGCACAGATAGTTCAGTCAGTACACAGCTGGTTCAGACTAAAGGTGTAACTGACTGCTGTATCATAAAGGGAGATAATTGTTGTTGCTGGGGCAAGCTGTGTCCCTGGGCTGGGGAGAAACTGCTTGGGATAGTATTTTGAGGCTAGGGAGAAATATGATTTTTAAAGAGAAATGTGATTTTAGAATTAAGGTCCAAGTATATGTACCTACGTACCCCATCAGGGGTAAAGGGTACAAGGGAGATGGGAGTAGGAGAGGAGAACTGGGTTATCTAGAGCAGTAGTGCCTGTACTCAAGACAAGTAGCTAAGCAAGAAGGTGAGCTCCTAGGTAACACTGGGCTTATTGCTCCCAAGCTTTTAGACCTACCCCCTTTATTCTCAGGGAAAATCTAAGCAATTGGGAGAAAAAAGTTTCTAGGAAAAGAGAAACTCAAGGATGGAGAGCACAGAGTCCACATTCCACCTCTGTCCTACCTTGGGTTTTTCTTCATGTGAAAAAGTTAATCATTCTGAGGAGCCAAAATGAAAATCCATAAGACTGGAAAAAATATTTCTTACTTATGGAGTGACCCTGCCATCCCTGAAGTGGTGCCTCCCTCCTTTCACCAAGGTGACAGCTTCACTTGCAACTTGTTCCTTGTGCCTGGAGCCTTGGGCTTCCACCTCTCTCCAACTGGCAAAATGTGTTGCAACATGTCTCTGTCGACTTGTTAGCAATAACAGAACTGACACAATAGATGAGGAGAAAGAAGCATCCTGACTCTGATATTCCTATCTTGTCACCATTCCCTAGCCACCTTTGCCCTAGAGACCACTGCTATCACATTACCATGAGACTCTACCTTGCCTTCTCCCTTAGGGTTATAAAATTGTCAGCTGTTGTTTCAGTTTCGGACTTTGGAGTTAATTTCTTTCCCTGGGTCATGGCACTTAATATTTTGCCTATATGTAGAAGCTTATCTGGCCATACTAGGACTTTTTTCAGATTATACTCTATGGTTGGCTGCCCCTGCTTTTTTATTTGAGGACTAAGGGACATTCTCCATATTTTAAATCTCCACCTATCAAATCTTACACTGTCACTTCTTCCACAAACTGTCCCTGATTTTCCACTCATTGAGGTCATTTCTTTCCAGTTTCTAGAGAACTTTGTACTTCTAAGGCAGCTAGATAATATAGTGATAGGGTACTAGAGTAAGAAGCCCTGAGTTAAATTCAGACCCAACTACTTACCTAATTATGTTAGCCTGGGCAAATTGTTTAATTTTTTTCTGTCTAAGTTTTCTGATCTATAAAATGGGATAAAAATAGCACCTACATTTCAGGGTTTTTGTGAGGATAAAATGAGATTTTTTATGAAGTGCTTTACAAACCTTTAAGTAGGATAAATGCTAGTTACTAACATTATTATTATCATTAATATATCTCGTACATCTCATGCATCATTTGTATTACAGCGAGGTTTTTTTTTTTTATATAATTGTCTTTCCCTACCAGATGATAAGTTTCTTGTCTTAGTCATGTTCATATCTCCACAACTACCACATAGTGGTAAAGCACAGTGCTTGGTGTAATTAATTAATTTACCTACTCTATTGTGAAATAATCAGAAGTAATCACTGGAACTCCTATAATTTTTGTAAGACAACTGTCTTCAAATGGGACATGCCAAATTTCAGTTCCCAATAGATTTCTCACATCTATTTCGACTGGACCTGAAATTTAATGGTGTAGGAAACTCCCAATAAGGAAACCCCCTCTACTAATTCTTAACTCTGAGGCCAGTTCAAGTCCACTATGCCTATGTTGTCTTTCAAAAATTACATTTTAAAATTTTAAGTGATTTATGTATATATGTATACACACAAGCATATGTTTGGGAGAAAGAGGGGAATGAAGGAGAGAGATTTGATTGAAATGGGTAATAACCAGTTAGAGAGTGGCCTGAGATGCTGAGAGGTTAAGTCAATTTCTCATGTAAACAGAGCTAGTATATGTCAAAGGCAGGACTTGATTCTAGATTTTCCTTTGTCTGAGACCAGCTGTCTGTCTGTTGTGCACAGAGGACAGCAAAAGTCTAGGCTGTAGGAAATATGACACTGGAAACATTCAAACCTCCTCCAAAGTATTCTGAATTCATTTATTTCCTAGTATTTCAAATGCTAAGCCCGGGCAGTTATAGAATATAAAGCTCTCAAAAGATAAGAAGATCAGACTATAGGGTAATGGTTTCTATAGCTAATGAAGCCAGATGCTATTTCTTTCCAGTGTGCCATGTAGATGTGTTTTCCATAATAGCATGGCATCTAATCTTCTTGTCTCTTTGATATAAATGCACTCACAGAGTTTCACTACATGACGACATGGGGTAGTTTTACGGTTAGATGCAAAAAAATGAATTTCACATGGCTATGCGACCAGTATATTGTAGGCAGTTGCAAAGAATGAATGCTAACAAACGCTGCATATAGTTCAAATGCAAGTAACTTTCTTTGTATATGGAGTTAGGTCCAAATGATACCAAATGCTGAAAGATATTTTCTTTAAGGAAATGACAAATTATTTCATCAAAATCTATGTATCTGCTGCATTTAAGTAGTTTGGTAACATATTCAAGGTGGTGGCAGGGGGTGAAGACTCTCAGTTAAATTTATATGGTTTTTATATTATTTCTCAGAATTTTTATCAACATGAATTTTGCTCATCAGATATTTTAATAACCTGTAACAAAAATATACATATGTATATATGCATAGATGTATCTATCTTCACCTGTGAGATACCTAATATTTGGATAAATAGCAAGCAAAAATTTGCACTTATAATATACCTGTACCATATCAAAATAGAAAATCTTTTTGTATGAGTCTGATGAAATTCTGTGTCTTTTGTCTGAGGACTATCCTTACTGCATTCAGAAAGGCTGATCACCAGAAGGTTGGTCACCAGGTGATGAATTACTTTGGCCATAGAAACTCAACCAATGTCTTTTACACCCCAGAGGGACTGTGGAGAGAATACTTATACTGACAAGATTATCTCCATTTGAAGCAGCGAAGAAGTAAGCACAGAGTTGGAAGAAACTGTCAGTAATCATCACTGCATACCCAATACTGCTGCAATGCAGAGGCTTCTGTGCTGGGCAGTTTGAATACAGAGGAAATCATAGTTAATAGGAATATTTTCAGATTCCTTTTCTTTCATATTAAAATATATACATTATATATGTATATGCATGTTTATACATATATATATAAAGATAAAAAAAAGTTGTAAAATTTTCCCTGTCCTACTTCACTAACAAAAGTTACTATATGAACTGACTGATGTAGTTTGGTAATATTATACTAATATTTGGCATAATATTCCAAAATGGAAGTACACAATTGCCCACAAAATTCTTAGTGGCATTTAGATGACTATTTCTTTTTTTTCCTGTAATGTCATGAACAAATGATATTATCTGTATGTTTTCCTAAAGAATTTTCAATAAAAGGGAGCATTATTCTTCCCCTCCCCCACTTTTTTTTTCTTTTAAGGTAGGGTTGTAGGAAGTCTGCCCTTATGATTTCACAGAGAACTGTTTGATTAAAATAGATGTTAAGGTCTTTAATTGCAGAGACTCTTTGCCCTTTTTTTGGTATCCCTAGAATTTAGTGAGTGTGTGGCACATGAAAGGTGTTTAATAAGAATTATCCAAGACACTGACAGATGAAGGGACCAGCCCATAGTTAGTAGGTATTAGAAGTAGGATTGAAACCAGGTATTCCTGACTTGAAAATCCACTACTTCCCCATTCATAGAATCCAATAACAAGAAAGCACCTCAGAGATAATCTAAACAAAATTCATCTCATCCTAGGGATAAGGAAATGAAGGCTTGAGAATCCAGACTAAAAAAACATATCTCCATACATTTTAGTCAAATATCATAGAACTGAAAAAAAGAGAGCTGGAAATAGCTTGCTTCTGACAAGATTATGATAGAGTGAGGAGTAAAAGTAATTTTCTGTAGTTCTGGTGAAAAATTATACTACAATCCAACCACTATCTTCAAAAGATTTTTATTCTTATTTTTCCTTAAGTCAGTTGAGCATGCTCATACAAGCAATTTTCATGATGTTTTCTATCCCCAGAATGTAATGCTATTGATTAGAGTATTGTAGCTCAGGAATGGTAGTACTCATTTGGAGCTACTCTTTGTATGCTTAGGGGATAGATATGAGACTGTGATACATATTCATCCAAGCATTTTAGAATAATTAGTTTTTTCATTCATCTCACTGACCAGTTTCCACACAAACAACTGGTTCATTCTGGCAGGTGATCCAATTTAGTCATTAAACAGACTGAGAATATCAAATTGAGCTGTTTTCCATCTGGCGTTGTTTAGACACAGCCTTAGAAATGATTGAACATGTTTAGCTTAAAACATTACTTTTAAGGTATAACTCTTACTGTACATGCTTGAGGAATGATTCAAAGCAGGTGAATGTAAAATGAGTAATCCATTAAAAAAAAGACCGGTGTGCTGAAAGTAATAAAACAGATGACAATTAGATGAGGTGCAGTGAATTTTAAAGACATCTTCCTAGAAACATAGAAGTTAGAGGAGGATCTTCTAGGGGGTCATCTAGTCTTATCTCCTGTTATTCTACCCTCAATCTTGGCATACTCTCTAGTTCTTAATAATTTTTTGTCCTTTGTTATCTGGTGAATTCTAAGGATCCCTTATAAAAATAATCTTTTAAAATGCATAAATACAAACTAAACAAATTATGTTAAAATATTTATAAAAGTATACTTTTTGTTTTAGAGTTCACAAACACACAGATTAAGAACTTCTGCTCTAGATGGATTCTAGAATGATTCTAGAATCTCTAGATTAGATTCTAGAATCTCATGGATTCATCCAGTCTTTGTTGGAAAAGCTTCAGCAAGATGGAATTCATTACTCACCCATGCCTCACCCCCTACCACTAGTCCTAAAGCAGCCTATTATTTTTAACTATTCTTATTGTTAAAATGTTCTTACCTACCTATCCATCTAACCATTGCTATAATTTCTGTCCTCTAGAGCTACGTAGAAAATTTTTCCCTCTTCATACAATAACAGTTCAGATATTCAAATGCAACTATAACGTTTAGTCAAAGTATTTTCTCCTCTGGGTAAAACAACCTCATTTCTGTCAATTGTATTCCATGAGACCTGGTTTCCAGGACTTTCACCAACCTTATTCCCCTTCTTTGAATTAACTATATTATATATGTTATTTGTCGATTAACATCTGTGAGGATGAATGATTACTTTGACTATTTGAACTTTCTTTTCATTTGGGACTTGAATAAGAGTGATTTGAAGAGATTGTTTTTGAGTACAAAATCATTCTTTTGCAAAGAACTTTTATACAGCTAAACGCTCAATAGTGATTAGCAATAGCATAACAAAATTTTGCTGATAAAATTCATGTTATTACTGTCTTCCTCTTATCCCCTCAAAAAATCTGAAATGAGTAGAGAGTTATGAGTAATGTTTAATTAAAAACTTTATCAAGGGTGATAGTTGGAGATCTTGGTCATACCTTTAGTTACAGGGCAGGAACACTCCTCAAATGAGGCTATTTTCCAATTCACAGAGAACTCTTTTTGGTAAAAACTAAGATAATATTGGTAGCAATGTTTGCAGGTAGTGGATAGATTCATTGTTCATATGTGCTTCATATGTGCTCCATAGTTATCAACTAAAAAAAGCAAGGGATTTTTGCTTGAGAATAAAACATCTACTTAAGACTATAAGACTTTGGGGAACATAGCTTTTCTTTGAGCTGTGGTTTCACTTAACAAGTTTTGACATTCTAAGGGTAAGTTCATGTAAATATGCAATGGCAAGACAAGACATGATTAAATATAAGAATAACACCCAGAAGTCTATCCTCACTTTTTAATGCAAGATCTTTGCATTTCCAGTATTTCTCCAACATCTACTTTTCTGAAGTTTGAACTTTTCTGGTGAAATAATTAAGATTTGAAATATCTATCTGCTTTTAGAAATCTAGAATTATGGAGAAGCTTTTAACATGGTATTGCATTTATTCCAATACAGAGTTCACTTTTTGCATTATTTTCCAAGGCAAAAATATACATTTCTTATAGTAAATTTATAAAGATGAAAATAATAGCTAGCATTTAAGTAACACTTTAAGGTTTATGATGTGTTACAAAAATATTATCTCTGTTTATCTTCACAATAACCCTGAGAGGAGACTTCTATTATTATTTCCTTTTCCCAGATTAAAAACACTGAGGCAGACAAATGTTAAATGAGTTGACTAGACCAGATGACTCCAGGTCAACTACTCTATTCATGGCAGCACCTAACTGCTGAAAATCTAGATCAGAAGTCTACCTCAACAAAGGCAAAGATAAGAAATAAATGAGTTTCTTCTTAATAGCAACCAGTTTTAAAAGCTACTATTAAGTGAAAACAGATTCTTTTGGAAGGAATTTTTTTTAGGTTTTCAAATTAGCCTTTTTTTATAGCAAGGTAATTCCCAAAGAGATCATCTTTTACTTACTTCTCCAGATATATATATATATATAAAAATTCTCCATATGAACATAAAATCTCATTCACATCATTCAATAAACAGATAGACAACATTCTAGGAACCACATTGAATTCAAAGATATCTATGTTATGTTCCAAGTCCTTTAGAAATGGTTAATATAATGGGGGCTTGGTGAAAGTGGCAGTAGGAGGAGAAGGCTTTCCAAATCTATGATTTCATTCATTCAGGTGATTCCTAGTGTGGAACCTCACTCTGTTAAAATAGGTCAGCAATGCAATCTGAAATGAATAATCCTGAAGAGTTATTTCTGGGGGGCATGGAGAGATTAAGTGACTTAAGTTAGTATGTGAATAAATCAGAATTGAGCCTAGGTCCTCTTGACTTCACAGCCAGCCATCTAGACACCCAGACAAGGTGCTTCTCTTCTAGAGAAGAGGTAAAAAAGTGTATTCAAAACTATACTACAAGATAGTATGGAATAATTGTTATGGCAATAGTAATGAAATAAATCCTGGGGAATTTGAGCTACTCCTTATAAGACAGATATGCTTTTAATAGAAGGAGATGGTGACAAAGGCTTTCCAAATACAAGGAACAGCATGAGCAAAATCATGGAAAATGCAAAACACCATGAAGTCTTCACTTCTTCCCTCCAGGTTTTCAGTGATGGAGTCATCACTCTTAAGTTTGCATTTATTTTACACAATGCTAACTCTTAGGTACAATGACATTATGCCTTTTCTAGTTTTCCATGAAAGGATGTTTCACATACAAGTATGATAGCACAGGTTTGGCATTTTTAGTTGTTTGAAGAAAGAAAAGACAGGTTTAGTAATTGAAAGCCTGTCATTGAAAAGCTTCCTGCAAAGGGTTCATGTCACTTTTCCAGTTTTATTGCTCAGGATCTGTTAGCATTTTTATTATAAAACTCCATTTTCCATGGTTTCAGTAAAAATTTACTCCAGGCTGAAGCTTGGTATACCAGATATCAGCTCTGGAGCAATGGTTGTTTTACCAATTTTCCAGAAGATTGATTTAGATTGTTTTATGTTGTATGACCGTAAAAGAACAGAACAGAAAATAAAGGATTTGCTAGTTTTATATTTCTTTGTTTTGTCTGTATATTTTAACTTTTTCTCTTCCAGCATTTCCTAAAACTTATCGAATTACAGGTAGCAGAGATTTTGCATTTCAATATCAAATTATAGTAGAACCAACAGGAAGATTCATTTTACAATTCTCCATGCATTTAAAAACAACATTATTGACATTCAACTTAGGGAGTTTTCTATATTCCACTATCTCTAGACTATTTAAAGATAGGTACTCAGTCTGTAGTATAACTGATGTCGACATTCTCTTTAAAAGCAGATTTAATGACTGGCCAGACTGTGCAACGCTTGTCTATGTTCTCCAATGAGTTCAATACTGGAGTATATCCAACATCCTAGTGTCCTTACTATTGGTCAATCAGTCAAAAAGACTTCAACTAAATGAATTCTACAGTCAGGCACTGTGCTAAGATTTGTGGCTATTAAAGAAAACAAAAACAGTTCCTTCCCTTCAAAGCGTTTACAACTGTCTGCTGACATTATGAGATTACCATTGAAGTGCCCTTTTTACCACATGACCAGCAGATTTTTTTAAAAGCATGTACATTCTTTCCTTGATTTCTTCTAATTCCTTATTTGTTGGGATCTTCAGCTTTGTTGAAATCCATCATATGACTCTATATTGCCATACAGTGATACTCAGTTTTAATTATTCAAAGGCTAAAAATATCTGAGAATTCACAAGCATGCAACAAAACCACACTAGTTACAGCAAAACAAACTTAAACCATGGAGGGGAGATTATGAACAGGAAATTAAAAGGAAAAAAAAATATAAAGTCCCTGGATCAGGGTCAGAGCTGAGTGAATACATGATGAAGAAAGGAATAGGATCAGGTCATTTCAATTGTATCTGACTAGTGCTGACACCATTCCTTTTCTTTCCTCACCTCATTTAATTTTGTAAAGAATGGAGTGTAGAGAAAAGACAAGAAAAATTATAAGAGGATGTATGGAAGGAAGAACACAGTTACCAATCATAACAGTGGATGGTGATTGGATGAACTCATTCAAGCAATGGAAAAAAGATCTCAGATTTGAACAATATGTTGTTTATAAGAAAAACAAGTGAAAAAGCTTTACAGAGTTAAAATAAAGGGACTTGAACAGAATATATTATGCTGCAGGTGAATCATTTCTTTTTTAATTTTTTAAAACTATTTTATTTTTCCCCAGTTACATGTAAAATAAATTTTAACAGTTATTTTAAAACTGTGTTTCAAATTTTCTCTCTCCTTCATGTCCTCCCTCCCAGTGACAGGTTATGCATGTTCAATCATGCAAAACATATGTTGTGAAAGATGACACAAACCGCAAGGGAAAAAAACACACAAAATTAAATGTAAAAAGTGAAAAATAGTTTGCTTTGATTTGCATTCAGACTCCATCAGTTCTTTCTCTGGAGGTAGATAGCACTTTTCATCATTGGTCTTTTGGTGTTGTCTTATATAATTGTATTGCTGAGAATACATTCCCAGTTGATCACTGTACATTATAACTGTTGCTCTGTATAAAATTCTCTCCTGGTTCTACTCACTTTACTTTGCATCAGTTCATGCAAGTCTTTCCAAGCTTTTATGAAATCAGCCTGCTCATCATTTCGTATAGCACAGTAACATTCCATTGCAATGCATGTGAATCTTAAAAAACAAAACAGACTGACAATAATGATCTTAGAAAAGGCAACAGTAAAAACAGACAATGAAAAGAGATAGGCAGAGAAGTTGTTTTATATCTAAATGAGGAAAAAGAAATAGAATCATATATATTTACACATATGTATATGTATGTATATACACACGACAATGCATCTAATTACCTGAAGGAAAAAGCTAATTGAAAATTAGAGAAAAATAGCAAAATAGTTGAGACTTTTAGCTACCATGGCTCCCTGAATGGCACCCAGCTCTCACTCAAACAAAACTCTAAAATTTGTGCCAGACTGATTAATGGTCAAGAAATTCGTTGAGAAATTACAATAAGTTGTTTCTTCCACCATGTAAGTGAAGAGTCATCCAGAGATTCAAATAAGAGAAGGGGCTATTAGCAAATCCTGCCCTAGGACAGGCAAAAAATCAATTGCCTCACAGCAGGATCAAAACTGGGGTTAAGACACTTCCCTGTCCTTGGGCTCCCAAGAAAAAGCCTCAGTGTTGGAGTTGGAATTGTTTCAATGAGGGTCTCTAGAACATTAAAATAAGTTCCTGAAGAAGCAGAACTCTGAACCACAGAATTCCATGTTGCCTAAAAGTAGGGAGTGGAAAGCAACCTAAATATCTGGGGCACCTAGAGTGAGACCCAAGCAGAACCACTACCATAAGCAAACATGCAGCATGAACTTGGGCTGTGGGATTACAGAACCTCACTGGCATAATGCTTCAGTTCAGGAACTTCAGTTCAGTTCAGGCTGAAGAGATAAGTAAAACCAAGAAGACTTTAACCAGTATTAAATCAAATCAAAACAAAACATGCAAGAAATCATCATATACCAATAGATGTCCAAAAATTCAGCTTAGGAGGAGAGAGTAATACAAACAATTGGAAGAGAAAAGGGAAAAACCAAGGTTTCCCTACAGAGGGAAAGAGAACTTTCATGAAATGAATGGCTTTCAAGGATTCCCAAACAAACAAACAAATGAAAAAAAAAAAACAGGGCTAAATAAAAACTTTGAAATGTAAGCATGATCAGTGCTTTCCCTCCAAGACTATTTTCCAACTCTTCTGTATTTATCTTGTCCTACTGATTTAATGATACATTATTTCTCTTATTCAATGTAACCATTTTGAGGACAGAGACTATTTTAGCTTTTTCTCTTTGTCTTTTTGGTATCTACATTTATCATGGGGCCAGACACATAATATGTGCTCAACAAATCCATGCTCATGAGTTCATTTAAGGCAGGAGTTTTTTTTTTTTGTGGTGATTGCTAAAATTGCATTTTGATAGTCATTTAAAAGTGATTATACAGTGAAATACATAAAGATGTTACTACATCAACATTATACAATGTTGTGACATAGATTATTATCACACAGAAACATTAAAATAAGATACCTTTAGATTCACTAGTTACCTGTATGTTAGCATTAGCTTTTGAAAGCAGTTAAAAAGAAAAGATCATTCAAATATATCTAGAATGCTTTAATTTTTAAATGAATGACACACTCAAAATATCACAGTAGTCATATTAAATTCCATTTCATTTTAAATGTTGATTTAAAATTCAATCAAGCTCATTGAATATTCAGATAAATTTTACAAGAAAGGGACACAGTATTGGAATGAACTTTTCTAGGAGATTTTCACCAGTATTTTTGATTTTACACAGCATGAATCCTCAATATGGATTTATGTAATTGAGGAACCATTTAACACTAGTGGTTTATTGAAGGAAATGATCTCTGGAGTTAAGTAATAGCTAATAGAATTCTATTCTTTGGCCATTGCTTCTTATGTGCTGCATGATTAAATCCTCTAGAGTTCAAACATTTGAACCATTCCATCACCTCACCAGTGGGTGCCCTGAACTTAAAGGCTGAAGAAGCAGCACATTCTAATTAGAAGCTTAGCCCATTAGTCCTTTTTCATTCTGGGATGTTTGAGGAATCCCCCTTCAGTTATTCTGTATGTTTATTTCTCTTTTTCGAGGGTTCAGAGAATTATCTTATGCAACAGAATGAAAAATTGCATTCTATGCTAAGGGAGACCACATCCAGAAGACTTTGTCCTATTATCTTAGTGATAATCATTTTTTATATAGATTTATTTTGAGGACTTGGAGAATAATTGAGAGAATTTAAGCCTATATAATAATTTAATTTTTCTTTTTTTGACTTTAGCAGATCAATGTAGCTAGAAAAGAAAAATTGCATGAAAATATGGATCTATAACAATGTCATTTTTAAAAGTATATGCAACTATAGATATAATTTGTATTCAGTCAAAAAACATTTTTTATTAAGCACTCATGTGCCAGCTTTGTGCTAAATGGTGGGGGTACTTTGTCTATGTGGTTCAAACATGTTGTATAGGTTAGGTGCTTAATAAATGCTGGTAGAATCCCTCTTAATCTCTGTCTTCTAGCTTCCCTGACTTGCTTCAAGTCTCAGCTAAAATACTACCTTCTATAAGAAGACTTTCCTGATTTTCCTTAATTCTAGGGCCTTCTGTCTGTTGCTTGTTGCTTATTTATCCTGTACATATCATGTTTATTTCTAGTTGGGTGTCAATTGTTCGCCTCACAGACTGAGTCATATTAGAACACGAACTCTTCTTGCCTACCTTTAGATCACTAGGGTTTAACATAGTGCCTGGCATATAATAGATTCTTAATAACTGCTTCTTGATTTTTAAAATCCTAGCTACCCATTGAATATCTATTATGTTCAAGATAATGATATTTGATGACAACCTCATTAAGGGAAAAAATAACATTCCTTTATAAAATTTGATTATTTCTGAAACTGAGATGATCACATGAATTGGGATTTAAAAATATGAATGTAAGAATTTTCTTTAATTTCATGAAGAATCTCAGAGTTGGGACTGCTGTTAGAGATCCTCTCTTCTATCTGCTGTTTAAACAAGAATCTCTTTTGTCATATGTTCTTGATAAGTGGCAATTCAGTCTTTGCTTAAAAATATTAAATTAAGGGGATCTTTGTTACCTCCTGTAGTAGCCAATGTTACTTTTGCATAGCTTCAATTATAAGGAACATTTTCCTGCCATTAAACTCAAGTTTGCAACTTCCATAATTCATGCCTTATTCTCTATACCAAATGGAACAAATCCAATATCTTTTTCACATGACGTTGTTACAAATAACTAAATACAACTGTTCTGTCTGCCTAAATCTTTTCTTTCCTGGCTATTCATACCCATTTCCTTCAACTGATCCTTCTCTGACATTGTCTTTAGACCTCTCTCCATCTTGGTTGCCCAACTATGAACTAACTCCAATTTTTCATTTCCAAAATGTGGTGTTGAGAACTGAACGTAAAGTTTTAGTCATGGATTAGACAAAGCAAAGTACAATGAATCATCCGCTCCCTAATTACAGTTCTTCCCCCCTCTTAATTTAGTTTGAGATATTATAACTTTTTAGTTTATTCAAGTGCCACATAGTTGCACTTATAGTATACTAACATCTACAAAATCTTTTCCATAGAACTTCTTTCTAGTCACATCTATCCCTTTCTTATACATCGAAATTAATTTTTTGAAAAAGGTAAATTTTATTCATCACTATTGATTTTCATCTTATTGGATTTGACCCACAATTTTAATCCATTAATATCTATTTGAATCCTATCATCTATATTATAAGCTCTTTGTCCAGGTTTTATGTCATTTTCAGTTTTAAAAAAATTGTCACCTATTCCTTTTTGCATTGTTACTAAGATTTAAGAAAGATCATTAAAGGCTTTGCTGAAATATGTTTTCCTTGACAAATTTTTTTATTAATAAGTTTATTTTTAGTTTTTAGCATTCACTTCCAAATGATTTTAAATTTTCTTCTCCTACCTCCCTTACCCCCTCCATAAGATGCAGTGCAATCTGATATAGGCTCTACATATACATTTCATATTAAACATATTTTCACAATAGTCATATTGTAAAGAAAAATTAGAACCAAATGGGAGGAACCACAGGAAAGAAGAAGTAAAACAAAAAAACAACAAAAAGAGAGCAAATAGTATGTTTCCATCTGCATTCAGACACCAAAGTTCTTTTTCTGGATAGGGAGAGGATTTTCCATCATGAATTATTTTGCAGTTGTCTTGCACTGCTGAGAAGAGCTAAGTCTATCAGTTTGTCATCACACAGTATAACTGTTACTGTGTACAATGTTCTCCTGCTTCTGCTCACTTCACTCAGCATTAGTTCATATAAGTCTTTCCAGGTATTTCTGAAGTCCTCCTGCTCATCGTTTCTTATAGCACAATAGGATTCCAATACATTCATGTACAACAACTTGTTGAGCCATTCTCCAATTGATGTCTGTCCTCTCAATTTTCAATTCTTTGCCAACATGAAAAAAGCTGACTTCCTTGAAATCCTGATCAAATATATATATACACATATATGTGCACATATACATATGTATGTGTGTATATATACACATATTCCCTTGATCTACCAATAAGTAACAACAGAATTGAACTTTTGCATGATTTTTGCATAAACCCCTACTCATTCTTTTTGTCATCACTTTTTTTTCTGTTTCTAAATGATCACAGACTACCCCTTAACAACATAAGTGAAAAATTTTCCAGGAACCAATACTTACTGGCTTTCAGTTTTTGAGTTCCACTTTCTTCTCTTAAAAAAATGAAGACATTTATTTAGTCCTGTAATGCCTCTCCCATTTTCTCAATACAAGTTCAGCAATCCCACTTACCAGCGTATGTTAAGTAGAAATAAATCTCTTATGCTTGCCTTCTTTAAAACATAGCATCAGAAAGTTGATTTTGTAAAGGTGTGTAATCCAAGTCCAGAAGAATCATTATATCATATAATTTATTTCACACACACACACAGCTCCCTTGATTAGCTTGAAAGAGGATATCCAGATTTCATTAGGATAAAAAATGCTTCATGGTAAGCAAAGAAACATTGAACAGATATGTGAATCATGCAGGTTGGTGTACAGAAACAGAATTTATAATGGTATCCATGATCAGGCTATGACCACCAGAGTTTATAGAAAAGGTATTCTTAAAGAATTTAGATTTATTTCTTAACAAATATTATACAGTGAGATGGTGGAAAGTGTCCATAACTTGGATAGCTAGACATAATGAGCAAGTGTCTTAGAATTTGTCAACAGGAGCTTGCTATCCTTTGTAATCCAACAAACAACGAATCTTTGTTAAAGATATGAATTCCAATAAATCCTTGAGTATTCAATAGTTTAGCTATATGTGAAACATTGAATCATTAAACATAAGCTAAACATAGCTGTTGCCTACAACAACCTAGATGTAACATTGATGTATACTTTTATAAGAACATCAATAACCTCCCGACTATATGAAATGGAAAAAAAAAATTGGGAATGGGAGAAGGTACGTGTCCTTTACGTTATTCTGCCTGCTGCTGGAGTTATCCTGAAGATGCTTAAGAAGTCATTTTTATTCACCTAACCAACAGTTCTTTAAACACTAAAATATAAAAGAATTACAGCCTCAGGCTGTTTCTACCTGAAAACAATCAAAAAACCTGAGGAAAAAAGATTATTGTAGTAACATTGATGTTCAATCATTTTTCAGTTGTGTCTGACTGTGACCACATTTGGGATTTTCTTGGCAAAGACATTGGATTGGTTTGCCATTTCCTTCTCCAACTCATTTTACAGATAAGAAACTGAGCCAAATAGGGTTAAATGACTTGCCCAGGGTCACATAGCTAGTGTCTGAGGCCAAATTTGAACTCAAGAAGATGAGTCTTCCTGACTCCAGACTTAGCTCTCGATATACTGCATCGCATTGCTGCCCCATTAAAGTAGCAACAGTGATGATGATGTTTCTATCTAATAAAAAGCATTAAATATAAGACAGAAATGAAATGATGATAATAGTTATACTGATAGCAATAAATTACACGTGTATAATGCTTTAAAGTTTGCAAAGTACTTTGTAGTACATTTGTTGAATTAAATTATTTCTGGTTATCAGTTCTGTGAGGAATATCTTTGTCAGAGGTTTGTATTAAAAATAAATGCATTGTATCTTTGAGTTCCTACTGTATTCCATTGTGAATGTGAACTTATTTATAATGTTATCATTATTATCAACAAGAAACATGAATACAGTGGTTGTTTTGTATAAGGCACCTTGCAAGGTGCTATTATGAAATTGAATAAATACTGATATTTTTAAGGATCAGAGGGAATGTATTTTTCTAGTCTATTGTTATCACTAGTGCAATAAGTTAGTAACATCTGATATAGAATTCTATTTCATTTGAACTTGTGCTAAAAATGTTCCAGGAGTTCCTACAAGCCTATAAGAATTACCTGGATTTAACAGAAATGTAGTTCAAATGTAGGGTAGAAATAAATTGCTTAGTAGATTGAATTACAATGTATGACATGTAGCTTATTTTATTTTAATAACTCCGTATGACTCATTTTTTCTAATATTTCCTCTTTCCCACTTCCAGCTCTAAGGGACAATAGGATTGAGCTGGTTCGAGCTACATGGCATGAATTGAGTATCAGCGTCAGTGATGTGTCTCTCTCAGATGAAGGACAATACACCTGTTCTTTATTTACTATGCCTGTCAAAACTTCCAAGGCTTTTCTCACTGTACTAGGTAAGTGCAATTGACTAAGGATACCTAAGTAATATGCCAGAGAAATGAGTACTGTCATAGTTCAGACCTCACAAATCTGTAAAAATTATTTTGAGGACCATTTTCATGGATTTTTCTTTGTAGAGTTCAAACTCAGAGACCTGTTCTTTTCTTGTCTTTCATTTAATGTTGGTTGTATTTGATGGGCATCATTATTAGGAAAGGACAAGATTGTGATTTATAAAACTGGTTAATGGAACTTTGCTCCTGAACAACTGTATTAGAAGGAATGAGTAAACATCTTTACTCTTACTGTGACAACAGGAGTCACATTTGAAAGCAAGTGGTTTTGGTTTTTTTAAAGAGCCTCCCATTTTCCTGATGCTTTCTCCTTAATTTTATACTTCCCAAACTAATTCTCCAGATTTGTTTCTTCTGCAGTATACATAGTTGTATTTACAGCTTGCTGCCTCTTTTATGCTTCATTCTCTAAATGTTGTACTGTTTTCTCAAAGGTTAAAGTGACACACACAGAAAGCAATCCATTCACAGAGATGCCTAGGAAATAAAGTTTCAGTGCTGAGTTCTCTCTGATTCCATGAATGTCACTTGCCCAATCAGCTGAAATTGCTACAGTTCATTGAAACACACCTGTGTACTGAACAAGTTATATGATTTTAAAGATTGATTTTTTTTGTCCCTGAGCTCGCCTTCCTTTTTGGATAGATAAAGGCTGAATGTTGCATTTAAAGGGACGAATGCATGCTGTTCTTTTGGCTGGGAATATTAAAGTTAATCCAGCTAGAGAATTGGTTTTGTGCATAGGATATGAAATATGTTTCTTTTCGAGTCCCACTGAGACTATTTTATAAAAATCTTCAGAAGCTTGCCATTAAGGACAAAAACATACCCACTAAAAATGGAGTATTTCGGATAACAACTGCGTAAGGTTAATGTATTTTTCTGTAGAGAGCCACCTTGAGATACCAAGAATAGATGACTGAATTCAGCTTATTAAATGGTAGTAAGACATAGATGAAAAGGCACTTTTCACTGTAAAGCCAAAAGATGGAAAGAAACATAACCAATACCTACTAATCACGATAGTTTGATATGTTTTGCTTCTCTTCTAGTGTTTATTTTGTCCCCTTTCCTGCCCCCACGTTTAGGAGCTTAGAGTATGTGATTCTCTGACAGCTTGGCTTTATCACCATTTTTAGAGGATGACATTTTCAAAATTCTCAATGGTTTCCTTAAATGTTCACCGCCTATTAAAAAATAATATGGGCTCTCTTTGTAATCACAAGTTGAGCATTGTACATAAATCTTGTGACTAATCACAATTTTGCTTTGGCAATTTTACATATGGATATCATGAAAGATATTGAGTCTTGTATAATTCAGGGGGCAAAGTATGACTGCATTTCTGGGGAAAACCACAGCAGGGTAAATCGGACCTTATGTGGGTCATTCTGTTAGCACCTTTTTGTGAAGAATAAGATAGGTCACTAAACTTGTAAAAGTGAATTAGTGATTAAAACCTGCATTTAGGAATATCCTTTTAGAACCAAATTCTTCTTAAAATGATAACTATTTTATAATTTCTTCTACTACAGAATTGTTTATGTTATGTTTCCATCGAAAGGTTTGGTGGCTTGTCCACTGTCAGTCAGCCAATAAATATTTATTAATAATCTTCTATATTACAAGCATTGTGATAAGCACTAGGGATCAATGACAAAAGGTCAGGTCATCCTGCTCTCAAGGAACTCAGAGTTTACTGGAGGAGAAAACATGGAAACAACTATATACAAATAAACTGTATACTGGAAAGGCAGAAATAGAAACAGAAGGAAGACATCAGAGACAGCTAGGTGGTGCAATGGATAGACTGAAGGGTCTGGAGTCAAGAAGACAAAACACTTACTAGATGTATGACCCTGGGCAAATCATTTAATCTTGGTTTCCATTTCCTCAAGCGTAAAATGGGGCTATAATAGAACCTACATGTTATTGTGGAGATCAAATAATATAATATTTATAACATGGTAGGTACAATAAATAGTTGTTCCCTTGTTCCTCAAATTAAGCTGGTTAGAGAAATACTTCTATAGAAGATGTGATTTTTGATGAAATTTGAAGGAAGCCAAGGGGGTAAAGATGAGAAGGGAAAGGACTCTAAATAAGAAGGACAGTCAATAAAAATGACCAGAGCTGGGAGATTATATCCATTGGAGGAAAAATAAGGAAGCCAGTCATGGGAGAAGGTATTTTTCCACACTAGGCAGTCCCTTTAATTTCTAGGATCACAGGTCCAGGACCAAAAACAAAGTTTTCATTGAATCAGAATGGGAAAAATATAATGGACATATGAGAAACACAATATATTCTTGGGTTTAGAAAAAAATTCACATAAAACTTTGTCTTCCTCTCCGAGTTCTTTAATCAATAGTAATAGAATCATAGATCTTGACTGGAAGGAACTTCAGACGTTTCATAATCTAATTCCCTCATTTTACCGATGAAATGAATGAAACCCAGGGAGGTTGAGTAACTTGTGCAGGATCAAAGTTTGAACCCCAATTCTCTGATCCCAAAACCAGTGTTCTGTCCTCTCTACCACACTGTTACTTAGATTGTTTCAAGGAAACAAAAAAAGATTCTAATTTACAAAACTATTTTTTATCTATTTTTTTGCCCTTTGTGATGATAGCTACTTTGAACTGAACCTATTAGCATTGTTGCAGACAGAACTGGATTTAAGATAAAATTATGTTTTACACATTGTTAAAAACCACCTTAGGAACAATCCAAAATGATTTAGATCAACTATTTAGTTTATGCGTACTCTGTGACATTCACTTTATTATTCTTGATTGGGTTGTTACCCATTCATAAAATATGGAGCTAATTATGGTACATAAAACTCTTAGGTACTCTTGGCAGCTGACCTCGTTTAGCTTTGTTCCTGCCAACACTGGTCCAAGTCTCACAGGAATGAATCGTCAATAACAGATATGCTTTTCTTTAATATGTTGTTTGTTTGTTGGTTAGGTGTTCCTGAGAAGCCTCAGATTAGTGGATTTTCATCACCAGTTATGGAAGGAGACTTGATGCAACTCACTTGCAAAACGTCTGGAAGTAAACCTGCAGCTGATATCAGATGGTTTAAAAATGACAAAGAGATTAAAGGTAAGGAAGGGGAAATGCCACCGCATTGTGTGTTTCAATTTGAAATGGAATGCTGGAGGACTGAATTTTAAATTGTGTCAAACATAAGATCTAACCAAGTCCCTCAATTTAGTATGATGGAAAGTTGTACAACAGATCACCAAATTACTGTTTGCTGATTTTTTAAAAAACAACATTAAGTTCTCCATGTTTGACCAAAAAAATGGAAATTTCATAAACCCATGAAAATTTGGAGAGCTGCTGGGCAGATCACATTCTTCAACAATATGCAATAGAATGCTATAACCCGAGGATTAAGTATAATTGAATTGTCCTTCATTTGCTCTTGGCCAGTGATTTCAGTCATGTCTGAGTCTTTGTGACCCCATTTGAAGCTTCCTTGGTGAGGCCAGATTTGTACTAATGAAGATGAGTCTTCCTGACTTCAGGCTGGGCACTCAATCCATTGCCATCTAGTTGCCTTGTTTTTCATTTACAATAGCTTTTATAATATACACACATTAAAATGTATATATTTTTGTGTTTATTTATACATAAACATTTTCAAGTTTTTTTTTTGGTTGTTGCTGTTGTTAACCTAAGGGTAAGTTGTGAGACAGAGGACTTTACTCTCCAAAATTCAGAGAATATGAGATTGGAGTTACATATATATTAAAATTCCCTAAGTATTTGCTTATACAAAGGATCAAGAATTGTTCCCTGAAATGAAAGTGAAAAAAATGTGTTTCTTTCCAATTATTACTACTTTTTAATATATTTAGAAATATATGGTGAGCCCTTATGCCACCAGGTACATGTTAATTAGTGTTTAGGGTGAACAGATCAGCTCTCCCAATTACAGATAATTGAGACAAATACAAATACTTCATAATTATATTTTATCCCTAAAAAGTATTTTTAATTAAAGTAACATTATAGTATTTTAGCGTCCTACCAATTTTCCTCTTCATTGAAAAAATCAGTTAAAGTTATGGTGCAGAACTTTTTTGTAAAGCAAAACATGTAGGCTACATTAAGTATGAAGACTGAGAAGGTAGACACTCAGGAAGTAGTGCCATGTAAGTATTGATGAACTAGTGAGGGAATACCACAACATGGTAGCCATAAATAGCTCTGCTTTGAAAAACCTCTGAAAAAGAAAAGAGCTCAATTCAGTACCTGCTCCTATAAATTTATCTATGCAGGACTCTTGGGTTCCACAGTCGCCTTGTATCTGCTTCCCGTATGGCAAAAACCTCGGTACAATCTTTCTATGTTTCCCTTCGTCATGATTTTTGATGAAAAAGAACTCAAAGAGCTTGAAATCTTGTTATTAGTTTTTAAGTATGATTCTCCTGAGTTATTCAGTAATCAAAAAGATGTTACCCATAGCTATCATGTTTCAGTACTACTTTAACAAAATTCCTTTGAGTAACATTTAAATTGCAACAGAAATTTTAAAAAAAAGAATGGAAAGAAAAGAGGTCTGTGTAGGTATCATGTTTAAAAAGCAAAAGAAAACAGGAGAAAGACTAGAATGAAGGAAGATGAGTAGGACAACTTTGAAAGCTACAGGATGAACTTACCACACATCTGAAAAGAGAAGCAAACAGTACCTTATGGAGATTCACAATGTCATGTAGGATTTTCTATTTGTGTTCTACTATGTAAATAGAAATGTCCATTTTAGTTGGTGTTTGCTAAGTTTACTGAATCTTAAGACTACTTTAAGGTAAATATATGTACATGCACATATTTTATAATTATTTTTTCAGAAAATATGTTATAATAGAAATGAACAGCATAAGAAATTGTGTGGAGGATACGGGGATCTTTATTTTTTAAAAAAAAATACACATTTGTCCATTAGCATCTATGACTGTTTTGTACTCTTGTACTTAAATAGATAATCCTGAAGCAAACTAAGATTTTGATATTTAAACTTTAAGAAATATTTTCCAGTGCCTGTGGCAGTATTTTATTGGTAAGGATAACTCTTAATTAAACTAATCTTTACCATCCAGATAAAATATCCTATTATTTCAAAAACTGACTTTTAGTTAGTAACTGGCATGCATGAAGGAAACAGCTATGTGGTGCAGAAGATAGAGTGCTGGGTCTAGAGTCAGGAAGACTCTTCTTCCTGAGTTCAAATCTGGCCTCAAACACATGAATAGCTGTGTGACCCTTGGCAATCACTTAACCCTGTTAATCTCAGTTTCCTTATCAGTAAAATAAGCTGGAGAAGGAAATGGCAAACTCCTCCAGTATCTTTACTGAGAAAACCCCAAAAGGCATCACAAAAAATTGGATGTGACTGAAAAATGTTTAAACAGCAATGCATAAATTATTTTAAAGTTATTTTCAAAGTTTCATTCTTTCCTTACCTTTTCACACCTGCAAATTTTGAGATAAGCTATTTTACCATGAATTCTTTCTTCAATACGCCTGACAAGTTGTTATGTTCTTTATCATGAATACTTTTCCAGACAGGGAACTTACTACCTCCTCAAGCAGCCCGTTTCTTAGTAGCTCTTATTCCTATAATGTTTTTCCTTTCATTAAGCTCAAATCTGCTTCTTTGCAACTTCCAGTCTTGTTTCCTCCAAGTCAAAGAAAAGACATTCACTCTGAAGTCAAATACAACAAATCTAATACCTATTCGCCATTGCAGGTCCTTTAAGTACTTGAAAAGGGCTATCTTATTCTCTTGGGTTTTTTTTCCCTCCAAGATAAAAATCCCCCTATGCTTCAGTTGATCCTCCTGTAACACTGACTTGAGACTTTCTTCATGTTCTTTGCCCTCTTCTATCTCCCCATTATTAGCACGCTTTCTAAACTACAACAGTTTTCTTTACCACCCCTTCCTCTTTGGAAGCTTTAAACATAATACTGATATTTTTCTTTTATTTGATTACGTTATCCTACTTGAAGATATAAAGATAGTCTAGTCCATGATTTATTTTAGCATTCATTCCTACTATAGAATCAAATTTCTCATTAAATTTTGATTACATTATGACTACACTTCAAATAATATAGTCACCATTTACCCCTGGACTCTACCAATTTCGTAAAGATTATGTCAGAAAAGTACTTTTTAATCCCGAAAATATCATGTAATGGGAGGTGGAATGGATGGATGGAGTCTTTTGGAGGAAGCGAATGATTATTACTAACCACCTTCTTCTGATCTTTTGGATGTTGTCTGCCCTAAAGGCCATAGCACTTGTTTCACTAAATGGTTCACATTTCTTTTCATAGCCCCATTCTCTCTGGCCTTCTGTTAATTCTCCAATGTGCATATGAATTGATAATAATTTATTAAGTTGTCAGTGATTGTCTATAGAAGCGGTTCCCAAACTCATTTGTCCACAAATATTTTGAAGCATTAGAATTTGTAATTATTGGTCTGGATCTATGAGTAAAAAAATTTCAGATTGACAAAGGGGGATCAGGGAACTCTTCAAACAAAATGGATGAATGTAAATTTATTTTTCTATCAATATATTAATATTTATTTGAAAAACACATTAATAAAGTATAATTTCATATTTATATAAAGAAAAATGTTGGTAACATTGAATTTTTCCCATGATGTCTTATTATTTATTTGCTGTATAATATTACTAAAGATGTCATTTGGAAAACACTAGTCTATTATCAAATAGGTATTTACTTCCATAAACATTTGATTTATAACCTAATAGAGATGGTATTGATGAAGATAGATTTAAAAAACTGAGACCAAAACCATCTTCAAATACAGATTTTTTAAAAAATTTGAAAAACTGAAAATAATACTATGGATTGATGAAAAGACTAAAAAAGTGTGGTGTGTGTGTGTATGTGTGTGTGTGTGTGAAGTAGTGTAAAACGGAATACTGGAAATTCCATGATTAGACAAAGAGGTGAGAAAATGTTTCTGAATTGTTTCCTCTTTAGTTAGAAGAAAATGTATTAATTAGTGCCACATATTTGTAAGTCATGATCCTTACTGTTTCTTTAACCAGAAAATCATTTCCTGAAAGAGTTAGTAGGATTTTAGAAAAGTCGCAATTGAAAAATGAGAGCATGAACTGTTTTGAATTTGTACCACAATGCCAAACACACACTGGTAAATACTTGTTGAATCAAATGAAATTGATTATATATGTGTGTGTGTGTATATATATATATATACACACACACACACACACACACACATTTATACATTATACATTTATGTTATATATGAAAATATGCTATATAAATACAATTAGGATTTAAAGATTTTTGTCACCACTCTTTATTCTGTGTGGTGTATAGGAGTGTAGGGAAAGACTCCACTTCCTCCTATATATAATCTCTCTCAAACAAAGTCTCAGCATCACCAAATCTCAATCAGAAAGAATTTCAGAAGTAATGCATTCCAAACCAAATCTGAGCAAGAATCCCCTCTAGACAAGGGGTCACACTGATTTTACTTGAAGACTTCTGGTGAAGGATAACCCACTACCTCCCAAGGCAGCCAAGTCTACATTTAGATAGTTCTAATTGTAAGAAAGTTTTTATGTCAGGCCTGGATCTATTTCTTTCAAATTCTACCCATCCCCCCTACTTTTGCCTTTTGAGACTAAGCAGAACAAGTTTAATACTTATCTCACTTGACAGCCTTTCAGATATTTAAAGTTAATTATATCTTTCCTAAACCTTCTTCATTCCTTCAGGGCCAAGCTAGGGCTTGTCTGCACCACATTTCTCCTCAGTCACTTTTTCACATGTACTCCTTGAAATCATCCTTACAATATCTTACTCTTGGCATGTACATTTACTCACTCCTTTCCATCTGGCCACTGATGGCCAACATCTAGTCTTTCCATAGTTTCTCAGCTTCTGAAACCATTCTATAAATGAATTCTAACTTTCTTGTCTCCATTTCATACTCCCTTCTTTAACTACCCAAAAGGAGTGCTCCTACCTGGTTGACTTCTAACTTGACAGCAGGCAATTGGCATGTTTTCATGCCCTAGGCAGGCAATTGTAGCTCTCCCTTCTCCCCCCACCCCCACCTTCCACACATCTATCACCATAAACACATACAAGGTGCTTCTCTTTTCCCTCTTGGCTCCATTGTTGTCCAGCTCTTGAAAGTATCCCATTTCTAAATGTCATTTTCATATCCGCTCTCCACTTAGTTCCTAGAGAAGGAATTGTTTAGCTCTTGCTGAGCTGCATAGGAAAAAGGTCCTGACAACATATTTAAGTCTTTGCTGATCCTATATTAGCTTTTTCCTCATAGACATCTAGATACTTCTATGCACCAATCCACTTTTCCCATTTGTCCCCTTGTCTAGTCCCCAAGAACTAGAATCTCAAAGGGGGTTGGTATTGACCACTGAATTCTTCTTCCTCTTTCTAGATGTAAGATGTGAACCTTATCCTTAGGATAAGGAAGATGCTAATAACACTCTTTTACACCCTTATATCTCATTCTGGAATATTGCAATATCTTCATTTCTTCGTGTTCTTTGGTTCTGGATCCTAGTTTTGTAGTAAGAACTTAGAAGGAGGTATTGGTATCACTCCTCTGAGTCTAGTCCAGTGGAAGGCAATGCCTTGATTACCCAAAATAGCAGGGACAGAAACACTTGTGCATAATATCCTGGACACTCCCTATCCCCACCCCATACCCAAAATTGTGGATCAGGAATTCCTAGAGACCAAATAAATGCCTCATCCATTCTTAGGACCACTACTTCTGCCACTTCTTCATGAGCTCCCCTTTCACAGCCTGAACTGGTGAGCTAGATGGCTCAGTTCTCAACATTGAAAGGAGTCTGCAGAATAACTCCAATATTTTAATGCATTTTTGGCCAGGTCACCTCTGGTTATATGAACTCCAGTTGGTTGCCTGACCTTCTGTCCCTTACCTTGCCTCTGGGTCCCATGCTTGATCTCTCTACTGATACTTTGTCTGTCAAACTGGATAGGCATGCTCATCTTCTCTGGCAGATTTTTAGTCATTAAGTGCCTTCCAGATGGCCCTCGAGTTTTTCGCTCATCTTACACTCAAAACTGTCCTTTTTCAGATAGCTCTCAAGTGCCTAAGCTCTCTCTTCTACTAATTCACTGTACCTCATACTCAGTACCCTTAACAGCATGTTGTATCCTTTAAGGATATCCAAGAATCTCATTGGATGCCACTTAAAAATTCTACTAATTTCTCAGTAACAGACTACACTCGTCTTTCAAAGGAACTATCCAGCCTAATGCAGCCTCTCTCAACTTGCCAATGAGGGCAGTGGATAAAGCTCTGGATCTAGAGTCAGTAATACCAGAATTCAAATCTGACAATAGGGAGAAGTATGTGAGACTGGGGAAATCCTTTCTGAGGAAAGAGGGCTATGAGCTAAGTCTCAAAGGGAGTCAGCAATGCTAAAAAGAGGAGGTTAGTGAAGAGAAGGCGTTCTGCGTAGACAACCAATACAGAAGAAAACATTTGAGAGATCATGACCCTGACGTTTGTTTGATCAAATTCAATTTTTGAGGAGTCTATTGCTTGGGTAAAGTTTTCCGTGACCCATATTTGACTGTTCATTCTTTTAATTCTTTTATCTAGTAATCTCATTTCTTTTGCTGTCCTTTTCTTTAGAGCTGTTATTTCATTTATAATTTTGACTTAATTTCTTTTGGAAATCTTAGTAGAGCTAGTGACAATGTTTGGGAAATGATTGGATTAATTGGAAATTTTGGGAAGTTGTTCTCTTCTGTGTTTGTGGCTTAAGAATCCTTGAATTGATGGAGAGACAGAGCTATGCTAGGCAATAAAGAAACAGATTTCTTAAAAAGATAAACATTCATAAAGGGAAATTTCAAAGTGAGAAGAAAGAGATAAGGATACATATGTCAGGACAATTCAGCTGTGGAGAGATAAAGGAGTCCAAAAAATGAGTTCATCTGGGAGTGAGCATTATGGATGAGGCACCTTAATTAAGAAATGTCAGTCCTAGCCAGTAATCTCCAAATCTGAAGGGAGAACAAGCCTTAGAGCTCAATAATATTGATTGTTGATGTTTCTGTTTGGTTGGTTTGGTTTGGTTTTACTCATTTTTTCAGTTTTGCTTCCTGAACTGGAACTCTCCACCCTTCTAGGATAAATGGTGAGGCATGGTTTGGTCTTGACCTCTATCACTGTAGCTCCTTTTACTTCATCCTCTAAGTTCATGGAGATCAGATAATTAAATTAGGACAGCAAGGTTAGGGAGTGACCTAACTGTTACCTTCCTAGTATAAACCTAGGAGGCTCCTAACTCATGCTTTAGAGTCATAGAGATATAGCTGAAATCCTTTGCTAGTACCTGTTCTACCATCTCCCTACCTCTAGGGACATAGCTATGGGATTCAGGAATTCCCTAGTTTGCCTTTTCTGCTAAGGCTCCTCGAAGGATCCTTTTGTAATGCACCTTGGGGTAAGGTTTCTGCCTCAACTGCCTTTCTAGTATACACAAGCTTCTGGGTATTTCTTTTTGTTAGCCTAGGTTAGAAGAAATGCACACATATTTACTTTGTCCTTGAATTTCTTGATTATTATTTTTTTCTGATGCTGTCTTGTTTTTCCTTCTGAGGAAAGTTATGTTTAATCTTAGATATTTGGCTCCAACATCTTGAAGACAATCTTGGGACCATGATGTTAGGATCTAAGTACATTGTTTCCACTGTCTTTAACAGTGAAAACAGTTATTTAATTTATTATTATTTTTTTATTATTTTATTATATTTATCATTATTACTATTCATCATCATTTATTTGTATTTATTTTATTGTGTTTATTATTATTATATATTATTTATTATAGTGTATTTATTATTTTTAATTATTATATATAATATATTATATTAATAATATATTATGATACATAATATATTATATTATTATTATTATATTTCCATTTTTCTTTATCTTCCATTTTCATCCTTGAAGGTCTTTGGCTCAGATGAATCATTTTCTAAATTTTCTTTAATCAATTTTTTAACCTTCCAATGATTCTCTTTTTCATGCTGTTTAAATCTTCCATAACCTTTCATCATATGATTTTATAAATGAGTTATGTGACTTTGGGTCACCATCCCTCTCCTTTACAATTTCAATCAAGTGTGCGCTGACTCTCATGCTTTCTTGGTTGGTATTCTTGTTGTGACAATAGATTTAGAGCCCCTAGATATTTACACATATTTTTTATTATCGGAGTTGATTCTGTTTCTGATGCTCATTTATTTTATTTTGTTGCTTAGCACTTATTTCAATAGTTCATTATTTTGCTATTTCAATTATCTGCTTTTTATCAGCATTATTTTTTCTTCTTACTTTTTATTAACTTTGATTTTGCCCTGACAAGTCAGTGGTCTGGCTGTCCACAGACCGGTGATTCAGGAATAACTCCTAAATCAATAACAAGTCTTTTCCTGTCTATTACAATTTAATCTACCTCATTAATTTTTTTCCATTGAAATGTTATTTAGGACCTGCCATGCCCCACACCTACTACCTATTCTTTTCCCAAAGAAAAATTTCACACTCTAAAGAACTCTATTGAGTTTATAGAAGTCATTTGACTTTCTCATGCATTTTCCCTTGAATCATGTACTCAGATTTTTTTATCTTCCTCACGTTTTCTCACAGTTGTAATTTCAGTTAATAAGGAGGAGTGTGTTGATTTAATTTGAAGAGTCTTATCAAGGTATGATTTCTCTATGCCTTCTTCCTCAGCATAGACTTCAAGAATTCAAAGTCACTTCTATTTCATAAAGTAGGTTTACAGATAAGGAAACTGAAGCTGAGGGACCTTAAGTGATTTACCTAGGGTCACACAACAAATAAATATACGAGATGGAATTTGAACTTAGGTTTTCCATTCTCCAAGTCTACCTCTCTCATCTACTATACCACCCTAACAAGGTTTTGAACATGATACTAGGTGGTCTGGTGTAGGTTTGAGAGAAAGATAAAAAGATCTATTTAAGGCATTAGGAATTTGAAGTTCTGATAAGAGAAGGCTAAGATAGCATGTAATTCCTCATACAATTTGTTCCGTGAATATTGTGACTGGAACAATGAAGTTTTTTTGATTGGTTGACAAACATAGCAAGGATATATATTCTTCACTAGCTGGTGACAAAGAGATTATTGACTCTGGGTGAAGATTAAGATATTGTTTCTTGAATATGGCCATTGCAGGGATCTATGTTTAGATATAAATATTTCTCCTTCAAAAAACATAATGCTCTGGACAACTTTCATTGTTGAGCTCTCGAGAATATGTGGAGGCCTATATTTGTAGTATAGAGATTTGTGTTATATCAGCACATGAAAGATAATGAGATTCCGTTGTGTATTTCTAGCCACTAGGTCTTACCTTTCTAGATAAATTTTTGCAAACTCTAGTAGTATGTTACACATTTTTTTCATAGTTATCTTTTATAATTGATATTGATTATGAAGTCCAGGTTTCTTAATGACAACCCTTCTATAATTTCCTGAATTACTGTGATAAAAATCCCTTCTAGTTCCATAAACAAATCAGTGTGAATCAATGTTGTTTGAGCTCCATGTGGATGGGAAGGATTCTCTGCCTTGGTGGTGAAGAGGGAGAATCTGCCACACATAGGCGAGAAACAGTACAAAGGCATGGATACTAAAGTGTTATGTCTGAGGAACAGAGGGGAAAAGAATTTGGTGGGAAGGGGAGAAAGTAGAAACCTGAGGCAAGGAGATCAATGAGAAAGTGAGAGGTGGTAAGGTGGTGTCAAGAAGGAGGTGTTAGAGATACTTGTCCAATGCTCTTTTGTTGGCATCTTGTTGGTTGATGGATGTTGAACATAGAAGCTTTAGGATCCTACTCTATAGACTTCAAGTAGAGCCATAGTAACTCCTGAAATCTTAGCCACTAAATAGGCTCTACTTGTGTTTCCATTTAATGAAAAAAAGGAATGCTCCTGTCTTCAATCTGTATTTACAGATATCTGCTTGTTTTAAAATATTTGTATAGAGGTTTTGTTAACCTGTTTATCATGTACTCTGAGAAGGTCTATCAAATCTCTTCTTCTGTTATGTCAAGGAAGTATTAATTATTCTACAGCTTCCCTAAGATAATGGGTCTTCTACATTTTTTAATATAGTATGGATTAAGGTTAGGCTTCTTTCCAAATCGTAACAGACCAAAGTGTACAATAAGACTGGCATTATGTATTAAATGTTTTGTGTTCCTCTTCACTATCATTAAGCAATTATTAGTCATTTCCTATGTGCATGGGAGATACCGAGGGCAAAGATAGCTATCAGCAGCAAGGAAAAGAAAGAAGGTCAGTGTTGCTGTATCTCAGTCCATGTGGAAAGGAATGAAGAGTAAGAGTAGAAAAGGTAGCAAAGGGTCAGGTTATGAAGGACTTTATGCAATTAAATCTCATATATTTATTGACAGTTTCTTCCTTTATGCTCAATTTACTTTCCTGAAGGAGATCAGAACTATTGTATGTATCTCTTAATTGTATTAGTTCAATTGGATCTCCAGATTCTGGCTTTGGATCGTCGGTCATTGTGGTACAGAAGACATCACACTTACCAAATCTAAACGACAGCTGTGACATCATCAGAGAAAAGCTTGATGAAGGTTTTGTTGTCATTATTGCTGCTGCTGTTATCTTTTTATTATTATTGGCATCAAATGGTGAGAGGAAAATCTTTGCTAACCTAACATCAGGTCCGTTTTTTCAAAATTCTCTTTACGGCTTTATTACGTTTCAATTTTTGAGGTAGGTCCACCAAAGTGTTCCTTTGCCATGGGAGTCTGCAGCATCAGCACAGGCAAAACCAAGCAACTCACATTTAATTTTGCTTGTCACCAGCTAGTAAAGAATATTTATCATTGCTATGTTTGTCACCCAATCAAGAAAAACTTCATTGTCCTAGTCACAATATTCAAGAAACTAATTGTATGAGGAAATGCATGCTATCTTAGTCTACAGTTCCAACCTTTAACGCTGGTTAGCTGAAGGTAGGTGGTACAGTGGATATAACACAGGGCCTCGAGTTAGGAAGACAGGACTTCACATCTGGCCTCTGGGCACTCCCCAAGTCACTTAACCTCTGTCTGCTTAAATCTCCTCAACTGTAAAATGGGGATCAAATGAGATAATAATTGTAAAGCACTTAGCACAGTGCCTGGCACATAGTGCTTGCTATGTAAATGTTAGCTAATATTATTGGGTTTTGGTACCTACAGCCAGTCTTCAGGGGAGCATCTCAGTTAACAAAATTAAAGCTATCTATATAATAGTACACAGTGCTCAAACACATATTGTTTCATGAAAACTTTGACTAGATGGACATTCTGGTATTTTTATTAAGGACATTCCCATATCTCTAGTTGCTAATATGGCAGTTCTCCTACCAGCACTTCAAATTCCTAATGTCTTAAATAGACCTTTTCACCTTTCCCTCCTACTTGTTTCTTCTGACTTCACTCTTGCTACCAGCCCACGTAGTATCATGTTCAAAACCTTGTTAGGGTGGTATAGTGGATGAGAGTGCTAGACTTGGAGAATAGGAAACCTAAGTTCAAATTCCATCTCATACATTTGCTAGTTATGTGACCCTAGGTAAATCACTTAATGTCCCTCAGCTTCAGTTTCCTTATCTGTAAACCTACTTATGAATTAGAAGTAGCTCTGAATTCTTGAAGTCTATGCTAAAGAAGAAGGCATAGAGAAATGATAAGAATAACTCGGTAAGACTGCAGTAGCATGTTTCCTCACAAGTCCTCTGTAATTTTTGTTTGTCATTGCTTTGGTCACAGTTCTTCATTCTTTCATACTTGTTTTCACAAAACTTTTATTTTTAATAAAGTTCTCCCACTCTCTTCCTTCTGAATTATTTCACACATCTTCCAAAAGTCTCTAAAATTATCCCCTCTATCAATTTTTATAGCACATTAGTATTCTCTCATATTCATATGCCTTAATGTGTTCATCCATTTCTCAATTGATGGGTACTCCCTTAGTTTCAGATTTTGTCAATTCAAAATGAGCTAGCTGTTAAAAATATTTTATGTGGGTCCCTCCCTTCTGTCTTTGATCTTTTGGGGTATATACTTAGTAATAATTTTTTTTTCTGAGTCAAAGAGTAATGTATAGTTAATAACTTTTAGGACATAATTTCAGGTTGCTTTCCCAAATGATTAGTCTAAATCATGGCTCTCTCATCAGTGTATTGATGTACCTACTTTACTGGAGTTTCTGTAGCATGTAGCATTTTCCTTTTCTTGTCAACTTTATCAATGTGATGGGTACCTCAGAATTGTTCTAATTTGTGTTTCTCTAATTATTAGTGATTTACTAACTCTTTCAAAAAGCCTGTGATAGTATGGAAGAAAGTTACTGATTCACATCTTTTATTTTTATTCATTTATCAAATGGGGAATGGCTTTCATTCTTACTTTTGAATAGTTTTCATATATAGATTATAAATGAGACCTTTATCAGAAAAAAAAAAACATTGCAAAGATTTTTTTCCATATACCTTATTCTCTTCTGATTTCAACTACATTCATTAAGTTTATGCAATGACTTCTAAATTTTACATAATCCAAACTGTGCATTTTACTTTCTGTGATCCACCTTATCATTTGTTTTGTCATTATCTCTTTCCTTATCCATAGATCTGATAGGTAATTTCTTCCTTACTCTTCAGATTTGTTTATAGTGTCACCCTTTATATCATCTACTCATTACTGCCCACAAGCACAGGGATATAACATTGATTCATAGAAATTTAAGAACATACTTTTAATAGAAATAGCCACAATAAATACTCAATCTCCAAACTAGGGGAAATGAAAAGCTTTTAAAAGATCAAGACCTATCATAAGAAATAAAAATCATGTGGGAACAGGATATTGTTTATATCGTTTCATCATCCTGTCTTCTCCTCAAGTTACACTGAGGGTATTCTCATTGCATCTATAGAAGATCAGCTTATACTAATTGCCTCACAGAGTTGTGAGCAAATCATTTTTTTAAAGCTTAAAGCATGGTTGAAATATTAATTATTATTAGCTTAAGATGCTGTGGAAGTCACATAAATACAATATTCATTCTGACTTTACTCTTTCCTTGCTCTAACTCCTCATCCCCTACCCCACCCCAAGAAAAGCAAATTACTAAAACAAAAAGCAAAGAAGCTGAGATCTGGGACTTCTTTAAATAAAGTCAGTTCCTTTTATCTCCTGGGTCAGAGCATTTCAAATCTATGCTTCTCCCGCTCTGTATCTGTCCTTCCTATAGCTATGCTCTACATCCAGTACAGTAACTGATGTTCATAGTGTTGACCCCGAGGCATTAAATAAAAAAAAAAACAACTGTATTTATAATACTATGTTTTAGTAAGGAAAGATGTGTGTAATATATTTTTTAAAAATTTCCTATAAAAATAGTTGGAATGAAAAATGTTGCAGCACTTAATGGATAATCATAAATAAACTAGAATATATTTTATGTACAAAAACAATCATTTATATGAATGTGCACTGCCCAGGGCTAACACTGTGAAACTTTCCATGCTTTCTTACTCCTACTCACCTGAAATCAGTCAATGTTTTAACTTGGCGGAATTTAGTTTAGTTAAAATAAATATTGGTGGCATTCTTAAATAATAAATTAAAAATAAATTTAAAAAAATACAAAAAAAATGGTGGATCATATAGCCTGAGCAAAGTGGGTATAAATAGAGAATAGGACATGAAGGAATTAGACAGTCCTGTGATAACTGCAATCACCTAACCCTTTTATAGCCTTGAGTTTGTAGAAATATTGGATACAGGGTGACTGTCTATGAAGAGTCAGTGTTCAGATTTTGATGGAATGTAGAAGATAATAGGGTCTCCAAAATACAGCATAGTCAGATTTACTTCAGTTCATGACAAGCTTAATTATATATTATTTAAAGGATGGTTTTTGAACATCTAACAAAAAGTGGCAATCAGAAGGAGTCAGCAAGACTTCATTAAGAACAGGCAATGCCAAATTTAATTTCTTTCCTTCTTTGACAGAATTGCTAGAGTGATAGATCAAAGTAATGATGTGGACATGCTTTTTTAATTTTTGGTTCTTACATTTTAAAAATTTATTTATTTTTACTTTTCAACAATTTATTTCCACAAGATTTTGAGTTCCAAATTTTCTCCCAATCTCTCCCCTCCCCCACCCCAAAACACTATGCATTCTGATTGCCCCTTTCCCCAAATCTGCTCTATCCCCAATCTCTCTCTTTTCTTGTAAGGTAAGATAGATTTCTATACCCCATTACCTGTTTTTCTTATTTCCCAGTTGCAGGCAAAAACAATTCTCAACATTTATTCCTTAAACTTGAGTTCCAACTTCTCTCCCTTCCTTCCTCCCCATTCATCCCCACTGGGAAGGCAAGTAATTCAACATAGGTTATATATGTGTAATTTTGCTAAAGATTTTAATAATAGCCATGTTGTGAAAGAATAATTACATTTCCCTCCATCCTATCCTGTCCCCTATTTATTCTATGAGGTTGATATAGTTTATAACACTTTTATGAATTATTTGGCAAAATCTCCTATGCTATCATTGTGCATCATGCAGGATTCTGGCTAGACAGATTATTTTCAGATTGACTCATCCATGGTCACATAGCTAGATCCGATCTCTAGGGGAGTGCAAAAGTCTTTATTTCACTCTATGCTATTTAACATTATAGCCAGTGACTTAGACAAAGACATAGATTGTATGCTTCTCAAATTTGTTGATAACAAATCTGGAAGATATACATAACACATTGTTTGACAAACTCAGGATTCATTGTTTCAAATATAAGATGAAATTTAGCTGGAATAAATTTAATGACTTATACTTGTGTTTAAAAATCAATTTGATAATTAGAGGAGGCTTAGACTAAATTTCAGGTTTAGAGATGTTGTATGCCTTGGTAGTGTCACAAAGGTAACAGATAGTAGAGTCAGGATTCGAATTTGAATACAAATCTATAATTTTCCCCAATATTTTTATTGCAGCCTCCTCCACCAAAACAAAAAACCAAACAAAGAAAAACTGAAACTAATATAATCTTGCAGTACATTAAGCAAACCACAGTGACCAGTGTCAATTCAAAGGAATCTGACAGACCCATCATTTCTGCCTTGGTCAGATCATACCCGCAGTATTGTTTCCAGTTTGGTTGCATGCTCCAATACAAACACTGATAAGTTGGAGAACATTTACAGAATGATGATTATGATGCTTAAAGACCTCAAGATCATGTCATACAAGGTTGAGTACTTTAACTATATACCTAGTATGGATTTATGCAGTGGCTAATGTTGACCCTAGGAGACCAATGAGGAAGTATGTTACCTACCTTTTAATACAAAGGTGTTGAACAAAATATGAAGAAATGAGAAATACATTTTCAACAAATGTGGAAATTTATTTTATTTGGATGTGTATATTTATTGAAAGGATTTCCCCTTGTACCAGGTATAGCAGGAGGTAGAAAAATAAATGTTATGAAAATTAGGCCTATTGATGAGAATTGGAAGCTCTATAGATGTTTATTCTGGAGAAGATAGGGTTAGGTGTATGAAAGCAGCCTTCAAGTATTTAAAGGCATGTCATGTTGAAGAGTGATTTAATGTGTTTTTTATGGCATAAGAGTGTAGAGGACAGAGGCAGGAACATTTGGCAGAAGCTGCAGAGAGGCACGTTAAGTTTTGCTATGGGGAAAAATGTCCTTATTATAGGAGTTACCCACAAGTGTAATGTGTTGCCTCAGGAGGTAGTACAGAACTTCATTTATGCAGAAATTACTTTGCTGTCCATAATGTACCTAGATGAATTCATATGTTTAATGAATTTCATATTGCTTGCCTTCACAACAGGTGGTAGAGGTGCCAGAGGGAGGGAGACAATTGGAAACTGAAAAAAATTGTGTGCAAGTATACATATATATGTATACGTGTATATATATATGTATATGTTTGTGTGTATGTGCATATACATATGCATATGATATGTGTACATATACACAAACACATTTTTTAAAAGACAAATTGGGGTGGAGGTGGGAGTGTATGCAAGGTCTATTGTTAGAGCAATGGTATACAAACGTGTATGAGAAGCTTTACCCTTTTTTCTTATATAAAAAGAATTACGATTCAAAAATAATTTTAAGAATCATCAATATGTGTTTTTTATTAAACTTCAATGTCCTTAATGAGAAAAGTCACATATATATGTGTATATATGCATATATCTATATGCATACAGATGTTTCTTCAATATAAATTTTATTTTATAACAACTATTTTTACACTCTGTCAGTCTTGTAATCTTGTATATAGCATATTTGCAAAATTACCAGCAGGATTCAACAGTGTAGCCTGTGCCTATGTAATAGAATACAAAGTGGGCTCCCATCATAGGATATAGTGGAAAGGATATGGAGTTCAGATTCAGAAAACCTGAGTTTGAATGCCTGTTGTGTCACTTACTAGCTGTTAATGACTTTCACTGAATCACTTCATGTTTCAAAGCCTTTATGACTTAGTTGTGGTTCTCAGATACTCTATTTTCCCTGCCTTCTTTAGAGTCAAGTGAAATTAATCTTCTCTGGGACATGTTCTTTCCTCCTTTGTATCTCATGATTTTCTTTCATACTATTCCTTAGTTTTCATAGACTTGGCTAATTCTTTCCCTTTTCAAAAATCATTACAAAAAATCTACATCTAATATATAAAACTATGTTCAGACAATATTATCAAGTCATGTTGTTTGTTTTTGGTGTCCCCTCCAACCTTTTTTTATTGCCACCTTCCCAGAGATCCTTGCTAAAGCATCTCAACTAGGACTTGCCCCATTTAGATACAAGCACGTGACCTAGAGTTTCTTGGTTCCCTCCCCTATTCTCTTCATTAAAATGTTTTTTCCTGTGTTCTAACCCCCTCCAGAGTCTGAAAGGGAAATGGTACATTAATATTGGCTAATATGGTAGTGTGATACTGCATTACTTCCTCCTAAGTTAAAAAAAAAAGATGCATTTTAACTGCATTTTATGGAGACAATGGCTCAACCCAAAAGAAGAAATTTTGGCCAGACCTTAAAGTTTTCTTCAAATAGTAGAACATTACCTATATTGTCTTCTATACAACAGTGTCAATCTTTTGTGAAAATGATTTTCTCAATTCTAGAGTTAAATATTTTTCTTCCTTTTTTTCTTGTATATGCATTTCTGGTCTAGTGTTATTATTATTAACCATAATTAATTGTTTAATAATTTAAAAGCAAATAGTGTTTCAGTTTGTTTTTTTCTTTCAAATAAATTCATTGTGTGACTACATTTTATTTTTCAACTGCTCTACTATGGACCTTTTATTAAACAGCTTATAGCAGATTGTATGTATCTGATTAGTCTTAAGCTAAATGCTACATTCTTAAAGCAAACATATAAGGAAACAGATGTGTTGATTTGCAGTTCACAGTTAAAAATGAACAATAAGAATAAATTTTCATAATAAATTCTCATACATTTCTTATAAATATACCCTTCTGGTCAGGGTATGTGGTATACTTCTGTAATCCTTTCTACCCAGAGATGCTGATACTACTAGATGTCTTGGGACAGAGAGTCCTGAGTTGCAATGGGCCATGTGAATTGGGTATCCATACTAAATTCAGCATTGAACCCCAGGAAGGGGTTATTATCATCAGGTCACCTCCGCGGAGCAAGCTGGAAATAAAGGAAGTCAAAACTCTAGAGCTGATGAGTATGCATCCCTGACCTGAACCCTTTGACTTCCTACATGGATGAAATAGAGAGACAAAATAGAGAGAGAGATGGAAAGAACAGAGGGAGAGAGGAGAGAGTGAAAGAGGAAAATATAATGTTCCCAATGTTTTGCTAGGAGACATTATTTTTTCCGTGTCTTAAATCTGGAAAAAGAAAAGCTGTACTAACCTCCTTTTTTAGCATGTTATTGACAAATTGGGAAATTTAGAAGAAACTTGCAGATTTTCATATTACCAAAGAACTAACTCAATGCTCAATGGTTTTACCTTAGCAGAAATTAGAACTTTTTATTTTCATTGTCATAGTATCAAAGCAGAATTTAATTTGTGGATGCTGAAATGGAAGAAACTGAATTAGGTCAGCAGACATAGAGGTGTTATGTGGAAGCATGTTTATAAGCTAATGGGAAGAAAAAAATTTCTAAACCACATGTAGTTTATTCAGAACTAAAAAGCAATAAGAACTCTGATACAAACTAGATCTACGTTTTTATATTCTTTCAGAAGTCTTTCCCCTCCTCTTATCTCATGAACATACCATTTTAATAAAAACCAGCTGAAGAGATATAATGTCTTTTTTATAATGGAAGTTTTACTTAAGCAAAAATGTTGTCTAATGTATGATTATAAACACACAAATCTGCACACACAATTTGAAAGGCAAGTATGACCTCATCTGTTTGTTCTGCTAAAATTTATTTTAAAGATCTTTATTATGGCAAATCAATATGACAAGGTTATTCTTTTGCTGAAATAAACAAAAACCAATGAGCCATATAAATAGCCATGTGCTGAATAATACACATCCAATATTTCTTTAAAGGTAACCTAGAAAAAGAGATATATCTTTGAATCGTAACTTCCCCCAGTCCTCTAGCTAAACTAATGTTACTGTCCTATTATGACATTTATTTTCTTTAAATATGTAATAGATATTTAAACAAGATCTTCCGTGAAATTTGTTTTTAAGAATGGAAAGGAAAAGGAATCAAAAGGATGATAGAGGTGTGTAGAGGAGAGAAGTAAAGCAGATGCACTTTTCAAATTAATTTGAGGTATTGTTATAAAGAGTACTTTCGCTTCAGTCTATTGATTCTTTCTCTGATCTATTAAAGTTCCTAAAAACTTGTGACCTATTACAGGACTAAGAATTTCCAAAATAAATGAAAGCATTATCAAAAATATTTATACAAAGAAACAAATAACTCTTAGTTGTACCTTTCAGTGCATGATGAGTGGTGCACAATTATTCCAAATAGATAACAGAAGTTCTTTTTTTTCAAAAAAATCTAACACTGTGTTCTTTTGGCTTATGTGGATCTTAGGACCCATAAAGATCAATAAAAAATTGTATATTCCTATTCACATTGAAATGAGTTCCTCAACAATTGAATAATATTTTATCTGAAAGCAGAGTTCACTACATAGACATATTTGAATATTCAAAATGCTCAGGTCATCCTTCCTCCCTCCTTTGGTAGCCACTTGCTTATCTTTCTCATTCTCCAGAAATATGTTGGCTTACTTCAAGTTGTTCATATTTAAATCATAGTTCAACAATTTGGTGCTTTCTTTTATGCATTACAAAACCTTCTCCTACAAATGTATAAATATGAATAACCTCCCCCACCTTGTATTATATCATTGTGATTAGAATAAGAAAGCATTTCCTTTAGTGAAACTGCTAATTCTAAGGAAAGAAAGAAAGGAGTCTACATTTCCCAAATGATCTGCTGAAAAAGCTTGTATCTATTTGTAATCAAGATCGTTTGGAGAATGTGGGAAGGAGAATGTTATGCTGTTAATCTTTCCCTTTATTTCATTTTAAAATTGCTCTATTTAAATCCATTTTAGTAAATGGTTGTATTTTTCTTTTTCGGTCTGAAATGGACTGAATGTTAAATCAGCAAAAAATTGGTCTTTAAAAAAACCTTAAAGATGGAGGAAAGTAAATTTCATAAAATTGTTCAATTTAATGAGATCTGTTAATATTTTGAAAGAAAAACAGCGTTATAAATGGTATGTTTTCCTTTCAGATGTCAAATACTTAAAAGAAGAAGATGCCAATCGCAAGACGTTCACTGTCAGCAGCACACTGGATTTCAGAGTGGATCGAAATGATGATGGCGTGAAAGTGATTTGCAGAGTAGACCATGAATCTCTAAACTCCACACCTCAGGTAGCAATGCAGGTCCTAGAAATACACTGTAAGTAAACATTTTTCCTCCTAATCTCATGCACTAAATTTTTTCTTTTGCCTTTTAAATCAAATCCAAATTGTTCATTGTATAGCAGAGCTCAGATCAATTAAATGTAACCTCTTCATGTTAGAGGTATTTAGAGAAAAGGAATTCTGATCTGAATCTCATTACTGACAATAAAGGTAAAAAAAAAACTATAAGGTTAAAAGACTGTTGTTTTTAAAGTATTTATTAGTTATCAAAAAGCAAATATATATACATACATACATATATATGTATGTATATATATATAGTGAAAAACCAAGTGAAAATATTAGCAGGCTTCAACAAAGTGCGGACAATTGAATCCCAGATAATATAGTTTAATCCTCATAATAAATGTACCCCTCCATTTGAAATTTCTAAAAAAAAAATAGGACTTTACTATATTCAGTATATGATAAAATAAATAGCAAAGATAAAATAAGAATAGAGCTGGAGATTGGGAATCTTAACTTCTAAATTGTATCATAAGCCCTTTCATAGGTGGATGATCATTATGTAATTTAGGTTGTTTTTACATTCCCTGCAGATGTTACCTTGTTTTTATTATAGTGATAAAAGGTTGGAAGTGCTTCATATTTTGAAAAGTCAAATGCAAAACTTATTTCCCATATGCACTTTTATGCATATAATACCAAATGTCCTATTTGAGATTTGACCTTCTCCAAATCTACGTTGTCCTTTGCTTGTGTCTGAACCATCTATCTATTTAATGCAGTCTTTATCCACTGTAGCACAAAGGCCCCCTCAGAAGGTTTGTTTTTTGTCAAACTGACAGATTTCATGACCAAAGCTTAAATTGGTCAGTAGGGGCTAGCCTTGTCTTCTTACATGACCTTAGCATCAGAGATAAATCTAGTAAATTGCTTCATGTCGCATTTCATTGCTTAGTCTGTGAATGGTGCAATATAATTACATAATACTTTGTTAACTTAAGGTAAGTTCCTTATAATACATCATAACCTTTTTATTTTTAATTGCTTCATTTTTTCCAGTTATTTCAATCTCGTGATTTCTCATTTCCTCATTTGAGCAAGTAGTTCTCTAAAATAACTGGAATACGATTTCATGTTTTACCTAATGAAGGGCATCTGAATTCCTTTACATCAACTTCCTTGTCTTATAGGCAAAACCAATAAGAAAAATTAAAATAAAGTTCAATGATTACATGAAATTCAAATTTCAGCCTAAAACTGAAAGAAAATCAAGGTAATTTGATTATACAGATTTCAGAAGGAAGCTAAAGCACACATTGTGTGTATTCTTAGCTGTGTCATCGCCTTTTTAGTTTACCAAATTTGGACAAGCAAAGAGATTATTCATCAAATAGGTATTACTAAGCAGCACTGCAGTATGAGAATTATTAAAGGCTAGTCACTTTTTTGAAATTTGATGATGACAAATATATATATGTATGTAAAATACATGTACACACATGCATATATGTAGGCAGACCAATTACAGAAAAATAAATATAAAAATGCTTCAACTTTGTCTTAGTTTAGTGAGTATGTGTCTGGAAGGCAGAGAAAAAAAATCTATTTAATTTCTTTTTTACAGCATCTAGTATACTACCATGCATGTGGCGGAACTTAATTAAAATTATTTTATGATTATGTTGGTTTCCCCTCTAAGGTACAGAGTTTCCCATTGTGTTAGTGGGGGCAATTTCAGCAGCTGGTCTCAGAGCCATAGTAAAGCAGGTTTTGGTTACATTTAGGAGGAGCCTTAAAACATCCCTGAGGATGAAAGACAACAGAGATTACTACCAGTTTGTTTGCTTTTTCCTTTTTTTTAAATCTGGAAGGATAAATCTGGTCTCCTCATAGGGTGTAAACTGGTCCTCAGGATATTGTGGGTATTCCACACACACTCTCAGATTTTGTTACTGAGATCTCTTCAGGCTCCATGAGTATGTAAAATATTATAACAAAAACACATTTGTAGAACTCTCCTTAGACCTATCCCATGTATCATTAACCTCATTTTAGGGATGAGGTAACTAGACTTGGGGAGGTGAAATGATTTGCTCATAATCCCACAGAAAGTAAGCAATCGCTCTATCCAGTAGATAGTATCACCTCTCAGTACATCTGCTTCTCACTTTATATTCCAGCTGATGTCCTGCAAGGTGTGAGAGAAGGTCAGAGACAGAGAAGATGGAGGGGTGAAATAGAAAGTAGGAGGGAAGGACATCACAGTTTCAAAATCTCCCGGCTTAGACATTGGTTGGAAAATATATACTTATAACTTAGAATACATGTAAAGAAAATCAAGGAACCACATCTTTGGGAAACAAAACAAAACATCCTTCTTCCCATCTTCAATATAACTCTTTCTAGGGTTGGTATAACGTAAGTTACAACAATGTAGAATATGATATAGGTACATCTTAAGCAATACCAGAGAATCATTCAAATCAATCAAGAGATCAACAGGCATTTATTTAAGTGCCTACTTTGTGCCAAATTTATGGTAGACACTGGAGATACAATGAACCAAGCTATCCCTACTACCAAGGATCTTATACTTTAGTGGAGAAGATAAAAAAGTGCATATGTAGTATGAGAATAAATATAAAAGCAATGCAAAGTAGCTGAATACAAGGGAATTTCTAAAAGAGTCAGTAGTAGTTGGAGACCACAGGAAAGGATTCATGTTGATATTGGCTTCTTGTTGGGAGAGATCCAAGGAGTCTGAGGTGAGGACAAAGACAGAGAGATTCACAGGTGAGTTCTACTAAACCTTTAAAGAACAATTACTTCCAATACTATGTAAACTATCTGAAAAAAAAAAATTGGCAAATGAGTCCCTACCAAATTCCTTTAGGTTTTCAAATCATTTTGAGGCATGTTAGAGTGTGTCATGAGGGAGGAGTGGAGGAAAGGACATTTTGACTTCAATAAATATGGAAGGAGGTGTAATTTCCAATGACTACCCCCCCCTCCCAATTGGGGTGAAACTAGCTGTGAAGGACTTTAAAAGTCATGTGAGTGAGTTATATTTGATTCTAAAATTAATAGGAAGACACTGGGATTTATTGAGAGTTAGGGAGATGATGTGGTCAGATGTGTACAACAGCAACCACTACAACAGTATTTATAGCCTTTCAGACCCCGGACTCCTCCTACCCTTCCTGCCTTCTTGCACTTTACTCCCCATCCAATTCTTTGATCTCTGGATATTTTCTCATCCTATCATCCATGCCTGGAATCTTCTCTCTCCTTAGAGACACCTGTCTTCCCTGACATCCCAGATAAAATCCCATCTACAGGACTTCTTTCCCAAACCCTCCTAACTCCAGTGCCTCCCCTTTCTAATTATTTTTCATTGATCGCATGTATATCTTGTTTGTGTATATTTGCTTCCTCTTTATTCTTCTTGTACTCCATTATATTGTCAGCTCCTTGAGGGTAGGCACTGTCTTTTGTTTCTTTCTGTATCCCCATCCCTTAACATGGTGCCTGGCACACAGTGGACACTTAATGTTGATCAACTGACTGAATATTTCAAAGCATTGTGCAAACATAATATTTTATCATCACAACAATCCTGGGAGGTGGGTGATATATTATTCTTCCTTTATAGATGAGGAAACTGAGTCAAACAGAGGTTGTGACTTGCCCAAGGTCACACAGTTTATAAATGTCTGAAGCTGGATTGGAACTGAAGTCTTCCTGACTCCAGCCCTCTAGCTGCCTCTGGTCAGAGATTAGGGTGAGGAGAGACTTCAGACAAGGAGACCAGTTAGTAGCCTATTGCAATGATTGGGTGAAAGGTGATATAGAGACAACTATTAAGTATAGAAATGTAGGATTATCATTGTGTTAAATTCTGCTTGAGAAACCTTGTATTTAGAGTTCATGGTTCCTAATGAAGGATTTCTAGCCTAAATTGTCCATGGTGATGGTGTTTTATTTTATTTGCTTTTGCTAAAATATGCAATGATAGTGCTGTTTATAAAAAAAACAAAGTTACTGATATGTACTTTTTAAAAAGTATTGATTATATTATTTAAGGACAATAAATGAGTCAGTGAGTAGTATATGGATGATCTGCCTTGAAGCCCAAAATACCTGGGTTCAGATCATGTGACAGCTGTATGACCCTGGGCAAGGCGTTTAACTTCTCACTGCTTTAGAAAACTGTCTGAGGTGACATATTGTAGACATGGTTACAGTCTTTATATGTAAAGGAAGTTTTCCTATCAGGAATTTCCCTACGCCAAGCAATTATCTAAACTCTAACCACATCTGCTTAATAGTAATGCTAGTAAATTGTTAGCAAAGTGCAGAGATTATCTTTAATATATATTTAATATGCATTGTTCTTTTTAACTTCAGTTGTTTTTGATTTGCATCCAACATTTTGTGACCTCATTGGGGGTTTCCTCTGGCAAAGATACAGGAGTGTTTTGCCATTTCCTTCTCTAACCCATTTTACAGATGAGGAAATTGAGGTAAATAGGCTTAAGAGTCTTATGCAGAGTCACACAGCTAGTAAGTATCTGAAACCTCATTTGACCTCATGAAGATGAGTTTTCTTGATTCTAGGCTATACACTCTATCCACTGTTCCACCTACCTGCCCTCTTACCTTTAATTTAATGTAGCTCTTTCATCATGAATCATAGGAATATGTAAAAAAAAATGTTCTAGCAGAATGCAGTATATCTAAATTACTTAATTCCCTTAGAAATAATTTGACGTTTTTACTTGTCCGATTTCATATTTTTAGTGGAACAGATTGTATGAGTCAGTTTTTATTTAATTCTCAGCAGGAATACTGTATTAGCACTAACAGAAGAAATCATGTAGGAAACATAGGGAATAAAACAATTAAGTGCAACTAAAAGTTCTTTTCCTACCAATTGCATAGATGATAATTACATAAACCAAGTCAAATAGTTTTTAAAAAGTCAAATGAAGGAAATTTTGGAAACTGTTTCATCTAATGAAACCATTTTGAGAAACTGTGCTTAGAAAAAATAACAAAACCCAAAAGCATTGTTTGAGAAGCTGATCTAAAATTAATATATAGAATAATAAATATTATTGTCATTAATTATTTCTTTAGGTCACAATGAATTTCAATTATGCATTATTTCAGTGCTTAGATCCCATGTAAAAGAAAAAAGTTTTAAATTAATAAATATTTATAATAAGATTCTTAAATGTGAGCAATAAAAAGGAATATCCATGAGCACAAAAACACAGTGCTGTAATTTGCATGTTTAAATGAGATCAATTAGGTTAATGATGGATGAAAATAAGAAATCCATTATTTAAATGCAAAATAAGTTTTAAAACTTGTGGGTTCATTTGCTGCCAAAGTTTTATCTATCAAAGTGGCTAGCTAGTTCAAATGGCTAATGTACAGTCTTAACCTTTATCGTTCAGAGACACTTCAAATTGGGTCTGCATGTAAAATATAATTGATTATCTTCTATTTTTTGCTAGCATCTATCAATCAAAAGTATCATAGGATATTTCTACATAGATTTCTCCATGTTTTTGTTTTCTTTGTTCCTTTGGCAACAAATTATTATGTATCTTAAAGTGGTTTGTGATTGAAAAATGACACCAGCTATTTCCTGGGACTTTCTAATATGTATTTTAAAGTTGGCAGCTTGAACACTGTAGATCACTTGAACACTACTTCTCCTCTTACTATCCTGGCCATCTGCAAGAAATGTCATAAATTTGGTGAAATATAATGTTCATCCCCCCAAATATTCTCCCTTTAGTTCTATTTAATCCAAGTGAACTTTTTTGACATGCCTGATTTGAGGGCAACAGATCTCAAAAAGGATTTTTACATGCTAATTTCCACAGTAGTCATAATTAAAGCTTAGAGATAAAGACTAGACCTGTGGTTTTATAAGTAGAGAGAATTCCTCAGTGAAAAAAACCTTTGCCAGTGAAGGTCACCTTCTTTTCTACAGTATTAGAATACTGACTAGAGCACTGGCTGGTTAAGTGACTTGACAGAGATAGGGTTCTAGCCACTAAGCAAACTGCCTCTGTAACTGAAGGTTAGGTTTGAAAAATAAAGGAAGCTAGGTGGGGTAGTGGACACAATACCAGATCTAGAATTAGGAAAACCCAGTCCAAATCTGACCTCAGATTTTTGCCAGCCATGTCCCCTTGCACAAATTTAAGATCTGTTTGTTTCAGTTTCTTCATCTGAAGTGGAGATAACAATAGCACCTAACTCCCAGGTTCTAAAGATAAAATCAGTTAAGTACTTTGCGAATTTTAAAGAGCTCTACACATGCTAGCTAACATTATTACTGGAATGATGTTTAGTGTGCAAAGAGATATGTCATTCCACACTTGCTAAAAATGAATTAATCTCCCAAACACCAAGAAACATACATTCTACCAGGTCAATTTCTTGTAAATTCTTCTCATTTCTTACTTCCATATATATTATATATCCATTCATTTTCTATCATTGGGGATCTGATTAAATTTTTCACACTATTGACTTTAGGAGGCAGTTTGGTAGCTCAGTGGATAAAACACTGGTCCTGAAGTCAGGGAGACCAGAGGCAGCATATGGCCTCAGAAACTTAGTTTAACCCAAGTCACTTAAACTGTGTGCCTTAATTCACTGAAGAGGAGACAGTGAATCATCACAGTATCTTTGCCAACACAACCCCATGGGTTATGCGGTCCACAATGTCAGGAAGAGTCAGACTTGACTGAACACCCACAACAACACATAAGGAAGAATATTGTAACCAAAGTTTAACATATATAATCTGTACACGCTCATATATCTGTTGCAGGATTACAATCAACAGGCATTAAGTAAGCACCTAATATGTGCCAGTCATTGTGCCAAACACTGAGGATACAAAGGAAAACACAGATCTGGGAGGGCAAAATCACAACTGAGGGAATCACAAAATGCTTCTTGGAGGTTATACTTGAACTAAGCTTTTTCAGTGCACTTGGGGTTCCAAGAAGTAGGAGTGAGAGTATACAAACATGCCAACTGTCCATGGAAAAGGCATGAGGAAATGAACGTTATATAAAAAGGAACAACCAATTACGCCAGTTTAGCTAGAGCGCAGAAGGAGTCAACAAATATTTTTAGCAAGCATAACTGCTTATGTGCTAGGCACTGTGCTAAGAGCTATTTAGTTGGGGAAGACAGCACATAAAAGAATCTGAAAAGCAAGGAAAAGGGAGAGATGCACACACTGTGATGCGGTGGAAAGAGCAGTGAAGTGAGAGGCTGAATCTGAAGTCCTGGCATCATTTTGAGTCCTGGCTCAACTGCTTACTGGTTGTGTGATCCTAGAGAAGTTCCTTAACTTTTGTGGGACTGATGTTCTTCACCTGTAAAAGAAAAGAGTTTAACTATATGACCTAGAAGGTCCCTTCTGACTTTAAATATATGACCTATAATCCCGATTAAGATTTCTGGCAGGCCATATAGCAAAGCCAGGATGGTAGAAAGGTTCACTCAAATTTTATAAGACATTGGTCAAATATATCATTGTGTAGCAGAAAGAACACTTCATCTTAATGCAAAAAGATATGGATTCTAATCTCAGCTCTGCTACAAGTACCCTGAATAACCTTTAGAAATCTCACTGGGTCGCAGTTTCCTCATTTGTAAAGTAATTTGGATTACATGATCTCGCAAGTCCTGTTCAGTTCTAAATGTTATGATATTTTCTGCATTTAAATAACAAAATCACAATATTTCAGTCATCAAAAGTAAAAAAAAAAGAAATATATAAGGGAAAAGTAAATCACACCAAGTTTAAATTAAAATCTCAGAAATTTAAATAAGCCTTTCGGTTGGCTAAACAATGTACTTCTTTTAGAAGTATATCTTATCTCTTGGCCTTAAATGAATATGAATCACTTCTGGGATATTGGCCCCAGGGATTTTTAAGGTGTATTTTATAAACAAATAAACGTTCATTAATTCATTCAACAAAGATTCATTGGGCAAGGATGATGTGCAAAGCATTATGGTGGGCTTTCTAGAGAATAACGATAATGTTAATAAAAGGGGTGTGTTTGTGTGCATGTGTGTGTGTGTGTGTGTGTGTGAGTGTGTGATGGAGCTGTTAAGCATTTAATAATTAGCACATTTAGTGTATGTTTGTTGACTTTTGCTTAAATTTTAGGAAAAGAATGTTTGATTATAGAAATGCCAAATCGTGATGCAGTGTAAAAGTTTCTAAATGGCACAATATTTGGCATTTAGGGAGAAATTTAGGAAAATGCTAGTCAGCTTCTTTTCTCCCTAAAATCAAAGGTAAAATATTTATCAAATAATTAGAATTTATTAAAATCTTAAGTGCAAAAAGAATTGCAATGGAATAATATCATTTATTTCTGATATTTCTGTGAAAATTGAGAAATGAAGTTAGAAAATTAAAATTCATCTGCATTCATTAAATTGATCAAATTTAATCCCACTATATTGTCAAAAATAGGTCTTGCCCTGATGCCTGAATATTTTTGTAGGGTTGGAAAAATAGTCTAGATTTATTTCATGAACTAAGCAACCCAAAATAGAATAAAATTATGAAACTTATAGGTAATACTGATGCCAACAAATCTTATATAATTACTTTTCACTTGCTTTTTTAGAGAGCAAAAATTGGTGAAGAAAATGAGACAAAACATATTTGACAAGTGAAACTTCAACTTTTTGGGAAAAAATATGAACTACTTACATTTTAAACATCCAAATTAATGGCTTAAAATCAGCTCTAAATTAGTTCTGTACTGTAAGGGATGTAAGCAGGAGAAAGCTTATAATAATCCTATCCCAGAATGCAGTTAGCTATTAGCCTATTTTTTTTTAGTAATTTCTTTTTATTTCAAAGAAAAGGGTAGTATTATATAAGAATTCGATAATATTTTAGCTCTCTACTATTCACCTTCCCTTTTCCCTCCCCCCTCTTCTAATAAAAAACAAAGAGAACTGAAATTTTATAGTTTCATAGATAAGTATAAAACATTATACCCAGGTTGACTCAAACCCTATCTATCTACTGGATTTTTTGGTTTCTTGCTATGCCCACTTAAATGAAAATAAAAAGCTAAAATTACTGCTATATGTGAAAGCACAAAATAGATCAATATTCATGTATAATGGGTTATCTGTTTATTGTGTTGCCATCACAAGTCTACCTCAGAGGGCCTCTAATAAACTTTCTAAAATATCCTAAAGACAAAATAAAATAGATGTGTTTAGAAATATGATGGATTATGATTTTCCCTTTTTTCTCACTTTAAAGTGACATGAAATTCTTTTTTAATAATATGAGTAAATGTACAAGTATTCCCACTGATATTGAAAACTGAAGAGGGGTTTTCTCTGTCTTTTGTTCAGTGATATGTTCTCCTTGTTGAAGGTATCAAAAGTGAGAGTGCTGAAGTGATCTATATACATTTCAATCTCTCAAAAATCTGACTAATTTCTGTTATAGTCTTAAGTTGAAGCCCAGCATTTTATATTGACTTGTCATATCCTTAAACTAGGAGGCCACATATACATATTACAAATCAACACAATTCAATTTTATAAAGCAATTTTATTCCTTATGTATTTTATAGTGAATACAGAATAACAGAATAAAATAAGGGATAAGAATGAGTGTCAGTAAAATTATTTTTCTGTGACATTTGAAACTAGATTGAGAATATATGAATAATGTATTTTGAAGTACAGAAACTCAGAGAAGTTCTAAATATATAAAATGCCTTCATAAAGAATAAATTATGGGAGGAGTTTAAGCTAAAATGATACAAAGAGATTAAATAATATGGAATGATTTTTAAAGATATGCCAACTTCAGCTCATATGTCTCTAATGAGGAACAGTGTGGTGTTTAGCAATTATTATGAAAAGATTAGAAACTTGGAGAGAATATAGAGATGAAGACAGCAAGAATTGGTATGAAGTAATAGAATATATAAGATTGACAGTCATTGTAAAAAGAAAACATACTTGTTAAGTTTGGGTTTTGGTGAAGAAAAAACTAAGTGGGAAGAAAATAGGAGCTTGAATTCCATCAAAAAAAAAAGGAAAGAAGTTGAATTGGAAAAAAGTGAAATGATCTGATATTCCTTGTGACATCCTAATATTACACAATGTACTTTAATTCACTCTATAGAAAATGCCATATACAAGAACTGATAGTAATAAGATGATTAACACACTTTTCCTTCGTTAAAAGTTCATTGATTTTACCAACAACTTATTATAGGATCATTCTTTATGAATTTCAAAATGGAAATGGACAATGGAATGAGTTTCAATAGATTAGTATTTATAAAGGTTGAGTTTTCACTCTTTCTTTGTGTTTTTCAAACAGAAAATTAATTAAAGATATGTGTGTTTACAGACCTTGTATAAGAATGATAGAAGGAAATACCTTTTCATCATTTTAATTCTGTAGGAAATTTTAAGAGAGACAGTCACACATAATGGGTCAGTCTCAGGGTCATGAGTATGTGTTCAAGTCTTGCCTTCAATTTTATATATACATATATATATATATATATATATATATATTATACAAAGCTGTAAAACTCTGGAGAAATTAAATGACCTCTTGATGCCCACAGGTAATTTTCCTTAGACTATTAATTATAGATAAATTGCTAATATGCCTTAGTAGAAATCATGGGGTCAAAAATATAGAGCTATGAGAGACCTTAGAGAACATCTTGTCCCTTCTTTAATGACGAAACTGAGATCAAAGGAAATTAAATAACCCAGCACTTAGCACAATGCCTAGCACATAGTAGGTAATTTATATATACTTATGGATTGATTTACTTGCTAAATGTCCCAAGAAAAATAAGTGACAAAAAACATTGAAGCCATCTCTCCAAAGGCAATACTTTTTCTACCGTATTGTACTACCTTTCACATGGATGAAATCCTAGCAGCAGGAAGAATGGAAAGAAGGAAGAAAGGAAGGAAAGAAGGAAGCAAAGAAAGAAGGAAGGAAGGGAAAAACTTGAATATTTCTAAGTTTTCTGTGACACATTTGAAATTTAGTGGTTCTCAAAACTGATGAAAACTCATGTTTTAAATTAGAATGTGAATGGGTGGATGGAGTAGGTCCTTTGAAGAGAATGTACTCAAATAATAAAGAAGTGGGAGAAATTACTAAGTGATCATGGTCAAGTAATTTAGCTTTCTGAGCCTCAGTTTCCTAATTTAAAAATCAAGTGTCATAGTACTTGACGTACTCATCACAAACATAGGATTGCACTAAGAAAAGTTCTTTGAAAACCATAGAGCAAGTATATGATATAAATACAGAGAGCAAAGAAGCAGGTAATAATGACTGGGCTATTGACCAAATCATGTCCTTATCTAGATAGTGGACAGTGGACTCTATAGTAAAGGCTTACTATAGAGGGGAATAAAGTGCAAAGAACAGTCACTGCTTATAGAGGAGGAACTAGAATTAGGACACTCTATTAAGATCCTTGAAACATGCTAATGTATCCTGACACATCAACTGGAAAATATGAAGGGGGCTGTATGTCTTTAATGACTATGTTGAACACAGTAGTTGAATGAATGAATTTGTGTAGGAACTGCTCTTGTGTTGAGTCAATGCCTGCTTTTTGAAAGTGATTCTACTGTAAATAATTGAGGAAAATGAATACAAATTGTAGAGACTCAGCATATTGCAACACAGGAAATGTAATGGATCCAGAAAAGCCAAAAAATGTGCAAAATAGAAAATTTCAAATGAGAATATCTATTTTCTTTTCCTTTATCCTATGCTAATATTCACAAAAAATCCTTTGTTGTCAGAGAAGTTACATTTCCTTTCAAAGAAGTAACATTTGCACTTCAGGAAAACTTTGGCAGGTATATGGGCAACAGATGGGAGAAGGGAGGGATGTGAGGTGAGAAGAAAAATTAGGTAGCTATCCGAATTGTCCAGGTGAAAAGAGATGAGAGACTGAACTAGAGTCGAGGTTGTCTGAGTAAAGAAAAGGGGAAATATGGGGAAAATTTCTAGGTAGAAATGACAAAGTTTAGCAATTTGATGAACAGATGGGCTTAGGCAAAAGTGAAGCACTGAAGATGGTGAAATCGTGAGAACATGAGTGCCTGGAAGGATGGTGCATTCCCTGTCCTAAAAGTTTTCGGGAAGAGGCTGAATGACTCCTTGGGTACAATGAAACAGGAATTCTTCACAAGAGTTCAACTAAAGGGCTACAAAGTTCCCTTTAAACTCAAATTATGTGATTCTGTGTGTAAAAGTGTATGACAAAAATTATAAATTGACAATTTGCTTCCAAATACTATTGATGTGATCTGAATTTATGTATACATTTCCCTTAAACATTATGTTGAATAAATATAATCATAGAAGATAAATACACCCCCTCCAAATGTGGAGTGAGTAGGATGTGGTTGATCTGTTGATTGGTCTACAGTGATCTAACCTCTACTAAACATGTTTTTCGCTGTTTTCTATAAACACACACAAAAAGTGTCAAATCTGTAGTGATCTAATCATTTTAATCCAGTATGTATTTCCTCTTAATAATAGTAATCTGTCACATGAAATCATGTCAGAGGTAGTGACATTTTTTCAATAACAAGATAACATGCTATGGTATGTCTGTGTGTGACTGTTAAAATAATGATGGTGCTTTTGTAAAGGAAGAGGTTTAAAGTTCTCTTTTCCTTCATCTTTAATGCCCCTAGTAATGTGCACATATTTTTGACCCAATGACTCTAAAAGCTTTATGTACTAGCACTTGTAAGATTACCCATCAGGAAGTTAAATCTTGGCACTGACATAGATATTTTCTCTTTCCTAAAATATTTGTTGAGGATATGGAACATCAATTCTGTTAGATCAATATCTTCACTTTTACTCAAATCCTGGCTCATTGAAGTGTAAAATGAGGTGTCCTTACTTCAAAAGCTGATAATGCTTTAAGAAATTCATGGAAAGAACCCAAAGCACACTTATTCATGAAAGATGTCTGACCATTAATTTAACCTTCTCCAACCTATATTTCTTCAACAAAGGATCAGAGAAAATTTTGTATTTCCTTCTCATTATTTTGTACTTTGAAGGAAACTATCTGAGTAGACTCATTGGCACAAATGAAAACCAAAGACTACCTGATCCCTTTAATGTTGGATAGACTTTGCATAAAGTACAAACTAATATATTTGTTGCAGGAATGAACAAACCATTTGCTTGCAAGTGTGGCTATATCGAAATTTCCTCCCTAATTCTCTTGAATTTTTGAAAGAGGAAAATATTATTTTCTATTTTCCTTTTAAAAAATTTAATTAATTTGTTTTAAGTTTTCAATAATCACTTCCAAAAATTTTAAATTTTCTCCCCCTTCATCCCTGAGATGGCATGTAATCTTATATGGGTTCTACACATACATTCTCATTAAACACATTTTCACATTAGTCATGTTGCACAGAAGAATTAAAATGAATGGGAAAAACCAAAAAAAAAAAAAGAAAAACCAAAACATAACATAAGAGAAAATACTCTGCTTCATACTGTGTTCCAATTCCATAGTTCTTTCTCTGGATGTGGACAGCATTTTGCCTCAAGAGTCCTTTGGGAATGTTTTAGGTCCTTGCATTGCTGTGAAGGACTAAATCTATCAGAAGAAATCCTCGCACGCTGTAGCTGTGACTGTGTATAAAGTTCTCCTGTTTCTGCTCATTTCACTCAGCATCAGTTCATAGAAGTCTTTCCAGGTTTTTCTGAAGTCCCACTGTTCATCATTTCTTATAGCACAATAGTATTCCATTACATCCATATGCTATTTTCTATTTTTCTAATAACAAGTGTGTTTTAGAGGAAAAGAGATATTATCTTCAACTGAATTTTTACATGAATTAGTTTGTCATGTGTTCTATAAACATTTAAGTATATATGTATATAGACATATATATGAATTATATAATTATTAAAATCTAAATTTCAAAATAAATATGGAAATCATATATTAGCTTGCATAAGGCCTGAATTGATCATTTGAGAACCAAAACAGAAGTATGATTAATTGGATTAATACCAGTGTAAGCAATAAATAAATGATAGTAATAAATAAAATATCAATCAAGGAATCCCAGAATTTCAGAGGGTTCTCAGAGGTACCTTGGAACCACAAGATAGCCAAATCTTCCTTCTGGATATAGCCTTTTGTGCCCATTGTCCTAGCTTTAGGAACTTCTGTGCATGTCATCTCTTATGTCCTCATTTTGCAAATTTGCCTGCAGACTTTGGGAAGGGAGGGAAAGAGGCAGGAAGACTGCTGAAGGCCAGCATGGGGCCTTGGAACCTAGAAGCAGGAGGAGGAACACAAGGAGAATGGGGCTAGCTACACTGGGGAGTGGCCAGAAACAGAGTAAGAAATGGGCAGGAGAAAGATAAAAGGGAGCTGGACACTGACAAGAAAGGATAGCTCCACATGGGGACTGGTGACCAACACAAGGTACAAAGCCTGGACTGATGGAGGGCAGGTGGGTGGAGAGGGGCAAGGTGTTCTCTTTTAATACTCAAGGTCTTAAGTCAAAGTCTTTAGCAAGACCTCCTTATGTTTGTTTTTTTAGTTTTGTTTTTGTGGGATGCTGTAACAGTAGGCACCCTTACATATACAGGGGGGCCTGCTATTGCAGGTTCTTTGATCTGTTTTCCTGAAAGGGAAGGCAATGTTTGAGAGGTTAACAATCTCCATTAATCAAGCACATATGTCATTCACTTAGTTCAGGAAATCAATAGACAACGCTTCCAAACTGTCTGACATAAGCTATATATATATATATATATCAATCACAAATCAACAGATAGGTCCAAATGTCTCACCATAGGTGACAGAGAGGGAAACACACCAACATCTGGGTTTTCAAAGTGGGGAGGGCTCCTTAGCAGTTTCCCAGAGTCTTACCCTCAGAACATTTATAAATTTTTAGAGCCAGAGGGCATCCAACCAACAGTGCCTCATTAATAATAGGTGTTACTAAACTCCCTTTAATGGACAGGCTCAGTAGTGGGTGGGGGAGATCTTTAATCACATTAACAATACAAATACACAAACTGTTTCTAGCTAAAGAAAGTTTTGTTGCTGTACTTTACTCCCAGTAAAAGCTCTTGGTTGATAAAGGCAAGATTCAATCAGAGGCACTTAATCATACTAAAACAAAAACAGAAAAAGATCCTACTTTGCTTGACCTTACAGATGTAGGTAGGGCAGGAGTTGAGAGAGAGAGAGAGAGAGAGGAGAGAGAGACAGAGAGAGAGAGAGAGAGAGAGGAGAGAGAGACAGAGAGAGAGAGAGAGAGAGAGACAGAGAGAGAGAGAGAGAGAGAGAGAGAGAGACAGAGACAAAGCGAGACAGAGACAGAGACAGAGAGAGAAAGAGAAGAGAGAGAAAGAGAATACAGTACTGTACAGCAAAGTTAATAGAGGTGGTTTTTTGGAATATGGATTTAAAGTAGAATTTGTTTAACGCCAATTTATATAAAGCAAGGACTGTCTGTATTATATTCTCACAAATATCCTAAACTTTTCAGTTTCTCAATCTTTTCAATTCTCATAACTGACTTCTCCACTATACCTCAGGATTGGTTACATTCTTATCCTTGCCATTGCCCACAAACATTCTATTTTCATGCTCAAGAATACCAAATACCCTTTTCTTGATTATAATCTTTTATCATTCCTTATGCCTTATCCCTTTATCTCTCATTATGCCTTAACCTTATACTCACCCTGAACTCCAAATCCTTCAGTTTTCTAGGTACTTTGGCCCCTTCTTTGGATAAATTAGTCTCTGTTCCCAAACTAGACCCCTTCGTGTCCCAGTTCAACTCCCCAGTATCCTCAGTCCTCCAATTCCTCGTTCACTTATCCTGCCATGACAACCTTAACTCTGGATTACTCCTACCGCTAACATTCCTTCACATCAATGTGCCACTAAGGGGATCGTAAAATCATGCTTTCTAGGTCCATTCCAGACTTGTACTAATTAACCTCAAATTTCTAACCTCATTGAAGTAAGAACTCCTTCAGCTCCTTCATAATCAATTCCCCTTGTGCCACGGTGTTCCCTAACCCTCCGAGCTGAGTATCTCACCTCTTATTTCAGCCTCGGCCATTCGCTGAAAGCTTCTTTTCATCTTCGCATCATCTCTACCATGGTTCTTCACTATCTCCTTCACTCTAGTCTCCACAACCAGGTGATTGTACTTCTTGATGGTGAATTACTCTCCCTATTCCACTGATGCCATCTACTCTTGTCTTCTCCAGTAGATTGCCCTGCAGTGGCATCCCCTCTTTCCTTCTAATGTTCAGTCTTATCCCATCTACTGGATTTTTCCCTGCTGCCTAAAAACATACCCATATCTCCCACATCCTTCAAAAAACAAACAAAAAATCTGCACTAGATTCCATTAACTCCTTAGCTATTATTATCTATGTCATTTCATTGCTTCATTTCTAAATTGTATTTATACAAGTTACCTCCATTTCATCCCCTCACTTCTAAACTTTATGCAGTCTGACTTCTGAGCAAATCATTCAGCTAAAACTGTCTTTTTTTCTATTACCATTACCATTACCAAGGATCTCCTAACTGCCAATTATAATGAATATTTCTCAGTCTTTATTTTCCTAAACCTCTCTTCAGCATTCGATATAATTGACCACCTTCTCCTCCTAGATACTTTTTCTATTTTGCTTTTTCATGACTGCTGTCTCTTTGTTTTCCTTACATTTTTGAATGTTTTTCTGTCTCCTTTGATGGATTTCCTCTACTAATTATGGGTGTTCCCCAAGGCTCTGACCAGGACTTTCTTTTTTTTCCCATCTGTTTTCCTTTGGTGATCAGGTATCGTTTTTTGTAGATGATGTCCAAATCTTTCTCTCTCTCTCTCTCTCTCTTTCTCTCTCTCTCTCTCTCTCTCTCTCTCTCTCTCTCTCTCTCTCTCTCTCTCTCTCTCTCTCTCTCTCTCTCTCTCTCTCCCTATAGATAGATAGTAGGTACACTCTTTTGTACTTTGCCTTCATATTGAACTCTTTCCCTTTAAACTCTTCCTATTCCATTCCATCCACTATGAAACTGCCAAAGTAATTTCCCTGAAGTTCAGTACCTACTCTGTAAAGCCCCTTATTACTTTTAGGACAAAATATAAACTCATTTTGGGGCATGTTTTCTGTACATTTAAAATAATGTTAGGTTTGAAAAGAATAATTCTGATGTGGTTGGTGGTATTACATGCAAATATGAACGAGAGCTTTAGGTGAATTTTCAGATCTATTTCCCCACAAGCAGGTGACCTTCTTGCAAGAGTCAATTGATGAGAGAAAGCTAGTTTACAGATATGTTAAACTTGCAACACAAAAGAAATTACCATTTTTATAGATCATGAGAAGCTATTTTTATCCAATGGAGAAAAACTGAAGGTTTCATATTCAAGAAGAAGTTGCAGCAGCAAACACTCAATTAAACTGAAATGAGAGTTGAGGTTAAAAGGACATGAATATTTAGCTGTAGTTTGCCTTTGTGAAACATCTACTGAGTTTCTCAACTCACTCTTTATCCTAGTGCTAAGTGAACCAAATTAGTGGTAATGTTGCATATCAAAAAGTTCTTTCCATTGTGTCTTCTGGAAGTTATTTGAAAAGTTCTTTACATTTGAACTCATAATGCCTATGAAGTTATGGTAAAAATAATTTCATAGGTTCCCCTTAGTGTATGGCAATTCAATACAAAATATTTCTTTGGCTAGTATTTCAATTCTTCAAAAGCTCTGTGATATCTTTGATGTAGATACTATTTTTTGCCTCAGAGATCTTAACCTCTCCATGCCTGAGAATAAGGTACAGTACTTACAAAATTATCCAGTTTCAGACTCTCAGAGTGGGAAGACTCATATCTGAATAAAAAGTCCCTAGCAATGGTCATCATGTTTTTGTCGGAAGCTCTACAACTACATGCTGAGGCAGGTCATTCCACTTGTAATATTCAAATTATGAGACAGTATTATTTTATATTAGTTCTAAATTTGCCTCTCCAAAATCTAATTGTTCTACTAATATTTTTAGGCAACAAGCAGAAAAATCTTAACCTTTTTTTAGCTTCTCCCAATTCTGCATTCTAGAGCCAAGCAAAACTAATCTAATTTGTTTTCAAAGGGACATCTCTTCTGATACTTGGCTGCAGCTATCATGGTCCCCTACTTTTTTTCCCATGCTAAACATCCTCATACCTATCAATTTCCCTATGGCATATTCTTAAGGCTTTTGAGTTATATCAGCATTCTTCCTAAAATGTGCCACCCAGAATTAAACCTAACATTTCAGATGTGTCTGTCCAAGTTGAAGAACAAAGAGTCTGTAATCTTCCTAATCCTAGACACTTGGCTAATGAAAGCCTAAGGTTTAATTAGCTTTCTCAGCTGATAAATTTCATCAAAATATTTGTTAAAATTTCATGTAAACTGTTTCTACAGCTTTCTCCTGATCTTTCAGTCCTATCATCCCATCAAATAAAAGTAATAAGGTTGTTCTGGGATGATTTGTTCTTTATGAAATCATGTTATTTGCTTCTTTTTTTCTAGGTTTTCACCAAACAGCCCTTTAAAAATGTTTTAGGATTTTTCAAGGAATGTAACTCAAGTTCATTGATATATAATTTGGAAAATCTATTCTTTTCTTTTTGAAAAACTCTGCACTGTTCTCCACTATGCCAAATATCAGTGACAATGGCTCTACCATTATATCTTCTAATTCTTTCAGTACCCAAGGAAATAGTACATTTGAACCCAGTTAATTTATCAAGGGGAGTGAGATATTTTCTTGTTCCCCTAGTTTATTGAGGTTCAACTCTCAATTAGTCTTTTTTGCCATATTTTTAATTAAAAAGTCATCCCACCTTACAGAAAAAAGTGAAAACCTGAAGCATTTCTACTTCTCCTCTGACATTAGTTGCTATATACCAAAGTAGGAATCTTTTCCCTTTTTTATCATCCTCTTTTCCTGGATAAAGCATAAATACAAACATAACACCTTTTTTTTTTTTTTATTAGTCTCTGGTTAATTCCGAGTTCTACAGTGCCTGGCTCTCTTCTTACTTACTGTGTGCTACTTTTATATGCATGTTCTGTTGTCTGTACCTTCTTCTAAATGTGCGTTCTTAAAAATCTAGATTGGTAGGGGACTGCCCTGTTTACAACTCTCTCTTTTGACTTTTCTCCTATCTCAAATAATTGAAGAGAATATTCCCTTTCCCTAAGATTCCCAGCATTTATTTCTCAGTGATTAGTCCCTCCTTGTTGGAACCAGAATAGAGTGCCTCAGTCCCCTCATTGATTCCGCTGCTTTTGGAAGTATGAAATAATCAATAGGACAAATCAAGAGTTCCAACAGTTGTTTGGATAATTGAAGTTCCTTGTCACTACTTACTCATGCCTTTGTGACATGCATATGATTTCTTGACAGGTTTCACAAATGCTTCATCTGTGTCCCCCTTCTGTCTTCTTTGTGACAGCAAAAAAGATACTTTATACAAAATAAAATGGCTGTCCCCAAATGGGGAAATGGTTGAACATTCAGGGCAGCTTAGTGGTGCAGTGGATAGAGTGTCAAGCTTGAAATCAGGAAGATTCATCTTTTTGAGTTCATATCTGGCCTCAGATGCTAGCATTGTGACCCCTGGCAAGTAACGTAACCGTTTGCCTCAGTTTCCTCATCTGTAAAATAGGTTGGAGAAGGAAATGGTAAACAACTCCAGTATCTTTGCTAAGAAAATCCTAAATATGGTCACAAAGAGTCAGACAAGACTGAAAATGATCGAACAACATCAACCTAACATTTAGCCACAAGTAATGATGAATATGAGAGCTATTTATATATGCATATAAATGTATATATAAACAAGTACAGATAGAATATATATAAATATATATATGAGGAATGTATATTATACATAATGTGATCTATATCATACACACACACACACACACACACAAACACACACATGTCTCCATCCAACTGTTTAGGACATACCCATACAGAACTGTATTCTAGTCAGAGGTCTTCTTCCACTGTTGAGGTCAGGTAACCATATATAGAGGTTAGGGAACCAAAATGTTGAGGTTTGGGGCATTTGGGATCCCCAAATAGTGATACCCTGGGTCCTGACCAAATGAATTCGACCCAAGTCTTCTTTTGGCCAAGGTAAAACAAAATTTATTAAAGATCCACCATTTGGGCTCACTCTTAAGAACCTCACCTTTTGTGATATTTGCATTGACAAGTGGGCCAGATAGAAGATTGAATCTAAACACCTTCATTGGAGACATGAAGGATCTTAGATACAGAAAGACTGTGGGAGGTATCTGGAAGTGGTCTAGTCTTCTGTGGTAATGGGAGGAGGAGTTTAGGGAGGGTCTTGAGGAGGAGTCTAAAGAGGATCTTGATGGGACTGGGGTCAGAAGAAGTCAGAAGTCTGAAGAAGTCAGAACCAAGAAGGTGGGATTTTGATGTGATCAAGCTTGGGGAAACAACTGGAGGCAACTGAGAGGTAACAAGACAATGGAGGGTTAGGATGGGAAGCAGGCAGAGGCAATCTGATGGTAGCAGACAAAGGTGGGCTAGGATAGATTACAGATAATAGATTTTGGCATGAGAAACTAGAATAAGTGGGAAGATTAAAGGAGAGTTTAAGGGGCTTGCTTCCCAGAGTCTGTACCCCATCACCACCAAGTCTCAGTGATCCCTATAACCTAAAATTTACCTCCTTGCATTAGGAATTATAGTTGATACTGCTTAATAGAGAACATGAATTTTATTGCTGTCAAAAATAAGTTGCACTTATTATTACAGGGTAAACTTTTAGGAAATATGTTCTTTTTTCAATAATTAAAAAAATTCTGCTAATCAAGTAGAAACTAAGGTTCATTCTTTGGGTTTTACATTAACATTGTGTTTTACTTTATGATTTTATGAAGTGTGTACTTTTTTATACTGATAAAGGAATATCATGCAGCATACTTATGATATATATGTATATATACATATATATGCTATTGTCAGACTAGTCTGGGATTTTTTCTGTTAATTTGTTCTTTTGAATTGTAAAATAGAATGACTAAAATTTATAAGATTAACATCTAAAAATTTATAACAAGGTGCTAATTTTAGTTGTTATTTTAAAAATGATTTGCTAACTTTACTAAAGGATAAGTACTATATTCTAAATGTATTGCATTTTCAGAAAGATTTCTGTCTAATGTTTGTAAGAAGGTGGTTTAACCATCAGCCCAGTGTTGGATGCTCATTATGGGTTCCAGATTACTGCAACAATGAAAGTGTTCTTATTCAAATGTGCATTAATGCATTCAGTTCTTAATAACAGCATTCATAGACATCTATAAATAGAAGAAGAAACAATTGTATGGTATGCTTGATATTCATCCTAAACACTTTTTGGCATTTCACTTTTAAATTCAGCAGTAATGTAACCAGTGAATTCATAAGTTATTCAGGTACTTTTCTTAGCTTTGCATGAAAAAGAAGTTTTGTTCTTACTACTGCAGAGACTATTTTAGCAACTGAGAAAAAGGGATTTTTTTATAAAGTGTGCAATTTCAAATCTATAAATGGAAAAATTCTTCAAATAGGGACCAGTATACAGTTGAACAATATATAATTTACATTAGCTTGATTTTTCTAATACCCTTTCTAATTTTTTTTCTCCCTAGATACACCATCAGTTAAGATTATACCTTCTACTCCATTTCCACAAGAAGGACAGCCATTAGTTTTGACTTGTGAATCCAAAGGAAAACCCTTGTAAGTGACTTAATGAATAATTTATTAGATAAACTGCTTTAATTAAAGCTGTAACTGTGGAACCTTACTGACTTTTTAAAAATCTTTTCCTAATGTAAAAAGTGATCTCTGAAACACAAAACCTTTTGAATCAAGATGGAGTAGACATTTGTCTATGAGGTGTTTGTCATTTGCTTTGTTATTCAGTGAAGTTTCTGGGAAGAAATCCTATAATGAAAGGCTGTTCATTTATTTTTTGTTTCTTTGTTTGACTCAGTAAGACCTTTTAACCCAAAAGGACATTGGACTTGATTGGTGACTGTTTGCATCATGAATTTGATGATAGGTATGTGTTCTTGAAAGTGATTCTTTCATTTCAAACTTTTCAAATTACAAAGCAATCCTGGCAGGTACCAATTTTTAAGGTACCTTCTGAATTTCTTTTCATTAAAAGGGAAACATTAATAATGTAGTGATTGTGAGACAAATGATCACTAACCACCAGGACCTGAATAAAGATCTGGGAGATATCAACTGAACAAGGAAACAAGCGATATAGTAAAGACCCAGGGAGTTCTGACTTTTTTTTTCTGGTTTTATAGATTCCACCTATATTCATAGTCAGAAAAGTAGAGATCACAAGTATGCTTTCTTTCAAGTCCTTGATCTCAAGGAGGTCTAATTGTAATAGGAAAACAACTGGACCCAAAACATTGCTAGTGAAATTTGCCATTCCTCGAAATCAATAACTATAATGACTAAAATAACTTACCTTAAAAATGTTTCTTTTTTCTAAATGAAATGAAAATAAAACTACCAGAAATGATTTTAATCAAGAATCTATTCTAAAGAGTTGCAGTGAGACAGTGAACTTAACATTGTCAATTACCCAGAATCTCTTGATATGTAAAATGGAATGGTGATACTAAATCATCCCTTTCAGTTCAAAAATTCTTATTTTTATGTCCACTTATGTAAGTGTTACTAAACTATATTAAGCTTATTCCCTGATAATGCTTATTTTCCATGTAAATCTTGAAATATTGAGGAGTCAGACTAATAGTGGAGAAGAATGAATGGTAATCTTCAAGAGATAGCTATCATTTGAAACTATGAGAAAAAGAAATTCATAATTGATTCATATTTTAATTTAGATTTTAGTAGAATTGAATTGCCTTCTGAATATATCTCTTTATGGGCTAGCTTCTGTAATATTAAGATTAAACCATTATCTTTTTTAGACTCTGCATTTGCTTCTAATGCAATGTAGGTATTCCAAGTGATGAATTTTGCCTGACAAGATTTCTCAGGTTGCTGACTTGAAATTTTATGTTTCTCAGTTCTATTCTGTCATTCAACAACTCCATAATATCTCCATAAAATTAAATCTGTACTCTTTGCCAGTCATTATTTATCACAAATATAAATGTTAATAATTAATGTTGACAGCTCTTCAAAAATTAATCCATTAATCGTTATTAGAGTACACTAGTTTTTCTTATATCTTAAATATGGGCCATTGTTTTCTCTTGTCTTCACATATACATCCTATCTCAAACCTGAATATTTCCTGTCCTTTGAAAATCTTAAAAAACATTTCTCAACTACAAGTGCATTTGCATAAAGTAAATATATTTAATCATTATATTTTAAATCCCATTTTCTTTGGCCCTCTGTATAATACTTAACAAGAAAGGGAAGGGAAGATAAGGACATTATAGCTCTTCACTTGGAATCTTTATATTTGCTCAGTTGTGAGTAAATCCTTAGTGCTCCAAGTCTTTCCACATGAAAAAGATGAAAATGGAGCTAGAAAAATGGTGGTAGGAATTTCTGTTTAGATCTGTGGGGCTAAAAGGACAAATGAAGTCATGTCAAAATGACAGTGTACTGACAAAAGGTTTAAATATCCTTCCTTGGCTCTTACGTGTTGATAACATCCTCCTCTTTCTAGGCATTCAAGTTCAAAAACTTTGTCACCTTCAATTGCTTCCTCTCCCTTGCTCCCCTCCATCTAATTAGTTGCCAGTTTCTGTCAGTTCTCTAGCTATAGTAACTTGTTCATCCATTTTCTCATGGCCATTCGTATTGCAACCACCTTTGTTGGGTCCCTGTTGCCTTAACTCTCATAATAGTGTCCTGATTCCAGTATTCTTTTCTCTTATCCTTCATGTAGCTGCTAAAATATTCTTCATAATGCACAGATTTGATCAAAAATTCTTTGTTCAAAAGGATTCCCTAGCTCAAAAATCTTAAGTGTCTCCTTATTGCCTATTGTATAAAATAGAAACTCCTGAACCTAGCATTTAAGGACTTCCTCAGTCTGGTTCCAATCTTTCTTTTCAGCTTTACTTTGCACTACTGTTATTGGGCACATGCATTTCTAATAAACTGGATTGGTAACACTTACCTTATTCTACCATCTCTTATACAGTTCTCCTATGCCTGCAATACACCACTTTTATTTGCAATTTCTCTATTGGACCATAACACCCTTGAGAAAAGGGATTGTGTTGTTTTTTATCACATTTTTATGTACACACACATACACATACACATTGCTTCAGTGTCTAGTACCTTTATTTGCAATTTGGGGGTGAGGAGGAAGTGTGTGTGTGTGTGTGTGTGTGTGTGTGTGTGTGTGTGTGTGTGTGTGTGATTTTATCTGTATAGGGAATTGTAGAAAATCTGAAATATAGTAATATTTAAAAGGCAAGACTAAGTTATTTCACTCCCTAAGTCTGGCCTTCAAACTACTACAATACACTGTCCCTGTCCTTGCACAGAGTAGGCATTTAATGTGAATGTTGAATTATTATTGAACTGCCAATTCTATCCCCATTGCCCACCTCCCTTTCATTTTCTCTTCATTATTTTCCTTCCTTTTCCTTATTCACTCTGGGAAGTTAAAAAAAAAATTGAACACATATCCATTTTGATGGTAACTACTTTTCAAAGCTAAATCCAACCAGAATAAATTTTTCCCCAAAGAGAATGCAGTATCTTTAAGGGCAAAAACTGTGTCTTCTATCTCTTTTGTAACAATGTAATTCCCATAGTATAATTTGAAAAATTTCATGTACTGACTTAATTCTTCCTAATTGATTATGTGATATAAAAGAAAGAGTAATGGCCTAGGGATGGGAACACATGACTTCTGATTCAGCCTCTCAGAAATATTAACTCTGGCAGTGGAAATGAGGGTCAGCTGTGGAAGAAAAACCCAATAAAGGATTTATTCCTTGACTCCTAGAGAGGAGAGGATTTGGAGTTTTCTCCCCTCCCATTGCCACTGCACACTCCACTGGCCATGAAATTTTTCATGGAGTTATTTAGCCACTGGAGGACACCACACCCAGCAAGGGGATGGTCTAGTAAGTCAAAGCACAGGAACTCTTTGAATTGACGTTTAGTAGCCCTAGCCATCAGGATTTTAGGTAGCTGCATATTTATAAGATGAGAAGTTGATCAGAAGAGCCCTGACCCCTGCCTAGGTGAGGAAATTACAAAAAGAAAGAGAAGAAATCCATTAACCGAGGGTTTCCTTATCACACACTTCCCACCCCCCATTTCTACAAAAAATAATTTGAAATATATAGACAAAAGGAATGTCCCACAAACTGAATTGAAATTACCTTTTCAAATAAGACAAATATTATCATAGGCAGATACCCCAGGTCTGCTGGTACTGCATTTGGACCTGCTTGTGGTTTTCTGGATTTTGGCAGAAGGGGAACAGGCTGAGACAGCACAATGTGACTCCACGTGGAAGCATACTGATGTGTTTCCCAGTTACCCTTAACCGCCTTTCTCCTGCTCCAGTGTGATCAATTTCCAGTCTCCAGGTAAGGGATAGAGATGACCATTTATTTCCACCTTGTAGCACACTACAGCCTCATCTGTAACCTGTGAAAAATTTCTTCTTAACTATAAAATGCCCAAATCAGATTTTGTCCCTACCCCGATTTTAGATAGAATAGCCAAACCGATAGCTTTGAAATAAATTACGGGTGATGTGTTTAGATGTGCTACTATTGAGTTTCTAACCTGCCCTCCTAGATGCTAATGTTATTTTGCTTGTTTTGAAAGTGAGGGCCCTAGTGACTGTTTATGAACAATCATGCCTTATTTGGCTGCTTTGGATTGAAGCCTTTTTGCCATTTTCCTGTGGAACAGCTGCATAACTTGGTACAGGACCAAGTTGTTCCACTTGACACTGCTGCTGAGGAATGCCATTCTTCCATTAAAAGAGAGATTACTGTACGTGTCTACCTATTGTTTTAATTTTAGTTTAAAGTGAGAATCAGGCTAATGCCAGCCACTTTTCTTTTAAGTCCACTGCATTTATGCTGTCCTCCATCCCCCTCCCTTTTTCCTCTCTCTCTCTCTTTCTCTCTCTCAGAATAGCTTTGTGGCTGTTTCATTCATCCATTTTAAAAAAAATATACCTATATATATTTTAAAATCATGAACTCTCCCTACAATCCCCACCTCAAAAATATTTTGACATGTATGTAACCACTTGTCCAGAGAATTACATTAAAGAATCAGATTAAAGATTTTGTAAATAGTAAGATTGTGAAGAAATTTACTTCAGAAAACACCAGAGAACTGTGTTAAATAAATAACCACAATATTTCAAGGTTCTTGGTTTCTCTTGGTGTGGGTACTCTCTTTGCTGACTTGGAGCAGGACCCTACTGATTATTAGATGGCCTTTGAGATTTTCTGTGGCCAAAATTTTCCTCACCCTGCAGCCAGCCTGGTGATGAGGCTTCCTGAGCTTAACAAGGCTGGCCCTTGGACAATGCACATACAGTCTGTCACTGGGCTTGTACCAGAAGCTATCAGGTGCCTGGCAGATCTTGTGGTCTGCTTACAAAGTCTTTGAGAATGTGAGAGTCACTACCATTCCATGATGAGACATCAGAAAATGATTTTAGTGGAAGTGTAAATAAATATTTTGTCAAATCTATTTTGCATTAAAAATAAAATAAGAAAGAATAATAATTACTTGTGCTAGCACAATTTCAGAACATGAGTCTAATACCAATGTCATAGACAGACCTGTGAACCAAAGGATAAAAATATACTCTTTTGGGGACCTTAGCTCTCTCAGCTACTACCTGGGAAACCTGATGTGTATGTACGTATGTATGCATGTATACATGTTTGTATAAACACAACATACACACACACACATATATATACACATATATATATGCACATACATGCATATATCTCCCAGGTTTCCCAGTTACACAGAAACACACAGAAATATTGGTATATATGTATATGTGATATATATTTAAATATTCATATCTCTAAATATATTGAGATCAACTTTCTACTTGTAAGCACAAAGTACATAATATTACAGAGGAGATTTTTATGAAAGCAAGGAAGCTAAATACAAATCATGCAATCAATAACCATTAATCTCAAAGATGTATGTAAATTTCCAGTCACACTGCTGAAGGCTTTACTGGCAAAGTCCCCTTCCCCGCAAATCCCTACTGTCCAAAAGAGGAAGTAGAGATCATGAGAGTGATCATTTTCTCCCTCCACCTTTCTGACAGTCTTTATAACTCAAACAACTCTCCTAAGTTTTTTCTTTTCTCCAGGTCACTCCCCTCTCACTGTCCCTACCTTCCTCTTTCTGCCTTATTCTGACTCTCCACTTAACCATATCCATCCATCACCATATGTATCCTTTGACTAAGAAACTTTATTTTCCCTCTTTGTTCAGATGAGAAAGGGAAGGAGCAAAGGGCAAATATTTTAGTTCTTGATACACAGAGCATCACATTTATATTTTACTCACATTTATATTGTACTCATATATGCATATATACATATATATACTCATACTATTTTAGTCTCCTACAATTTTTCTTATTTAGATTGTCATAAAACTAACTTGCATAACTGTACAACATATACTATTGCTATTTTGCACAAGACAGTTCTTCGTAATCTTTACGAAGAACTATCACATACCACGTAAGCACTAGGAAATTATTTTAAGACAAGTATATTCATCTACTGTGGAAGATAGCCATGAATGAGGAAGTCTTTTGATAACATTAGTATGATTTCTGTAGCTAAAAATACAGATTTTCAATTACTTTGTTATTTTGAAATAGACATATATTACAAATTCTATTTATTTTGAAAGCATTTCTTTGTATTTGTCCAATCCAGTTCAATTTAACAAATGTTTGTTAAAAAATTATTGTGTTATCCTGTGATAAATACTAAAGATCAATAAGAGAAAATAGATAATGGACTGGACTTGGAATCAGGAAGATCAGAGTTCGAATTCTGCTTCAGATACTTGCTAGGTGTGTGACTTTGGGAAAGTCACTTACCTCCTTTAGTCTCAGTTTCCTTATTTGTAAAATGGGGATAATAAAATCACCAGTGTCACAGGGTTTTTATGAGGGTCAAATGACAGATGACAGATAGACAGACAGACAGATAGATAGACAGATAGGCATAGGTGTGTGTGTGTGTGTGTGTGTAGAGGGAAAGTGTTTTTCAAACTTTCAAATGGTATATAAATGCTAGCTATTTTCCTATAATGTAAAAACATGAAATATTTAATAATAATAGCTAGCATTTATATAGCACTTTAGTTTTACAAACTGTTTCACAGACATTATCTCATTTGATGAATGTGAGAGGGGCAGAGATCTATGAGAACACTGAAGGAACTAGACTCACTTGCATGCAGAAATATTGATGCTCTCTCTCTCAGTATGCTCACATTGCCCTTCCTTCGGAAGCCTTATCTTCCAATGAGAAAATCACTAGGGGTTCAGAACTGTGCCAGTCAGATACCTTACGTCTAGCGGAGCTTATCATCACAGCTCTCAAAATCCTTGTAATACTCCATGGGGACTGGCCCTAGGACTCAGGGTCACACAATCTCTTTAGTCAGCAGGTAGGCTTCCTTCCTGCATCACCCTCGAAACCACTCTCTTTGCAAACAAATCACGCCTAATCAGTCTGAACAATAGGATCTGCTCCAGAACTCCACACATGGAATTGGAAAATATACCTTGAAATTGTCTAGGAGCTCACATATGAACATCCCCTTCCCTCAACCATATACTGCAGTCTGTAACTCATACTTCTAATCCTTCAGTCCAGTAACAACTCTCTCTCTCTGCTACTACACTGAGAGACAGGGAGCCTAAGAGACAAGAAGACCTGAGTTCAAGTCCTGACTGGAAGACAAGCTGTCTGTCGCTGTTTAAACTCTGACAGTTCCAGGCACCTACCTAAAAAAATAAGGGGCAGAGAAAGTGCTAAGCCATGTAGGTAGAAAGAATTCTTTCATCTGGAATTTCCTTTCAACAATGAAAGCAGCAAGGTAGAGCCAAGATAGCTGAGTAAAGCAGGAAATCACTTGAGCTCTCCCTCAAACCCCTCCACACACCTTTAAAAATGAATGTAACCATATTCTAGAGCAGCAGAACCCACAAAAAGACAAAAGGAAACAAATTTCCAGCCCAACACAAGTTGGAAGGTTGACAGAAAAGGGACCACAGTGAGAGAGGAATGTAGTCCAGCACAGGCCTGGCCCCAGCAAGCCAGACACAGGTTTCGGAAGCTCCTGGATTCAGCAGCAACAGCAGCTGTTTCCGAGGCTCTCAGTTCACAAACAGTAAGGGAGCTGAACAACAGGTTAGAAGAAGATTACAGGAGTGTTTTTGATAGCATTGAGGCAGGACTCTGTTGCTCTGCCCACACTTGGATCTGGGTGGCAGCCCTGAGTGGCAGTCCCGCTGCCAAGGAGGAACACTGACTTGTGGCTGCAGTAGTGGGGGAGCCTCTCCTCACAATTTCAAGGCAGAAAAGAATGCTTGTTGGTGGTCACAGACCAGAGCACAGGCCAGAGAGGAGAAAAAAATCTCTCCTTAGGTCATAAAACATTGGAAGAACTGAAAACTTATAAGTCCCTAGAAGTCTCTCTGAAAATAGCTGCACAAAATCCTGAAGCTTGAGTCAGTGTTCCCTCCACACTGGAAGCAGAGCTCTACTTCAACAAAGAGTTAAAAGTCAACTAATAGACTTGGAAATTGAGAAAATAACAGAAAAAGAAAAATTTAACTATTAATAGTACTATGGGACAAAGAAAGATCAAAAACTCACTCAGATGAAGACAACAAAGTGAAAATTCCTGTATCAAATACTTCCAAGAAAACTGGAAACACTAACAAAATGTGAGACATTTGCATGTTAACAACTATAATCTGTAACAGCAGATGTAAATGTGGTAGATTGCTATATTGACAAAAGAAAAGTACTTCTTCAAGATAATGAAAATTTTATTATTTATGACTTCTAATTGCATTTCAGGCCACCTCTGAGCAATCCCTCTGAGCTGATCCTGGGGAAAAAATGGGAAAACATGAATCTACATGTCCGTATTCAATAGACATAAACCTGTTCACATTGAACACATTGAACCTGAACACATTGGAACAATTGTGTCAGGGAATATACACTTGTGCCTAAGCAATATCAATTACCTGATCCATTTTGTTAACAATTTCAGTCCATCTCTATTAGAGATGATTTGACACACCAAGGCATACTTAAAATCAATTTAAATAAAGTCATAAACATTTTAGACTGAAACTCAGCTTGCAATTTCAGAGCAGGAACATGTCCACCATAAGGAAGTCAAAAGTTGCCTCCCTAATCACAAAGTGGAATGCATATTAAATCTCTTGGAGATATTAAAGTCCAAACTCTTCCAGTGGAAATTCAAAACCTTCTGTCAATGCCCTTCATTTTACCTGCCTCCCCAGAACTCTTTATCATGGATACTGTATTAGAATTAGATAAGATTTAAAAGAAGTTAAGAAGGAGAAGAATGCCTTAAAAAGCAGAATTGACCAAATGCAAACAGAAGTCCAAAAGCTCATTGAAGAAAATAATTCCTTGAAAATGAGAATGGAGCAAATGGAAGCTAATGACTTCATGAGAAATCAAGAAGCAATAAAACAAAACTGAAGAATGAAAAAACAGAAGACAGTGTGAAACAATTAATTGGAAAAACAACTGATGTGGAAAATAGATTTAAGAGAGATCATTTAAAATTATTGGACTTCCTGAAAGCCATGATAAAAAAAAGAGTCTAGACATTATTTCAAGAATTATCAAGAAAACTTACCCTGATATTCTTGGACCAGAGGGCAAAATAGAAATTGAAGGAACCTATTTATTACCTCCTGGAAGAGATCTCAAAGAAAAACTTCCAGGAATATCATAGCAAATTTCAGAGCTCCAATGGTCAAACAGAAAATTTTTCAAGCAGCTAGAAAGAAACAATTCAAACATCACAGAGCCACAATCAGGATAACATAAGATTTATCAGTTTCTACATTAAACAATCAGAAGTCTTGGCATATGATATAATGGAAGGCAAAAGAGCCAGGATTACAAACAAGAATCACCTACCCCACAAAACTGAGTGTAATCCTTCAGGGGGAAAAAAATGATTATTCAATGAAATAGAGGACTTTTTAGCATTCTTAATGAAAAGACCAGAGTTGAATAGAAAATTTGACTTTCAAATACAAGACTCAAGAGAAGTATAAAAAGGTAAACAAGAAAGGGAAATCATACGTGATATAATAATTTTAAACTACTTACATTCCCACATGGGAATATGATATTTGTAATTTATGAGACCTTTCTTATTATTAGGGTAGTTAGGATGACTACATAGAGATAGAGGACACAGGTATGAATTGAATATAAAGGGATGATATCTAAAAAACAAACTTAAAGGGAGAGAGATGGGGGAAATATACTGGGAGCAAGAGAGAGGCAGAATGGGATAAATTATCTCACATAAAAGAGACAAGAAAAAGTTTTCACAGTGGAGAGGAAGAGCAGAGAGATAAGAAGTTGAATGAGTGAATCTTACTCTTATCAGAATTGGCTCAAAGAGGGAATAACGTGCACACTCAATTTGATATAGACATCTATCTTGCCCTCCAGGAAAGTAAGAGGGAGAGGGGATAAAAGAATGGGTATGTGTGTGATAGAAGGGAGGGCACATTGGAAGAAGGGGTAGTAAGAGGCAAAACACTTTTGAGAAAGGACAGGATGAAAGGAGAAGGAATAGAATAAATGGAGACAGGGAATAGGACAGGTGAAATACATTTGGCAATAATAATGGTGAAAAAGAATTGAAGCACATTTCTCTGATAGAAGTCTCATTTCTCAAACATATAGAGAACTGGGTTATATTTATAAAAATGGTAATCATTCCCCACCTGATAAATGATCAAAAGATATGATCGGTTTTCAAATGAAGTAATCAGTTATCTATAGCATATGAATAAATACCCTAACTTACTACTGATTTCTCCAAATGTGAATTAAAACAATTTTGAGGTACAACCTCATACCTGTTACATTGACCAATAGGCAGAAAAGGTAAAAATCAAATCTGGGAAGGGATGTGGGAAAAATGAGATACACTATTGGTGGAGTTGTGAACTGATTCAGCCATCCTGTAGAGAAATTTGGAACTACCCAAAGGGCCATAACCTAGCAAAACCACTAATAGGTCTGTATTCTAAAAGAGAGTTTAAAAAAATGAAAAGGACCTATATGTACAAACATTTACATCAGCTCTTTTCTGTGAGTAAAGAATTAGAAGTGGAGGGGAAGTCTATCAATTGAGGAATAGATGAATAAGCTGTAGTACGTGATTATGGTGAAATATTATCTTACTATAGGAAATGATGAGCAGGATCCTCTCAGAAACATCTGGAAAGACTTGCATGGGCTGATACAAAGTGAAATGTCCTGTGTACAAAGTAAGAGCAATATTGTAAGATAATCAGTTGTGAATGACTCAGCTGTTCTTAGCAATACAACAATCCAGGACAACTCTGAAGGATTTATGATGAAAAATGCTGTCCATCCCCAGAGAAAGGACTGATGGTGTCAGATTACAGATAGAAGTGTACTTTTTAAAATTTTCTTTATTTTTCTTGAGGTTTCTTTTGTCCATGTTTTCTTTCACAACATGACTGTTATGGAAGTGTTTTGCATGACTACACATGTATAACCTATATAGAATTTTTTGCCTTCTCAGTGCCAGTGGGGAGGAAGGAAGGCAGAATTTGAAACTCAAGGTTTTAAAAATGAATCTTAAATTGTTTTTACATATAACTGGGGAACAATGACATATTGAATGAAATCTAAAACAACAAGAAAGACCACACCAAAAAAAAAACCACAACAAAAAAACAAAAACAGTGAAAGCAAAGACCTATTTGTTCCCCATTCTGCTACCATACAGTGAAGGACTTCAGCTTGCACACAGATACCAAAACCAAACCTAATTTCCTGTTTTATGCAATTCAAACTCTACTCTGTCCTTCAAAAACACACATGGGACCTATTTCTAACATGTCCTTTTCACAGATTACAAACATTAGGAGAATATCTTGAAGTTGTCTTTCATCCTAGTGGGTAATTCACAACTGTGGGCAGCTGTGAACCCTTTGCAGAGCTCCCAGCTGTTACCTCATCAGACTCAAGAGGAAGAAATCACTGAGTGAATCAGCAAAGGTTTCACAGAGGGATTTCCATTTCTGCTGTTCTTTGAAAGATGGAGAGGATCTCAGAAGTGAAGATTCAAGGGGAGGGCATTCCAATGTAGGGAACAGAGAGAACAAAGGGAAAATAACAGGGAAATATCTCATAGGGTCAAGGGACTGCCTACTAGATTGGATTTCAGTGGTGGAAGGAATAACTAGATAAAGGGGCTCCCTTTGTCAATGGAAGTTTGGAATCTTCTCCATAACTTGATGTTCTTATGGAATTCGCTACAACACAAGAGATGAAGTGCTTTATATATCAGAGGTGAGGCAGCTAGGTTGCATTTTGGATAGAGGATAGGGCCTGGAGTCAGGAAGATCTGAGTTCAAATCTGGCCTCAGACACTTACTGGCTGTGTGACCAGGACAAGTAATTTACCCTGTTTGCCTCAGTTTCCTCATCTGTAAATTGAATTAGAAATGGAAATGGTAGAACACTCCAATATCTTTGTCAAAACTCCCCAAAAGCATTTCCAAAGAGTTGGCACGACTGAAAAAGACAATAACGCAGCAACAGAGCTCAAAAACAGATCTTTCTGGCCTTGAGACCATTAAATTGTCAGTTGTGGAGTCAAAATAAACCTAAATGAAAGGACAAGATTAACATTTTGTCAGTCCAAGCTATCCTTAACAAAACAAAGGAATTAACTAAATTAGTATGCAATTTCATCTTGAAATGAGGCTTTCAAAATAAACATTGTGATAGCATTATTTCACTATTTAGCAAATAAATAAATGTCAAGTCCTACATTATATAAAGGGAACTGGAATTGTTTTCTGAAGATGATCTGCATAAGTTTAAGATGGTAGAGGCATGAGTAGACGGTAGTTAATATGGAAAGGATATAGAGAATTATTGAAATGAAAGCTGAACATGAGTTGACATGGCAGACAAAACAATGAACATGATTCTAGGTTACATTGAGAGTTACATTGAGAATTCTTTGTCAGAAAAATGCATAAAGTAAAATGGACAGTATTACAATGAAAACAAATTATTTTGAAACTCAATTTTATATATGTATGTATACATATGTACATGTATACATATGAGTGTGCATGTATCTCTGTGTATATGTGTATTTCATGAACCCTAGGATTAAGGATACCTGGTCTAAAGTAAGAAAAATAACCTAATTTTGCCCTGATCAGATTGAATCTGGAAAACTGTTTTCAGTTCAACACTTTAGGAAGGAATTGACAAGCCAGAGTCTGGGAAGGGTGAACCAGAAACCCTCTGAAATGAAAACTGATTGAGGAAACCTAGGAGATTTAGGTTAAAGAAGAAAATTAAGGCTTGTGGGCATGATTGGTTATTTTAAGGGATATCACTTGGAAGAGGGATTATACTTTTTTTCCACTTGGCCCTAGAGAATTGAACTATGAACAATGAGCAAAAATTGCCTAGAGATAAATTTAAGGTTGATATAAAGAAAGATTTTCTAGCAATTATAACTTTCCAGAAGTGAAATGGGCAGTGCTGCTATAGATCTTGAAATAGATGGTAGCTGATCACTTACTGTGGATAGTGGAGAGTAGTTTCCTTTTCACATATTTGTCAGACTACATGTTCTTTGAGCTATCATGCAATTTGGAGGTCTTAAATTTGTTTTATTTAGTATGAATAAGATACTTTGCTAGTTATTTCTTACTCTCAAATAGAAATGTTAGGGGAGATGGAGGAGGGAGGAGGAGAAGAAATGATATGTACACCAAATGTATGATATAAGGGGAAACATGATAGGGTTCAAGGAGAGGATCTAGAGTTTAGACAATGTAATCTAAGAGACTGCTTTGAGCTGGATCGTTTATAGAAGTCTTCAGGAAATAGTCATTACTTGAGATAGACTTTAATGAAGAACAAGATTTCAACAAGGCGATACTGGAGGCACTGCTTTATAGATGGGAGAGTAGTAGATAAGATAGAAGAACAGCCAGAAGTTCAGTCTGTCAGGAAAACTGCATAGTGTATGAAGAAGAATATTGTGAAATAAGACTAGATAGGTTAAAGTTAAATTCTGTGGGTTTTATATCAATTATTTAAGCAGGAGAGAAAGCTGTTTAATTTCTATTTAATTTTCAGTTCCAAATTCTTTCCCTCACTTCACTTCTCCCCGCATTGAGCAAAATCACAATTCCCATTATATATATATATATGAATTCATGTAAAATATATCAATAAGGCATTTTAAAGCACCTACTATGTACCATATTCCATGTTAGGTGCTGTAGATTGAAGAGAAAAAAATGACAGCCTCAGACTTTACAGACCTTATATTCTATCAGGATAGAGAAGTATGCATAAAAATACCATACCAAGGACTCTGAATATTATCCAACAAATAAGAGGAAGACGTTAAAGGATTTTGTGTACGTGTGTGTGCATACCGTGCATTAGGAAGAATAATCTGGATGCTTTGTGTTGGATAGATACAAGGAGAAGGCAGAGATGAGAAGTAGATAGTCCAATAAGGAGGCTATAAGAACAGTTTGGTTGAGAAATAATAGTAATAGCTAACATTTATATAGATGGCATTTAAAGATTTGCAAAGTTTTTAAAAATCTTAGCCCATTTGCATCTCACAATGACCCTTTCATATACATGCTCTTATGATCCCCAGTTAAAGAGAATGAAACTGAGGGTCAGAGAGGTTCTATAACTTGATAAAAAGTCAGTTTACTATTGTTGTTACTCTTGATTTAAGGGGAGGGAAATGCCATCAGTCTTTGAACCTACAGAAGTGGAGAGAATAATTATAGTAAAGTGTAAAGTTTTAGGGACAACGGTCAAATTACAGAAGTTGTAGGAGGGCATGAATATTAAGGACATGGACAAAGATAGGCAGTAGGCTACTCATTTTAGAAATCTGCCTAAAAAGGGTTAGCTTAAATTTTTATTTCATTGTGCCTATTGGCATAGGAGAGCAGGATCCCTTCATATCCCTGCTAAAATTCTCCCTTCTACAGACTTCTAATCCCTTGTAATTCTAACACCTTTGTCTGTTGATTATTTCTGATTTATGCTGTATATATCTTGTTTATATATAACTATTTACATGCCATCTTCCCCATTACATTGCGAGCTTCTTGAGGGTAGCAATTGTCATCTACCTTTCTTTATGTCTCTAAGGCTCAGCACAGTGCCCTGCACATGGTAGGCAGTAAATGTTTACTAAAGTGATTGACTGAGTCAGAAAAATCAACAACCAAGTGCCACCACCTAGTGGTGAAAACCCTTAAACAATAGAATTATTGACCTTGGAGTATAAAAGCAAAACAATACAAATTCGGCTGTCTGAACAGGTATGTCTGACTAGTTTAGCCCTATACTAATGAGCAAATAATATGTCATGACCTGCCTTCCACATATATATTTCCTACTAACCCTGGAAGTGTCAGTCTTGGAAAGTTAGGGAGAATCTACATTTGTTGATTACCATATGTTCTTTATGTGAATATGCTTAATAAATTGCAGTTCATGGCATTGCGCTCTGTATCGTCTTTATTTTTATGTATTTGCTCATGAAGATATACTACTTGGTTATATGTGAGTATAAAATTGGTTCTGAGTTATTCCATTCATTTTTCTTTTAATTACCCATATGTTGAGGTACCCATGTGAATTTCCTTTCGAGGTTAGACCATATGGCCTTTTTCTTCCACCTCATGGATTCACAATTCAATCACACGTTTACTCCCTGGAACCACATAAGTGGTTATCTTGGAAATGGGACAGGATATATTTGGTTTTGTTTTTGAAACAAGAAGTTGAATCTCAGTAATCTCCACTGCTGTTATTTATGCTGGGCATCTGTGGTATGCTGGGCACTCAATCATTTTCAATTAAATGTTCAAATGTCTTGTGGAAGTCCCACAAGAGCATGCAGAACCAAGATTATAGATCCATAGAGGAAATGTACTTTCTGAACATTTCCAGGTAAGCAGCTTTCTTGCAACAAAAAGCCAATTATTTTGAAAGATTATGTAAATGCTCAATGAGTAACCTTACACAAAAATGTTTCAATATGTTTAAGACTCCATTGTGGAATTATTTCATTACATACAGTGAAAAGAATTCAAGGGAAAATGTATATTTTTCTGCTTATACATTAAAATGGTAGAACTTAGTGATATATTAAATGTCAAATTATAGCAGCTCTGTTCTGTGTATGTCTAAACATCCATGTCACCATTATATGAGGAGTAACAAATAGAGGTGCATAGGATGTAGAGTTTGAAAGGCCCTTACAAATCTTCCATACCCCTCATTAATAGACAAAGAATCTGAGGTTCAAAGAAAGAATGTGACTTGCTCATGTCTACACAGTTCAATAAGCACTTTACTGTTCTTATGTTCTGTGTTCTTTTTCTTGTACAGCAGAACACATACACATATGCAGTTTTCTGAATGCAAAAGATTATGTGTGTATGTGCATTCATAAGGATGGCTACTCCTTCCAATAATGCAGTCCTAAAATAATCCAATTTTACTTACCCCCATCCTGTGTTATTTTTGTCAATGATCTTCCATAAATTCACCCTAGTGTCTCTATCCAATATTCTAGGAGCCTTCCTTGCTTCTCCTGAAATTGTGAGTATATGAGAACTCACATGGCTACCTACTTAATGACAGGTGGTAGTATAGTGGATAGAGCATTAAACCTGAAGTTAGGAAGACCTGAGTTCAAATCTAGCTCTAGACATTTACTAGCTGTGTAAACTAGGGTAAGTCACAATCTCTGTTTGTCTCAGTTTTCTCAGTTGCAAAATGGGGATAACAGTAGTGTCTGACATAGGAAATGTTATAAGATTTCTTATTTATTTCCCCCCTTTTCTATTTGACCAGACCATCATACCTTTTTATGTTTTTTCCCACATATTTCTACATATGTATGTGTGTATATATGTATGTGTATAATATGAATACATATATACATATGTATATATATATACATATGTACATACACACATATATATGTATAAATATACATTTGCTTTAAGAATCTGCAATTTTATTACTAATTCTTTCACTAATACAGATGGCAACCCTTTTATGTCTTAATAGAAGTTTTTTCTCGACTGAGAAAGGTGAGAAATTCATTACCTGATAGTCAACTTTGGGTGAAAGACTTCTCTAAATATAGTTAAGCTAGTCTTTGAACAACAGACGTGATCTGCTTCTTTCTTCATCTTTGAAGTCCTTCATCTGCAAGAGTTTATGTTCCTCTAACACAACCTTTGGGAACATAAAGCAACCTCTACAATACCCAAAAACATCAAAGTAATACTTTAGTGAAGAACTTATACTTTTAAGATACTGGAATGGTTTTTCATTTCCTTCTCCAGCTCATTTTACAGATAATGAACTTAGGCAAATGCGATTAAGTAACTTGTCTTGGTTCAGATAGTAATTATCTGTGGTCACATCTGAACTCAGGATGATGAATCTTCCTGATTCCAGGCCTGGCACTCTAACCACTGTGCTACCCAGCTGCTTCATTTTATATGCACAGAAGACAGATACACATACACACACATACACACTCACTCACTACATACTACACTTATTATTTTCATCTGCACATGCATCTAGATGTGTGTATAATTAAAATACTGCTTGTAGTGAAACAGCAAAATACATTTAACCTTAGCAGTAAAATTGGCTTATGTGCTAAGAACTTATTCCCTTTATTTTCATTCATGTAAGCATGTTGCCGAGTGAATGCAATTGAATAAGGTTTATCAGTTGTTTATTCTGCTTTGTTTTTATCATGAACAGATGCAGGAAATAAAATATAAAGATAAGTGTATTCAGTGTCTTTGTGACTTATTAGAATCATTTTTAAAATATGTAAAATATAATGCATTTTCCCCTACTTCTGAGAGCATTTGCCATAAAAGATGTAGTTAAAATGGAAATATGTTGTTGTGTTCTTTACTTAATTTCTCAATTTTTTAGCTTATCTGAAAGCCAAATGTTTGGTAACCTTTGTGAGCCTCAGTTTCCTTATCTATAAAATAGTGATAATAATACTATGCATTGCCTGCCTCATAGGGTTGTTGTGAGGAAAATTTTTTATAAATACAAGATCAAGTATTTGTGTAGAACTCTTTTGAGGAGAAAGCAACATTAAAATTAGCTAAAAATGTAAAGATCACCCAAGATACCAATTGGAGGAAAAGACTGATAGTGATAGCCATGAAAGCTGCGTGTTGCTGATGGTGGAAGTCTAGCAATATGGGAGAGGTGCTTGAAAAGAGAAATGGAGTAGAGGAAGGATATTCTTGTGTAAAGAACAGGGATCCATCTGGGAGTCACAGGATATAATCCTGCTGAAAAGCTAAATGACCCTTTGTGATTACTTAAATCTCTGAATTTTAGTGTTACTAATCTTTTAGGTGTGCTAGTCTGTAGCATCCCTTCCACTTCTAAAATTGAATGAATGAATGAATCATTTATTAAGCACTTTCATCATTCAAGCACTGTCCTAGAAACATGGAGGATATAAACAGAAAAATAAAATAGTCATGTTTTCTTCTCTCCTTCTAATGGAGGAGAAAATAATCAAAATGTTTTGGCTCTAAGTCAGATGAAAAATCTCCTTAAGATGCAGCTGCAAAGAGGATATTAATGTGTTTCCTTTAATGTCATTTCCACTAATAAAATCACATATTTATGATGTCTTGGACAGTGCCAAGGATATTGGTGATACCAGCTGTAGCTCTGGCACTGGTAGGGGCAGTTTCCACAGAAGTGGCTTCCTAGGTTGATGGTTACAGGCAGTGCGCTGCAGCCACTGCTATTACCAAGGTTCATAGGCTCAGAATTCTGGACTGTTTTCTTCAGGATCTGAAGGGGAAGGCAGCATTTAAGATTACAGTGGGATTTTGTTTACCTGGCACATTCTACTTCTTGTCTCTCCCGCAGCTAGGTTGGCTTGCCTACTCTGTATGTGACATTTGGTAGGGATGACTAGCCCCATCACTACAGCATTGTTTCCCTGGATGATGTTCATGAGAGCTAGACAAGAAACAGAACCAATTGTCTGTGAGCTAGGGCCAGAATGGAATGCTCTCTCTCCCAGGATTACTGTGCCTATCTTCTTGCCGGTGGCTGTTGGTCAGCAGTTGTTATTGGTGATGATGAAAAGGTGGAGCCCACTCTAAAAATAATTTCTCCCCTCAATGATGGCTATGGGGGCTAGGATAGAAGTAGATCTGGAGGTGTGGAATCCTGAAGGATGGGGTTTTCTTGGAAAATATGCTGGAGTGGTTTACCATTTCCTTCTTCAGTAGATTAAAACAAGGAGAAAGTAAGTAACTTGACTAGAGTTGCACAACTAGTAAGTGTCTGAATCTGGATTTAAACTCAGGTCTTCCTGACTCTAGACCCAGCACTTTAACCACTGAGGAATCTAACTACATCTTATTCCTTGCTCACTCCACCCTGTATCATATTCTGTGATCTAGTGACATTTTTCTCCTTGCTGTCCTCCCATATGATACTTCATCTCCTGACTCCAATGCCTCATCACTAATCTTCCTTCTGAGATCACCTCAAATGTATTCAGTGTATATATACTTTGAATAATTACTTAAAGAGGCCTATTCACTGAATGGGCATATCTCACCATAGCACCAACATGATTCACAGCGCATATGGCAGCCATGAATATACTGATGCAATTCTGAATAGCAAAATACCACAGACTCTCCACACGGAAGACAGAACCAAATCATTTAGTCATACACCAGAAAGCTAAATCCATCATAGTAACAAAAATCTATACACACTAACAGTGCCTCAAGCCTTCCCTCTGTTAGGCTTCCCACAAACCAGCTCCCTTAAACAAACCACAAACGAGCTCTCTCACTCACTCTAGGCAGCTGCCTTTCCCTGCCCTGGTTGCTCTCTAACTTTATCTCAGCTCCGCTCTAGCTCTGCCTGCTGCTGTTCCACCCTTCATGTTCCATGCGACTTGGACTCATGTGACTCATGCTTCCATGAAAGATCTTTCTATTTAGAAGCAACATTACATTAACAATAAGCAAAAATACATTATCAATAGTTTTCTGTGTTGTATTCAGTGAGATCTTAAAAGAGATGGTGGTCAAGGTAGTGGTGGCTTGACATATTTGGATATGCTACCACTGGTCTCTCCTTAATGGTGCTTTGCAGTGTCACTAGCATAACTGCTGAAGTTATATAGAAATTAGTTGTGATTAGTGATTAAAGTGGAAGTTGTTTGAATAGAGAGAAGGGAGAAATGTAGTGGTAGAATTGCACATATTGGCAACTGATTAGCTATGTGGGGTCAGAGAAGGTGAAGTATCTAGGACAATACTGAGTTTGAAAAGTAGGGACACTGGGAAAAGGGGAGTGCTTTCTACAGAGACAAGGGTGTGGAAGGATGAGGGTGGGGAAAAGAAAATGAGCTTCTGAGATATCTCTGAGATGTATCATTTAAAATGGGCAATAGGCAATTGATGATGATGATGGACTAAATTCCAAGGGAGAGAATGAGTTATATATAGATATAGATAGCTAGATATAGATATAGCTCTTTGAATTATCTTCTTAGATACTGTACTTTTTCCATAGAAACTCACGAGTTTCTCTCAAGAGAGTATGTGTAGACAACAGAAGAGAACCCAGGACAGAGTCTTGGGGAATAGCCACAGTAGCAAAATGTGATATGTATCATCATACACTGAGAACAATTATAGAGGTAAGACAAGGTAGTATCCCAACAATCCAGATGGGGGAAAATATCTAGGAGAGGATGGTCAATATTACTATATGCAGTGACAATTCAAGAAAGGTGAGCACTGAGAAAAGAACATCAGATTTAACACTGAAGCGATCTTTGATAACATTGAAGAGAACAGTTTCATTTGAGTGATGAGCCTGATTTTGAAAGATTGATGAGTAATAAGAGAGAAATTGAATGCAACATATATGTATATATGTACATATACATATATTTATATATAATTACACACATATATACATACATATTTGTTTTCTCCATGAGGTTTGCTGGGAAAGGAAGAGATGTAAAATAGCTTGAGTGGATGGTATAGTCTACTAAGTTATTTTAAGTATGATTTATTATCAGGCATGCATACTAAATGATTGAATAAATATGCAATATGGGCACTATTCAGTGAAAGGGTGAGTGAAGTGCGCTTGAATAGATACTGAGATCAACAGTGGCATCAATATAAAATGACTCAAAAGATCAAGTACTGGGACATGGAACTTGGGTAGAATTAAATTCAAATTTGACAGTTGAAATTTAGTTGTTTGCCTTCTCCAAATCTGTTTCTTCATGTGAGCAATTTTCATTTTAAGAGGGCAGAGGCATACCTTATATCTTTTAGAAAGACTTTTATTAAAATGACCAAAATAAAATTTTATTGCTCAAATAGTTGTTTTGGTTATCTGAAAAATTCATTTATTTTAATCATCTCATTCCTGATGATGATAGAGAAGTGAGATATTACTTCTCAAATAATTTTGGATCTTATAATGTAGATGAAGCATGCCACAGGTAAAAAGAATATAATAATTCAAACTGTATTTGATGTAAGATTTGAATCTTCTAGATTCATTGCTTTGTCTTATAGTAAGATGAATTAATCCTTTCAAATAGCAACTGAGGTGATTTGGCTTGGTTGATATGACGTTCGACTAAGCCATTTTTTTCTCTTCAAGTCTGAGATTCTTTGACTCTATTTTATAGGACTTACAAGTGTCTGAAGTAAATTGTGCAAAATAATATAGGGTCATATATTCTTAATACATTACCTGTGACAATCTCAAGCATCCCAGAGGCTCATTCTGTTCAAAGATGCTTCTTAGTAGTTGAAACACACATTAGTTGGAAATAAAGAACTTATGGGAAATAAAAAATGAATTACAGCATATGAAATTATTCTAAATGTGGGTATACACATGAGCTAATGACTTGCATAAGACATTTTGATGTTTACTAAAGAAGTTTTGATCTCTCAACCAAGAATTTAATTGTTTAATAATAAATATTTTATATTCACTGTAGAAATGCTAATTATAGATAAGGTAAAGGTAATTGTTTCTTCTTTGAACACAAAGTTCTGGAGCTTGAAAGGAAGCATTTGAATTGGACTTGCACATTTTTCCCTTAGTTCTAAGATCTGTCAGTTCTTCTGGAGGGTTGTAATCTGATCTTTTCTCAGGATAAGCTTTTGTTTGTTGTGAGTCAGATTAGTGTGTGTGTGTGTGTGTGTGTGTGTGTGTGTGAGAGAGAGAGAGAGAGAGAGAGAGAGAGAGAGAGAGAGAGAGAGAGAGAGACAGACAGACAGAGACAGAGACAGAGAGACAGAGAGTGCTCAGTGCTCCTTTATAACCTGATTGCTTGCTTTCTCAGATCCATTAAAATAATCATCAATTAATACCACACTTACCAGTAAAGGGTGGACCAGAATTTCACTGGAACTATTAAGAATGTCATTATACTTAAGCTTTCTAAAGAGCTCTTACCTATTGAAAATCGGGGTATTCTTATTTCACCTACATCTGTTATACTTTGTGATAAAAAGTGTCTAAAAATCAGTCAAGTAGAGCATCTCTAGAATAATCAGAGTTGGAAGTGGAAAGGTACATTTTCCTTCTTGCTATTGAGGATTCAACTCTAATGCTTATGTCTTCTCTTAGTGCCATCATTTCATCCGAATATGGTCCTTCTCCTCTGACTTGAGAATGTGTTACCTCAATAACTGATTTTAAGAATTTAGATGAGCACATAAACTCAGAATCACAGTTTCGACTTTCTGTCTAATGGAACAAGTAGGATTGAATTAGCCACACTACATGGACTTCATTGATTGCTAATTCTAAAAAACCTATAACTCTGTTAGATTAAAGTACAAATGGTGATACTAAAATATGATTTGGTACTGATCTAAAGTAACTGAATTTCTTGAAGACTCTTGAAGGTAAGAATCATTTGGATTTTCAAACCAGAAACAGAAAAACAAATTCATTTATTTTTTTTTTCAGGGGGAGTGAATTACACAAGGATAAGAAATCTCATAATCCATGCTAGCCAGGAAATTAATATAATACCTAATGATTTTAAATATGAAGCAGTGGATTGAAAAGCATATATAATATGATCTACTCTTCTGGAGACGAGGACCAGCCACCCATCTCCTAACTTCCATCTGATGACTTCTCTAGCCAAATCAGGTAGTCACCTCCAAGATACTTCTCTGGGCAGCTGTCCAGAGACAAGACTCTACTTCTTATCTACTGGCTTCTGTCTTAACCTTCAGGGTCTTCTCTAGTCCAACCTCAGATCCTAAAGGGAGGAACTTATATAGTCTATTAAATAGCGTACCTTCAACAAGTTTCTTTCTAATCATTCATATTCAGCCTAGACTCAGGGTATGGTTAATATCTTGCTACCCCCTTATCCCAATGATTCTGTATTCCAGTTAAAAATATATAAATATCAATTCCCACCCCCAACTGCCCACTTCCATACTCTTTTTTTTCTGCCAAACCTATACCATCAATGTCATGTTCCAAATGTTCCTGCCCTTTCCTGAACCTTTTCTTCCAAATCTCTTCTTTCTCGCACCTTCTGCCACTAAGACCTACCTCTCTCCTGATGACACTGTTTCTCACACCCCATTACCCTTCTCAGCACTGGCTGTACTTTATCTGATAGCCCTAAATAATTGGTCAGTTGCTCCCCATTGAAATTTCCCTCCTTCAGCAATTTATTGTCCTTTGAGGTTCACACAATCCAAATTTATCACTCAATCCAGATTCTGGTAGCCATCATCTACTGACACCAGCACATTATCCTTTCTTTCGCAATGAAATCAGTGCCTGGGTCATAGTCTTTCTCTCCAGCACATATTTCTCCTTCATGCCAGAGGACTTCAACTTATATAATGATCCTTTTTTCAAATGCCTCAAATTTCTAATTCATCCTTCTGCCCAATTTTCATGAACTACTCTCCTGGGAAGCTAGGTGGCTCAAAGGATAGGGCTTGAATTTGATTCTAGAGTCAAGAAGACCTAAGTTCAAATATGACCTCAGCACTTAACTAGCTGTTTGGTCTTGGGCAAGTCATTTTTGCCTCAATTTTCTCATTTGTAAAATGGGGATAATACAACCTCCAGGGTTGAATTAAAAGAGATAATAACTCTAAAGGACTTATCACAGTGCTTGGAACATAGTAAGCTTTATATAAATGCTAGATATTCTTATTGTTATCACTTCCCTACTCTACCTCAACTACATAATCAGAACCTTGATCTTGCTGTCATTTACAAGTGTTCTACTTCCATATTAATGGAATCTGAAATTTCATTTTATGATCATTTCTTTTTTTTCCATTACCTTTAGATTCCTAATACTATTCAATCAGACTTCACTTCTATTCAGCCATTATTTTTTCCAAGACCATCACCCCTTCACTGTTTATACTTATTCCTTCCATATCTTGATTCCTTGGTGAACCAAACTCTGTACTGTTGTACTTGCAAATCCTTTGCCCCATTGACGTATTGCTTATCATGCCCTGCTAAATCCTAACCTTGCTTTACTCCCATTATATATTTCCTTTCCTCTTATTCACATATAACTAAATAGAGCTGGATAAAACTGTGAAATCATGCTCCAAATTTATATCACCTATTCCTACCAGAGCCTTCACTGAAGCAAGACTCTTCTCCTGAATCAATTCTCTATCCCACTATTCATATTGTCTGCTCTAAACATTCTAGTCACCAATTTTCAATTTCTCCCTATATATTGACTCTTTTTTTCTGATGTCTATAAACAAGCCTATCCCTTCTCATCTCTTAAGAACAGAAACAAAAACACAAATGTCTCATTTTTCCCTATCATAGTCACTATCAGATATCTTAAACCTTTCTGTTCCTTTGCAGTTAAGTTCCTTGATAAAGCCACTCATATTAGGTGACTGCATTTCCCCTCCTCTCACTCTCCTTTTAAAACCTTGTAATTTCTTGTTTTGATTTTTAGATTCTGACTTCATCCCTCAATAGAAACTGTCTTCTCCAAAGATTTAAAATATGAAGATTTTAAAAACCAAATTTGCATTTTGTCAATACAAATTAAGTTTGCACTCAATCCACATATTTAACTGAAAAGTTGTTAGAAAAGAAAATGTGAATAGTGTTTAGGGCCAGATTATTTGGTCCTATTATTACAAGTTAAAGGAAGCAAGTAACCCAAGCTACTAAGGCAGAAAACCACTGACATTTTCTTTACTTTTTAATTTCTCCTGGCTGCACTCATCTATGAGGAAAAGTAACCTCGTATAAGGTCATACCTCCAGGAAGGGAAATGGAAAGATTTCTTTCCCTCCCCCAATCCTAGGATGTTGATATCTCAACCAGATAAATATATAGTCATCAATTTTTTTTCCTCAGGAAAGTTGTGCATATGGACACTTATTATATAAATCAAATCCATATTTTAATCTCTTAGACCTTATGGTAACTTGTATTAAGTGTGTATGTTTAAAGTAAAGTTTACAGATACTAGAGAAAAAAAATGAATCTCCAAGGCAAACTTTAGTCATGGATTTATTTTAGAAATATAACGAGACAAATGATATCTAATCACTTTTAGGTGAGTAGCAAAGTAAGTTAAATGATGGTTTTATGTATGAATGACTGTCAGGGCACTAGAAATGGAGGTTGTTTAAAATACTGTATTTACTCACATACTTGTTCGCTTTCACATTTGACAAGAAAATCAATAATAAAAAAATAATAATCTAGCTTGCCTTATAATCAATCCCTCCAGCTTTTTTTTTCTCCTGCTTTGAAGCAACATCCATGAATGCCAACAGAGGATCCTCAGAGGCTTTAAGAACATATATCAGCTTCCTTCACAGCTTTAGGAAATACTTTTCTCCCCACAAAGTTTTATGTGCTTTGTCTTTGTCAGTTCAATCACAAGAGCAGCAAGTATTATCCTGCTGCTTGTCACTGCTGAGATTAAGGAAATGGTGAATGAGTCAATACTCTCTCTCTCCAGTTGCCTCTCTCCCTCTCCTTTCTTATCTCTGTCTCTCTTTCAGTTCCCCTGAGCTGATATTTTGTTTGAGGGTACAGGACACTTGAAGCTCTTTTGGGAAAACTGCCTGCTGACATAGCAATCTGGACCAACTTCTTTTAAACCTAAGACAGTTAAAAATACAGAACATGGAGAGCAATGGAGATATGTAATAGTTTTAAAATCACTTTTCAATCATGTTGCACAATCAGTCTGCATTGAATTCATGTCTCTTATTTTCTCTTGCACACACACGGATATACAATAACAGCTTTCCATATCGTCTACACAGTATTTCCTCTGTTATTTATACATATATACCCAGGAGAAGAGATTGTTTCATTATTTACACTTTGACACTCAGTGTGTAAGACATGACGGACGCATAGTAAGCACCTAATAGATGATTGATTAATTAATGTAAAAATGCTTATGTGTATACGTGTATAATATGCATATGGTGTTTAACAACTGATAGCAAATGCATGGCATGTGCAACACATATTACCATTTCTTGCAATTATATGCAAAGTACATATTGCCTATCTTGTGACAATCAACAGGGTTTGGCTACGTGAGTAATTATTTCTTCCATTGTTGGTCTAGCATTCCTGTCTTGACCTTTGGAGCCTTGGGATAACTCAGTTTCTCTTTCAGCAGTCTCAGACCTAGTAATGTGTGGTCTCAATCTCAGCTTGTAGCTGGCTCAAGTTCACTTTACTAGCTCTAGGTTCTATGGATGTCTATGGATCAAAGGGTGTCTCTAGAACTGGAATATTTGGCAAGAAAAAGAAATTCTTTCAGTATCCTGAAGCTTCATAATCCATATTCCCTCTCTAGAATTTATAAATAATTATAATAATAATAATAATAGCTTGCATTTATGTGGCCTGTGCTAAGCTCTTTTGTGATTATTATTTTTCCTTTTGTACATATGCAGAAACTGAGACACAAAGAGGTTGAGTGACTTGCTTAGGGTCACACAGCTAGTAAGTTTCTGAGATTGAATTTGAGCTTGGGTTTTCCTGATTCCAGGCCAGTTATTCTATACATTGTACCACCTAGCTGTCCCACTTATGAATGACACATGTTGATTATCCTTCTTGCAAGGTTCTTTGACTTTCCTCAGTTTCCTAGCTGGAATACTAGGCAAGGTAGGGGATGCCTTTTAACTACACTCCAATTCCTTCTACACAGCTAAATAAAGGTTCTCCCTGGCATTGGGACAGACTCAGTTGATTTTCCTCACTCTCTAGCAGGTACAATGACTTTTCTTCTGTTCATTTGAGTAATCATCGTTTAAGCTATCATTTAGCTCTGAGGTTCTCTCTGCCACTGGTCAAAGGCCTCTTCTCAAAATCTGCTTGGCTGACTGTCCATTATTTTTTTCCTTTCACTCCTGAGTGTCTGACTAACTTCCCAATAGGCAATAGATGGTTGCAATGAATTGTCTTTGTAGGGTCCTGACTATTCACTGTGGCTCTCTTTTAAACTGGCAGATTGCCCAGTCTTTCAGAGACTTGATATGGAATGGCTTTTAATCAATCTGCTATCTTGTGTGTTCTTGCACACCAAGATTTTTCTTAACTGAACTCTTTCATTGTGCTAAAGATCTTGTTAATGAACTAAAGCACCATCCTGTTACTTATTTCTAGCAGAGCATCTCTGATCTGAAGCCATAGTGAGGCAGCAGGTCTTTTTCTTCCGATGTTTTAGCCAAGAGAAATCCTGGTTGTGAGTCTCTATGTCTTCATTCTTGCAGTACTTTAATGCATGAGTAGATGGGTAAAGATTGCTCTCACCCAAACACCAGAAGGTACAGAAGAAAACCTATGGCACCATTTCTGTATTCATGTAATAAGAAAGGTCTTTTGCTCAAAGGCCACAGAATGTTCAGCAGTATTCCACTGAAACACTCAGACTGTGGGTTTTCCTAAGGGTAGTAACTTTTGAATCTAGGCTTCTGTATTTCTACCAAAGCCAAAACTTCCTTAAATAACTCCAAGTTCACATCTTGGTCAAAATGGATCCTCATAAGGATGCCATTTGCAAAGAAGTCCTACACCTGAAAAGGCTTATAATTCCTGATTGGGAAAGTTTGTGTTTACTGGATGAAATGGCTAGTTTTAAAGAGAATTTGTTTGTATATTAAAGAAATAACTTATACATATGAGCTCCAACAATTTACCAATGTTTGTAGTCTCCAAGTATGCATCAGAATTCAGTTGCACTTTCCTGGGAATTGGTTGGGCACAACTTTTTATACTTCAGTTAGGTGGCATTATGAATAGAGTGCTGGACTGGGCCTGGAGTCCAAAAACCTGAGTTCAAATCCAACATCAGATAATTACTACTTCTGTGATCCTAGGCAAGTCACTTAACCTGTTTACTTCAGTTTTCTCATCTGTAAAATAGGGTTGTTATGGGGATAAAATGAGATGATAATTGTAAAGCACAGCACAGTTCCAGGCATATTGTGATACATAAATGTTAGCTATTATTATAACTTATCTACTGCAATTTGGGACCAGTAAAATTTGTTCATTACTATCTCACATTTCATTTCTCAACCCAAGGGTCCAAAATCATCCCTCAGTTCTGACAGTGAAATGCTTCAGGGAGTATGCACTGCTTCTTGATATCATGTGTTTGTTCAGCTAAAAAAAAAAACATATAGTACTGCACTGAATTACACTGAATTGCTCCAGTTTCTGCCATTTTCTTAACAGTAAGATACCTCCTAGAAAACAAAGCTCATGTCCTCAAGGGTCACTCTTTCATTTTATGACTTGTATGACTTCTTGCAGACTTTATTTGTGAAAGTGCTCCTACTAAAAGTCATCCAAGTGTAGTGGGGATCATTCACAATGAGCCCAGTTCCTATAATTATGCAGAGTGCATAAAGTTTTCGGCATGAATGATGCTGGGGGCCTCTTTCCTGAGAGTTACGCAGATATGTAATGAAAGTGACTTAGAACAATTTTGATTATGTTATGTTTTGTAACTGGTTCTAGTTGGCTAACCACATAAATATAGGATCTTTGCTACAGAGACATTCAAAAGGACTTTAGCCAACTTCTGCTGCTTATTCTTGGATGAAACTTTCCTCTGGGTTTTACTTCTCATTAGCTGTTGTCTTGTTAGATAGTGTCCAGTGAGAAACAATGCTCAGAGGGCTCAGACCTTCCCTTCCAAGATTGAATCCAGTTCTTTGTCTCAGGATATATGCTTTTAAATCGAGGAACTTAGGAGCTACAACTTTGTGAGAAAGGTCAGGAAATTGAGCCCATACAGAGCTCTGGGGGATCAGAAGTCTGGGAGTTGAATCCATGTTGACTTTTTCAGCTAACCCAGAGTTAATTCCTGCAAGGAAAGAGGGACCTTCAGGATGCAACTTAGTAGCAGTGCTTCATTTGTACATGAACTTAGTTCATCAAGTCCATTAGATATGAAATCTAGGATTCCTTACTATCTTTCCTCTTCTGTATCCACTCTGTTGCCAGAAGGTGTCAGTTTCACCCTTCCAATATCTCTCAAATACGCCCTCTTCTCTCTACTGGCAATGGCACCTCTCTAGTTGAGGCCATCATCTCATGCCTGGAGTATTGTAATAGCCAATGGATGGGTCTGCCTGATTTAAGCATCTCCCCAATCCAATCTATCCTCTATTCAGCCACTAAAGTTACTTTCCTAAGATTTTGTCATGTCAATCTTCCTCCCCTCTGTACTCAATAAATTCAATTGCAAACACAAAATACTGTGGCATTCAAATCTCTTTGTAATCCACCCATCTCCTTCCTTTTGAGTTTTACCTTACCCCTCAACATGAACTCTTCCATCCAAGTCACTGGCCACAAAATGGACACTCCATCTCTTGACTCCAGGAATTTTCTTGGGCTATCCCATTCCTGAAATATTCTTCTTTTCTGCATTCCAACTACTGACCTCCTTTGCTTCCTTTAAATCCCAAATAAAATCTCACCTTGTAAAGGAAGACTTCCCCAAACACCTTTTAATTCCAATGCCTTCCATTTGTGAATTATTTCCTAATTATCTTGTATGTAGCTTGCTTTGTATATGTGTGTTCCCACATTGTCTCCCCCATTAGCTTATAAGTTCCTTGAGTGCAAGTTTATCTTTTGCCTCTTTTTGTATCCTTAGCACCTGGCACAGTGATTGATATGTAATAGACACAACTATTGATTGATTGAGCAATCCTGTTAAAGATATCTAACTACATTGTTTAATCACATTACCTATGGGTAGCTTCGACATACATTCAAGATTTTTTCTAGCTTAGCTACAAGGAAATTTGAGGAAAGGCAGAAGGTAGCCTAAAAAAGCAAAATCATTCTTCTCCTACAACCAAATCCACATTTCTGCATTTAATATCTATATCTATCACTGGCAAAGTCTAGTTTGCTTTGGTATTGTGTTTTGACCGTCAAAAAAGTCTCCATCTCCTTTCATTATGAATTTGTTCAAATGTGGTGTTTAAATGGAGTCGTATTGGTTCCATGTACACAGAATTGAGATGATTACATAAAAGAACACTGATTGTTCCCCACGGTATTAACTGTAACTAGGTCAAGACAGAGATCCTTCATGTTGGAATCTGGGTTCCTCTGGAGGTTAATCGTTTCACCCCAGGGGGGTATGGACTAAACCCAAGTTATGTGTGATCCATTGACCAAAGGTCTGAAAGAGAAATCTTACCTCAATCTATAGCTATATATCTATACTATCTCAGCTATAGTAGTATAGCTTGTCATGGTGCTTGTTTCAAGTACCGTCACATCTACTATTTTCCTCCCATAATTCCCCATGCTATTATTTCCTCTGTTATACAAACTTCTATCTCTTTACTTTTGAGCCAGACATCAGCCTCCAATGCAATTATATCTTAACTATTACCTAGGTTCTATCAAGAAAATTCCCTGTGGGAGGAAAAAGACAACTGAGCCACAATATGCCTATCCCTCTCCCATACCTCACAGTTATATCATGGGCCTCTTAAAGAGCAGGTTCTGTGATGGGGGTGGAGAGTGGTAAGAAAGATCTTTGTCTTTTCTCTTTTCATTTTCCATGACTCAGAGTGAATTGCCGAAAATAAAGAATAGATGGGATGCAAAAATATGCATACTTCATGACAGTATTTTTCTCCCACAATCTATCCATTTTCTAAACTTCAATTCAGGACACTTAGGTTCACAAAATTAATATTATCATTGGCTCCTAACTTTCTCTCACCTCATATAGCCACCAAATTGCTTTTGTTCCCCTTACGTATCTACAACTTTTTTATTTGGCTCCTTCTCTCCACTCAACCAACAGTGTAGTGAAGAGTGTCGTCACTTCTGGCCTGGACTATTACAAAGAGTTTCCAAATGTGTCCCTTAAGTCTCCTCCATCATCCACATAGTTGCCAAAGTGATTTTCCTTCAAGTCTTGAACACAGCATTCCCTCTCCACTCCATCAATAAAATTCATCAGCACTCTAGAACTCCAGGAGCAAGTAAATGCTATAGGATCTTTATCATATTCCTTTTTAATATAGTTTTTGTGTAAGTTTTATAGGGATAGGGATTGTACTTATAATTTTATTAACATGGGGAAATACCATGTGAAGAGACTATCTCTATCAATTTATTGTTGTTTTCAGTTTTCAACATCCACTTCCATAAGTTTTAATTCTTCTCCCTCTCCCTCTCACCTCCCTCCCCAACTTCACTGTCCAAGATGGCATGCAATTTTATATGGGTTCTACACATACATTCCTATTAAACACATTTTCATTTTTGTCATGTTGCATAGAAGAATTATATAGTGAATGGGAGAAACCATGAGGAAATTGAAACAAAACACAGCAAAAGAGAAAACAGTCTTTTTCATTCTGTGTTCCAATTCCATAGTTCTTTCTGGATGTGGATATGGGTGGCATTTTGCATCATGAGTCCTCTGGAAATGTTTTATGTTCTTGCATTACTGAGAAGGGTTAAGTCTATCAAAAGCAGTCCTCACACACTATGACTGTCAGTGTGTATAATATTCTCCTGGATCTGCTCTCTTCACTCAGTTTCAATACACATAGGTCTCTCAAGCTTTTTCTGAACAACTCCTGTTTATCATTTCTTTTTTTTTAATTGAATTATTTTATCTGTTTTCAGTGTTCGACAATCATTTCCATATATCTTAGATATTTTTACACTTCCTGCCCCTCCCTCCTCTTCATTCCCTCCCTGAGATAAATGTATGTTGCGTAGAAGAATTAAAAATGAATGGGAGAAATCATAAAACAAAACAATATATAATACAAAAGAAAATGGTCTGTTTCTATTTGTGATCCAATTCCATAGTTCTTTCTCTGGATGTGAAAGGCATTTTGCCTTGAGTCCATTGGAAATTTTTTTAAGTCCGTGCATTTTAATGAAGTACTAAGTCTCTCAGAAAAATTCCTTACACACTTCAGTTGTTGCTGTGTACAAACTTCTTCTGGTTCTGCTCCTTCACTCAGCATCAGTTCATATAAATCTTTCCAGGCTTCTCTGAAATATTTCTGTTCATTGTTTCTCATAGTACAATAGTATTCGATTACATTCATATATCACAACTTGTTCAGCCATTTCTCAATTGATGGGCATCCCCTTAATTTCCACATCTTGGCCACCACAAAAAGAGTTGTTACAAATATTTTTGTACATGTGGGTCCTTTTCCCATTTTTATGATCTCTCTGGGATACAGCCCTAGATGCAGTACTGCTGGGTCAAAGGGTATGCACATTTTTATAGACCTTTGGCCATAGTTTTAAACTGCTCCTTAGAATTGTTGGATCAGCTCACAGTTCTAACACTGAATTAGTGTTCCAACACTCCCACATCTTTTCCAGCATTTGTCATTTTCCTGTTTTGTCATGTTAGCCAATCTGATAGATGTGATGTGATACCTCAGAGTTGTTTTGATTTACATATCTCTAATCAGTAGTGATTTAGTACATTTTTTCAAAGGACTATAAATAGCTTTAATTTCTTCCTCTGACAACTGCCTGTTCATATTCTGTCACCATTTATCTATTGGAGAGTGACTTGTATTCCTGTAAATTTGACTCAGTTTTCTATATACTTTAGAAATTAATTCTTTATCACAGACACTAGTTGTAAAATTTTATTTCTTAGTTTTCTGCTTCGCTCCTAATCTTTGTATTGGCTTTGTGCAAAAACTTTTCAATTTAATGTGATTAAAATTTACCATTTTGTATTTCATAATGTTCTCCATCTCTTGTTTGGTCATAAATTCCTCCATTCTCCAAAAATCTGACAAATAAACAATTTCTTGCTCCACTACTTTTTTTTTTATAGTATCAGCCTTTATATCTAGATTGTGTATCCATCTGGACTTTATTCTGGTATATAGTGTCAGGTGTTGGTCTATGCTCAGGTTCTGCCACACTAATTTTCCAGTTTTCCCAACAGTGAGTTCTTATCCCAGAAACTGGGGTCCTTGGATTTATCAAACAGTAGACTACCATAGTCTATATGTAGTTTTGATATTAACTGTTCTTGAAATGACTGATAGAATTCACTTGTAAATCCATCTGACCCTGGAGATTTTTTCTTATGGAGTTCATTGACAACTTGTTCAATTTTTTTTTTCTGAAATGGGGTTATTTAAGTATTTTGGTCCCTTTTCTCTTAATCTGGGCAATTTAAATTTTTGTAAATATTCATCCATCTGACTAAAATTATCCAATTTGTGGACATACAATTGGGCAAAATAATTTCTAATAATCGTTTTAATTTCCTCTTCATTGGAAATTAATTCTTTTTTATTTTTTGTAATGGCAATTTGGTTTTCCTCTTTCTTTTTTTAAAATCAAATTGAGCAAAAGTTTATCAATTTTATTGCTTTTTTCCTAAAATCAGCTCTTAGTTTTATTTATTAGATTAATAGTTTCTTAATTTCAATTTTTATTAATCTCTCCTTTGCTTTTCAGTATTTCTAATTTGGTTTTTAATTGCAGATTTTCGATTTGTTCTTTTTTCTAGACATTTCAGTTGCATGCCCAATTCATTGATCTCCTCTAGTTCTATTTTATTCATATAAGCATTCAGAAATATAAAACTTCCCCTAGTAACTTAACTGCTTTTGCTGCATCCCGTAAGTTCTGGTAGGTTATCTCATTATTGTCATTTTCTTGAATGAAGTTAGCAATGGTTTCTAAGTTTGTTGTTTGACCTACTCATTCCCTCTAACTACCCTAATACTGAGAAAGGTCTCTTGAGTTACAAATGTCATCATTCCATGTAGGAATATAAACAGTTCAACTTTAATGGGTCCCTTGTGGCTTCTCTTTCCTGTTTGCTTTTGTATGTTTCTCTTGATTCTTGTATTTGCAAGTCAAACTTTCTATTCAACTCTGGTCTTTAAAACAAGAATGATTGGAAGCCCTCTATTTCATTGAAATTCATTTTTTCCCATGAAGTATTATACTCAGTTTTGCTGGGTAGATGATTTTTGGTTTTAATTCCAGCTCCTTTGACCTCAACAATATCATATTCTAAGCCCTCCTATTGCTTAGGACAGAAACTGCTAAATACAGTGTTATCCTGGTTTTCTTTCCACCATACTTGAATTCTTTCTTTCTGGTTCTTTATAACATTTTTCTCCCTGACTTGAGAACTCTTGTTTGCTATAATATTGCCAGGAGTTTTCCTTCTGGGGTCACTTTCAGTAGGTGATCAGAGGATTCTTTCAATTTCTGTTTTACCCTCTGGTTTTAGGATATCAGGGAAGTTTTCCTTGATAATTTCTGAAAAAATGATGTCTAGGCTCTTTTTTTAATCATGATTTTCAGTTACTCCAATTATCTCTCCTGGATCTATTTTCCAGGTCAGTTGTTTTTCTAAAGAGATAGTTCACATTGTCTTCTATTTTTCATTAATTTGGTTCTGTTTTATAATTTCTTGATTTCTCATAAAGTCATTAACTTCCATTTGCTCCATTCTATTTTTGGAGGAATTATTTTATTCAGTGAGCTTTTGGATCTAATTTTCCATTTGGCCAATTTTGCTTTGTAAGGCATACTTCTCCTAATTGGCTTTTTGGATCTCTTTTACCAATTGAGTCAACCTATTTTTAAAGGTATTATTTTCTTTGGCATTTTTTTGGGTCTCCTTTAGCAAGTTGTTGATTCATTTTTTCATGATTTTCTTGCTCTACTCTCATTTTTCTTCCCAATTTTCCTCCACTTCTATTACTTGATTTTCAAAATCCTTTTTGATCTCTTTCATGGCCTGAGACTATTTCATATTTTCTTGGAAGCTTTGGATGTAGGAGACTTGACCTTGCCATCTTCTTCTGTTTGTATGCTTTGAGCTTCCTCATTGTAAGAAAATACCTTTTCACCAAGATAGTAACCTTCTAGAGTCTTATTTCCCCCTCCCCTTTTTGGTCATTTTCCTAGCCAATTACTTGACCTGGAGGGTGTACTGTCCCAAGTTTCAGGTGCTTGGTGCAGCTGCTTTGAGAGATATCTCTAAGAACTTGTAAATTCCCAGTTTCTCCAGAGTGCTATGATTAAAGAAGAGGTTTTCACTCCTTTCTTGGCCTGCACTCTGGTCTGTGAGTAACCATAATCACTCTTTTCTGCCCTGGTACTGTGAGTAGGATTCCCTCTCCATAGTTGCCACGAGCTCTACCACACCAGCAATCCTCCTCATCTCAGGACCTCCACCTAGGACTCTGACACTGATCAGTGGCTGGATTTCACCATTCTCTATAGTCCAAGAGCTCTAGAAGTGACTGTTTCTGTGGCAGTGGCTGTTGCTACTCCCTCCCCCTGGGCAGGGGCTGGATCACATTCCTCTCTTACCCAAGTGAGAGAGCTTTCCCACAGAACTTTGAAGCTGTGTTTGATGTTTGTGGGTTAAGAAGTCTGGAAACTGCTACAGCTGCCAGTAATTCAGCAGTCTGAGTCCTGCTCCAGTCCCATTTGTACTGGTATAGCCCATGTTGGGCTCTGCTCTGAGCCTGGTCTATTGCATCTAAAGCCATGGTCAATTGCACAATAGACCCTTCCTTTCAGCCTTCCAGATTGTCTTGGACTGGAAATCTGTTCCACTCTGTCATTCTGTGACTTCTGCTGTTCTAAAATTTGTTTAGAGTCATTTTTGCAGGTAGTTTTAGGGGTTTGGGGTGAGAGCTTAGGCAGTTCCTGCTTCTCCACCCTCTTGGCTCTGCCCCCAATGACCCTTTATTACATATAATTTTTATTGCATCGTGATCTGAAAAGAATACGTTGACTATCTCTGCCTTTCTGCACTAGTTTGTGAGGCTTTTATTCCCTAGTACATGGTCAGTTTTTGTATATGTGCCAGATACTGATGAGAAAAAGGTATGTTCATTTCTATTCCTATTTAATTTTTTCCAGAGATCTGTCATACTCACCTTTTCTAGAATTCTATTCACCTGTTTAACTTTTTTCTTGTTTATTTTGAAGTTATATTTATCAAGTTCAGAGCAGGAAGGTTAAAACGTCTCCTACTAGTACAGTTTTGCTGTCTATTGCTTATTGTGACCCCTTACCTTCTCCTCTAAGAATTTGGGTGCTATACCACTTGGTGAACACATGCTTATTAATGATATTACTTCATTTCCTTTGGTGTCTTTTAGCAGGATAGTTTGCTTCTTTATTTCTTTTGATAAGATCTATTTTTGCTTTTACTTTGTCTGAGATAGGATTGCTAACCCTGTTTTTTTTTTTGCCTCAGCTGAAGCACAATATATTCTACTCCAGCCTTTTATCTTTACCCTGCGTGTATCCCCCTGTTTTAACTATGTTTCTTGTAAACAGCATATTGTAGGATTATCATTTAATCCATTCTGCTATCTGCTTCTGTTTTAAGGGAGAGTTCATCCCATTCACATTCACAGTTATCATTACTGTCTGTGCCTTTCTCTCCAGGCTCTTCCCCCCTGGCCCTGTTTATGCTTTTACTTCCCTCTTCTTCTTTCCCTTCTTCAAAAGAGTTTTATTTTTGACCACCACCTCCATCAATCTTCCTTCCCTTCTGTCATCATCCTCCCTTTAATTTCCCTTTTCCCTGACTACCTCTTCCCTCCTTTCTAACCACCCATTCCTTTTTTCCTCTTTTCCCTCATACTCCCTGTAGGGCAAGTCAGATTTCTGTACTTACCATTTATACTTAACTATAACGTCTATACTTTCTCTCTTTGAACCAAATTTGATGAGAGTAAAGCTCAAAGAATACTCATCTTCCCCCCTTCTTTCCATCTGCTATTTTTTGTTCCTCTTCATGTGATGTAATTTGTCCTTTTTCTTCTCCTCTGGTCCTCTTCTCCCATTACAATCCCTTCACACCCCTTAATTAGGTTTATTATCATCACATCAATTAATGTATACTCACACCGTCTGTCTAAGTATATCATTTTTAAATGTCATAAGAAATATATATTTCTCAAGATTAATATGTATCATCCTCCCATATAATGATGTAAACAGTTTGCCCGTTTTGAATAACAAGTTTTCTCCCTCTGTTTACCTTTTCATGCCTCTCTTAAGACTTATGTTTGAAGATCAAATTTTCTACTGAGATCTGGCCTTTTCATCAGCAAAGTCTGGAAATTCCTTATTTCACTGAATGTCCATCTCCTTGCCTGAAATATTATGCTAAATTTTGCTGGGTAATTGACCTTGATTGTAGCCCCAGCTCCTTTGCTTTATGGATTATCACATTCCATTTGCTCTGATCTTTTAATGTAGAAGCTGAAAGTTTCTGTGTGATCCTGACTGTAGTTCCTCAATATTTGAATTATTTCTTTCTGACTACCTGCAGTATTTTCTCCTTCACTTGACAGTTCTGGAATTTGGCAACAGTATTTCTTGGTGTTTTCAATTTGAGATCCCTTTCAGGAGGTGAGTGGTGGATTCTTTTGATGACTATTTTGTCCTCTTAGATCTGAACATCAGGGTAGTATTCCTTGATTATTCTTGGAAGATTTTCTCCAGGCTTTTTCTCATATGCCAATTATTTTTAGATTTTTCCCTCCTGGATCTATCTTCCAGGTCAGTTGTTTTCCCAACGAGATGTTTTACATTTCTTTTCTGTTCTTCATTCTTTAGATTTGACTGATCATTTATGCATAGAATCGTTAGCTCCTTCTTGCCCAAGTCTAATATTTAACAAATTGTTTTCTTCCGTTAACTTTTGTACCTCCTTTTCCATTTGTCCAATTTTTCCCTTTAAGGAGGTATTTTCTCCAGTTAGGTTTTGTACCTCCTTGTCCATTTGGCCAATTTTACTTTTTAAGGAGCTCTTCTCTTCAGTGAATTCTTTATTGCATTTTGTCAGTTGTATTTTTAAAATCATTGGTCAACATTTCTTCTACCTTTCTAATTTGGATTTGAAAATCCTTCTTCCAAGAATGCTTTTTGGAGTTGAGATCAGTTCATATTCCATTTTGATGTGGTATAGTGTCAATGCAGTCTTCTTTTGAATTCATATTTTGAGCTTCCTTTCCCAGTAATAAGATTCTTTGGTCTTTAATTTTCTTATTTGCTTCTAGCTCATGGGTATTGCCTCTTTCCTGGCTTTGAAAATGGATCCCTGCTTCTGAGGCACAGTGGGTCTGTCCCATATTTCTTGTCCTGGGAGGTAGAGACCTGTGTACTGGCTTTCTATGGTATGGCCTCTGGTTCTGTCATCTAGAAGCTATCAATGCTACAGCTTACCTGCTGCTGAGCTGGTTGGTGTGTGCCAAGGTGAGGTGTAGGCTAAGTGAAGTCTATCTGAGTTTCCCTGGGGTTACATTGAAGATTGTGATGTGATGTATGGGGCGGGGTGGTCTGGCTGCTAGAGGTCTCCTCTTTCCCTAGAGCTGCATTACAGCATGGGCAGGTTCAGTGGTTAGTGGACCCCCACCTGCACTGGTGCCTGCCCAATTCCCCTGGCTGTGGTAAGGCATGACTGGGGTCTTGGTGTTGGCCTGCTGGTCCACTGATTTGGGTTTTGGGACTCCTCCAGTCTTGCACTGATTCCCTTCAGCCACAGCAAGAGGAACCCTTCCCATTAATCTCTCTTGCCTCCTGAGCTAATGGACTTCTCAGTATCTCTTTTGCTGGCCCTACTATTCCAGAATTTTCCTAGGGCACTATTCTCTGGGTTTTTCAAGGTCAGCAAGAGAATGATGAGAGCAATTATAGGTTACTCCACCATCTTGGCTCGTGAAGTTCAAGTCTAGGCATCTGAAATATTGAGGGGTTAAGTTGCTTGCTTATGGTCACACAACTAGTCTTGTACCCAGGTCTTATGGACTCCAAGACCAGCTCTCTATGACACTGTACTATAATGGCTCTTGTAAGATTTATTATATATATATATATATATATATATATATATATATATAACTATTATTCTAATAACATATACATGGAAGTTGTAACTAGTTAAATATACATATATTGGAGAAGATATTTAATTTTTTAACTGATAAATATATGTAGTCAAAAAAGTTTAGAGACTACTAGTTTAAAACAGGAGAGGAATGTACACAGTATAGGAAGCCCTAAGTCATAAAAATGAATAAGGAAACTCCTGGTCCAAATCAACTAACATTCAATCTAACTTCTACCAAGGGCTTAAATAACATAGGTTCATATTTATCTGTGTGTGTATTCATTAAAAGCTTTCAGAAAATGCAATATTAAGTGAAATAAAAGAGAAAATACATTTTTAATAATGTTGATTTGGTGGTGGTGGGGAAATTAATTCTTTCTTATTCCTTTGGATTATTCCACATTTTTAGTGATATAAAATTATAATGAGTTCCCTGGAATAACTATGCTAATTTATTAACTGTAGAGTTTTATTAATTTTCATCTTATATTACACTACCTAATAATTTGTTCATTTTCTACTTATTCCTGGTGTCTAGCTTCTATTCTGTTTTAAGTCTTTTTTTTTTTAAAGAAGTTATTCTTTAAATGATGGTTTCTGGTAACATTAACAGCAGGGAACATTGTTATTCATTTGCAGGAAGGAACTTGATCATTCTTGGATGCCAATTAGGAAATGCCTTAGGGCCCTCTAGGGCTAAACACAAATCGTATCACAACCTACTGGATCATTTAATATTTCTGTAGAAAAATTGTGAGACTTAAGCATTTTTAGTTAAAATATGTGTACTCCATTTCTTACATTTAAACTATAATCCCAATCCCATTCTAATTGCATTTCTCAGTGCTAATAATCTTGGCCACCTTGAAGATTTTGTCATGTAAAGAACAGTGAAAAGTTCTGCTATAGTTAGCTTGGACTATAGTTTTGCTATGGAATTTCTGTGATATTTTTCTTTCATTTTTCTGTGCTATTTTTTTCTCACAAGAGAAAAGATACACAAATACATATACACCTACTCATTTTTTAAATATAAAGGGAATAAACTTTAAAAAATATCATATGGAAAGTCAATCTGCATCTTCATCTTAGATGCCACGTGGCATAATGGGAAAAGCAGTGGAACTGGTCTTCATTTATGTTTCAGTTCTGTTATACCTGTGTGAACTTTGGCAAACTATAAAACCTTTCTGAGCTTCAGCCTCTCTGGAAGTGAAGGAAAGTGATTTTCTCTAACTATAGTAGATCTCTGATCTATCTCATTAACATGAGTCCTCCTTTCACCTGTGTAGCTGGCAAACTGGACCCGCTTTCTTATCCCTTAAAACTAGTTCCTATATCTCTCCAAAGTCTCCATGGGGTAACTTAGCAAATGTGATGGACACCTTCCTCTGGGGTTCTTTTAATATTTCATGAATAGCAGTGCAGCATTCAGGTTTTAAATATGTTATTCTTCATTTTTTCTACATGACTGGCCCACTGGCTCTTCTAGTCATGCTTTTCCTTATTAATAGCCTGCTGCACCATTTTTCATGTGCAAATCATTGATAGAAGTGTGCTAAGCACTATGAAATCAAGGTTGTTTTAATCAATCAACAAGCTTTCACTAAGTGACGAGCAGATGCTGTGCTAGAAACTGAGGATACAGACGTAAAAATCTTTTTTTTTAATTTAACTTTTTACATTCATTTTCACAAAATTTTGGGTTCCAAATTTTCTCCCCTTTTCTCCCCCTCCCCCACCCCAATACACCAAGCAATCTAATTTTCCCTATCACCAATCTGCCCTATCTTCTATCATCCCTCCCTTCTCTTGTCCCCATCTTCTCTTTTGTCCTGAAGGGCCAGATGACTTTCTATTCCCCATTACCTGTATTTCTTATTTCCTAGTAGCAACAACAATACTCAACAGTTGTTCCTAAAAACTTTGAGTTCCAAATTCTCCCCAGCCCTCCCCTCCCCACCCATTCCCTTTGGGAAGGCAGGCAATTCAATATAGGCCATATCTGTGTAGTTTTGCAAATGACTTCCATAATAGTCATGTTGTGTAAGACTAACTGTATTTCCCTCCATCCTATCCTGCCCTCCATTGTTTCTATTCTGTCTTTTGATCCTGTCCCTCCCCGAGTGTTGACTTCAAACTGCTCCCTCCTCCCATTGCCCTCACTACCATCATCCCCCCCTCCTTGCTTATCTCCTTCTCCCCCATTTTCCTGTAATGTAAGATAGGTTTTCATACCAAAGTGAGTGTGCATTTTATTCCTTCCTTTAGTTGAACGTGATGAGGGTAAACTTCTTGTTTTTTTTCTCAGCTCTCCTCTTTTTCCCTCCACTAAAAAGTCTCCTCCTTGCCTCTTGAATGAGATATAATTTACCCCATTCCATTTCACCCTCTTTCCTCCCACTACATTTCTCTCTCACCATTTACCTTAATTTCTTTTAAGATATGGTCCCATCCTATTCAATTCACTCTGTGCTCTCTGTCTCTGTATGTGTGTGCATGTGTGTATGTGTGTGTGTGTGCACGCATATACATGTGTGTGTGTGTATGTGTGTGTGTATAATCCTACCAACTACCCAGATACTGAAAAATTTTAAGAGTTATAAATATTGTCTTTCCATGTAGGAATGCAAACAGTTCACCTTTAGTAAGTCCCTTTTGACTTCTCTTTGCTGTTTACTTTTTCATGCTTCTCATTCTTGTGTTTGAAAGTCAAATTTTCTTTTCAGCTCTGGTTTTTTCATTAAGAATGATTGAAAGTCCTCTGTTTCATTGAAAGACCATATTTTCCCTTGAAGTATTATACTCAGTTTAGCTGGGTAGGTGATTCTTGGTTTGAGTCCTAGTTCCTTTGCCTTCTGGAATATCCTATTCAAGGCCCTTCGATCCCTTAATGTAGAAGCTGCTAGATCTTGGGTTATCCTGATTGTATTTCCACAGTACTGGAATTGTTTCTTTCTAGCTGCTTGCAAGATTTTTTCCTTGAGCTGGGAGTTCTGGAATTTGGCCACAATGTTCCTAGGAGTTTCTCTTTTTGGATCTCTTTCAGGTGGCGATTGATGGATTCTTTCAATACTTATTTTGCCCTCTGGTTGTAGAATATCAGGGCAGTTTTCCTTGATAATTTCATGGAAGAAGATGTCTAGGCTCTTTTTTTGATCATGACTTTCAAGTAGTCCCATAATTTTTAAATTGTCTCTCCTGGATCTATTTTCCAGGTCAGTTGTTTTTCCCATGAGATATTTCATATTCTCTTCCATTTTTTCATTCTTTTGGTTTTGTTTTGTGATATCTTGGTTTCTCAGAAAGTCATTAGACTCCATCTGTTCCATTCTAAATTTGAGAGAACTATTCTCTTCAGTGAGCTTTTGAGCCTCTTTTTCCATTTGACTAATTCTGCTTTTGAAAGCATTCTTCTCCTCATTGGCTTTTTGAACCTCTTTTGCCAATTGAGTGAGCCTATTTTTCAAGGTGTTATTTTCTTCAGCATTTTTGGGGTCTCCTTTAGCAAGGTATTGACCCGTTTTTCATGCTTTTCTTGCATCTCTCTCATTTCTCTTCCCAGTTTTTCCTTCACCTGTCTAACTTGATTTTCAAAATCCTTTTTAAGCTCTTCCATGGCCTGAGCCCATCGGACATCCACCTGGGATGTCTGGGATAGAAAGTCCCCGACCTCCATGTCTTTCCCTGATGGTAAGAATATTTCCTTGTCATCAGAATTGAAAGGCAAGAACATTTGCAGCCCCTCAAAGAGGCTCTCTATAGTCTTATTTTTCTTCCCTTTTCTGGGTATTTTCCCAGCCAGTTACTTCACTTCTGAGATTCCTGTCCACCCCCGCCTAGATCCGCCCAGCTAGTGCTTTGGGTCTCAGATTCAAATGGACTTTCTGTGGCAGGCGCGGCTGCTATTCAATGTGAGCTTAAGTTCTGGTGCTGGGGTGGGGGCAGGGCCACCTCCCAGGCTCAGTTCCCTCAGGCGGTTTATGCAGAGACCTTCAGTAATGGAGCTTCTGCCTACTCAGGGAGTCCCGGTCGCTGCCACTGCCTCTGTCGCTGCCTCCGCCGCTGCCTCCGGAGGGGGCCTGAGTCTTGGAGACACCCCCGCTCCCCTCTCGGCCAGCCCAGAAGTCTCTCTCACTGACCTGTACTGCCTGTGGGTGGAGGGACCTTAGCGGCCACCGGAGATTCTGTCCCTGAAGCCTGCTCGGATCTGCTCCTCTGGGGCCATGGCCAGGGCAGCTCAGGGGTGGGCTCTGCTTTCTGGGATGTGATGGACCCCTGGGGACCACTCTCCAGGGTTCTCTGGAACGGAAATCTTTTCCACTGTGTTTCTGGGCGCCTTGCAGTGCTCCAGAATTCATGGGGAGTTCTTCTTGCAGGAAATATATGGGCTGTGGGTTTGGAGCTAGCATACGTGTCTTTCTACTCCACCATCTTGGCTCCACCCCCCTCCAAACATAAAAATCTAATGTGATCATATGAAAAACTCATTCTAAATTGGAAAGTATTACATAAATGTAACATGTTATGAGAAAAGCACGAAGAATGAAACAAGCTATAGATGCAAGGAATCTTAAGAAGTGACCTTAGTTTGTAAAGAGCTCCAGAAATCTGACATGGTTTGATATTGTTTTACAGGTATCTATAATTATTTAGAGTATAAGATATGTATGTTTCCAGATGTGTATATACACAAAGGTACACATATACATATTTATATAAGCATATATACATATATACTGTATATATTACATATTTGAAATCAACTAACTGTAACTGTACAATTGTATTTGTGTCAACTTATGGGGACATATGCCTATATGTAAAATGATGAACTTCTACTGAATGATTCTTATAGCCCTAAAAGTTTCAGACATTTTTGTGGAACGATGATTTTCAAGGATTTTTACTCTATTTAAACTGTACAGTGTAGCAGCCTTGAAATTTTAAAATGTAAAAGATGATTATTAAATAAGGACTATGAGAGAGGCTTAGAGGTATTAATGATTTGAGACTCTCACTCTAAATAAAATGAATGTGAGTTATTTGCACAATGGGATTATCTTGAAGAGCTTTTCCTGAACTTAGTTTTCTATACTATGAATGCTTTCATTTAGGATTTTGCAATATGTCTACTTATTCAGATATCACATGGATATAATGATAAAAATGTGCATACTCTGTTCCATTTTCTCTTATTTTCTTTACTACATGCTTCCCTTCCTCTAGTTGTACTCTAACTTATATAATCACCTTTTCTAATATCTAATCAAAATTCCAGTCCTCTATTTGGCTAATTCTTACTTTTACTTGTAGTTTTCCCTTTTCTTTTCTAAAAGCTTGTCAGAACATTTTTCTTTTGCCTTAGAAAAGACATTAAGTAAGGCTGATATGATACACAGAGATGTATGCACATTCTATATAACGTATGTGATTGGTTGTATACATGCCTATATGCATATATGTATGTATATAAACATTCTATATAATATTGTTTGATAGGTGGCACATATATAATATTTATTCAAATGTATACTACATGCATGATAGGTGTATGTGTATATATATATGTGTTTACACATATGCCTTTGTGAATACAAAGTTATACATGTATATACATATATGCTCCATATAAACATTAAGGCCAATTAAGTCCTCTGTAGCCTTTTTTATAATGTATATTATGCATTTAATACTTTATCACCATAGAACAGATAAGAGTATGAGCATATCATTGAAGGAACATTCTATCTTGCAGGACATATCATAACAGGGCTTCATTAGAGCACAGCTTCTTTGGACAGCAAATTCACTCTCCTATGAAAGTTGTAACATAAAATAAAACTAGATGACTACTGATTTTTCCTTTGTTTTTTCCAGTTAATTTATTATTTCAAGTTAACAAACATCTACTAAGTGTCCATTCTGTACCAGGTACTGTGCTAAATACTAGGAATATAAAGAAATATAAAAATAATCTCTACCCTCAAGGAGATCACATTTTAATGGGAGAGAGGACATCCAAACAACTATGTGCATGTAAGATAAAGAGACAGTAAATGGGAGGCAATCCCAGAAGGAAGGCACTGGCAGTGAAGGAGGCAAGGAAAAACTTCTTGAAGCAGGTGGAATTTTATCTCAGAGTTGAAAGAGGCCTGGGAAACCAGACAGAAAAAAAGAAAAGGAGAGAGTGCTTCAAGCATGGCAAGCAGCCAGTGAGGAGGCAGGAAATTGGGAGAGGTTTTGTGTTTGAGGAACAGTCCAGCATTGCTGGATTGTAGTATATATATAGCAGAGAGTTAAAGTAGAAGGAGAGCAAGACTGTGAGGAGTTTCAAAAACTTCTTTTATATTTGATCCTGGAGATATTTAAGAGCCACTGTAACCGATCAATGGTCTAGTAAGATGTGGACTTTGGCAGCTGAGCGGAGGAATACATGAAGTTAGGACAGAGTTGAGGAAGGGAGGGAGACAAAGCAGAAGGCCACTGCACTGTTGCTGGTGATGGAAATAGTGAGAGTCTCCACTAGAATGGTGATTGTGTCTGAGGAGAGAAGACAGCATATACATGTGGCAAGGCTGGAAATAATGAGATATGGCAATATTAGATATGTGGGATGAATTCAGGTTAGGAATTGGGAGTGACACTGTAATTCTGAGTGTGGGAGTAATTCAACAGCAACAGAGAATTTTGAAAAAGGAAAGGTTGTTTGGAGAAATAAAGGGTTTTGTTTTAGACATGTTGAGTTTACTATGTATATAGACGGTCCAGTTCCAAATTCATTTTTATTTTTAATAGTTCTCTGTGGTACTACTATGCTTCTCATAATCAGGAGTCATGTATGATAGGCTTTTTATACCCTTTAACAACTAATGCTTATTGTGCAAAATCCGTCTATCTATCTATCTATCTATCTATCTATCTATCTATCTATCTATCTATCTATCTATCTACCTACCTACCTATCTTCCTATGTCTGTCTATCTATCTGCCTGCAAATGTGTATATAAGCATATGAAACCACATTTTCTTAATTCTGACATATCTGTATACATATTTGTATCCAATAGGCCAGAACCAGTTTTGTGGACAAAAGATGGTGGAGAATTACCAGATCCAGACCGAATGGTTGTGAGTGGTAGGGAGCTAAATATTATTTTCCTAAACAAAACGGATAATGGTACATATCGATGTGAAGCAACAAATACTATTGGCCAAAGCAGTGCAGAATATGTCCTGATTGTACATGGTGAGTACCTTTTTGAATTATTATTAGTGAAGATATAGAATGGAATTTTAAATTATGTATTCTTCATTTAAAATCCATCTTAACCATTATCAAAAAAGAAAAGAAAAAGAGGAAAAGAAGCAATTATTAAAGAGAGCATTCTTTCCAAAAATTAGTCATTTTTGGCTTTGCTTTAGTTTTGTTAATTGAATTAGTGAGTCATGTTGCTATATATCTCTGTACTATAAATACAAGAGCATAGATTTCTTATTAAGCTTGATGAAAAGTATATTTCCAATGGATTATGTGTAGTCACTGCTCCATATTTACTCTTTTATATTTAAGTTTCTAGTAGAATTAATATTATGTCATTGATGTAGTAATGGCAGAGTCAATGAGAAATACTTTAATTCCTTGTGAATGTTGTGTTAGATACTCTTCCAAATGTGAACTGAAGATCTATTCTTCCTGCTCTGGGGTGACATAACTGTAAATGTAGAAACATTATAGCAAGCCATTAGGCAAATGCTTGAGTGAAAAGAATCTTCTTTCTCTTACTCACAATTTCAGGGATGCACTCTACATCATTATACCTATAAAGAATTCACTAAATCGCTAAAATGTTCAGAAATATTTTGTCCTTTCTGCATAATGCAACTTCTGAAGAAGTACAATGAATATGGGTCATTTTTTTGTTTCTTTGTTTTCTGGGTAACGTATTATAGGGAGGAGAACATTGAACTTGCCAGAGCACAACGATTTGAGTTCTGTTGCAGTCACCTTTCAGCAAGTCCTTTACCTGCCTGCACCTTGGTTTTCTCCTCTTTAAAATGAAGGAATTAGATTCTATGAACTTTAAGACTCTTTCTAGCTCTAACATTCTATGAGCCTCTGATTCTGTAACTAGTCAGTGGGTCTAGGTCTTCTACAAAACTGAGTTTATGCAGAACGAAAACATTCTCTCAAAAATCATCATTTTAATGACATGGGTAGGTTCTTCCACATATATGGTTTTGTTCCAGTAAACTTGCATAATGTCATGAATAGTGCAAGCTCCCATTTCCTAGACAGTTTTGCATGTCTACTTCTTAATTAATCTAGTGGGACTAGGTTGACACACCTTAAGCCCCCAACTTCCCACTTCCCCCAGAAGAATGACATCGGTGTACCATTTCCTGTCTCACGAACAAAACGAATCCGTATAATGGTGTACCAGAGTACCCTTTACTTTGATATTGACCTACCAGCTATCACAGGGCATAAGTAGAACATGCGTTAGTTGTACCCTTAATTTTTAAATGCTGCCTTTACTTAATAGCTAGTCACTGGGGGATTCAGGGCATGTTATATACATGTCACAGTGCTGTGAAAGCAATATGCCACAGAAATATAGTGTTAAAAGTGAACTGACAGGAATACAATATAGTTTTGTGAAAAGTATACCTTCTATATTTTTTAGTAAGTAATTCAAGTGGAGAAAATGTGTATGTTTTTCTAGTGTTTGCAAGCTGGCCAGCAGCATGATTCCCTAAATAGCCAAGTTACCTTTAGGTAGTTTGGCAGTTGACATATTTCTAATAAATACTTCTCTAAGCACTTTGTATGTAGTCATTTTTGGCTTTGCTTTTTGATCCACAATTCATCAAAAGCACCCCACGGATTAACGTTATTCATGCTGCTAGATCAATGCTGTGAAGTTCAACAGTAGTTTACCTAGGATTATTGACACAAGTAATGAGAGGCTCATTGAAACACTGAGACTATATTACAATGTGTTTTAAAAAAAGATTTCATTTAGGTTCATTACAAAATGAAGTTTTCCCCTTTGTACATTGAGTATAATGTTTCATTAGACACTAGTTGTATAAATATGAAACACCATTCTCTCCTGTTAATGGTTAAGCCATTTCAATCTCCCACTAAAGCTGAAATTTGAGTGGCATTTCAATCTATAATGAATACTGTGTGCATTTTGGAATGGAGTGATAAGTGATCATTTGTGAGAACTTTACCCTTTTTTATCTTTTACACCAAGGTTGCTTTTGCATTAGCTGTGATAATTTAATATACCTCCAGCATAGAGGGTTATTTCATGAGCTGATACCCTGTGTCTTTTACTTTCATGCAGTTGCTCAGGCCCTATCGATCCTTAACTTGATGGAGGTCTGTGCACTTTTCCTGTAAAACTGTCTGTTATCTAAAGTCATTCTCTTGGTGAGGTTTTATCCTTTGGGTGTCAATGGTAGTGCATCAAAATGTTATCACATTTAATTGTAACATGGCTGGCATTTAGGGTTACAAATACTGCAGTAAATCCTAATTACGCCTTTGCAAATTCAGCATTGCAGTCACAGCTCACAATTTGAAACTGTAATTTGAAATTTGCTGCCAGGGAAAAACCTTATGAAAGTCAGAGTGCAAATTCCTCTAGCTTGATATTCAGTCACTTATGAAACATTCCCCTTATAGAGCTTGAACTTTATGAAAAATCTTGGAAGTTCTATACTTTCTCCAGCATTATTTAGTGAATCCAGTAATCCAAATGTGAATTTGGGAAAGTTCCTTCTAATGATAACATAAGCTAAGGCACTTTGTATCAATCCAGGAATTTCCTGAAGAAGATTCAGGTAGTCATTTTAAATTCATTAAGAAAAAAAAATCTATAAGTATTTTGTATTCCATCATTTTGTCCTTTTATCTCTTTATTACAATGATACAGGGCCTAAGGAATATGTGTGTATATTTATATGGGGGAAGAGGAAAGGAATGAGCATTTATACAGTAATTACTTTGTTCTAGGCAATATATTAAGTGTTTTATAGATTATTACCTCATTTTATTCTCATAACAACCCTGGAAGGTAGATATTATTATCTGCATTTTACAATTGAGGAAACTGAGGCAAGCAGAAGTTGAATGATTTGTCCAGAGTCACATAGCTACCAAGTGTCTGAAGCTAGATTTAAAGTTGGGTCTTCCTGACTCAGGACTCATTGTGCCAGCTATATCTTTTGTTTTGCTCATATTCTGAACTTTTGCAAAATCTTAAATAGAGAAATGGAGATGGATAGAAGTTCTTTCAGGCATCTGGCCTGGTAAAGATTGATCAAACTACATGCTCAGGTTATTAACCTCCTATTACATGCCAAGGTCGAGCCAGACCAAAAAAACTGTAACAAATTTTGACTAAATGCAATACATAAAGCTCCAATTATCCACTGAATGTTATCTTCAAAATATGCAGAACTAAGCCTGATTAATAAGTAATGATGTACTCAATCAAATTCCCCACTATAAAGGTAGGTGGAAAAAACATCAAAATTACAATAAATACTTTGAGCAACATTCTGTAGAGAAAAGATCATAAGACTTAGAGACAGAACCTGGGTTTGAATATGTTGGCTCAGTGGCTTAAAATGCCATAGTGATGCTTTGGATCCTGGTTTCCTCATCTACAAAATACAGGGACATAATTGTGTGGTGGTTAAGTTATTAAATTTGGATTCAGGGAGACCTGGCTTCAAATACTGTCTCAGACACTTATTAACTGTGTGTCTCTAGGTAAGCCATTTAACATCTCTGCCTCAGTTTCCTCATCTTTAAAATAAGAACATTGGAATCAATGGCCCCCAAGGCCACCTTCAGTCCTAAATCTTTGACCTCTAAATTGCCTTGAAACTCTTGAGCATATGTCAAGTAAAAAAGTTCATGATATTCATGAGTAATATTTGGAATAATTTGGTTTCTTCAATATGATGTTAGGGTTGAAAGCTTTTGTACAACCACTTTCCCACAGATGGAAGAAGGCACAGACACGTCTTCCACAAATGGCATCATAGGAGATATCCCTGATTCCACAAGCATACATGGATACAAAGAATAGTGTCTCAGATTCCAACCTTATGTTCTTATTTAAAGCAATTACACTTATGACCTAAAGTTTATGTGTTTATTTCTCTATAAATATGAGATGAACCCTTGGCATAATTGCTATGTGCTGTGTATAAATTCTAAAAGGTGTGCAAATGTATGTGTGTTTTCCTGGAGATAATGAGCATCAAACTCTCCTCCCACCTGGAAGAGGAATTGACAGTGGCAAGTGTAAAATCTAGTAGGCAGATAAAGGTGATGCAGTAAATTAGTACAGCAGTAGCAAAATTAAAGTCTCAGGGTAAGGAATGCTTCATAATAATTCCCAGTTAAAAATCAGTCTTTCAGAATCTAGATTTATATATGTCTGTGTGGTTACGCTAATATTCTTCTTTCCCTGGACATACCAATTTATCTTTCCTAGAATTATCAATTTGAAAAATGTGTTGAAATAGAGAGTTTAAGGCAGCATTTTGCCCTATCCATTCAAATTATTAAGATAATTAATAAGGACGCTGGAGGTGTGTGTGTGTGTGTGTGTACTTCTCATTCAATGGTGTGATAACAAAATCTTCCCTGTTCCCTAACAAAAACCTCATTAAGGATACCCCTCAATACTTGTGTTGTTGATTCTCTTAAATATTGTTATGTAGATTGGAAATTAGGTCTGGAAACCTATGCCACTTGGGGATATTGCTAATAAAATCCAAGGTCCTCCCTCCCTTTGATAGTTTTTCTTCCTATACATAACTTGTGAATTACCCTCTTTTTGCCTTTATTATTATTTCACCTCCAGTTCAGATTTCCTCTAGATAGCGTTTTTTTCCAATGCAGATGCTTCTCATCCATTTGTTCTCTTTGGTGTCATGTCTACAAGCATCTCCAACATTGTAATATTAGTGAAGACTCTACAGTCCTTGATGGTGAAGCAATGTTTGCTTTTCAGATCTTTTGCATTTTTCTTCTTTTTGTTGTCCTTCCATTTGCATTTGCAAATGCCCTTGGGATGACTGCTTAGTTGACTGATTGGCTAAATTTTCTTTAAACTGTTTTTTTTTTCCCTTCACTGATTCTGTTTTATGTAATGAAACTTCACACTCTTCTGTCACCCTATAACATTTTTACCAATGGATTCATATTCTAAACTGGGGTTGACTTCAGAAACCTTTTGTTTCTCCTTGATATATAAATAAGTATTTACTAAAGGGTTTTAAAAGGTCATTTTCTATATATGTGATCACATCTAGCATATTGTATCATAGATTAAAATTGTGGTGTTTACCAAGATTGAGAAAAGTACCATTGGAAGTATTATCCGCAGCCATGATATCACAGAGACATCCAAACATCAAAGTATTTGCTTTACTCTTACTCTATTGTATCATTTTGTCACCTTTTCTCAGATTTTCCATCTTTTATATGACCCTTTTAAATCATTCTCCTTCCTTGTAGACTATTTAATTAGAGTCTATTTGCTGTCACTTTCCCCCAGGTTAATAGGATGGCAAATTTTCTTACTGAATTTTATTCTGTCATCCTGCCTATCTAGACAAGTCATAAAATTGTCCATTGCTAAAAATAAAATTGTATTCAAATTTTGTGCACATTTCAGCCACACACAGAATTTTTCCTGGTATCTTTGAATGAATATCTCTGAAATGCGATCATGACACTAATGTATTTTTTCCTCTCATGGGAATGAATATTATTGTTTTCCCTTTCCTCCAGGACAGCTTTAATCAACAGGGAAATAGTAGCAGTCTACATGTTCCTACCAGTAATATAGCAGCATCAAATAAAACACTGTCTTGAGTTTTTTTTTTAAAGGTAGGGAAGAGTATGATTGTTAGAAAAGTTTGTGTATTTTGGTCTAGTGAAGGCATCAAGAGATTATGTGTGCCTCTCCAGTTTTACAGAATCAATACAGCTGCTACTTTCATTTCTCTCAGCTTTTATTGTTAATAATAAATGTCAAGAAAATATTCTGAGACAGAAAGGTGTACATGAAGAGATTGCAGAATGCAATACAAAGTCAGGCTTCCATTGCTCACTCAGACATATATCTCTTTCAGACACCACAGTCTAAATGCAGGTCTACTTCCTGGGTGCTGCTGCTCCATTTCACATGGCTCACTTGCCATGAAAGACAGACAGATTGGGTCACAGAAGCTATCCTTCCTTTCAATTTAGTAAAAATTTCTACTTTATCTTGAGTTCCTTTCCACTTTTCCTTATAAGAGTTAGCTAAGGTTCAAATAGAAAAGCCCAGTACTTGCAGATAATTGGGTTTTACCATCAATAAAGCATACTACTTGAAATCTTGATGGATACATACAACAACTGAAAACCGGTAACAAATTGTGAGAGAGAAAATTAGTAAAACTTTTAAAATGAAGTCCTATCTCATAAACTTTCAAAGTAGACCTCAAAATTAGCAATGCAGCAACTTACAAAATGGGGAATGTGATCATAATATGTGAATTTCCAATCTTACACAATAAGTTTGAATTTTTCAAAAGTTAGAGTATGCATTTGAGGCTTATTAATGTTTTAAAATGTTAACAAGGGTTCTCAACTCAAATAGGAATTAGAAATGCTTCTCTGTGTTTGATAATTCATCTATGGCTAGACTACATAATTAATATTCTCTCTCGTGACTTATACGTGACTACTATAGCTATCCAGAAATGAAATATTAGTAACACAGTGAAGTCTAACATGTTTTTAATTGCTCAGTTAAGACTATCAGGTAGAGAAAAGTATAATTCTTGTGTAATAACATGGAACAAAGGCACCAAATCTTTTTGTTCATAACAGGGCAAAGAGACAACAGATTATAAATATATAGAAAGTCAATAAAATGCAAAAAAAGAATCCAGCTATAAAATCTCTCACCTCACATGAAAATAGACCTTTTGGTTCATGAATTAATTCTGCATGCTCATTTTCAATTCCTTCCATTAAAACAAAGATGGAAAAATATGAAATGCAGTATTTTTTAAAGTAGAAGAACCCTCTCCAATATAGATTAACAAGGAGGATAGCAAAGGAGAAGCTGTGTGACTGGTATTTTCTTTCATGTCGGGCTGAGATTTTTCAGACAGTGAACTGGTTGGACAAATCTTAAAACTGCCTTCTCTTTCATTACTTAAGAAAAAACATTTCATTTATGGACATGACTAAGTGGAGAGAGTTGTGCTGCCTACAGGAAAATCATACCTTCTGACTGAATGAATATGCCTTTGGATTTGGAAAAAAAAAGAAATGAAATTGTATAAAATGGGTGAAGCCAGGAGCACTATTTTCAATATTGCACATGTTTAAAAAATAACACCTAAATTGAGGCTTAATTCCATCCCTTTGGTTTGAGATGAGCATAACACAGATAAATTAAGCTAAGTGCCAGCTTCCACAGCACAAATTCAGTTCAGAGAGACTTCCAGGATGGTCAGGTTTCTCTAGTACCTACATGAAAGGATGTGAATACTGAGGGACAAAAGTCCCCTCTGCTGTTTTGGAAAGGTGAAGAAAGACATGTTACTTAATACTTTGCCACTTTTAAAACTGTTATTATTGATTACATAAACATTTCAAATAGTTTCTATTCAGTCAGCAGGCAATAAAGAAAAAACAATGTGATGAATAAACAATATACTTCATCTTATTTGTTAAGTTTTTTGACATTTGGTCAGATGGTGTTGCTATAAAAATATAGCACAGGGCCTCTCTGCCTTTTTTATACATCAGTCATGATGGTGCAGATATAAGATTCATGGGAGAATACCATCATTATACAGTTGCCCTGTAGAAAGAAGATTATGAAGACTTTCTTGTTTTTAGAAATATCAGAGTATATGTTAATTTTCCTCACGGAATCACTCAGTACTTCATGTTTGGATTTTTTTTATTTTTTGCCAGAATTCTTTTTTTAATTTAATTTTATGTAGAGGAGATTATGGGAAATATGGACTCAAAATAGAACAAAATAGAATAACCATCTTTCCCGACTCTCTAATATAAAGAGAATCCTCCTCAGACTAGAAAATTCCCAGAAGGTCAGAAGTAGCAGAATCCCTGGGTCTCCTAGGCACAATTAAGACTTTTTGGAGACATTCTTGATGAAGATGAATAAAGGTTAGGTTGGGTATCCTTGAATCACCATGACGTGAACTCATTTGTCTGGTTCTATTTCTGATGGCAGGTGGAGTGAGATACATTAACCAGAAGCTCCCATGGCCTCGACTATTTGTATATTACTGAAATTCACTTCATTTATAACTGATGCCGCTTCTACCCTGTAGCATACACCTGAAATTATTGTTCTCTAACTACTGGCATTTCTGATATGTCTTCTGTAGCCCTTTATTTTTGTTAGGGAAAATGTGACTTGAAAACTGACTTAACCATTACTTTTTCTTGATGTCTAGCAAATCCTAACAAATGAAATAATCCTTGATGTTTCTATACATATCAAACATTGGAATGTGTAGAGAAGGAGTCTTCCATTTGCACTGAGGAGGCAACTAGATGATGCCCTGGATAGTGTGCTAGAACTGGAGTAGAGTTTAACCTTTATTTGCCTCAGTTTCCTCAACTATAAGATGGTTATGATAACACTATCTACCTTACAGGGTTGTATTGAGGATTAATATTTTAAAGTGCTTAGCACAGTTCCTGGCACATAGTACACACTATACAAGAATTTATTTCCTTTCCTTTTCTTGTAGTGATTTGAGAATTACCTAAGGAGGGAAAATAAAGAATCCTCTTAAAGTAAACCAATTCCCGAAGCCAGAGATTGCATTTTTAGACATTCATTCCTTTGGGTAAAGCGGGTCATTTTCATTGATGTCTTCTTTGGAAAGATAACTTTACAATCATTGTCTCTTGAGCATTATTTAGTTCATTGGGTTGCTTTTCTCTAACTGGAAGGAATCACTTTGAAAGGAGAAGATTGATAATTATGGAAAGACATGAAAATTCATGGAAACAGGGAATAGGGAGAATTAAAAAAAACCTTTCATTTTCCTGTCCCTGGAATTCATCTTTCTTTGTTTCTGTAAGCATATGTCCAAGTAGCTTTATTGCTATATATGTGCATACAGAAAGTACAGCCTTCCTTCAGTAATAAGGTGAACAGTTTTAACAGTAATTTCAGTAACATCTTCACATTTCCCTTTGTGCTTTAACATGCTTATATAGAGTAAGTTTTCAATATAATTGCTAATTTTGCAATATTTAAGTTTTGCATTTGGGAGCATTTTATACTTTAGTACCTTTTTCAAATTCATAACATACATAAAGAAATTAGGATGCACTGAAATTACTGCCGTGTAATGACTTTCACACTTATTTTAATTGTTGAAATTCCAACTTCTTGGTTCTACAGAAACAGCAAATACTGTTCTGCCAACTAGGGTATCATAGCTGAGTTATGCCCTGAGGATCTTTGATTTAAGAGGACTGGAAGTTGCTATTGGTATTTTTTAGAATCAATGTATTAAGAAGTAAAAGAAATCAAGGAGTGTCTAGGAAATATTGTAATAGTTGTCAGTGACAAAACTGTACAGTGACCTGGGTATCTGAGCAGGCAGACAGCTTTGCAGTTGTCCTAAAGCATGAAAAAAGAGTACTGAAAAAAAAAGAAAAAATTTTAACAGTAGTTCCAGTTGTTCTAAATACTAATTTGCTATAAATAATAATGAATATATTCAAATTTTTTACTTCATAGTGTTTTCCCCTAAATGAATATATGTACTTGTGTGTACACACATACCCACAGAGTACACACACACACTCACAGGGTACACACACACACACACACACTCTTACACACAAACATATTCATATTGGAGCTCCATGGATGAACCGTATGCTACCAGAATCTCCAAAATAGTTATAACAGTTATGTCATATGTACACTTTTATGTACATATGTATTACATTTTAAAAAGGAAGTAATTTAGAGTAGAAACAGATTTCCGTTTGGGCCTGGGTATTCACAAATACCCCAGTATGGTCATGAGCCTGTATCATAATCAAAGAAAAATAAAATTGTCCAGACATAATTAGCTTGGGGTGACAAGGATATACTGCCTATATGTGTATGGGCATCTACACACAGAGAGAAAAGGAAACTAATTTATGATATGATTATAACACATTTATGTATGCTGACTCATACTTGAATTGGGTCTTTCTAATTGTGGGTGAAAATGAATATAGAATAAATATATACCATTGATTAAATGCTGATTATAATTTTATTAAAAATGTGTTTTTATATTTGAATGATGTCCTATACCTGGAAAGGTTTAATAATCTTATAGAAAAAGGTTTCATGTCTAAGAGTTTGACTCTTAAGTACTTCAAATTTCAAATTAACTTTATTAGTTTGGAAGTGAAAAATAGCTATTTAAGAGAAAATAAATCCATTCAGATCCCAATAAAGCAGCAAGATTGACTTATACACAAAGATTCCTTGTAATTATATAAGTTGGTTGGACTGTTGGTTGCCACCCATCATATGAAATTGGAGTATTTTTCAATTTTTCAACAGCAATTTTTCATTTTAAGTATTTTATTTTGTAAGTGGAGCTAGTAGAAAGACTAAGTGACTGAAATGGGTATTTTAAAAGGTTTTTAAGACTTATTTTTATTTACTAGATGAGGATACTATATTATTCTGGAGAAGAGATGAAGATACCATAGTAGTTATTAATTTTCAACTGTTACCTAAATCATAATAGCAGTTTTATGCTGCTTGCTATTGGGAGAAGAAGAAACCTAACAGAACATTGACAGTCTTCCTTTTTTCTTAAAATTGAAAAAAAAATAGTTTATTAGAAGCATCTATTAAGCATTTGGGATACAGACAACAATTAAAAAGGACAAGTATCCATTTAATTTCTTCATGTCAAGTATATCCACCAGTTTGAATTACTTATAAATTGATTAATAAAAGTTTATATTGTAACAACATGTAAGGTCTTTGAGGGTAGGCGCAGTTTACCTTTTTTGTCTTTGTATCTCTAGGATCTAGCTTATGATTGGTAATTAAAGTTTTAAGTTTGTTGAATGAACGGATGGATATATAGTATGTTTTATACTTGGAGTAAGTTTTCATTATCCGGGAGCCACCTTCAATTGTATTGATCTATATCTTGCCACTGGACCCAAATGACTCTGTAGGAAAGAGTGAGGCTAGTGAGTTTGCACAACCCTGCCTCTACTATATGCAGTTCACTTATAAATCAAGGAATCACTTTCCTCATGTCATTGGTTCTCTGTGAGAAGGAAAAACCACAAACAAGTTTTCATCACTTATACATCTCATTTTATCCCATGAAATAGGAGCTGCAAATATAATTATTCTAGACGTACAGGGTCAGCAAGTTAAACTAATTATTTGAGATCCCAAAACTAGGTTCACAGAGCTTATGATGCCCCAGTTTACAAAGAGGATCAAGATGTGAACGCTAGCCTTCAGACACAAGAGCCCAGAATTTTAATTATATGATCAGGTTGCTTCTTAGATTGCTAAGGATATCTTGCAATCTGTATCACTAGTTGTGATTGTGTAAAGCTTCTATCCTTCCTTCTAATTGCTGTTTCTCTCCCTCCTATTTTCCTTCCCCTTCCCCTTCCCCTTCTCCTTTTCCATTTCCCTCTCCTCTCCTATTCTCCTTCCCCGTCTCTCTCTCTCTCTCTCTCTCTCTCTCTCTCTCTCTCTCTCTCTCTCTCTCTCTCTCTCTCTCTTTCTCTCTCTCCACACACTTAGGTTTGTATTTTCTGGGTCAACTTATGCTCTTTTTTGAAATCATTGATTTGGATTCAATTCATTAGAAAACTCCAGGGGCAAAGGAAAGCACATTTGCATGTGCATTTTGCCCATATGGCAACTAACAGCCCTCATCTTCCTTAATTACCTGTCCCTCTTCAGTAAACGAATGCAACATGTACTTCAGTGTCTCTGGGTACTTTATTTTGTTTCTAGAACCCATGTTAGCCTGAATGGGCCAGAAAGTCATTTGTGAAAAGTAAACCTGCCACAGAACAAAACATGTTGACAAGTTAGAAATTGCTATACATCACATGTGCAGAGAACAAAGCATACCTTTCACCTGAAGTGCTTGTTACAAAGCAACAACAACCAAAAGCAAGCAGCAATTGCTGTCTTCAGTTTACTGCACACAGTTCATGTATTAGTTGATTTTATTTTGACAAGGGTGTACCAAATCTGCTGTGCTCTTATAAGCTTCAATGACAAAATAGGACTCATTTATTTTTATATCTTTTATGTCTTGATAAATTCTTCAGAAAGAGAGAGAGACAGAGAGATAGAAAGAGAGAGAGAGAGGAGAGAGAGGGCGAGTCAGAGAGAGACAGAGAGAGAGAAGAGAGAGACAGAGACAGAGAGACAGAAAGAGAAAGAGACAGAGAGAGAGAGAGAAAGAGAGCGAGGGAGAGACAGAGACAGAGAGAGACAGACAGACAGAGAGACAGACAGAAAGAGAGAGACAGACAGAGAGAGACAGAGAGAAGGGGGGAGAGAGAGGTAGAGAGAGAGACAGAGACAGAGAGAGAGACAGAGAGAGAAAGAGAGAGATCTTTTCATGGGCTAGAAGGATTAAGAGTCACTACACATAAAAACAGAAAGATTGAAAACCAGAATCCAAAAGCTCAATTCTGTGAGTCTCAGTTGCTTTTGTAGTCAATGAGACTTGGAGATCATTAACTGAAATTGTCTGTTTGATATCTGATGCATCTTTTAAAAGAGAGTCAAGATTTATAATTATTCATGGTTCAGGATCAGTGTTTTCTATGAATGATCCATGTTTTTGGAAGTAGTGTCATATTTGGTAAATTCTTATTCATCAAGAAATCAGCATCATCTTTTTACAAGTGTTCCAGACAATGTGGAAAGAGTGAGAGAGAAAGAGACAGAATGTCCTTTAGAATCTTATGATCTACTTAGTAAAGATAGACATATACATGTGAAAAATATCTAAGTGTTATATGAATCAGAGAAAAAAAATCCTTTCACAGCTGGAGTGTTCAAGAAAGTATTTAAAATAGAGATGGGAACTGTACTGAACCCTAAAGTTTCCCCCAGTACAATATAAGTGTTCAAGGGCTGGAATGATCACTGTTACCATCTTCCTATCCACAGCTTAGAAAGCAAGGCCTAGCACATAGTTGGTGGTTGAATTGCACTGAATTGAAATATGGGTAGAATTTTGGCAGAAGGCAGGTAAGGAAAAGTTAAGGAAGACAGAGGGATGGAGACTGAAGTATTTCAGGTCAGGGTCACGACATGTTCAGAGGCAGTAGAGTACAAAGCATTTTGGAGGGATGAGCATATCTGTTTAGTTGGAGCAGAGGAGTCTGTTCAAAGAAGTACCATGTGATTATGCAGATTATGGCCATATTTTGGAGGGACAAGAATACCTGGTTAAGAAATACATGTTCTACAGGAAGATGATAAATGTTGGAGAGGATGTGGGAGAATTGGAACACTAATATACTGTTGGTGGAGCTGTGAGCTGATCCAACCATTCTGCAGAGCAATTTGGAACTATGTCCAAAGGGCTATAAAAATATGCATACCTTTTGACCTAGCAATAATGCTTCTAAGACTGTATCCCTAACAGATCATAAAAATGGGAAAGGGTCCCACATGTACAAAAATATTTAAAGCAGCACTCTTTGTGGTGACCAAAAACTGAAAATCAAGGGGATGCCCATCAATTGGGGAATGGCTGAATAAATTATGGTATATGAATGTAATGGAGTACTATTGCGCCATAAGAAATGATGAACAGGGAGACTTCAGAGAGGCCTGGCAAGACTTATATGAACTGATGCTGAGTGAAAGGAGCAGAACCAGGAGAACTTTGTGCACAGCAACGACCACAGTGTGTGAGAGCTTTTTTCTAGTGGACTTGGAACTTCATTGCAATGCAAGGACTTAAAAAAAATTTCCAGTGGTCTTCTAAGGCAAAATGCCTTCCAAAATCCAGAGAAAGAACTCTGGAATTCAATTGCAGATTGTAGTGGATTGTGTGTGTGTGTGTGTGTGTGTGTGTGTGTGTGTGTGTGTGTATTGTGTTTTGGTTTCTTAGATGATTTCTCCCACTCATTTTAATTCTTATCACAGCATGACTGTGGTGAAAATGTATTTAATAGGAACGTATGTGTGGAACCGATACAAAATTGTATGCCATCTATGGGAGGGAGGGGGAGAGAAGTGGGGAGGGAAGGGAAAATAATAATCTAAGTTATATAGTAGTTATTGTAGAACACTGAAAATAAATAAAATTAATTAATGAAAAAAAGAAAGAAATACGTTCTTTCCTGTAAGCATTATTAAGTGACTATAGATTATTGTTCAGGGAGTGACATAATCAAAGACAGATAGAGGATGATGAGTATGATAACAACCTGGAGAAAGGAGAAAAACTGGAATAGAGAGTTCATTTAGGTTTTTAATACAATAATTCAGGTTTAAGGTCAGGAGGAAATGAATTAGTTTAGTGACAAGAATTGAAAGGGAGATTTAAAAAAACATGATAAAGCATGAATCTCAATAGGACTTGGTGACTAACTGGATGTGGAAATCAGAGCAGGGAATGAAAGATTGCTCAAACTTTGATACTGGGTGATTGAGAATTGGGGACACCACTAACATAAAGAGGGAAGGTGATGAGGCTGAGTTTAAGATGATACCTAAATGTTCTGCAAACAGTTGAAAATGATGGACTCAAGCATGGAGAACTGAAGATAAAGATTGAGAGTCATAAGGAAAGACAGCATTTTTATAGCACCTTACCATTTGCAAAATACTTTATCTATTTCAACTTATTTGATCCTCAAAACAACCCCAAAAGGCAGATACTGTTATTATTCCCAGTACAGGAGTCACATGGCTAGTAAGTGTCTGAAGTTGGACTTAAACTCAGAGCTTTTTGACTCCAACGTCCACATCTATGCATAACGTCACCAATAATGTCACCTAGAAACTTCAGTAAGACTTACGATGGTTACACAAAGTCATGAAAGTGTATAAAAACTCTAAAGATAGAGAGGATGAGAGGGCAAAGAACAGAACCTCAGACGATACTGACATTTAGAGGGAAGGAAGAGGAGTGATGTTTCTTCTTGAATGGTTTTCTGAGAATTCTATGCATATGTGCAAGTATCCTTCTATATAAATCCTATTTTAAAGACTTTTTGTGGTCTGAAATTATGACTAATCTTAGAAAGTGATGGCAGCCAAATCAAGTCAACAAGCATTTATTAAGCACAATATATGACAGGCATGTTATAAATACTAGGGATGTAAGGAAAGGCATATTCATGACCTTTTCCCATCAAGGAGGCAACATTCTAATGGGGAAATGTGCCAGGTAAACAAATGTATACTTATAAAACATGTATGTACAGAATCAATGGAAGATAATCTATGAGGATAAGTACTAGCCATGGGTGGGAGCAGCCAGGATGGGGAATGACTGCAAAATATCTCTTGAAGAAGGCATTTTAGCTGAGTCTTAAAGCACGTTAGGGAAGTTAGGAAGGTGAACATTCTAGGCATTGGTTGGGGTGGCCAGTGAAAAAGGCACAGTCAAAAGACCATGCAGGTGAGAACAGCAGGAAGGGCATGACTGGATCACAATGAATGTAGAGGGGAATAAACTTTCAGAAGATTGGGAAATTAGGAAGAGTCTATGTTGTGAAAGTCTTTAAATACCAAATAGAACATTGTATATTGGTCATGAAAGTTGTAGGGAGGCACTGAAACTTACTGAGGAGGGGGGAGGGAAACATGGTCAGAGCTGAACTTTAGCGACTCATTTTTGCAGTTGAGTGGTAGATGTATTCAAGTAGGGAGTGGAATAAACAGAGAGATCAGCCAGAAAAGTAATGCAATAATCCAGGTAGGATGTAATGAGAGTTTGTATCAAGATGGTGATTGCATGAGTAAAGAAAAGGCTACGTGTGCAAGACATATTGTGAAGATATTAGAGCTAGCAATGAAATGGATATTTGTAGTGAGTATTAGATGACGATACTGAGTTTGATAGTAGCATACACTGAACAAATCAAATTTAAAAAACTGCCAACAATTTTAGTATCCCAAAAAGTTGTCTAGGAGTTAATCAGCATTTATCAAATCATGCACACACACATTTATACATACATACATGCAGACATACAGATATGCATATATACACTTTCTCTTCTCTACAAATAAGGCTTTCAGTTTGAAAGCCTGTCTGTTCTTTTCTCAAATATTCATGAAGAATAACTTTAATTTCTGTGTAGATCATTCTCATAAAGTTTTACAGTAAGTTTGTTCTATAGTCACCTGGGTATTATTATTAAGTGAGGTGCAATTCAAGGGCCATCGTATACCCCCAAAAAAGCATTTGCTACTGTAATGTTATGTCTAACATAATACAGTTGAATGAGGGATACCCTCTAGACTGTAAGATTTTTTCATTGTCCCACTCACAGTTAACATTGTGCTAACTGCATCAAGATCTGGAACGTTGTGAAAGTCTCCTAAAATAGACCTATAACAACTCAAAAGAGTCCAGTCCAACTAATCACCCAGGGAAAATAAAAGTGCATAAGGGAGGGAGGAAACTATGTTTAGTGTCCAGAACATTTGTCTGGTTATGTCATTTTCTTGTGAATGAATAGCTGGTCTGTCATTCCCTTTATCTTAGAGGGATACTTTAAAGTGAAAAGCAAACTGGTCCCAGAATTAAATAGAAGATGGGAGGAGCTTCATCAGGGAAACTGTACCAGTCCTTTCAATTACCTCCAAATTCTCCTTTAAGCAATAAATTAAAAATTTTTTTACTACCATTTTTTATAAAGATGCATTATGACTGTCAATAAAGGAAGATAATGATACCCTAAGAATCACTATTGAGGGTTGCCCCAAAAGAACAATAGAGAACAGTGTCTGGTAGGCACGACCTAGCTGAGGCTTATTTTCAACAGTGACTAACACGAAGAAAGGACATAAAAGATCTATGAGTGGAAAAGTAACTGGCCGATCATGAGTAAAAGATAACATGCACAGCCCCTTTGGGCTATACTACTACCTATATGAGAGGAAAGACTTATAGCAAGTTTCCCTAGCATGTTGGCATATTGGAGAACATGAACAAGATTCCCATAGGCTGAGAAGGCATGGTTGAAGTATGATCAGTACTACTAAAAAAAATGCCTAGCAAGATAAATTCACAGATCCATTTAGGAGAATAAATAAGCAGGGCACTTATTAATGGCCAAGGTAAAAGGTCACAAGCCATGCCTGAGGGAAATTGTGCTCTAGGTCTTTTGACACATAATTTTAGCAAGCAGGCTTTCCTGAGAAGACTGGAGGTAGTTTAAATGTTTCCCCATGTAGATGGGTTATGAGTATTGGAGACTTTCCTCTGCTTATCTTTATAAAGTATATTGGAACTTCAAATGAAAAATCTATATTCCCAAACATACTTTCTGTTCTGTAGAAAAGAATAAAGAAATCTCTATCTCACCCAAAGCACCCAAATTTGTTTTTAGACAGTCAGTCAGAGGGAAACACTAGTTATGGATGATGACAAACTAAGGGTATGAATACTTACAAGTTATTTATTATTGAGTGTGAGCTTTATATGGATTAACAACCTAACATTCACTAATCATTGACTTTTTCAGTCTCCTTATTTTATGTTGAATATATGTTGTATGCATGACTTAGCTTTAGTTTCTATACATTATGTTGAAGTTGAGGTCAGAGATTTTGAGGAATTTTGTTAGACATGAAAAACACTATTTAATGGTAATTCTTTAATGATCAGAATGAAAATATATTTCATTGTAATTCAGATACTATACTTAGGAAAACATAAAAAAGTCTTATCTCAGACCCTTGTCCTTTCATAACTCCAGATATCAACTAATATTTAATAAAATGTTAATGAGTTTCTGCACCTTCCTGTGTAAATGTCTTCTAGCAATTACTAGTTTGTGGGGACACATACAACTTCTTATTAGAATGGCAGGCCTAGTTGAGTCTTTCTAATTCAGGTGAAACTATTCATTTTGCATCAGATAATTTGTTCTTCTTGAGACACTATTATGTTTTTTTGTCAAAATTTGATCTGCCAAAATTCCAGAAAGTCTCTTCAGAAATTCATAAGTATGACACAATAAATAAAAGTGTTATTAATGAATGATACAACAACTATATTATGATCAATTGCTTAGAAGCTCAGAAACGATTGTCATACTAGATGATAGTCAAATAAATCTTCAATAACAGATAAAGGGTTTATTTACTCTGTGACAAGCACTGGGCTAAGCACTGGGGATGTACATAATAGCAAGCAAGATAGTCTCAAGAAGCTCATATTCTTAATTCATGTCAAGATGAAACTATATAAAAGGGAGCTGGAAGTGGGGTAGAGAGGAAAGGAACACACAATCAGAAGCATGACTGGAGATGAGTATGGTATAGTATGGAGACCTGCCAGTGAGCAAGCTGAAACCAAAGCTAGTTTAGCAAAGTCCAAGACTGTTTTAGGAGTAGAATCAAAATTTCTGGTGGCAAGGAAGTTGAGATGGTAATATGAGTACAGTCCAGTAGAGAAGACATAGCTAGAGATGTCCAGAAAGTGCTATGGAGGCCAACTAAGAAAAGTAGAGACAAAGGTGGTTTATAAATGCTCAAGTGGCTCTTGGTTTGGGGGAATCATCCCAGAAAGGTACTCCTTTTAGAAATAAAACATATAAGTCATCTCTCTCTATTTAATAAAATCTTCTACACAATAATTTGAGATTTAGTTTGCTATCTAAAATAACATTTTTAATTATGTTCAATCTATCAGCATTAATACTTTTCTTCATGGAGAGAATCTTAAAAGAAATATAATTCTTAATCTTTAATTCTATAATTCTTAGTCTTTTCCAATTCAGAGACTAAATTTAGCACTTCTCAAGGTTTTTTTTTTTCTTACTAAGGTGTTTGTATGCAAAAAAACCAATATTATACCATAACAAAAATATCATTCTATACATTCAAGTCCATCTTCTGATGCATGGATACAGGGAAATGAAAAGTTTAATAAAATTAAATTTAGTTCTCTTTTGATTTCCACTTAAAGCTAATTGAACCAAGAATTTAAATATAAAAATAAAGGTAGACTGGTGATACAGTAGGTAGATCACTGATCCTGGAGTCAGGAAGACTTGAGATCAAATATGATTTTCATGTATATTTACTCTGGGCAAGTAACTTAATGTCTGTTTTTCTCAGTTTCCTCAACTATAAAATGGAGATAATAATAGCATCTACCTCCAAGGGTTGAAGATCTGATACACATAAGAGATTTCAGCTACCAATTACATAGAAAGGCTCCATGATCCTCACCATGCAGTAGCAGAGATAAAACACATTTTCTTTGATACTATTTCCACTAAGCAAATCATCCCTTTTTGATTTTTAATCATTTGATAGTGCTGAGGATATTGGTAATAAGAAGTTTTTTTTCCCAAGTTTTCAATATCTATGGAAATGCCTTTTTCAGATACATTTTATATAAACTATATACTAATAATTAATAAAAGTATACTAACCATAATCTGTAGGTCAGTTCATTGCAACAGGGTGTGTTATGTTGGATAATAAGACTAAGATTGCAAGTCTTCTACACATTTATATAAATTAGCTTTTGTCAGGAAAAACCAAAACCAAAAAACAACTGCCCTCCCCTGCCAAAAAACAACCTTCTACCTCTAATTCCACACCACATTGCTATAATTAGATTTCCACCTCTTACAAAGACATGCTTTTATTTGTCAGGAAAACTAGACAAGATGGTTTAGATATATGAGGGAAGTCCATATGTTCTGTTGGGAGTGGTGAAAGCAGATCAAAATCAGTAGCTGCTACTATGGGTGAATTGACACAATTTCTATATGCTCTATTTAAAATTAGAACAGTTTACAGCCACAGACAAGTTCTTCACTTAGGACACAACTCCATTTAGCTGAATTCACCTAATGCAGCTTTCAAATTGAGCCCAATACTTAATATAAAATTCTAACAATTCATTTATCCACTGCCTAAAGAAAGGGATTTATTAGATGATATTCTAATATTTCTCTTATCCTTATGTTTCTACATATGCTTGGTCATTTAAAGTTGAAATCACCTAAATATTTAAAAACATTCTCAAATACTCTTACTTGACTTGTTGACTCACTTGTAAAGCAATATTTTTGTAATTGAGAAAAGGTGTCAAAAGAGCAAAAAATAGTCAGCTGCTTTTTTTGTTTTAAAAGTTATTTTATTACTTGGAAATATGCTGAGCAGCTGCATTTCAAAATATAAGATCTTAATAATCCATATGGCCATACGGAGCAAGAAAAATTTAATCCACTGCAAAGTTTTATTTCTAGTAAACTAAAACTGCCAAACAATATATCTATTCTGAGTTCTAAGATTGAGGCTGTATAGCTGATAAGGAAAGATCCACTAGAATTCTAGTCTGTCACTATACAATTAAAATGAAAATGAATTGGATGGTGTAGAAGAGAAAGAGACTAAAGGAAACCAGTAGAATCAAGTTAGCAAATTTACATTTGTAAGTCGATAGAATTAATTTTATTTTGTATTTTCACAACCCACAACACTAGAGGATAGTGCCCCATTCATTCATTCAACAGAAAATTATCAAGGACCTACTATGAACAAAGGATTGTTTTCATTGTTTGCAGATTTATCTTTGATCTGTAAAAGCTTTTTCATTTAATGTAACTTATCATTTTTTCTCTCTCCTAACCTTCCCCTCTGACCTTTTTGAATAAGGCTTGTCACACTCTATAGGATGAAAGTGTAAGAATTAGTTCATATAGAGTGTATGCTTTTAAAACATGATCTTTCCTTTCTAACGTTTGTCACCAGCTCATTCTACTTAATTATCATGGCAGCCACACTGCAGGCAGCACCAGAGCTTTTTCCAGTGATTAATGTAGCTCTGCGGAGTTTTTAGAAGGTTCTTTTCTTAATTTGACTGGCTGGGGAATATTTGCCTGTTGAAAAACAGATGTAAACATGGATAATCAAGATGAGAGAGTGATAGCATGCAAGCTTTTAAAAATATCTCCAGTGCAGAAAATCCAGCAGGTAGAGTCTGAAATGGAATGATATTATTTGTCAGAAGCAAAGTAACAGCGAACTTTTGGTGTAACTCAGAGTGTTTAACTGAGTGGATGATAGGAAACCTTTTAATAGCAAATAATCTGTCAACCAGCCTGAAAAAAAGAGGGGGATTATTGTGGTAAACACATAAAATCAAAACTCTAGCAGAGCAATTACTAGTAATTTATGAACTGTATTTCTAAATTGCCTCACTTGGTAAATTACATGCCTGTTTAAGATAGCATTTGACCTTACTTTAAGTAAAACCTAGGTCCTCTAGAATCTCTCATGGACTTCAGTCTTCTAGTGAATTTTTTTGTGGATCATTTTTGTAATAGGTACTAAAACAAAAGCAAACAAATTTTTATGCCTCTTGATTTTACATTTGAACTTTTTCTCTTTATTTATTTATTTACTCTTACATAGATTCAAATCTAAAAAAAATAATGAGTTTGGATGGTACTGTCACAGATACACTTCTATGATTGGCAACTCTCTTTATAATCATTCAATATAATTGATTCATCAAGGACTTGGGAAATAAATGCTGCTATTGAAGCCTCTACCTCAATAGCTACCAAGGATTGTCCTACTAAATATCTAACTACTTCAGAATTTTTATTTTAAAATCATATAAGTTCATATATTTTTAAATGACTCTGCTGCTATACTAGTTCCAGGGTACTTTAGAGAAGATATCACCAGCTAATTGAGGTAAGAACTACAAGGAAAACAAGGAAACTCAACAGAAAGATGTTATTTAAAACTATTCTTGGGGAGGAAGAGATGCAGATATATTGACTTCTTTTAAAGTTACTAAAGACTACTCTCATCCTATTTCCTTTCATTAAGTTTGCCTAAAAGAAAAGTTATTTAACATGCATTTCCATTGTTAACATTGTTTTCTTTGGTTTAATATGGTGGTGTTGCTTCTCTTTTATTTTTGTATGTGCATCTTTGTGTGTTTTGTCTCACCTCTGACACAGCATGTTTTTATTTTACTTCCCCTCTATGAGACTCTTTAAATGGTCTACTGGGGAAAGAAAGGAATTCTTGTCATTTGAATTTCACTCTTCGTTTGTAAGAAAAAAAATTATTTTCTGTTCCAAATAATATTGAATTTTTCCTTCTTCTTGTTGGAGCATGAAAATGAGTGATACAATGTCAAGAATTATGGTGAAATGTTTGACCTGAAATAGCCCATTAAAGCATATTAATTTTAAACTTACATGTAATATATGTCATATGAATGTGATTATGTTTTTCTTTTGTTTGCATGATATTATTTTGTTTTACGTTTTGTTTTTTCCACTCACCAGATGTTCCCAACACTTTGCTTTCCACCATTATCATCCCCTCCCTTACCACTGCAACAGTCACAACTTCTGTTCCCATATCAGCCACTACAACCACATCTGCAACAACCAACAGCAGAAGAGGTACAGTATGCTTCTTTGTTATGGCCTGGAAAACATGCAAAAAATAGAGAAGTGTACGGATGTGAAAGGAGCAGACAGAAATGGAGAGGCAGAATTTTATGAATAGAAAATAACTTTATGAAGGAATAACCAAATAAATTATTGTTTTTTATAATATTGGAGTTGAATCAAAGAAACACATTTTATTTTTCTACCACCATGAATGAAGTTCAACCAGGTCTGAGTGGGAAAAAGTTGTATTTTATTCTAAAATGAGATGTCATTTTTACATAAAATGCATATTCATTTCAAACCTAAAATACATTAATGTGATATCTTTTACATAAGTGAAAATCTGATTTTGAATTGTGCATGAAGTTTTCTCTTGATGCTCTTATGAATATTTAATGAATTTTAATTCTCCTGAAACTAGATTCAAATTCCCATAGGGATGAATTTGTTGAGAAATAGATGCAATCCCTGAGATATTGTGTGTAGTTCTTTGTGTGACCAGTTCTGAGAGACTCTCATTGGGTGCCTTTCCTTCCTACTGATATAAAATATGATTGTCCCGGAGTGTTTTGCATTGTTTATCCCCATGAGTTTTCCCTGCCACCAGTTTAATAAGAAGCAATATTATTGCTTTTCTCTGAAGGAAAGCCACCTCGGGAAGTGTGGTTTGAGAATTTTACAGAACCTCAGGGATGTAATGGATCAATTATAATGTGAGTAAAGAAAATGAAGCATTCCTTGACATTCAGCCAGGTATCACTAGGTGGTGAAATGGTAGGTAGAGTTTGTTTTTAAAAAAAATTATATTTGGAGCATAGATAATTTTAAAATTGATCTTAGCACAAGTTGCATTCAGAAACCTTTTCTCATTCTCATTTAAATCTGTTTCTGTCTCATTTGTTATTTTGTCATTAATATATTTTAAACTTATGATTTTTACGTTGAAATTCTTGTCTATGTATCTCAACCTATTTAAATCAATGGTTTCATTTAAAATTAAATTATTAGGACAAGGGTACCCATCTAAACATAATGCCTTTCTTTGCAGAGTTTTTTTCCCCTTCCTTTTAGAAAAGTTTGCCTTACTTGGGTTGTTTTTTCTTGTTTTTTGAATCACTTTAAGTGTTGAATTGTCAATTCATGACCAATATTCATATTAGAACAGATAGATGGATGGATGAATTATATACATATATAAATATTTTCAAATATCAGATTGGTCACATGATACAGTGTGCATATTATATATATATATATATATATATATATATATATATATATAAAATATGTGTGTGTGTGTGTGTGTATAAAGACTAACGTCTAGAATAATGACAGAACTTTTTCAGACTATCTAGAATGTCATTTTTACATGACTGAGTGTGGTTTATCCAAACTAAAATGTGACACCAGACACCTTTCAAGATAACCTGGAAGTTGACAGATAATGAAAGTAGAAAAGATAATAGGTAAGCAAGCATTTTGAACACTTACCATGTTTCTTGTCTATTGGAGTTGTGATTACTGTTTATTTTATCCAACGGACACTGTGACCTTCAGTGCAATGCGCCTTATGTTATTTATTGTCATCACTATCATAATTTTTTGTTTGTCTATGTTTACGTGCACAAATAGGTGGCAACTTTGTTATTTGACATGTCAGTTGTTCTGGTGGAAGCACCAAGTGAGTTGAAATTTAACTATTTTGAACACAAAATGACTATTCACCAAATACTGGAATTAGACTACTGGTTATTCTCCCACATCTAGTTTGAGTTCTTTTATTTTTTTCAAGCTACTTTGCCTATGCAATATTTAGTTAGTGAAGCTCTTTATTATGATAGCTATACATTTGTCCATAAAAGAGACTCCTGAAGTATTCTCAAATAATATTGACCTTCTCACACATGCACTTGGAACTTAAATGCCGTGTGTCTTTTTAAAAAATGAAATTTATCACATCTTTCCCATAACTACCTGTGAGAATAAAATACATTTCTCAGTTTTTAAAAATTTACTTCCTTAAGCATCAAAGATGTTCATTATCACACTACCATTTAAACACTCTATGTCTAATTAATTTCCTTCAAAAAATGAATAGTTGTGTTGCTTTTTTTTTTGCTGGTAAGGTTGACTTCAATATATTTTTTCCAAGACATTAAACACTTTGGGAATTAAATATGATTGTATAATTTCAAGGTGCAATTCTCCTGATATATTTCAAAATAAAAAAATGACACCAGAGATGCTAAATGTGTGCATATCTACTGTCACCTGTCCTATTTTCATGAAGTAGATAGATGGGCATTGTTATTAAACCCACCTGCATCATTAATGTACTATTTAATATAATTGAGTCTGAGTCATCTTCCTAGTCATACATTGTGACTTATACACTGTATGCCTCAAGAGTTAAGTGACATTTCTTTGCTTAGGCATTACCCATTAACTTGGAGCTTTTAAGTGCAATTTGATTTTGAAAGGAAAGTATTTATAAATTAGTCAAAGACATTTCAAAGTCACATAGAAGAAGAAGGAAAAATTAGAACAGACAAAATTAAAGGAAAAGAATACACTGCCAAGTTTCTAACTAGAAAAAAAAATCCCTTGTTCTTATGGAAATTATCAACAGCAATCTAAATAAATTGTCTTGTATAGCATTTGAAGTAAATTTCTTCTAACTGCAGATATTGTTTTTATCCATGTATATTTAATAAATGAATGCAAATGAATAACTGCTAATGTTTCCATATTTATTCTTATGCTGTTAACATCACTGTTTGATTTCATTCTATTTAAAAGTATAGCATATATGCTATATATATGGTATATGTACCATATATATAGTCTATATACTATAAAGTATAGTATATATACTATAAATAAAGTATATACCCCAATTTAAAACAAATTTAACAATTTACAGTTGTGGCTAAACTGGAATTCAAAAGGCAATGAAACAAATGGAACTTTATTCAAACATGAATATAGTATCCATATGTCAGCCTTAACATTTAGGGATCTTAAGAACATCCATAGTATGTAAAAGTCAAGGTATTTTGAAGGTGGAAAGGAAAGAGGAAGAATGAAAATGATAAAGACATAGGAAAAGGAAGGGTAAAATGAAAGAAAAAATAATAAGGGAGATGAAAAAGAAGAGAAAAAATGACAATAAAGAAAAAAAATGATAGAATCTCAGAGTTAGAAGAAAAATGAAAGGTTTTCCACATTATTATGAAGGAAGAAAATGAGTATCATTTTTCTGAATATACAAAGCTGAAATAGAGAGCATTCTTACATTCAAGATAGTAATAACAAATGAATATACAAACATTTTAACAATTCATTTTTTATTTTGTCATATCAAAAATTGTAGCTATCATCACTTTATTATAAAAATATTCAATATAATTAGAAAATTATAGTATACTTGTTTCAAATGTTATCATTTAACTCAGAGCTTGTTATTCAAAGAGTCCTACTGTTAGAGTAAGGTGTGCTTAAGTTTGAATATCAGCTCTGACACTTACTAGCTCTGTCCTCTAAGGTAAGTCATTTAACTTCCCAGAGCTTCAGTGTCCTCTTCTATAAAATGATGATGATAATTTGCACAGTAATGCAAGTATTTCAAAGAGTGATAGCTCTTTAGCTAGCCTTGAAATGGAATTAACAACCATTTATACAAATGTCGGCCATTATTGCTTTTGCTAATGTTAAGCTAATGTATTAGTTAATGCTAATACAAGGCCTCAGGATCAAAAGGAGAGAGGGGTTTCCTACCTAAAATGAAGTTAAGTCACAAAGTATTAAGGGCAGAGGAGTTAAAGCAGAACTCGACCATGACCTCCCACTTTAAATACAAAGAAGGGTTCCAGGATATAATAATCACAGGAGTATGGTTTAATCTGAAATGTCTGATAGAAAGTTATGTTTTATACCAGAAATATTCGTGTTTTAAAGTGGTTTAAAGACTACTGGCTGCTTCCCCATCCTCTCCCTGAATGAAGTTGATTCTCTTTGGTAGTTTATATTGATCTAGAGGATGTAATTGTTTAGTTTTATAATGGATGATTAGTATGGTTATTATTTATAATGGATAATTAGTAAAATCACTCTGCCTTGCCATAGGGCATGCCTGGAATATATGTGCTGTCCTTGGATCTGGCCCTTTCCAAAGATATCTTTGCCCCAACTCTTTTCTGATGATATGACATGAGATAAGATATGAACAACCAAAGGTTTCTAGTCATATTATTTCTCTCTCTCTCTCTCTCTCTCTCTCTCTCTCTTTCTTTCTATCTATCTATCTGTCTACCTATGCATCCTTACAGCCTCAGGTATAGAGTTGTATTAAAGTTGTATCAGATTCAGAAGTGTGAATTTAAAAAAGATAGACAAGTAAAACAGTTGCATGATGACTATTGCACTTACTTGATCTATATGGTACATTGAGTACCTTTTTTGTTGCTCATCTGTTCAGTCATTTCCAACTCTTTGTGACCGTATGGACCACAGCATTCCAGGTCCTTCTATCCTCCAGTATCTCCCAGTCTGTCCAAAGTTTATGTTCATTGCTTACATGAACTATCTATCCATCTCATCTTCTGCTATTGCCTTCTTTAGCCTTCAGTCTTTTCAATGACTCCTGTCTTCTCATTGTATGTAGCCAGTGTATTTAAGCTTCAGCCTCAGTAGTTGTCCTTCCAGCAAATGGTCTGAATGAATTTAATTATTGACTAATTTCATTTGCTTGCTATCCAAGGGATTCTCAGAAACTTTCTCCAGCACCACAATTCAAAAGTGTAGGTACTGTGGTGTTTGGTTTTCCTAATAGTCAGCTCCCACAACTGTACATTACTACTGGAAAAACCATCACTTTGACTATGCAGACCTTTTTTCAGCAAGATGATGTTTCTGCTTTTCAGTATGCTGTCCAGATTTGCCATAGCTTTCCTTCTAAGGGGTAACAGTCTTTTAGTTTAATGTGTACAGAGATCTTTCAGTCCAAAAATATAAAACCTGACACTTCTTCCATTTTTCTTTTCTATTTCTGTTTACCAGGAAGTGATAGTTTGAGTTTCTCATGATATTTTTTTTTAAATGTGAAGCTTCAGGGCATTTCTTTGCACTCTCCTCTTTTACCCCCATCAAGAGACTTTTTAGTTCTTCTTCTCTTTCTACTATCAGACTCATATCATCTGCATATGTGAGATTGTTGATATATGTAGTAGCAACCTTAATTTTTGGCTTTTGATTCATCCAGCTTGGCATTTTGCATGATATACTCTGCATATAAGTTAAACAAGGTGATAATTTGTAGCTTTGTCACACTCCTTTCCCAGTCTTAGACAAGTGGTTCCATGTTTGGTTCCAACTGTTGCTTCTTGACTGGTCTATAGGAACCTCAGGAGACAGGTCAGATTATCTGGCACACCCATCTCTTCGAGGACTTGCCACATTTTCTTGTGATCCATACAGTCAAAGGCTTTGGTGTAGAGGAGCTTTTCACATGAGGGGTGTCAACTTCCAGAGTCAATAAAAGGAGCAAAATTTAATGGTCAGACTCCCTCAAGACTGAACTGTATGGGCCCAGAGTCAAGTGCCTCTGTAGTGAGAGCTATTTTTCTAGCTCTCCCCTCTCCCCCAGGCATTTCTATAGTTTGATAGTTCCTACTACAGTGGTCAATCCTCCTTGATGAAATTTTAGTGTCTCTTAGAATTGAATTGAATAGAATTGAATTAGAATTAAAAATGGGTATCACTCCATTCATTGTATTTGTATTCCTGGTACCTTATATAGTGCCTGGCACAAAGAAGGCTCTTAATAAATGCTTGTTGGCTGACTTACCATCACCTTTCCTCCATGGAACCCAAACATAAACTTTTAGTGGTCCATCTGTATCAGTGGATTCCCTGAGAGGGACGGGGAGGGAAACAAATGTGTCACTTGTGAAAGGGTCTAGAACCAAAGTGAGAACATGTAACTGGAATGGTCCGAGTTCTACTTTCTATCCTAAGAAGGGTAAAACAAATCAAAACAGTAATAACCAGCAATTCTTCTATTCTTCCCCTCCATAAACTTCTATCTACTTACTGTCCTTATTTACATAAGGATTATTTTAAGAGATAACTTAATTTTCTTAATTGTGGAACCATAAAAATGCCATAGAAATTTAAAAAAGGAGTTATAGATAATGCAACCAGTGTTGGCAACAGCTGCTTTGGCTAGCAACCCTGTAGGTAGAGATGCCTAACCAAGAAAGAAAGGAGGAGCTTAATACAGGAAAGCTCCTACATGTAGTACAAAATTCACCCAACGTACCTCATCATTTCTCAGGGAAAAAGTAGTTCTTCACCTTCTTACCCAATTTCTTACAATAGAACTCACAGAGCAGGATGTGTGATGTGTGTGTGTGTGTGTGTGTGTGTGTGTGTGTGTGTGTGTGTGGTGGACCTTATAACGAAAGCAAACTGCACGGCACACAAAATAGATTATCATCTTATTTCTTCCTAGAAATCTCTCATAACAAGTTTCATACTACCAAATAACTAAATTCTGGAGCAAAATACGCTGTTGGTTTTTGAGTCTCAAGTCTCTATGATATAGAGCATGGTTGTCCAAAAGGCAAAAGTTTAAATATTTATCATCATCCTCTTCTTTATTATTATTAATATAGAAGAAGAAAATAGATTTACTGGCATTCTGAAATCATAATTTAATGGGAAAACATGTCTAAATCAATTAACATATACCTAATATCGCTCTTAATGTCCTTTTTAAAAAATAAAAAATAGACAATAACATTTGGAAAGCTTCCTAACCCACACAATGTTAACGAAGCACAGGACTCATCATATCTTAAAGCAGCTATAGAAAGAATAATATTTCCTCTTGTAGCATGTAGGTCCCAGCCTCTCAATCCATAGGTCATGTTGCCTATATCTGCCCCTCAGGGGCTCTAGAGTACCCTGAGGGGTTTGTGAAGTACCTCTTTCCAATTGTCATTGGCTTAGACCTTCAACGACTTCCATCTTCACAGTCTTATGGGCCAAAGAATAATGTTTCAATTTCATTTAACTACATAAAATAGAGAAGATTTTTTTAAAAGGGATGTTTCCTGTGCAGATATAGCAGTTTTTCTAATAACTCAGAGGCATACTCTTCCAAAATCACCTCGCTCTTTAAAGAAAGTGGGCTCAAACTAGCTCTGTTCCTACATAGCTGCTTGGGCCTTTCCACAAGCAAACACTCACAATCCTAGCTGTCTGCCTGTTTGTGTCCTCTCTCCTCCACATGAACCACTCTCACCAGCTTCCTCCCAGCTCTGCTCCTTTCCTCTCTCCCTTTCTCTTCCACCCATTCAGCAAGTTCCTCCTACCACATGTGACTTAGACTTCCATGTGATTTAAGCAGGTCATATGGGCCTATTGATGGATGGGAAGGATCTTCAAATGAAACAAAAATCCAGTAACAATGCATTCGGCCCCAAGACCTTTCGAATCATTACATAAGTCAATGAGGCAACTGGTGTCAACAGAACTTTACAACAATATGACAGGGATCACACAAAATAAGTATGTAAAACAATATCTTAGGGTGGGGTTTAAGCACAAGCACCCCATCATTCCCCCCTCAAACAAATAGGGCCTAAAATCTTGGGGAAAGGGGCCAACGTCTATTCTTCTATAGTGACTTCCTGCTGAAATAGACGAAGAGCTGTCCCTGCTCCAAGACATCCCGTTCCAGATGTCAGTTCTTTAGCTGGCACCCAGAGCTTGGTCAACACTAGGTCCTGGGGTAACACTTCACAGTTGTGGACAAGGGGTGGCATATGGCTTAAGCAATCAGGCATCTGAAAGTGGAGGGCACTATGCCTGCACAAAAGAAATCTGGTAAACAAGTTTAACAGTCAAAAAGCCAAAAAGAAACAAGGCAACAATAACCAGAAACAAGATAGATACAGTGTCAGCCATGCTTCTGAAGTCCATGAATCCACTATCATAGCCTTATTCACAGTAGCATATATGAGTTAAGGGTACAATTTGGTAACCATTTTTTCCTGAATAAACAACAGTTACAGTATTATCTCTCCTGCATGCTATAGTTTCTACAGCCTTTGGAACATCATCTGGCTTCCATTTTATCTATACTTTAGCTCCCAATTTTATTCTATCAATAGAACCCAACCTTTCAGTTTCTCTGCCAGCTGTTTCAGAAGGAGGGTCAGTTTTCAAAAGGGATATAATTTCATAAGGAATAATAATCACTTGAATTATTCTGTCATTTTTACAAAACCATATGGGTTCTTCACCTAAATTTTGGAATGTCACAATAATTTCTCCTTGATAATTAAAATCTATCACTTCAGTCAATACATGTATTACTTGAGCTGCTAATCCCGAGTCAGGTAATATCTATTCAAAATAATATTTTGAGATTCTCATACATATTCTGATAGGGATTTTTCTTATTTCTTTTCTATCCAACCAAAATTCCTCTAAACACTGTAAATCATATCCTGCCAAACCAAGCAAGTGTCCCTGGATATGATGCTGGGGCATCTGACCTCACAATCCAATGCTCAATATTTGGGATCTTATGTGTTTGTTGTTTTCTAATTTTCAGATTTGGGGTCATCATTCTGGCTAGAAGCATGCTTCCTCCCAATGTTCTATTATTCAAATTACATAAAGTGTGAACAAATTATCTTTCCAATGTTGATAAGAATTATTAGAATTTAACTTTCTTAACAGGTTCTTTCAATAATTGATTCTTTCTATTAACCCAGATGCTTGTGAATACTATGGAATATGATTTAAACATTTTCTATTGTTTAATGCACAATATCCCTTCATTTTATTACCTTTGAAATGGGAGCCATTGTCACTTTGAATCTGCATTGAGGACCCATAATATAGACTTATGATACCTAAATTTTTACAGGGTTTTTTCTGGGTCTCATTCTTATAGGAACAAGCCACTATTGCCCCTGAATAGTTGTCAACACAAGTACATGTACAATTGCATCCTTTATTTTGGGGTAGGAGTCCAATATAATCTATTTGCCCAATTTGAGCTGGTACTTTCCCCCTTGCTATCTCTCCAGTTACTACCTGAAAAACAATTCATTCATTTTCCAATTGATATAGAGAACATTGCTCTGCTAATTGTTTTAACAATGAATGAGAGAAACCAATACCTCAGCCTTGTGCCCAATGGTGTGTGGCCTGGTCCCCTAAATGGGTGGCATTTTGATGGACCCATTTTGCTAGTATCAGATCATTGGTTGATGTCAGAGTAGGGACAATATGTTAAGTAGTAATCTTTGCTAGTCAATCAATATGTGTATTGTACTCATGTTTTGATGTGGTGAGGGCTACATGAGCATCTATATGAAAAACTGACAAATTAGTTACCAAAGACATGTCTCATGTATCTTCCTATAATTCATTGTCCCAACCTTGTTTGCTATGAATTTCCAGATGGGCATCCATGTAGCTAACCCATTAGCCCATGAATCAGTGGATATATGACACTGTCCTCCTTGTTCTGTTTTGATACTTTGATGTACTGCCTTAAGTTCAGCATATTGATCACTTCCACTTTCCTGGTACTGTACAAAGTCTGCCTAGTACATGGGTTATAGGCTATCACTTTCCAATGTCTTTTGTGGTCCAAATATATTCCTGTTCCATCAGTCAGCCATGCATGCCTCTTTTCTTCTTCAGTTAATCCATCATATCCCTCATTCCACTTTACCAAGGACTGTAGCAACTATTTCTTTGATTCAGGGGGTGTATCATTTCCCTCAGTATCTATGTTTGCTATAGATTCATGTATAGCAGAAACTCCACTTTTGCCTGTTTTAGATCTATTTTGAACATACCATTTCCATTTAATTATGCAGCCTCTTGTGCATGTCCAATTCTGGAGGAGCTGGGATACTCATTACCCAGGTCATAATCAGGATGATCCAGAGTCAGTTGTTCAGTCTCTCCCAAAGCTAAGCAGGTCACATGGGCCTATTATTGGATGGGGAAGATCTTCAAATTAAGCAAAAACACATTAACAACACAACTGGCAACATCCACAAGTATTCAGCCAAATCTGCCAATAAAGACAAATCAGACATAATAACATTGTTCTTGTTGTCTGGCGTTTTCAGTCCTGTCTGAATCTTTGTGACTCCATTTGGTCTTTTCTTGGCAAGGATGCTGGAGTGGTTTGCCATTTCTTTCTCTAGCTCATTTTTAGATGAGGAAACTGAGGCAAGCAGGACAAAGTAACTTGTCCAGGGCCACTCAGCTATTAAGTGTCTGAAACCAGATTTTAACTGGGATCTTCCTGACTTCGTGTCCAGAGCTCTATCCACCATTCCATAAGACTGCTCCTGTATTTGAAAATCGGTAATACTTGTATAGCACTTAATATGTGCCCGGCAATGTGCTAACCACTACAAATATTATCTCATTTAATCCTTATTACAACCCTGTGCAGTAGATGCTATTATATTTCCATTTTACAGATGGGGAAATGGAAGAAGACAGAGGGTTGAGTAATTTGTTTAAGGTCACACACAAAAACTCATTTGAGATTGGATTTGAGCTCTGGCCTTCCTGACTCCAGGTTCAGTGCTATATCTACTGTACTACCTTTCTCACCAGCAGAAATTGCAATATTTTCCCCAAAGAACCCAGATTTATGGATCAGTGTAGGCAATATAGAAACTAGTACATGGCACTGTAAGCTATTAAAGCAACGGATATACTTAGTGAGACATCATCTGATAACTAGCTAGAAATATATATCAGATACTTGCTATCTGTCATAAATTAACAGATGAAAAATACACTACAAATAAAAAAACTCATACCCTTTGGAATTCAATCGATAAATTATTGTGGAACAGGAGCTTTATCACTGATAGAACTGCTACTCAATGTAGCTTGGCAATGATATTCATATATCAGCTAATAAATAAACATTTTAAGCACCAAGTATGTGCCAGGCACTGTGCTAAGCACTGGATATAAAAAAAAATAATGACTTTCCTAATGGAGATTAGCTAATATATCTCCAAGCTATATAAATAAGAAACATTCAAATTATAGAGACCTAGTACGAGAAATTCCAGTCTTCTTGGAACAAGATAAGAGATGATTTCACTGAGCCTATGGAGTATGAATTTTTATTCCAAAACTAATTTAAAGTCAAAAAGTAATTGTTTTATCCCTCTGTGAAACAGTGCACAGAACACACAAACATATATAAAAGGAGCATTTACATGCATGTACGTAAGTGTACAGTATGTAAAAATATTTCTTTTCATTTTTTTAATGGAATTCAGACAGAATTCATTCTGGGAAAAATCTCCATCATCAGTTTTTTTATAGATATAAAGTCACACACATGCATGTGCAAAATACGTATTTGTCCTAGAATGATTCCTTTCTGAACTCTATTGAAGAAATTGAGAAGAAAGATTATTAGTACTTGTAGAAATAGTGGTAATAGGGTTTTTTAAAATATTGACACAAATATAGACTGGGTCCACTTAGGGAAATCTTGACAATTATTAGGAATGCAGATATATATATATATATATATATATATATATATATATATACATATATATATACATATATATATATATATGGATGGGAAATCTTGACAATTATTAGGAATGCAGATATATATATATATACATATGTATATATATATATATATGTACACGCATTTCAGAAATGAAATTATGAAAGAGAACCCTATCAACAAAATAAAGGTGCTTTTAATTGACAAGCATCAAATTGATGCTATCAATAAAATGAAGCTGCTCTTTTTATTAAAAAAATGCCTCAAATTCTGTGAACTCATTTAAGTTAAAAACTAGGTCTCATGCCTATAACAGAAAGTTTCATTTTCTATGCTTCAGATTAGGGAGTGCTCAGTATTAAAGCAACTCTAGAGTCTCAAAATATGAATACATTTTTATTATATTGGAAGCCTCTCTCCCAAGAAAAGCCTTTTTCAGTACACAAGAAGATATTAACATATACAGTAGATATTTCCATAAGCCATAGAGACTAGATACAGTTTGACCTCCTTTGAAGTATTATAAAATTTCACAAACTTCTTGCTTTTTGACAGAATGTGTGAGAAACATGGCTATCCTAAAATAGTCCATGCTTTCCTAGATTTTCCCAGAGATTTTGAAATCACAATATTTTAAAGAACATTTTTTCAGTTAAACAAAAGGGCCACTGGCATGACACATTTTTAATTTCTGCTATTGGGAGTTCATGTTTTCCTCAAATGAAAGTATCTTGTTGCCTTGCCATATCTTGCTGCTTTGAAAGAACACTCTCTGGTTTAAGTATATATGCAATCCAAACCCTGAATTAAAAGGGGCTACTATGGAGGTCTGGGTAAGATGATTAAAAAAAGAATTCATGATAAAAATGGCACTTGAGTTGAACCTTATTTGTGATATTTCAGTGAGAACAGAGGGTATGAACATAGGCATGGTTTGGACGTGGGATGACAATGAAAATGGTTCAGTTTGACCAAAGTATAATGTATCACATACATGGAAAAGAGGAATTTAACAAAAAGCTAAAAAAGGGAGAAAGTCATAAGATTTTGGAGAACCTAGGATGCTAAAAATTAAGGATTTGGAAGTATTGGATAAATAACAGGACAAGGAGTACAAAAGTCTGTTTTTCAAGACCTGTATCCCAAAGAATTTCTCCCCAAATATGCTAATCTTCATTTTATAGATCCCAGTGCCTCTAAATTTGTCTTTATGACAAACTGGTATCTTGAAAATTCTGAAGTTTAGATAAATCAAAGCATCAGAGTGATCTAAGAAAAAAAAGTTTGAAAGATTTTCCCCTAAAGTATATAATATATGCTTGAGGTCTAGGGGAACACCCAAATAATTACGTTTCAAAACTTGGATTTTTATCGGGCTTTATTTTTTTAACTACTTCCCTATTGAAAGATTTTCAACTGAAAGTGTCATGTGTAGACCTGTACATAATGAGAATTAATATGGAAACAATGTATAAGAGAAGGGGGAAGATTTCTTAGGATACAACTGTAAGTCAATTATGACAGTAATGACATCCTGTACTAGGTAGTGACAGTAGCAATAAAGAGGAAGGAGCAGATGCCAGCAATATTGTGGAAGTGTGATCAATAAGTTTTGGTAAAAACTGTTGAGAAAATTGAAGTTGGAGATACCACCAACCTTTTGAAAATGGACAAGTGTGCAAATGGGGCAATAGTGGTAAATAGTAAAGCCAGAATGAAATATAGGAAAAGATTTGTTTCATTTTAAACATGTTGTATTTGAGGTGCTTGAGGATATCCAGGTAGATGTGCCCTACAGCTAGTTGGAGAAGTGAGTCTACAATATGGGCAAGGGTCAGAGATGAATACAAGCATTTGTAAACCATCTGAAAGAGATGATAGTTGTAAACATGTATAAGAGTAACATGGTCAAGGCAGGAAGTATGGAGAAGCAAAGTTGGTTAAAAACAGGATCTCAGAGAATGTCGCAATTAACGAGTCAGGAAAATGAAGACGAGCCAGAGATAGACAAGGAAAAATCAAAGAGGAAAAAATTGAACCAGCAGAGTTCTTTCTTCCAGAAACCAAAAGATCAGTCTATTCAAAGGGAATTGTCTTATTAAACAGTTTTTTGACATCTTCTAACCTTGCATTGTTCTTTTCACTACTGCACTAATCTTTTCATATTCCTGACTATAAATAATAAACCATTGATTTGAATATCTATTTCATTAAATCATTTTAAACTGAACACATTACCTAGAAGATGATTCTGTTCTCTAAATTCTTTATATTTTTTTAAAAAAAATTCATCTTCTTGGTTCTTTGTTCCTTTATTTTCTTTCCACATCATCTCATGTATTGCAGTTTTTTGAAATAGCAACAGAGAAATAAAATTTTTATCTTCATGAGAGAAAGAACCATTACATTAGAAGAGGGTGAAAAGCCCACATTGTGAAACAATGCATGAAGTAAAAGAGTTACAGGGCTTTGATAGGTATTATAAATACATTCATCAAGAACATTTATAAGAAATACAATGGCTCAAGTATGTTAACTGGGAAACAATATAATCCTTAAGTTCATCAATTAATTGCATATGTACTATGCCAGGAGCATTTGACTATATTAAAAAAATGGTTTTACCAGCACTAATAAAGCAAAATGTACAGTTTTGTTGGATTTATACCAAATTAGACTGTATATAAAATGCTTTGCACACTGTAAAGTGCTATAAAAATGTCAAATGTATTTTTATAGTAACATATTTTATTTTTTATGTTTTTGCATGCTATATAGAAAAAAAAATTCAAAATCATAGTGACTTATCCATACAGTTTATGTATAGAAACCTATTCTCTTCATCAGTTTCAATTACAACACCTCAAAAAATTTTTTTAACCTGCCGACTGGGCAGCCATGACTGTCATCCAAACTGCAAGTCAAGTATTGGCTGGCAGATGTCTTGAACTTATGGAGTTTGAAATTCAGTAAGTTATGCTAACCAGGTGTCCAGAGTAATTCCCACATTATATATAATAGTGAACCCCCAGGAGCAGGGCCACCTCATTATTTTAGGAAGGGCAAACCACTTGAGATCAGAAATGAAGCATGTCAAAGCTCCTGTGCCAATCAGAAGTGGGATATAGGAGGCACATAGCTCTGAACTTCCAATCTGGGGACAGTTTAGTGGTGCAGTGTACAGAGTACATTGGAACTGGGAAGACCTGAGTGGGAATCTTTCCTCAGAGACTTACAAGCTATGTGAACCTGGGCAAGTCGCTTATCCTCTCTATGTCTTGGTTTCCTTGTCTGCAAAAATGTAAAAAATAACAATGGTTATTTTGAGGATCAAATGAGTTGAAATATGTAAAGTACTTTGCAAACTTTAAAGTGTTATATAAATTCTATAATCATAATTATTATAAGTATGATAATAATTATTGTAAATCATTATCTGGTGTCTGGCTCCCTGGTTGATGAGCCTTCCCAAACTTAACTAAATAGGTTCATCATCAATTCCTAGTACGTCCAGCCTTTGGGGTCTGCCAAAGTGTGTCTGCTGCTAAGATAGCCTTTGACAATCCAAGGGTTTTCCCACATGATGATGCATCAAAATAGTTCTGATCTATAGATGGAAAAATTTCAGTGACTTTAAACAGAAAAATATAGGTAAATGAAAATGGATTTCATTTGGTAAGGAAACTACAATAATAACAGTAAAACCAAATGTTCTCTGAAGCTGTGAACACTTTTAACCCCTTTTTCTAACTGTGCTGCAAATCAGACAACTGACTCTGAAATGCTGGAGAGCAATAGAAACAGATTTCAGTTCAACAGTTTTTCAAGCAAAAATACTTATAGTTAACAGAATTTTTTGGTCCTGTTGTTTCTGACATATGCTGTTTTCAATATCAAGTGCATTTATGTGTTTCATTTTAACTGTTTCTCTTGACTGATGTTGATTTAAAATTAAAGTAAGCACTGAATCCTTGTGAATTTGTTAAAATATTTTTGGATTTTCTCAAAATCTAACCGTGTTTAAATGTTTTGTTATAAAGATAGTGTTCTGATTTCAGTGATTCTGATTTTTAGAAATTGATTTGTCTCAGAATTTTCATATCTATTTCCACATCTACATAATAGAAATGATCAGGCAGATAGATACTGTCAAAGCAATTGATGTTATTATAGTTGTAGAATAATATTCCTTTGTGTTTAAGTTTATGCATATATTTATAAATAATACTTATATATGTAAACAATAAACTTTTATCATTAAATTTAAATGTATGTTCTCTAGTTTCCAGAATCAGCATTACTTATGAAATATTAAAGTGGATAATTCACCTTCACTGGATTTATCATGCATTTCATAGTGGGTGGAGGAATTTTGAAAATTGGAAGAAAAGAATTTTTAATTTTTCCCAGTTAAATGTAAAAACAGTTTTTACATTTGTTTTTAAAACTTTGGGTTCTAAATTCTCTCCCTTCCTCTTCCCCTCCCCTCATTGAGAAGGCAAACAGTTCCATATAGATTATACATATGTAGCCATGGAAAACCTATCCATAATAGTCTTATCGTGTAAGAAAACAGACAAAAAACACAAGAAAAATAAAGTAAAAAGTATATTTAAATCTGTATTCAGATATCATCAGTTCTTTCTCTGAGGATGAATGGCATTTTTAATCCTAAATCCTTCAGTGTTGTCATGTCATTATTAATAGCTGTTACTTTGTACCAAGTACATTTCACTTTGTATCAACCTATGCAAGTCTTTTTAGGTTTTTCTGAGAGCCTCTTGTTCATCAGTTTCTTATAGTACTTCTATATAGTATTCCATCCTAATTATGTACTGCAATTTGTTGTCATGCTTTAATTGAAGGACCACCCCTCAATTTCTAATTCTTTACCCCCAGAAAAGAGCAGCTATAAATATTTTTGTACATAGAGTCCTTTTCCTTTTTCATTTTTATCTCTTCTGGGATATAGAACTAATAGTTGTATTTCTAGGTCAATGGACATGCATGGTTTTATAGGCCCAAATTGCTCTTTAGAAAGGTTTAATCAGTTCACAACTCTGACAACAGTATATTAATGTCTCATTTTTCCCACATCCCCTCCAACATTTGACATTTACTTTTTTTGTCCTATTAGGCAATCTAATAGGTATGAGGAAGTACTTCAGAACTGTTTTAATTTGCATTTCTCCAATCAATAATGAGTTACAATTTTTTTTAATGTGGTTATAGATAGCTTTAATTACTTCATCTGAAAATTGATTATGTTTTTTGACCATTTATCCATTGAGGAATGGCTTTTATTTTTAGAAATTTGGCACAGTTCTCTAAATGTTAGAGTAATGAGGCCTTTATGAGAAAAACTTCAATTTTTTTTCCATGGCTTCTATTGTCAACTGTATTTCCCTCCATCTTATTCCCACTACCCCTGTTTATTCTATTCCCTCTCTCCTTTCAATCTGTCCCTCATCAAAAGTGTTCTGCTTCTAACCACAACCTAACTCCAACCTGCTTTCCTTTCTATCACCCTTCCCCACTTCTCTTATCGCCTTCCCTGTCTGTTTTCCTGTAAGATAGATTTCTATACCCCATTGCCTGTGTATCTTATCTTCCCAGTTAAATGTAAAAACAATTTTCAACATTTCTTTTAAAAACTTTGAGTTTCAAATTCTCTCTCTTCCTCCTTCCCATTGAAGGAGGGAAAACATTGAGAAGGAAAGCAGCTCAATATAGATTATATATGGGTAGTCATGTAAAACACTTCAATAATAGCCATGTTGTGAAACTAACTATATATATCCCTCCATCCTATTCCACACCATGTTTATTTTATGGTCCTCTTTGACTTTGTCCCTTCTCAAAACTGTTTACTTCTGGTTACCCCCTTCCCCAATCTGTCCTTCCTTCTATCAGCCCACCTTCTCTTATCCCCTTTCCCTCTAATTTCAAATAGGTTATGATAGATTTCTGCACCCAATTGAGTGTGTACATCATACTCTCTTTAAGCCAGTTCTGATAGGAGTAAGCTTCACTCATTCCCTTTCATCTTCCTCTTCTTCCTCTCCACTGTAAAAATTTTCTTAACTCTTTTTTTTGTGAGATAGTTTACCCCATTTTACCTCTCCCTTTTTCTTTCTCCCAGTACATTCCTCTCTCATCTTTTAATCCATAAAAAATATTTTTCATATATTAGCCCTTCAACTCACACCTGTGCTCTCTGTGTATATATATGTGTGTGTGTGTTTGTGTGTGTATGTTTATATATGTATATATGTGTATGTATACATACATATGTGTGTGTATATATCTCTATCTATCTATCTATCTATCTATCTATATTCCTTCTGAGTACCATAATAATGAGAAAGGTCTTATGAGTTACAAATATCATCTTTCCATGTAGGAATTTAAACAGTTTAATAACTGCTTTATGATTTCTCTTTCCTTTTAACCTTTTTATGCTTCTCTTGAGTCTTTTATTTTAAAATAAAATTTCCTCAAGAATGCATAAAATCTTTGAATGTCAATTTTTTCCCTCATAGAAAATACTTAGTTTTGCTGGGTAAGGGGTTCTTGTTTTTAATCCTAGCCCCTTTGAACTCTGGTATATCATAATCCAAGCCTTCTGAAGATAGAAACTACTAAATCTTGTGTCATCCTGTTTGTGGTTCCATGATGCTTTGTGTATTTTTTCTGGTTGTCCTTGTACTGGGAACCCTGGGATTTGGCTATAATATTCCTGGGAGTTTTCATTTGGGGATCTCTTTAACTGGGTGATCAGTGGATTCTTCTAATTTCTATTTCACCCTCTGGTTCTGGGATATCAGGGCAATTTTCCCTAATAATTTCTTCAAATATGATATCAAAGTTCTTTTCTTGATTTTGGTTCTCAGGTAGTCCAATCATTTCTAAATTAATCTCTCCTGCATCTATTCTAAAGGTCAGTTGTTTCTCTAATGAGATATTTCACATTGTCTTCTATTTTTCATTCATTTTTTCTGTTTTTATAATTTATTGATTTATCATAAAGTCATTAGTTTCCATTTGAAGGAATTATTTTCTTCAATGGATTTTTGGACCTAATTTTTCATTTGGTCAATTCTGTTCTTTAAGGCCTTCTTCTCATTGTTTTTTTGAAACTCTTTTGCTATTTGGCCTATTTATTTAAGGTGTTATTTTCTTCAGTATTTTTTTTATTGTGTCCATTAGTAAACTGTTGACTCATTTTTCATGATTTTCTTACATCCCTCTCATTTCTCTTCCCAATTTTCCTCTACTTCTCTTACTTGATTTTCAAAATCTTTCTGATTTTTTCTATAGCCTGAGACAAATTATACCTTTCTTTTAGGTATTGGATGCCAGAGTTTTGACTTTGTTGTATACTTCTGAGTTTATGTTTTGATCCTCCTTGTCACCTGAGTTTTTTCTTTTGTTTGCTCATTTTCCCAGTCTATTATTTGACTTTTTTAACTCTTTGTTGAGGTAGGACTCTGCTCTGCTTCCAGTGTAGAGGGCACATAGTCACAAGACTCAGGGATTTTGTGCAGCTGTTTTCAGTGATACTTCTAGGGACCTGTAAGTTTGCAGTTATTCCAAGGTGGTATTATCTAAGGATAGATTTTTACCCCTCTCCTGGCCTTTGCTCTTGTGTGTGAGTAACCACAAATACTCTTTTCTGCTCTGGAACTGCTGCCACAAACTATGCTATGTTAGTGCCCTTCCTTGCCCCAAGACTGCCACCCAGGATTGTGACCAAGATCCAAGGTATAGGTAACACAACAGAATCCTACATCACTGCCCACAAAGACATCCCTGTAATCCCCTTCTGACCAGCATTTCTAGCCTCTTACTATCTGTGATTTGAGAGATCTGGAAGCAGCCACTGCAACTGTCACTGACCCTGCGGCTGCTGATTTAGTCACTCCCAAGGTCTGTTCCTGGTTTGCTAGGGCTGGGGCTGTGCTGATTTGACCTGGACTGGAGTGTACAGCCTTCTCTCAGCCTTTTGCAACAGATCTTTTCTGTCGACATTCCAGGTTGTCTTGGGCTGGAAATTTGTTTTACTCTGTCTTTTCCTGTGTTCTGCTGCTCTAGAATTTGTTTAGAGTCATTTTTACAAGTATTTGGAGTGGTTTGGGGGGAGGGCTCATCTGAGTCCTGCCTTTATTCTTTCATCTTTGCTCCATACCAGAAGAAATTAATTTTTAGAAAGCATGTAAAATTTATTAAAAAGACTATCAGTTAAAAAAATAACATGTGATCTCTCTTCCCAGCCAATGAATTAGAGTCATGAGCTGTATTTTTGAAGCTGAAAAGATTACTACGTCTATCTTTGCTCCTAGGAGACTCCACTTAAAATATATAGTTAATAACTTCTAGGGTAAGCTTGGTGAAAAATTGAATTGATACTAATTATGCCAACTTTGGGATGAAAAGTGATCTTGTTACTATATGTAAATATCTGCCAGGACAGCAAATAAGAGCAAATGTCATAAAATTTGATTTTGAGGCAGATATAATAAATCTGTTAACTTTTCAGAGTATGTAATATTTTCTGATTATTATAAAATGTTAAAAAAATTTTATTTCATTATTGGTGGTTACTTGTCAACATCTTAAATAATTTTCTCACTCTAGATTTTTTTTAATGGTAATGTATTTGTATTCTATTTTAAGGATTAGAGACTGAAACAGCAATTTTGTGAACATAGAAAGGACTTGAGAAGGATATTCCTTTACCCACAGGAACTTGCCACCTCTCCACAGTCCACAGTTACCTAGAGCACTGAGAAGTTTGTGACTTGCTTAGTGATTTTCCCGGTTTGTATATGTCAGGGGTAGACTAAGGCAAAAATCTTGCTAATTTTGAGGCAGGTTCTATATCTGGGACATAATAAGAAATAAGAAGTAGTGGTTTTGAGGCTCAATGTTGTGAGTGAATACTTCAATGAAACTGGAGGTGTTTACTCACCGGTGAAGCTGGAAAAGTTTTGCAAAATGACAAATGGGAAAAATTAGAAAAGCAAATGCAGTGACATAGTAGATATATTGATTTAAAGCATTTGAATGCAAAACTCTATTGGCTAATCTTGGGTAAATGTAAGCTCTTTAAGGACTGGGACTTTGTACACCTAGCATAGCATTTAGCACATAATTGGTGTTTAAAATAAAATTAGGTGGTTCTCTCATCATATATATTATGACAGAGATTAATAAGATATTTATAGATTTTTATCTCATACATGCACAACACACACAACACGCATGCACACATACACGCACTCTCACTAGACCACAGAACAAAAATATATTGTAAAGTGGACAGCTTTATTGTCAATGAGAGAAAAAACAATTAAAGCAATATATCATCATTAAAACTGAATATTTTTAATCTGAGCTTTTAATAGAGGTGATTTAGTGTTATGGTGGAATAAAGAGACCAAGTTACATCCAGGCAAACTATTAATTCAGCAAGGCATGTGATTGCAAAAGCAAATCAGATCCAGCTACTTGCTTACTTTAATCCTCTGTAACAAGCTTAATTTTTTTTAACCCCTATAATTAAGAAGACAGAGCTACAATTGCAGAGGAAAATCATTTTGAAATATACAATATCATAAGTGGTTATATTTAATCTCAATTTTCATCTTTTAAAAAATTACTTGCTTTGTAATAACTAGCAATACAAGTTATAAAAGTTTTGTTCAAGAGTACTTAATTCTCTCTTTGGCTAAGTGTAGAGAAAATTGAATATGATAATTAAATAGGGGGGATAAATGGAGATTACTTTTGGACTAAAAAAGGAAATATGAATCTTTGATGGCCATTGAAACAAATTTGGAATCAAAGTATCATGCTCATAAATGAAGATATATTAAACTACTTAAAATAATAAGAACATTTATATATGGCCTTTTAGTTTAATATCACAAACACTTCTCAGTCATTATCCCCAATAGAATCATTCTTTAAAGATAAGTAATACATATATAGGTAAAATAACATATTATCCATATCTGAAAATGAATGTTATCCCACACCTATTTGCTGAGGTGATCCATCAGATTTATGAAGTCATGACATCATAAGGTTCAGAATTAGAAAGCCTTTCTTTTAAATAAAAATCAAATTTTAATTGATGTCTTTTTATATCACATTTATATCTTAACACAGTGTTCTTCCTCTCCTCCCTAATGAGTCATCCCTTGTCACAAAGATTTAAAAAGAAGGGCAAAAAGCATTTCAGCAAAAAGAACCCAATGTATTGATCGTGTCTGAGAGTGTATATTGCATTTTATATGCATAGTTCCCCACCTCTTCACTATAGAGATGAAGGTGAGAGGTGAGCCAAAATGGTGGAGTAAAGGCAGCAAGTCAGCTGTCAGTTCTCCCCCAAACCCCTCCAAATACCTTTAAAAAATGATTTTAAGTGAATTCCAGCACAGCAGAACCAACCCTAACCCTAAATTTGCCAGACAATATTGGAATGTTTGCAGGAAAGTTTTATTGAACCCAGGTGAGAGAGGAGTTCAGTCCACCACAGGCCTCACCAGTGCAGATCAGGCCCTATCAAACCTGGAGCAGGCCTTGGAGTAACTGAGTCACTAGGAGCAGTGGTGTTTTCCAAACATTTCAGTCCACAGACATCAGAGACAAATTAGAAAGTCAGCAGCAAAGGTTTGTCACACTTGGATGAGAATGGAACATGGTCCAGGGCAATCCATGAAAGCAAAGTCCCAGCCCTATCAAACCAGGAGCAGGCCTTGGCAGTGACTGAATCAGTAGCAGCTACTTGCAGAGCTCTCAACCCACAGACAACAAGGGAACTGAATTACTGGTCAGACAGAGATTATAGGGGTCTTTTGGCTAGCACTGAGGCAGAACTCTGTTACTATGCTCATACTCAGATCTGAGTCACAGTCTTGAGTGGCACTGGGACAAGGAGCACTAGCATAACAGAGCTTATGATCACAGTGGTGGGGGGACTCTCCTCACAGTTCCAGGGCAGAAACAAATGCTTGTGGTTGCTCATAGACCAGAGCTCATAGACCAGGACAGAAGAATAGTAAATACCTTTCCTTACTCAGAGGTGCCTACAGTGGGCAATACTGCCCCTTGGGGGTGCTAGAACGATCCAATGTGATATTCACAGTGCCTATGAAAGCTATGAATATGCTGGCATAATTCTGAATCACAAAATATAACAGATGGAAGACGGAATCAAAACACTTACTTAAACATCAGATAGCTGAATCCCAACATCAGAAAGCCAAATTCATCAAACAACAAAGAAATCTATATGCAGCAATAGTGCAGGGGGCACTACCATTCCCAAGCCTTTCTGCCTGCTAGAGCCTTCACACAATGAACACTCCTAGCTTGCTGCCTGCTTCCTCTGTCCCTCAGCCCTAACTGCTGTGTCCAACCTCCTCTCAGCTCTGCTCCACCATTCCTGTTTCACCCTTTACTTCTCCATGCATTCTGTAAGTTCCTTCCACCACAGACACATGTGACTCAGGTTTCCATGTGACTTGAGCATGTTGTACAGGTGTATTAATGGATGGGAAAGACCTCCCATTAGGCAAAAAATTCATTAACAGCACAGTAGGATAGTAGTAGCCTTGGCTGCAGTTGGGGGGGTCTCAAATAAAAATAAGGGGGTGATGGAAATATAAGAAAAGAAGAGAAAAAATCTTGAAAAACCATTTGTCCACATTTTGTCTGTTGTGTAACAGAGTTAAAGTCATAGTGCTTACATTGCTTTCCAAATAAACACACAAAATGCAAGGTATAACTGTTCAGTGATCAAGTCCACTGGCAGGTCTTAACAAGCAAGGGTTGGCATGCAAGCCTGTCATGTATAGTCTGGAAGTCCAGCAGGCATCAGCAGGAATATTTGTGTGTAATGATTTTGTTTACAATACACTACTATACAGTTCCATGATGCAGTATTGTGTCATCAAAATTTCAATGCAGGAAAAAACCCCCCACAAAATTACAATAAATTAAATTTAAGATATATCACTTTAAAATATATTTTTTGAAATTATGAATTTTAAGTAACTGTAAAAGAGTTAAAGAAAGTACATTCCAGGGGGGCACTGTGTAGTTTTTTCTTTTTGAGAAGAGGGTAGTGGACCTAATAAGTTTGGTAATCTATGCCTTAGATCATACCAGGTTGGAAGAAGTGAAAACTTTCAGGTTCTTAGAAATATCTCTGAAAACAGCTGCACAAAATCCCTGAAGATTAGGACAGTGGGCTCTCCACACTGGAAGCAGAGCCCTACCTTGACAAAAAGTTAAAATTCAAGTATTATGCTTGTAAAATGAGCAACAAGAAGGAAAAAAATCTCTGACTATTGAAAGTCACTATGGTGACAAGGAAGACCAAAATACACACTGAGAAGGAGACAACAAAGTCAAAGCTTCCATATTCAAAGCCTCCAAGAAAAATATGAATTGATCTCAGGTCATGGGAGAGCTCAAAAAAGAATTTTGAAAATCAAATGAGAGAATTAGAGGAAAAATTGGAAGAGAAGTGAGAGTGATGCAATAAAATTATGAAAAATGAGTCAAATATTTGCTAAAGGAGACCCCCCCCCCAAATACTGAAGAAAATAACATGTTAAAAAACAAACTAGGCCAAATGGCAAAAGAGATCCAAAAAGCCAATGAGAAGAAGAATACCTTAGAAAGCAGAAATGACCAAATGGAAAAGAAGATCCACAAGCTCACAGAAATAAATAATTCCTTAACAATTAGAATGGAGCAAATTGAAGCTAATGACTCAATGAAAAATCAAGCAATTACAAAACAAAGCCAAAAGAATGAAAAAAAGAGAAGGCAACATGAAATATCTCACTGGAAAAATAACTGACCTGGAAAATAGATCCAGAAGAGATCATTTAAAAATTATTGGTCTACCTAAAATCCATGACGAAAAAAAGATGCTAGAGATAACTTTCAATAAATTGGCACAGGAAATCATCCTGATATTCTAGAACTAGGAGGTAAAATAGAAATTGAAACAATCCACAGATGAACTCTTGAAAGAAATCCTTAAATGAAAATTCCCAGTAATATAATAGCCAAATTCCAGAGTTCCTAGGACAAGTAGAAAATATTGCTAGGAGCCAGAGAGATGCAACAAGTACCATGGAACAACAGTCAGGATAACACAATATTTAGCCACTTCTACATTAAAGGATCAGAGAGCTTAGAATATGATGTTCCAAAGGGCAAAGGACCTAGAATTACAACCAAGAATTTGAGTATAATCCTTGTGTGTGTATGTATGTGCATAGAATGGATATTCAATGAGATAAACAACTTTCAAGCATTCTTGATGGAAAGATCAGAGCTAGATAGAAAATTCAACTTTCAAATACAAGACTCAAAAGAAGCATAAAAAACAAAAAGAAAAAGGAAATCATGAGATCAAACATTTACATTCGTATGTGGGCAAATAATGTGTTATTGAGAAGAAATTTCTCATTTGGATAGTTAGATAGTATACACGCATATATATATATTATATATATATATGTATGTTAGTACACACAGAGATATGAGGGCTGAAAATGAAACGATGACATCTAAAAATAAAATTAAGGCATGAGAGGAATGTACTGGGAGAAAGAGAAAGGGAGAGATATAATGGGGTAAATTATCTCACATAAGAGAGTTAAGAGAAGACTTTTACAGTGGAGGGGAAGATGGGGGAGATGAGGAGGAGTCAGTGAAACTTACCCTTGTCAGAATTCATTTAAAGAGCAAATAACATACACACTCAAATGGGTAGAGAAATCTATCTTGCTTACTCTACAGCAAAGTAAGAGGGGAGGGAATAAGAGGAGATATGGGGGAGGCAATAATGGGGAAGACAAATTGAGGGATGGGGTCCTCAGAAGCAAAACCCTTTTGAGAGATTACAGGATTAAAGGAGAGAGAATAGAATAAAAGAGGGGATGCAATAGGATATAGGGAAATACAGTTAGCAATAGTAACTGAAAAAAATTCAAGCAAGTTTCTCTGATAAAGAACTCATTTCTCAAATGTAGAGAACTGTGTAAAAATAAAAAAATAATAATATCAATCCCCAGTTGATAAATGATCAGTTTTCAGATGAAGTAATCTGTATAGTCATATGAAAAAAATACTCTCACCATTGATTGGAGAAATGTGATTAAAACAATTCTGAAGTACTACCTCATATTTATTAGAGTGGCTAATAGGACAGAAAAGACAAATAACAAATATAGGAGAGGATGTGGGAAAAATGAAACTTTAATGCATTGTTGGTGAAATTGTGAATTGATTTAACTTCTTTAGAACAAACCAAAAAAAAAAAACTCAAGAAAAATAAAGTAAAAAAAAATATGTTTCAATCTGTATTCAGACACCATCAATTCTTTCACTGGGGATGGATAACATTTTTCATCATGTCTTTCATAGCTATCTTGGATCATTTTATTGCTAATAGCTAAGTAATTCACAGCTGATTATCTTATAATATTGCTGTTAACTTATACACAGTACATTTCACTTTTCATCAGCCCATACAAGTCTTCCCAAGTTTTTCTGAGAACATCCTGCTCATTATTTCTTAGTACAATAATACTCTATCACAGTCACATGTCATAACTTGTTCTGCCATTCCCCAATTGATGATCGAGCATCCCCATGATTTCCAATTATTTGCCATCACAAAAGTAGCTATAGTAAATATTTTTGTCCAGAGAGGTCTTTTTTCTTTTTCTTTTTTTTTGTAATCTCTTTTGGGATACACATCTAGTCGTGGTATTGCTATGTCAATAGGGTATGCATGGTTGTATCGTCCTTTGGACATAGTTTCAGATCATTCTACAGAATGCTTGGACCAGTTTCCTGTACCACTAACAGTTTACTAAATGTACCTGTTTTGCCTCATCCCCTCCAGCAGAGCATTTGTAATTTCTGATAAGTTTGAGGTGATGCCTCATAGTTTTTTAACATATCATTTTCTAATGAATAGTGATTTAGAGCATTTGGTTCATATGAATACAGACAGATTTGAATTATTCTGAAAACTGTTTCAAATCCTTCATTATTATTTATTGTTCAGTCATTTTAGTCATATCTGACTCTGTGACCATATTTGGGGTTTTCTTGGCAAGGATATTGGAGTGATTTGCCATTTCTTCAGCTCATTTTACAGATGAGGAAACTGAGGCAAACAGAGTTAAGTGACTTGCCCAGGGTCACACAGTAAGTATACGATGCCAGATTTGAACTCTGGAAGATGAATCTTCCTGACTCCAAGTTTGGCACTATCCACTGTGCCACCTATAAGCCCCTACCATATCGTTTGAGAATTTATCAATTGGGTAATATCTCTTACTTTTGTAAATTTGACTCCATTCCCTATATATTTCAGAAAAGAAGACTTTATCAGAGACATTTGTTGTAATTCTTTTAAATATTTCTCTACTGTGGCAGGGATTCTCAGACTTTTTCTACTCACAACCCCTTTTCATCTGAGGAATTTTTATGTGACCCTGAGTGATAGGTATATCAAATTTATATATATATATATATATATATATATATATATATATATATATTAAACATTTGCTGAAAATAAATTACGAAGAAATTTATTTTAAAACAATTCTTTGGTATACATATAATTTTACCATTTAATAAATATACAAGCAAATTTGCATACAATTGAGTTGAATGTATTTGTTTATTTTTACATAAAGAATTAAATCTTGGTAGAATATTTTATATTGCAGGATATAGAGCATATTCAATGGTTTTCTGAGTTGATCAATATTTTGATTTCATGATCATCAGTTTTTGAGAACACCACTTGGCATAAATATATAGTACAAAATGGCAGAAGTATGTTTAAGGCTATTTCAGAAATTTTTGGAAACTCTGTCCTGATCCAAGTAAAAATTTATTTAACAATTTTGTATATACAGTGAAGACACTGCAATTCATAACATACAGTAGTCTCAAATCTGAGCTGAGGTGTCTCTGGCATTGTTTACTGGCATTGTATATGATGACATGTGCAGTGCAAAGTGTGCATATTGTATGTTCAGAACTAAGGTTACAGTGGAGTTGCATGAGGCAATATGGGCAAGCACTGCCAGAAACACCTTGGATTCATTATGCATTTGATTTTGAATTAATTTTTGGTCATTTCATATTCAGCAACCTTTTGCTGTTGCCAAGTATTTTACGACCTACACATTCAGTTGCACAACTCCATATGGGGAAGCAACCCACAGTCTAGTAAGTGCTGATCTATGAGCCATGCTCATCTCATTTGCCTATTTTTGCTCTGTTTGAGATCGTGATTGCTACCGTTTCTACTTTCCTTCAGCTAAGCAAAATAATTCTGTTCTAGCCCTTTATTTCAATTCTGACTTTATTTCTGTTTCAAGTATGTTTCTTGTATATGACATATTGTGGGATTCTGGTTTCTAATTCATTCTTCTCTCTCCTTCCATTATAATTAGCTCATCCCATTCACATACTTGGCCATGATTACTAACTGTGTATTTCCCTCCATCTTATTTTATTCTGTTTATCTTCCTCTTTCTCTTTACATCATCCTTTCTCAAAATTCTGTTTTGCTTCTGTCTACTGCCTTTCTAATCTGCCCATTGTCTTATTCACTGCCCCTTATTTCTTATCCCCTTCTTCTTCTATTTCCCTATTGGAAAGATAGATTTCTAAACTCAGTGGAGGGGGAATATAGATTCTTTCTTTTTGAAACAATTCCAATGAGAATGACATTAAAACATTGTCACCCCACCTCCAATTTCCCCTTTATTGTAAAAGCTCTACCTTGTGGCCTCTTTTTTGTGAGAAAAATTTTTCCATTCTACCTCTCTCTCCTTTTCCCAGAACATCACTCTCACTCCTATGTATATATATATTTTTTGTAGATCATTTCAACATAATTGACTCGCATCTATGCTCCACGTGTATGAAGACTTTCTAACTGTACTCATTATGATGAAGTTCTTAGGAATTATATGTATCATCTTTCCATATATACAGATATGTAGTTTAACTTTATTAAGCCCCTTTTTGATTATTCTTTCATGTTTGCTTTTTCAGGATTCTCTTGAGTCTTCTTTTTGAATGTCAGATTTTCTTTTCAGATCTGGTCTTCATCAACAACGCATGCAAGTTTTCTTTTTAGTATTATTTATTGCTATTATTGTTTTTTTATTTTCAGATATTTATGCATTATTTTATTATTATTACTTTATTATTATTATTTTGCTAAATATTCATTCTTCCCCCCAAAAGAAAAGATTATAATCACTTTTGCTGGGTAGATTATTCTTGGTTATAATCCTTGTAATATTTTCTCCTTCACTTGATAGCTCTGGAATTTGGCAACTATATTTCTTGGGGTTTTGAGTTTGGGATCCCTTTCAGGAGGGGAACGGTGGATTCTTTCGATGACTATTTTGCCCTCTGAGTCTAGTACTTCTGGGCAGTTTTCCTTGATGATTTCCTGGAAGATACTGTCCAGGCTCTTTTCTCCATCCTGGGTTTCTGGCAGGCCAATAATTCTTAAGTTTTCTCTTCTGGATCTATTTTCCAGGTCAGTTGTTTTTCCAATTAGATATTTTACATTTTCTTCTATCTTTTCATTCTTTAGATTTTGTTTGACTGATTCTTGCTGTCTCATTGAGTCGTTAGTTTCTCCTTGCCCAATTCTAATCTTTATCAAATTGTTTTCTTCCGTTAACTTTTGTATTTCTTTTTCCATCTGCCCAAATTTTCCTTTTAAGAAGCTATTTTCTCCAGTTAATTTTTGAACTTCCTTTTCCATTTGCCCTTTTAGGAAGTTATTTTCTCCAATTAATTTTTGAACTTCTTTTTCCATTTGTTCAATTTTCCTTTTCAAGGAGATGTTCTCATCAGTGAATTCTTTCTTAATAATTTTAAAATCATTGGCCAGTTTATCTTCTATTTCCTTCTTCAGCTGTTCCAGGAGAGCTGCTTGTGCTTTCGAGCAGTTCATAGTCCCTTCTGAAGTTTCAGATGGAAGTACAGTCTCAGCTGTGACCTCTTTGGTGTTTGTGCTTTGGTCCTTATCCCCATAGAAAGATTCTATGGTTCTTTCGGCCCTCTGCTTTTTCCTGTTCATGATGTTGACTGAGTGTTGTGGCTTCTGGTTCTTTCAGTCAGAAGCTAGAGAACATTTTGCTGAGCTGATGTGTGAAAAAGCTGAAAGCAGGTTTTTGTTTGGTGTTTCCCTGATCAGCCCTGGGTTTAGCTTGTTAAGTGTGGGGGAGGTGTGGTCTGGTCACAGGAGATCTCCTCAGTTGAACTAAGGCAAAGGCACTCTCAGGGGCTGGTAATCCCAGCTGCCCTATTGTCTTTCTGATTCCCCTGGACAGCTGAGGCATGCCTAGATGCTAATGCGTGTTCCCACCCCTCCTGGGGCTCCTCTCCTGGTGCTGAGGCATGCCTGGGTCCTAGTGCAAGTTTTCTCTGCCCTGGGTCCTCTGCCCTTCCAGTTTGCCTCTGCCACCGTAGGAGGAATCCCCCTTAGATATTTTCCTCGTCTCAGGTGTTATGAGACTATTGGTCTCCTTCTTCTATTTCTGCTGATCTGGGATTTTTCTGTGGAAATATTTTATGGTTCTTTCACGGTCATCAAGGGGGTAGGAGAGAGCATTTACTGATCACTCCGCCATCCTGGCTCCCGGAAGTTCAAGTAGGTGACTTATCAAAGTTTGATCTTCGGGCTGAAGGTCTCAGGAGCTACTGTGCTGATATCTGGCACTTGGGGGCTCTCACTGACTTGGGTGCCTTGTCTCCCACCCTGGGTGCCGCTCCTCTGGTTCTGCCCGCCACTCAGGTTTCTTGGATCTCTTCTGCTCCACTGCGCTGGCCGTGCTGCGCTGTGGGCTCACCCCCGCGGAACAGATCCTTCCCGTGGACCTTCCAGTCCAACCTGAGCTCCGAATCCATCGCCGTCTGTCTCCCACTGGATTCTGAACCTCCAAAATTTGTTCAGATTCTCCTTTCAGAGGTACCTGGAGGAGTTTGTCCGAGAGCTTAGGTGAGTCGTTGCTCTCACTCCACCATCTTGGCTCCGCCCCTCTTGGTTATAATCCTAACTCCTTTGCTTTCTGGAATGTCATATTCAAGTTGCTCTGTGCCTTTAATATGGTAACTGCTAGACTGATTTATTTGTTTCAGGTTGCTTGCAATACTTTCTCCTTGATCCAGGAGCTCTGAAATTTGGCTACATTATTCCTGAGAGCATTCATTTTGTGACCTCTTTCAGAAGGTGATTAGTGGATTCTTTTTATTTCTATTTTACCCACAGTTAAGACATCAGGGCATTTTTTTAAATATAGTTTATTGAAAGATGATGTCTAGGTTTTTTTTTTTTAATCATGATTTTCAGGTACTCAGTAATTCTTAAATTATCTCTCCTGCAGATGTTTCACATTTTCTTCCTCTTTTTAAAAAAATTATTTTGACTTTGTTTTATTGTCTCTTGAAGTGTCATGTAGTCATTAGAATTCCCTTACCCAATTTTAATTTTTAAGAACTCAATTTCTTTTTTTATAATTAATTTATTTGTTTTCAGTTTTCTACAATCACTTCCACACATCTTAGACATTCTCCCTTTCCAACCTTCCTACCTCCTGGAAATGGCATACAGTCTTATGTGCGTTCTACACATATATTCTTATCAACCACATTTTCACAGTGGTCATGTTGCATAGAAGATTCAAAATGAGTGCGAGAAATTATGAGAAAATACAAACCAAAACAAAACATGATATGAGAAAATATTCTACTTCATTCTGCATTGCAATTCCATAGTTCTTTCTCTGGATGGCATTTTGCCTCAAGAGTACTTTGGGAATGTTTTAGGTCCTTGTATTGCTGTGAAATGCTAGATCTACCAGAAATAGTCCTTTCACACGGTGGCTGATAGTGTGTACAACATTCTCCTGGTCTGCTAATTTAACTGAGCATCACTTCATATAAGTCCTTCCAGGTCTTTCCAAAGTCCTCCTGTTTATCATTTCTTATAGCACAAAAGTACACTGTTATACTCACATACCACAACTTGTTCAGCCATTTCCCAGTTGATGGGCATAACTCTCAGTTTCCAGTTGTTTGCCATCACAAAGAGAGCCACTATAGATATTTTTTGTACATATGAGAACTTTCCCAATTTTTTTGATTTTTTTGTCTAAATTACATGGGTTTATTCAAAATTCTTTTTTTTTTGATTTTTTTTAATTTTTAAATTTTGTTTTCAGTGTTCTACAATCACTTCCATATATCTTGGATTTTTTCCCTCTCCCTTTCCCTTCTTCCCCACTACCTCCCCACTCCCTCCCTGAGAAAGCATACAATTTTATATAGTTTTTACATATACATTTCTATTAAACATATGTTCACCTTAGCCATGTTGCATAGAAGAATTAAAATGAATAGGAGAAATCATAAAACAAAACAAAACATAATACAAAATAAAATGATTCTGCTATATTCTACTATTCTATATTCTGATATAAAATTCCATAGTTCTTTCCCTGGATGTGGAAGGTATTTTGCTTTAAGAGACCATTGGGAATCTTTTAAGTCCTTGCCAGAAAAATTCCTTGCACACTGTGATTATTTCTGTGTACAAAGTTCTCCTGGTTCTGCTCCTTTCACTCAACATCAATTCATATGTGTCTTTTCAGGCCTCTCTGAAGTCTTCCTGTTCACCATTTCTTATAGTATAATAGTATTCCATTACATTCATGTACCACAATTTATTCAGCTAAATAAATGGACATTCCCTTGATTGATGGTCATTCCCTTGATTTCCAGTTTATGGCCACCACAAAAAGAGTTGCTATAAATATTTTTGTACATGCAGGACCCTTTCCCATTTTTTTCTCCATCTCTTGGGGATACAGTCCTAGATGTGATATTGATAGGTCAGGGGTTATGAACATATTTGTAGCCCTTTGGACATAGTTCCAAATTGCTCTCTAGAATGGTTGAATCAGCTGACAGCTCCACCAACAATTCCTTAGTGTTCCAGCTCTCCCACACCTTCTCCAATATTTATCATCTTCCTGTTTTGTCATGTTAGCCAATCTGATGGGTATGATGTGGTACCTCAGAGTTGTTTTGATTTGCATCTCTCTAATCAATAGGGATTTAGAGTATTTTTTTCATATGACTATAAATAGCTTTAATTTCTTTCTCTGAAAACTGTCTGTTCATATCCTTGGACCATTTGTCAATTGGGTAAAGACCTGTATTCTGGTAAATTTGATTCAGTTCTCCATCTATTTAGAAATGAGGCCTTTAACACAGACACTAGTTGCAACAATTCTTTCCCACTTTTCTGTCACTCTCCTAATCTTGTTTGTATTAGGTTTTTTTGTGCAAAAATTTTTCAATTTAATGTAATCAAAATTATCCATTTTGCATTCCACAATATTTTCTATCTCTTGTTTAGCCAAAAATTTCTCCATTCTCCATAAATCTGATAAATACATTATTCCTTGCTCACTTTATTTGTTTACAGTGTCAGTTTTTTAAATAGATTATGAATCCATTTGGACTTTAATCTTATGTATAGTATCAGACATTGGTCTATGCCCAGTTTCCACCACACTGTTGCCAAATTTTGCCAGAAATTTTTGTCAGACACTGAGTTCTTATCCCAGAAGCTAGGGTCGTTGGGTTTACAAACAGTGGGCTACTATATTCACTTACTATTGTGTGTTGAGTACCTAATCTGTTCCAGTGGTCTACCCCTTCACTTCTTAGCCAGTTCCAAGTGATTTTGATGATTGTTGCTTTATAATGCAATTTGAGATCTGGTAGGGCTAGGCCATCTTCCCTAGCATTTCTTTTCATGAATTCCCTTGATAGTCTGGACCTTTCTTTCTTCCACATGAAGTTTGATATTATTTTTTTTCTAGCTCTACCAAATAATTTGTAGTTTGATTGTTATGGTACTGAATAAGTAAATTAATTTAGGTGGAATTGTCATTTCTATTATATTAGCTTGTCCTCCCCGCGAGCAGCTGATGTTTTTCCAGTTACTTAGATGTGACTATATTTGTGTGAAAAGTATTTTGTAATTTTGTTCATCTAGTACTTGGGTTTGTTTTGGCAGGTAGACCCTGAGATATTTTGTAGTGCTACTGTAGCTTTAAATGGGATCTCTCTTTCTATGTCTTGTTGTTGGGCTTTGTTAGTAATATATAGAAATGCAGATGATTTATGTGGGTTTATTCTGTAACCTGAAACTTTGTCAAGTTGTTTATTATTTCAAGTAGTTTTTTACTTGATTCTCTAGGATTCTCTAAGTATAACATCATGTCATTTGCAAAGAGTGATAACTTAGTTTCTTCTTTGCCTATTCCAATTCCTTCAATTTCTGTTTCTTCTCCTATTGCTAAAGCTAACATTTCTAGTGCCATATTAAATAATGGAGGTGATAATGGACATTCTTGTTCCACCCCTGATCTTACCGTAAATGTTCCCATTTCATGCAATGTTTGTTGACGGTATGAGGTAGTTACTGCTTATTTTGAGGAAGTCTGCATTTATTCCTATGCTCTCCACTATTTTCAATGGGAGTGGGTATTTTTTTGTTGTGGATAGCTTTATTAGCATCTATTGAGATTATCATGGTTTTTGTTAGTTTTGTTGTTGATATGATCAATAATGCTGATACTCTTCATAATATTGAACCAGCCCTGAATTCCTGGTATAAATCCTACCTGATCATAATGTATTATTCTTGTAATAAGTTGGTGTATTCTTTTTGCTAATATCTTATTTAAAATTCTTGCATCTACATTCATTAGAGAAATTTATCTGTATTTTTCTTTCTCTGTTTTGGCTCTTCCTGGTTTAGGTATTAGAACCATATTTGTAGCATAATAAATTAACTTGGACTCTTTCTTTGCCAGTTTTCCCAAATAGTCTATATAATATTGGAATTAACTGTTCTTTAATTATTTCATAGAATTCAATTGTAGATCCATCTGACCCTGGAAACATTTTTTCTAGGGAGTTCATTGATTGTTCAATTTCTTTTTCTTAGATGGGGTTTTTTAAGTATTTAACTTCCTCTTCTGTTAATCTGGTCAATTTATATATTTTAAAAATATTAATCCATCTCACTTAGATTGCCAAATTTATGAGCATTCAGTTGGGCAAAGTAATTTTCAATTATTATTTTAATTTCCTCCTCATTGAAGGTGAGTTCACCCTTTTCATTTTTGATATTGGTAATTTAGTTTTCTTCTTTTCTTTTTTAAAGTGAAATTGACCAAAGTTTTATCAATTTCATTGGTTTTTTCATAAAATCAACTCTCAGTTTTATATATGAGTTCAATCATTTTCTTCATTTCTATTTTCCTAATCTCTCCTTTGGTTTTCAGTATTTCTACCATTTACTTGGGGATTTTCAATTTGTTCTTGCTTAGCTTTTTCTGCTGCACGCCCAATTTATTGATCTCTTTCTCTAATTTATTCATGTAAGCATTCAATGATATAAAACTTCCCCTTAGAACTACTTTTGCAGCATCTCATAAAATTTGGTAGATTGTCTCATTATTGTCATTCTCTTGAATGAAGTTGTTGATTGTTCTATGATTTGTTGTTTAACTCACTCCTTCTTTAGCATTAGATTATTTAGTTTCCAATTAATTTTGATCTATCTGTGGCCTTTTATTACAAATAATTTTAATTGCATTATGATCTGAGATGGATGCATTGACTATCTCTGCCTTTTTATATTGGATTATGAGATGTTTGTCTCCTAGCACATGGTCAATTTTTGTATATGTGCCATGTACCACTGAGAAAAAGATATCTTCTATAGCCATTCAGTTTTCTCCAGAGATGTCATGTATACCTTATCTAGAGTTCTATTCACCTCCTTAACTTCTTTCTTGTTTATTTTGAGGTTAGATTTAGCAAGTTCAGAGGGGAGGAGGTTGAGGTCCCTACTAGTATCATTTTTTTAATCTATTTCTTCCTGTAATTCCCTTAACTTCTCCTCTAAAAATATGAATTCTATACTACTTGGTGCATATATGTTTAGTAATGCTATTGCTTCATTGTCTATTGCACCTTTTAGCAGGATATAGTTTCCTTCCTTATCTCTTTTGATTAGATCTATTTGTGCTTTTGCCGTGTCTGTGATTGGGATTATTATGCTGCTTTTTTTTACATCAGCTGAAGCATAATATATTCTGCTTCAACCTTTTACCTTTATCCTGTATGCATTCCTCTGTTTCAAATGTGTATCTTGTAAGCAAGATATTGTGGGATTATGTTTTGTAATCCATTCTGCTACCTCCCTTTTATTGGACAGCTCATCCCCTTCACATTAATAGTTATGATTACTATCTGTCTTTCCATCCTATTTTCCCCCATTTATACCTTTAGTTCTCCCTTCTCCCTTCCCCTCCACACTAGAGTCATAACTTTTGATCACTGCCTCTCTGTCTTCCCTCCCTTCTATCAGCTCACCTTCTTTTTATGCCTTTTTTCCTTTACTACTTCTTCCCTCTTTTTAACCTCCCCTCTACTTTTCTTTCCTTTCCCCACTACTGCCTATAGTGTAAGTTAGATTTCTAAAGTTAACTGAGTTTGTTGTTCCCTCCTTGAACCAACCCAGATGAGAGTAAATCTCAAACAGTGCTCATCCTCCACCCTCTTTCCCTCTACTATAATATTTTTGTGCCTTTTCCTGTGTTGTAATTTATCTTTTTCTGCCTCCTTTTCACATCTCCCATTACAATGCTTTCACACCCTTAAATCACATTTTTTATCTTCACATCAATTAATTTATACCCACTCCCTCTATGTACATCTCTTTTAAAAATCATAATAAATGTAAAATTCTCAAGATGAAAATATATCATCTTCCTTTATAGGGATGTAAACCATTTGCCCATACTGAATAACAAGGTTTTTTCCCCCCATTTACTTTTTTGTGCTTCTCTTGAGTTTTGTATTTGAAGATCAAATTTTCTATTGAGCTCTGGTCTTTTAATCAGGAAGGTCTGGAAATCGCTTATTTCATTGAATGTCCATCTTCTTACTTGAAATATTATGCTCAGTTTTCCTGGGTAATTGATCCTTGGTTGTAATCCAAACTCCTTTGCCTTTCAAAATATCACATTCTAATCCCAGATCTTTCAATGTAGAAGTTGCAAGATCCTGTGTGAGCCTGACTGTAACTCCTCAATATATGAATTATTTCTTTCTGACTGCTTGCAGTATATTCTCCTTAACTTGATAATTCTGGAATTTGGCAACAATATTCCATGATGTTTAGGATCTCCTTCAGGAAGTGATCAGTGGATTCTTTTGATGACTCTTTTCCTCTCTGGATATAGGGCCTCAGGGAAGTTTTCCTTCATGAATTTCTTGGAAGATATTGTCCAGCCTACTTTTTTCATTGTGGCTCTTTGATAGACCAATAATTCTTAGTTTTTCTCTCCTGGATCTATTTTCCTGGTCAGTTGTTTTTCCCATGAGATATTTTACACTCTTGTCTTCTATTTTTCATTCTTTAGATTCTATTTGACTAATTCTTGATGTCTCATAAAGTCATAAGCTTCTATTTGTCCAACTCTAATTTTCAATAACTGCTTTCTTCAGTTAACTTTTGTATCTCCTTTTCCATTTGTCCAACTGTTCCTTTTAAGGAGTTATTTTCTCCAGTTAGTTTTTATACTTCCTTTTCCATTTGACCAATTGTCCTCTTTAAGGATCTGTTCTCTTCAGTGAATCGTTTTTTTTCATATTTTTAAAATCATTGACCAATTTTTCTTCTATCTTTCTAATTTGGTTTTTAAATTCCTTCTTTAGCTCTTCCAAAATGCTCTTTGGGATTGAAACCAGTTTGTATTCTTTTCTGATGTTTCAAATGGGAATACAATCTCAATGCTGACCTCTTCTGTACTCATATTTTGGACTTTGTCCTCATATTAATATTCTATGTTCTTTTCTTTTCTGGTTTATTTCCTCTTCATGATGATTGCCTTCTTCCTAGTTTTTAAAGTAGATCTCGGCTTCTGGGGCACAGGAGGCTCTGTCCCATGGTTCTTGTGCTAAGAACTTGAGGTTTTGTATGTTGTGGCCTCTGGTTCTTTCAGATAGAAGGTAGAATGCTGCAGCTTACCTGGTGCTGAGATGTCTGGTGTGCCAAGAAAGAGACCATGTGAAGTTTTTCCGGAACTACCTTAAAGCTCACTGTGTGAGGTGTGGGAGAGAAGTAGTCTGGCCACAGGAGGTCTCTTCTCCTTAGCTAGACCACAGCCAGGCTCAGCGGTGGGTGAATCCTCATATGTACTGGTGTCTTAGTGTCTTCCTGATTCCCCTGGCTGTGCTACAACACACCTGGGGTATTGGGGTTGACATTTGTGGGCTCAACTCCCCTGGGGCTCAGGACCTACTCCTAGTTCACTGAGGTGAGACTGTCTGGAACAGGTCTGGTCCTGCACTGGTTCCTTTTAGTCAAAGCAATAGGATCTCTCCTTAACAATTTTCCTGACCTTTTGAACTAAGAGATAGTTTCATCTGATCCCACTATTCCACAATTTTTCCTAGGGAAATATTCTCTGGGTTTTTCAAGGAGAGGGAGGGCAGTTACCAACAACTCTTCCACTCTGCCTCCCAGAAGTTCAAGTAGGCGATGTACAGACATTTAATCTGTGGGCTGATAGTGTCAGGAATGGCTGCTGCTGTTACTGAGTGCTCTGCAATTTGGCTTGATTTCTTTAGTAAGATTTCTGTAACTTTTTTTTTTTAATTTGACCACTCTTTCTTTTCTTCATTGAATTTTTGTGCCTGTTTTTCCATCAAGCCAATTCTGTCTTTAAGGTGTTATTTTCTTCAGTATTTAATTTTCTTGTATTACTCTTATTTCTTTTTTTTCTAATTTTTTTCCTCTACTGCTCTTATCTCTTTCTTTAACTCTTTCAGGAATTCCTGTTGACTTTTGGTCTTATTAGTGTTTTTCTTTGAAGCTTTGCTTATAGTTATTTTAATATCTTTGTCTTCTTCTAAGTTTATGTCTTGGTCTTCCTCGACACCATAAAAATATTTTATTGTCAAGTTCTTGTTAGTTTTTTGTTTGCTTGTCGATTTTTCCAGACTATTCCTTCACTTTGATCTCTATGTTAAAGTTGAGCGTTGCTTACCTGGGTTTGGGGAGGCACTTTGCCAAGCTTCAGGAATTTTCATGCTCCTGTTTTTGGAGCTAGTTGTGGGGGGGTCTCCAAGTTTTTTGGTGCTTCCAAAGTGGTGTAATCTGGGAGAGGTGTCGACACTGCTCTTCCGGTTTGTGCTCTGGTCTTTATGCAGTAATGCCCCCTCCTCCCCTGCAATTGTAAGTACTGGTGTACCTCGTTATGTTTGAATTATAACCAGGTGCCCTGCTGTCTTAAAGCCACAATTGCTACCACTCTTTTTGGCCCTGAAACGTTGACCAGGGTTGCTTCTGCCTTGTGTCTGATCACAAGTACTCTTCTCTAACTGGGAACTATAATCTGGAGCTGCTGATGGGCAATCAAGTTGTCAATCAGTTCCAGCTACACCCAGTGCCAGTATATGGTACCTTGCACTTTCTTTCTGACCAGTTGTCTGATCTCCTTACTGTCTCTTGGCAGAGAGTTCCCAAAGCTGCTGTTCCTACTGTTGGGGTTGCCTCAAAGGCCCATTTTAGATGCTTCTGCCTCTCTCAGGGCTTATATCCAACGCAGTTTTACAGAGCTCTCATGCAGAATTCATAAGTTGTCTTAGGCTGGAAAAAATATCTTCCTTTGATCTTTCGTTGGTTTCGCTGCTCCTAAATTTAATTTGAGATATTACATTTAAAATATTTGGAGGGGAATGTTGGGAAAGTTTAGCTGGGTCCTGGGCTATACTTCACCATCTTGTCCCAATGTTCAATTTCTCCTTTTTTTCTGCATATTACTATAGGTATTTTGTGATCCTTTTTTCTCCTGGTTCTCCTTATTTAATTCAGTATCAGTTCATATAAGTTTTTCCAAATAACAACGAATACCTCATATACTCTATTTCTTTACAAATATTCTCTTCCATTATTGCAATATTTTAAATTATCCCTGAGTTAATGGACTCAATTTGTTTCCGGATCAGTATTACTTCAAAATATCTATCACAGATATATATTTTTTCTATATATGATAACTTTCTTTCTGACTGTGGCATTCTTTGCATGCAAGACTAATAATACCTTTAATTCATAGGATATGTATTGTTTAGTGATTTAAAAATATATATATAATTCTAATTTTTACAAAATATTGCTCTCAACAACTCTGTTTTGACCACTAGTAACTGAAGAATAATTGCCTCTTTTTCTTTTTTACAAAATATTTTTATTTCCTTTTCTAAAAATTACTTTTCTCTGGTTTAGATATGATCAATTTTGGGGAAAATGGATAAAATAATTTCATTCAGCATACTGATTTGATTTCTCCTGTCCTAAAATTGAAATCCTTTTTTAAATGTTTATTTACTTTTAGTTTTCAACATACATTTTCACAAAATTTTTAGTTCTAAATTTCCTCCCCATCTCTCTCTTCCTCCCACTCCAAAACATAGTGCATTCTGATTAGGCCTTTCCCCAATCTGCCCTCATTTCTGTCACACCCCTCCCTTCCCTTATCCCCTTTTTCTCTCTTTTCTTATAGGGCAAGATAGATTTCCATATCCCATTACCTGTATTTCTTATTTCCCAGTTGCATGCAAAAACAATTCTCAACATTTGTTCCTATAACTCTCCCTTCCTCTCTCCCCACCCATCCCCACCCATCCCCACTGAGAAGGCAAGTTATTCAATATAGGTTATATATGTGTAGTTTTGCAAAAACCTTTCATAATAGTCATGTTGTATAAGATGAACTATATTTCCCTCCATCCTATCCTGCCCCTCAGTTATTCTATTCTCTTTTGACCTTATCCTTCCCAAAAAATATTTAACTTCTAATCACTCCCCCCTCCCATTTACCCTCCTTTCTATCATCCACCCACCCCACTTATACCCTTCTCCCATACTTTCCTGTAGTGTAAGATGGATTTTCATATCAAATTGATTGTTCATGTTATTCCCTCCTTAAGCCAAATGTAATGAGAGTAAGCTTCATTTATTTCCCTCTCACCTCCCAACTTTTCCCCTCCATTGAAAAAGCTTTTTCTTGCCTCTTTCATGAGAGATAACCTGCCCCATTCCATTTCTCCCTTTCTCCTCCCAAAATATTCCTCTCTCATCCTTTAATTTTATTTTTTAGATATCATCCCTTCTGATTCAGTTCACCTTGTGCTCTCTACATAAATGTGTGTAATCCCTCCAACTACCCAAATACCAAGAAAAGTTTCAAGAATTACAGATATTATCTTTCCATATAGGAATGTAAACAGTTCAACTTTAGTAAGTCCCTTTATGATTTCTCTTTCCTGTTTACCTTTTCATGCTTCTCTTGATTCTTGTGTTTAGAAGTCACATTTTCTATTCAACTCTGGTGCTTTCATCAAGAATGCTTGAAAGTCCTCTATTTCATTGAATTGTCATTTTTTCTCTTGAAGTATTATAGTCAGTTTTGCTGGGTAAGTGATTCTTGGTTATAATTCTAGTTCCTTTGACTTCTGGAATATCATATTTGATCCCTTAATGTAGAAGCTGTTAGATCTTGTGTTATATTGATTGTATTTCCACAATACTTCAGTTGTTTCTTTCTGACTGATTGTAATATTTTCTCCTTAACTTGGGAACTCTGGAATTTTGCTACAATAATCCTAAGAGTTTCTCTTTTTGGGATATCTTGCAGGAGGTAATTGGTGGATTCTTTCAATATTTATTTCACCCTCTGTTTCTAGAACATCAGGGGAGTTTTCTTTGATAATTTCATGAAAGCTGATATCTAAACTCTTTTTCTGATCATAGCTTTCAGGTAGTTCCACAATTTTTAAATTGTCTCTCCTGGATCTATTTTCCAGGTCAGTTGTTTTCCAGTGGGAAATTTCACATCATCTTCTATTTTTTCATTCTTTTGGTTTTGTTTTTGATTTCTTGGTTTCTCACAAAGTCATTAGCTCCCATCTGCTCCATTCTAATTTTTAAAGAACTGTTTTCTTTAGTAACCTTTTGAACCTCTTTTTCCATTTGGCTAATTCTGCTTTTTAAAGCATTTTGCTCATTGGCTTTTTGGACTTCTTTTACCAATTGAATTAGCCTCTTTTTAAAGGTGTTATTTTCCTCATCATTTTTTTGGGTCTTCTTTAGCAAGCTGTTGACTTAACTTTCATGATTTTCTTACGTAGCTCTCAATTCTCTTTCAAATTTTTCCTCAACCTCACCTACTTGATTTTTGAAATCCTTTTTGAGCTCTTCCATGGCCTGAGACCACTGCATATTTATTTTGGAGGTTTTGGATGCAGAAGCCTTGACTCTTGACTCTATGTCTTCCCCTGATGGTATGCATTTTTCTTCCTCATGTGAAAGGATGGAAGAAAATACCTGTTCAACAAGAAAGTAGCCTTCTATAGTCTTAATTCTTTTCCACCCTTTCTGGGTATTTTTCCAGCCAGTTACTTGACTTTTGAGTCCTTTGTCAAGAGGAGGGTATACTGTGGGGACCTGTAATTTCTCATTTCCTCCAAAGTGGCACAGTCAAGGGAGAGGAGTTTACTCCTCTCCTGGCCTGTGCTCCAGTCTGAGAGCAACCACAAGCACTCTTCTGCCCAGGATCTGTGAGTAGGATTCCTTCTCCAGAGCCTCCACCAGCTCCACTAGCTAGTTCTTCTCCTCACCCCAGGATTATCACTCAGGGTTGATACCCATTTCAGCTGCTCAATTCCCCCAGGATCTTTAAGTCCAGGACTCCAGAAATGGATGCTGCCATTGCAGTAGTTGCTGCTGGCAGGACCAGATCATGTTTCCTTCTCACCCAGGTGGTGTTTGAAGCTTTCTTTAGCATTTGTGAGTTGAGCAATCTGGAAACTGCTGCTGCTGCTGGTAATGCCCTGAAGCCTGCTCTAGGCCTGTTCCTGCTGTACCACGTGGCCAAGGCTGGACTGTGCTCTACTCTGTGCCCTTGGAGATAGACCTTTCCTATTGGCCTTCCAGGCTGTTTTGGGCTGGAAATCTCTTTCACTTTCTTGTGTTTTGGCTTCTACTGCTCTTGAATTTGTTTAGACTAGTTTTTTTACATGTATTTTATGGGCTATTTGTGGGGAGCTTCTACAGATTCATGTTTCTACCCTGTCATCTTGACTCCATCCCCATGATTTAAATCTTTTAAGTATAAAATAGAAAAATATATGCTAAAGGATCAGGAGAGGAGTATGTGTTAGGAAGAAATGGCAATTTATCTCAATATATAATCTCCCATTCCAAAGTGTAAATGGAAAAAGACAAGTGTGCTGGACAACAGACTACATGGATACAAATCTTGACAGAACCCCCTTTGTTAGGGAAAGTTAGAAAGACTAGAAAACCTATTATTTTACTAAGAATAACCATTCTTCAAAGACAAAGAAAAACTCACTGAACTTTTCACTAATATGTCAGTTGAGAAATCACCTTCCAACTCCTCAAGGAAAGAGTTCCATTATGCAAAAAATTTTTAAACTCTTCAAGTCTAGATGGTTGTAATTACTATTAATTTGTATTTGATACACAGACACATGACAGGCTATTAAAATGGAAAGCTTTAGATATTAAACAACAACAGATAAGATATTTCTTGTTAAAAATATTTAGGTGTCAATAGAACAAAGAAACAGTAACTGTCTTATTCTGTTTTAATCAAAAATGGAATTTTTTTCAGGTAATATTCTAGAGATTTCCTATTTTGGATAATTCAATTCAATTATTATAGGGTAAAATTGTGTTATTATTTTAAAAAAGCTGTGCCCTTTGATGGAGGACATATAAAGTTTAGGTAAGAGATTAATTTTGTCTTCATGAAGCTCATAGTCTAATCAAGGGATGGGACCTAGCACTATTCATACAAAATAAATCATTTTTGAATGCATGTATATTCAAAATAAATAGAGTGGAGCCAGAGATGAGGGAGGCATGTATCAACTGGTAAGTCTGACATTAGCACCTCTTACCATCCCTGAAGACATGAATTGACTTAAAAAGAAGACAAGAAATGAATTAATTCTGGGATGGCTGAATGATTCAGTAACTTATAAATTATCTTGTACTGAAAATATACTAGCAAAAACTTTCAGTTATCTTTGATCATTTCTCTCCTTCACTCTTTGTATCTAAATCAAATTGTCAGGTCCTGTTGTTTCTCCTTACACATTGTCTGTGCAATCTGCTCTCTCCTTTCTATTAAATTTCTGCTGAAATTATACTACATTAGACTCTCTACCTCACCTACTTTTACTCTTCAGCTTTTTTTCAAAAAATTATCCTGTCCTTAGACTTCTCTCTCTCTAATATACCCTTCATATTCTGTTAGATTTTTTTTAAATTAAGGAAGATAGTACAAGAAAATTTGAAGAACATGGAACATATACCTATGAAACTTAAAGACAAACAACTTATAAATAAACAAGAGATTAAGACTATTGTGAGTTGTAAAATGGATAATTTTGATTGCATTAAGTTAAAAAGGTTCTCTACAAATAAAATCATTGTAGCCAAGATGAAAAAGAAAGTAGAAAACTGGGGAAAAACTTTTATAGACAGTTGCTCAGATAAATATCTCATATATAAAGGACTTTGTAAAATATATAAGAATATGATTTCCCCCCATTGATACATGACCAAAAGTTAAAACCAGCTACGTTTCTGATGAAGTCAAAATATTTTATAATCAAATGAAAATAAAATGCTCTAAATCATTATTAATTAGGGAAATGGAAACAAAACACTCTTGAGATGTCATTTTATACCTCCCAGATCGGTTAAAATGATAGAAGGGGAAAACAATAAATGTTGACGGGGATATGGAGAAAAATTGGTACACTAAATTCTCTGTTGGTAGAACTGTGAGCTAATGCAACCATTAAAAAAAACAAACTGAAAGTATGTCCAAAGAGTTGATAAACTTTTTTTTAACTTAGTAATACAATTATTAGGTCTGTTTTCCAAAATGATTATGGAAAATAGAAAAGAAACTATATTTTCTAAAATATTTCTGGTAACCATCTTTGTGATGGTAAAGAAATGCAAATTATGGGGATGCTTTTTAGCTGGGGGATGGCTAAACAAGTTGTGGTATATAATCATGAAGGAATGCTACTGTGTTATGAAAAGCGATGCACTCATTGATTTTAGAAAAAAATATGGAAAGTCTTGAACGAAATAATAAAGAGTAAAATAAAAGGAACCTAGAGAACATTGTATACAGTAACAGCAATATTGTTTTAAGAATAAGTTGGGACAACTAAATCATTTTGACTCTTGCAAATACCTAAATTAGCTACAAATTACCTATGAAGAAAGGTGCTATCTGCCTCCAGAGAAAGAACTGATAAACAGAAGTATGTATAGTGTGGTTTTACTTATTTGTGTCTAGTGGTTGCCATCTCTAGGATTTGGGTGGGATAAAGGAGGGAAAACATGAAAAGTACCCAACAGAGAATAAAAGAAAAGGTAGAAGGAAGCATAGAAAACAGAGTAGCTTTGAAAACAAGTAGTGCTCTTTATATATACTTTTTTTTAGCAAATTGAGAAATGTAAAAAATAAACTCTGGATAGATTTTGCTCTTATATCACCTATATTTTCCAAAATATTCTTTCCCAACTTCCCTGTGGGGGAAAAATACACACACCTTTCCTTCATAAAAAATTTTTTAAATGGGGTGGGAAGAACTTAAGATATTTAAAAATTTTTTTTTACTCATTCTCACCCACCTTTGTCAGGGAAATGCCTTCCTATACCTCTTTTTGGGAACAAGACACTAGAGGGCATCTAGTAAAACCTCACTCTATAAATTATGATATGGATGTTAAGAAAGGTGAAGGTACTTGCTTGTGGTCATAAAGATAAGAGTTGGGATGCAAACTCAGACTCCAAATGCTAAGCACAGTGCTCCCTTACAGACATTGGAGACGTCTACATTGAGATGCTAGTTGAAATTGTGAAAGTGAATGAGATGACCACTGGTGGCAATACATGGGGAAAATAATCTTGAGGCTCATATACTTAACCTAAAAAGGGGATGTAAAACTGGAAAACAAGGTAAAAAAGGAATGGCTAGAAAAATAGAAAATATGGTGAGTTTTTCAAGCTATGGGACGAAAGAATATATGGAAGAAGGGGGTCATCCAAATGTCAAATTAGTTCAGAGAGATTAAGGAAGATGAAAGTTGGGAAAAAAGGGCATTGAATTTCGGCAATTTGTCAGCATTGATGAGTCTTATAAGAATAGTTTCAGTTAGAGTATTTAGTACAGAAACTAGATTGTAAGGGGGTAGGGAAAGAATAGGAGCAAGGAATGCTAATTGAAGATAATTAATCATAGATTTAAAGACTGAAGATACTTTAAAGACACTATAATTCATCCTCTTCATTTTACAGGTGATGAAATTGAAGACCTGGGAGGGTAACTTTCCCAATTTCTCATAGGTAGATAATGGAAAATGTAGGATGAATCCATTTCCTCTGAATACAAATCCATTGATCTGCTCTATCATACTGGTGTTTAGGAATGAAAGGAAGAAAAGAGAGGGAAAATGAATGGCAGGAGGTTTTGGGGAAAGAAAGCTTGGATTTTCTTCTCACCATAGCTATGTGAATCCTATATTTCCTTTTCCAACCTCTGATAGATGGTGGTCACCATTTATAGGTCCCATTGACCTGTGTCTCCACTTCCCATAGCTGCACTCTATCTTTCAAAAATGTGTATTTCAGATTCTCTGCTGATTGCCAACATTTTGCAACTCTGTAGTAGATATACTTGTCACTATACATAAAGGACCAGCTCCAGCAGCTAGCTCCTAAGTGGGAGAAGAGCTATTTTATTGTCTCTGTTGAGCACAACACATATCTATGAATCAGGGAGCTCCTGTTTCTTTGAAACCTTGTAAATATTTGCTGTTGTTGTTTAGATTTCTATGGGAACATTTCTTTCTTAACCTGTTCAAGTAAGTTTCTATTTCCATAGGTTGAGTACTATTTGTCTCCTCTTTGCCCCAAGACCTAGCTAATGTTCATCTCACTGATGTTAGCACTTCCCACTTAATTTTTTAGTTCAAAATGCTATTCCTCTTTATCTATTTGTTTTCCTGGAAACTATTTTGTGCCCAGACAGTTGGCTTAAATTATTCAGTTTTAAATCACCCCTCCCTGCCAACTGCTTCAAGAAAGCTTGATAAGAAGAATGAGATGTAGAATTAATCAATATTCAGCATTGGCACTTACTTAAGAATAAAGAACATTTGCTCTTCCTACATTGATATCATCATCTGTCACTTCTCATGTTCTAGGTTACTGCTTAAGAAGATACTTTTTTACATTTTGTTTTGTCTTTACTGGTATCTCATTCATTTGTATTAAGCTTGAAATTACCTTTTTTCTGACTTGTTCAGAAGGATAGCATTAGAAATTCTGTCAAATACTTTTCATAAATCAAGATCTACTATCTACGGTATGTGTAAAACATCTTGTTACAATAATCAGATCCTTTTAAGTTTGGGAGATAATATAGCTATTTAAGGCCCACTTGGCTCCTCCTTTTGAGAGAGTTATTTTAAAAAAATAAACATGTGAGTTGAATCATAGTTGTCCAAAGCACCCATTTAGGAAAAATTCATAACACCTAAATGGAAGTTGAGTTCTTCAGCTAAGCTTATCTTTGTATCTTTCTCTTGCTAACCCTTGGCATCTTTGTGGTTGAGAAAAAATTAAGTTTACCCTAAACATTTGGTAATGAAATGGGATTTCATATTATAGTGTCTGTGAATAAATAATTTGAAAGAAAGAGGGTAAATTGAGGAAAGGGTTGACCTTTGCTCAGTCTGGGTCTTCGGCTCTGAGATGCCTACAGGCCTTCTATATTCACCTTCTATGGCACAGTTCAGTCCTGTCTTTGCTTTTCAGAGGTGCACTGGAAAGTGTTCATTCTTAATCCAACCTCTCACATCTATATTCTCAGAATCCTCTCCCTCTGATTCCTTTTTCACAAAATTTCTTAGGGCATGACTCAGTGACTTTTATTGATCCAAGAAAGTATACAGACCCTTTTTCACTTGGTTCTAATATTTTAATTTAAAAAGAGTTCTTAATTTTTTTACAGAAGCAATAACTTTTTAAGCGAGTGAGACAATCTATGGATCCCTACCCTTATGTATAAAATAAATTTAAAAGAATGAATATAAATACAAAGTAATTGGGATAGTCTCCTCTCGATTTTCTTAAGCTTTCTTTATCTTTATTTCTTATGTAACATTCAGGTCCTAGACACCACAATAGTCTTTAGTAGTTTATGGAAATTTCATAAATTTTTATATAATCACTGAGCTATTAGACTATGAAGTGCTTTGAAAGGCACATGTAACATAAAATTAAAATATTGTTATTCTCCCTTTATCCCTCCAGTCCATTTTTAGTAGAAAATCAAGAAAAATGTTTCTTCATGATTTCCCCATCACATATCTTTTTTTCCTGCTTTGAACTAGTCACCCTAGCTGTCAGCAATGTCTCTCTAGAGGCTTTAAGAACATAAATCAGTTTCATAGGTGCACACAGAACACATTCTTTAGAAAATACTTTATGCACCAAATGAAATGCCCTTTGTCTTTTCCAGGGCAGACAACTCACTTGTCTGCCTTTTTCCACTCCCAGCCCTTATCTATCTCATTGTTGGTGAGTGCTCAGCTTGGTTGTCAGTGAACTGTGGTAAATGTTACTGAGCTGACTTCTCTCCCATCCTTCCACCTCTCCTACTCTTTCAGCAATACTCAACCTATTCTTTGGTCTTATCAAGAGCTGCATCCTCTCCATTTGGCTTTTCTTATCTCCATACTTCACTCTGATCCCATAGCGAGTGAGCCACATTAAAGTTTCACCAGTTACCACCTGGAGATCTCTTACTGACCTTTCATTCTCTCATTTTTCTCTAGAAATCCTTAGTCCTGCTTAACCCCCACTCATCTTATTTCTTTGCTTTTGCTCCTAGGCTACTAAGGATCACTGGATAAATTTATTAAATTGAGTTTATTTCAACCCCTAATAATATATGGTACATAAACTTAGTTGCTGCAACTCATCCATTCTACCCTAGTCTTATTGGCTAAGTGACTGTTCCAAACTTCCTGTTTTTTCTTTAACCTTACTGTTGCTGACTTGGCCTCCAACTTCACTGACATGATGGAAACCTTCTGAGGTATCCAATTGCCTTCCTCCATCCAGAGGAGCCCAAGTTTATTTGACCTACCACCACGTTTTCTTTTTTTAATATTAATTTGTTTTCAGTTTTCAACAATCACTTCGATAATTTTCTCCCCTTCTCTACCCCTTCCTGCCCCGAGATGGCATGCAATCTTATATGGGTTCTATACATACATGCTAATTAGACACATTTTCACATTAGTCATGTTGCACAGAAGAATTAAATGAATGGGAGAAATCATGAGAAAAAACAAAACAAAACATACCACAAGAAAAAATAGTCTGTTTCATTTTTCAATCCAATTCTACAGTTCTTTCTCTGGAAGTGGATAGCATTTTACTCAAGAATCCTTTGGGAATGATTTAGGTCCTTACAACCTTGTGAAGGGTTAAGTCTATCAGAAACAGTACTTGCACACTGAGACTGTTACTATGTATAATGTTCTTCTGGTTCTCAGCATCAGTTCATATAAGTCTTTCCAGGTTTTTCTGACTGTTCACTATTTCTTATAGCACAATAGTATTCCATTACATTCATATACCATAGCTTGTTCAGCCATGCCCCAACTGATCAGCATTCTCTCAATTTCCAGTTCTTGGCCACCACAAAGAGAGCTACTATAAATATTTTTGTATGTGTGCTACTGACCCCTTTTCAAAGAAAAATTACCCCTCTGGAAATCTATTCTCTTCAACCCTTTAATGTTTTTTTTTAATTTGTGTCATTTCAAAATCTATCTATATTCAAAATGATATCTTAAATTTAATGATTTATTGTAAATTTGTAGGGGTTTTCTTATATTGGAATTTTGATTATGTAATATTGTGTCATGTAACCATATAGTATTGTACTGTAAACAAGTCATTACATACACAGATTCCTGCTGATGCATACTGGATTCCTGACAATGTGCAACAGGTTCACCTGCCAACACTTCTCTGTTGTGGGCAAACTTGACCACTGATAGATTATAACTTTCATTTTGTATGTTTATTTGGAAAATAATTTAATCACTATGACTTTAACTCTGTTAAACAACAAATGGAACATGTACAAATGATTTCTCCAAAATTTTCTTCTCTTCTCTTCTTTCCTTATGCTTCCACTGCCCCTTTATTTTTATTCCACACTCACCAATTGCACTTGAGTCTATTATTGACCTCCCAACTCTAAGCATTCCAGCACCCCCAAAGGAGTGGTATCGACACTTTGGGAACCTCTGACACTTCCTTAGCAAGATCAGTATCAGTCTATCCCTTCCCTCTGATCTCTGAATAAGACATTTTCCTATTACCCATTAGAATTAACCATTTTTATCTCCTAGATGCTTTCATTTTTTTCCACCTCTTTCAACTCATCCATCCTATCTCTCTTCCTGTATGTAATCACCAAATCTAATGACTTTTGTTCAGTCCTCTTTTTTGCTCCCAATCTTTTTCAGTAGTCACCCCTTTTGTGTTTTTTACCAACTCTACTCTAATATTCACCCTCATTGCCCCATAAAGACTATGGGCATAACCTCTTAATAAGTTTCTCTACTTATATTCTCTGTCCCTTCCCTTTGCCAAAATAATGTCACTTATTCATAGATCAGGATATGTTACTTCCTATAAGGAAATTTTTAGCAGCTTCTTTTGGTCACATTTCTTTTATTCTCATTTGAGGCACTCCACAGTCTGATACCACTATCACCTTTCTAGCCTTAACTCAGATTTCTTCTCTCTGCACACTGCCATCACATTGGACTGGTTTCTGTCCCTGAAATTCAGTAAGGACTTTCTTGCCTCTATGCCAGTCCCATCGATTTGGTGCCTGCATGCTGCTGGCCCACGGGCACACCAACAGATTTGTGCAGCCATGAAAAATGTAGAGGATGTTGATGGCAGTGTGAGCGTGTTTCCCACTATTTGGGCCACCTGAAATCCTTTTGTGGGCCACAGGTTATGTAAACTTGTTCTATGCCTTTGCTTATATTGTTTCTTATGCCTGTTAATTCCCCTTCATACTTACAGCCCATCTCAAATGCTACCCTACCCACGATCCTTCACTGATTCTCACTGCCTAGAAAATGGTCTTCCATTTTTAGAACTCACAAAACCCGTTGTTTTGTAACCCTAATATCCTTATCACAAAATGTCACATATTGTAGTCATCTGTGGAAGTCTATTTATAATACTGTGAATCCTCGGTGTTCATCTCTTATAAATTTTCTCATTCATTGCCTAGCAAAATATCTTGCACACACTAAGCATTTTATACCTATATGCTAATTGACTGGTTGAATTAATTTTTCCTTTGCTTAGGATAAACTCTCATAGGAAGCAATGGAATTAAAATAGCTACCACAGTCATCTACTTCTCTCTTTTCCTCCCTGCTTCTTTCCCCATACACATAGCACAAATACTGACAGTCCAGTACAATCTAATTATTGTCTTTTTTTGGAACCCATATTTATTATTGTATTAGTGTAGGAAACTCCATTTGCCAGCATACATTTGTAAATCCACAATTGTTCTATAATTTATAGTCTTAAAGAATAGCCAGGGGCACTGAGAGGTTAAATGACTTGCCTTGGAGTCACACCTCCAAAATGTGTCAGAACTTAAATCCAAGGTTTCCTGACTCTATAGCCAGCATGTTATTCCAAATTGCCTTTTTATGATTCCTTATTAAAGTCTTTTTTTCCCTCTCTCTCAAAGACCTAGATGTTCCTTTAGATTTCCTATTTTACAGTAAAAATGAATAAGTGGAGAAATATGTGTGTTTGTATATACATACACATATGTATATACACATATATGTGTATATATGTGTACGGTATCCAAAAACCTAGAATCTATGGCCTAGATGTTCCTTTAGCTTTCATATCTCCCTGGTTTACAGTAAAAATGAATACAGGGGAGAGATACGGCATATTGTTATATTATTTTAATTTTAAGGACAGATATAAAATTCTAAATTTTAAACATGTTGTATATGGACTTAAATGGGGATATGTGCAATTATAATATTCTGAAAAGGGATCTTTAGGGTTCACCAATCTATCAAGGGAGTCTGTGATATATAAAAAGTTAAGAATCCCTTCTTTAGGAAATCTTAAAAGCCTTAGATTCTCTAAGTCATTAGTGTTCACTCATACCACGAATGTCGCACAATATGGTTAAGAATAGTGGTCATTAAGTTAACCTGTGACTCTTTAGCATACGTATGGACCATTAGCTGAATAAATGAAGTCTGTGGCGTCAGCCTCAACGGCATTACACAATGCTTCTTGGAAATTCTGAAACATTGGGGAAAGTAATTAAACTAATTCATATATTAGGATTCCACAAATAAACATGTCCACAGCATTATCATTACCTCTCTGTAATGTGACATTTTCTCAACTGAAGCAATATTTCTTACAAATACATACTTCAAATCTGCAACAGACTTTCTTCTGACAAATATTATAGGTGGCAAATGCATCTTTTTAAGAAAATTCTGACAGACTCATAAACATTCAAACTCAAAATATTACATATACAAAATATTACATGGTATAGTTTCTTTCATATTAAAAGTTTCTCACCAAAGTCAGCTTTCTTTGGATACTTCTAGTACTTCCGAATCATAGCATTTGCTATGATAATTCTATTTTTGCACCTGTTACCTGCATGGTATTCTCCTTCATCCTTGCCCATTTCTAGATTTTCTAGTTACTCAGGACTCAACCAATTCTGAATTTTCTTCAATGTAATTAAGAGAAAGGTTAAATTTTGTGACAATTTCATCCAATTAGAATGCATGATAGGAAAACAGGGCTACCCAGAAACTGTTACAGAAATCATACTGTTTTACAAAGAAGGAATATACACCTGGCCAAAAAATAGTGATGTAAAGGAAAAAAAAAAACCAGAATATCTGAGAAATAGATTCTTGACTTTAGAAACTCATTTTCTGATTCCCCATAACCCTAAGGAGATTAGTGGAACAATAAAACTCATATTTCTGTTTCTTTATTAGAGAATTGAAACTTCTGCATAACCAGAAATTTGAATACATACTTTGATAGTGAGAGTGTGTTTCTTTTTATCTATTGTCTTAGGACATGCTACTGTCAATTTGATTTACTAAATTAGACCAATATGAATATCTTATGGTGACAAACAACGCTTCCAGTGGATAGCGTTTTAGACATTGTTAAATTCAGACATCCCCAGTACACTCAGATTGAAATGCTCAAAAGTCTGTTAATAATGCTGGACTGAAGCTTGGAAGAGAGAATAGTTATGACTCTGTGAATCTAGGAGTCATCTGCATAGTGATCATTCTTAAATCTATAGGTTATAATGAAATTAAAGACAGAGAAAGATCACAGAGGGAGAAAAGAAGAGGGCCCAGGACAGAATCTTGGAGAATACTCACAGTTAGGGTCAAGAAATGGCTGATTAGGTGGCAAAATCGTCTGAGAAAGAGTGGTTCTATAAGTGGGATGTCAAGAAAACCTCTAGAGGAAAAACATTCCAGAGGAGAGTGCAGGGAAGAGTGGTAGATTCACCAGATAGTTTGAGAAGAGTAAAGATTGAGAAAACAACATTGGCCTTGAGAATTAAAAGATCATTGGTCCAATAAGATCAAGGGTGTCCATTATCACCGCTATTATTCAATATAATACTAGAAGTGTTAGCTGTAGCAATGAAAGAAAAAGAAATTGAAAGAATTAGAACAGGCAAAGAAGTAACTAAGTTATCACTCTTTGCAGATGATATGATGATATACATAGAGAATCCCAGAGAATTGAGTAAAAAACTACTTGAAATAATAAACAACTTTGGCAAAGTGGTAGGTTACAAAATAAACCCACATAAATTATCTTCATTTCTTTATTTTACTAACAAAACCCAACAGCAAGAGATAGAGAAATCCCATTTAAGGCTAAAGTAGATACTGTAAAATATCTGGGAGTCTCCCTGCCAAAACGAACCCAGGGACTATCTGAACACAATTACAAAACATTTTTTGCACAAATAAAGTAAGATCTAAGTAAGTGGTAAAACACCAGTTGCTCTTGGGTAGGCTGAGCCAATATAATAAAAATGACAATTCTACATAAATTAATTTACTTATTCAGTGCCATGCCAACAAAACTATCAGATTTTTTTTTTCTAGAGCTAGAAAAAAAAATATCAAAATTCATCTGGAAGAACAAAAGGTCCAGAATATCAAGGGAACTAATGAAAAGAAATGCTAGGGAAGGTGGCCTAGCATTTACCAGATCTCAAATTGTATTAAAAAGCAATCATCAAAACCACTTGATACTGACTAAGAAATAGAGGGGTAGATTAGGTACTGAAGTAGCCAATGAATATAGCAATCTGCTGTTTGATACACCCAAGGACCCCAACTTCTGGGATGAGAACTCACTTTTTGACAGACATTACTGGGAAAACTGCATGGCAGAAACTGGGTATAGAGCAATGTCTACCACCATACACAAGAATAAAGTCCAAATGGGTACATGATCTAGGTAAAAAGACTGATACTATAAACAAATTACATGAGCAAGGAATAGTGTATTTCTCAGATTTATGGAGAATGGAGAAATTTTTGACTAAACAAGAGGTAGAAAATATTGTGAAGTGCAAAATTGATAATTTTGATTACATTAAATTGAAGAGTTTTTGCACAAGAAAACCCAGTGCAGCCAAAATTAAGAGGGAAGCAGAAAATTGGGAAAGAATTTTTGCAACATTTTTGTGATAAAGGCCTCATTTCCAAAATACATAGAGAACCGAGTCAAATGTACAAGAATACAAGTCATTTCCCAACTGACAAATGGTCAAAGAATATGAAGAGGCAGTTTTCAGAGGAATAAATTAAAGCTATCTATAGTCATATGAAAAAAAATGCTCTAAATCACTGTCGATTAGAGAGAGATGCAAATCAAAACAACTCTGAGGTACTACATCACACCTATCACATTGACTAACATGACAAAACAGGAAGATGATAAATGTTGAAGAAGATATGGAAGAGTTGGAACACTAATTCATTGTTGGTGGAGCTGTGAGCTGATCCAACCATTCTGGAGAGCAATTTGGAACTATGCCCAAAGGGCTACAAAAATGTGCATAACCTTTGACCCAGTTATATCGCTTCTGGGACTGTATCCCCAAGACATCATAAAAATGGGAAAGGGTCCCACATGTACAAAAATATTTATATTACCTCTTTTTGTTGTGGCCAAGTACTGGGAATTGGGGGGATGCCCATCAATTGGAGAATGACTGAATAAATTGTGGTATATGAAAGTAATGGAATATTATTGTGTCATAAGAAATGATGAACAGGAGGACTTCAGAGAGGCCTGGAAAGACTTATATGAACTGATGCTGGGTGAAAGGAGCAGAACCAGGAGAACTTTATACACAGCAACAACCACAGTGTGCAAGGAATCTTTCCGGTAGACTTAGTACTTCATTACAATGCAAGGACTTAAAAAATTCCCAGTGGACTCGAGACAAAATGTCTTCCACATCCTGAGAAGGAACTATGGAATTTGATCGCAGAATGAATCAGCCCATTTTGTTTTTTATTATGTTTTCTTTTGCTTTATGATTTCTCCCATTCATTTTAATTAATCTATGCAACATGACTAAGGTGAAAATGTATTTAATAAGAATGTATCTGTAGAACCTATATAAAATTGTATGCTATCTCTGGAAGGGAGTAGGAATGGAGGGAGGAAGAAGGGGGAGGGAGAGGAAAAAAATCTAAGATATATGGAAGTGATCATAAAACACTGAAAACAAATAAATTTTTTTTTAAAAAAAGGTCATTAAAACACTTGAAGAGAATATTTTCAGTGGAGTGATGAAATTAAAAACTATATTCCAAAGGGTTGAAGAATGAGTAAAAGGAAAGGAAATGGAGGCAACAAGAGCAGACAAATTTTTCAAGGCATTTGGCTGAGAGAAGGAGGATAGGTATATCATGATAACCCAAAGGCATGGTACGGTATAGTGAAGACTGTGGGCATATTTGCAGCTGTAAGGAAGGAACTAATTGATAGGGAGAGAAGATGATTTAAAGGGGACAGTGATTAAGTATGCAATTTGGAGGAAAGAAAGCCAATAATTGTACATGTTGAGGAAAAGGAGGAGAATGTAGGTGATAAGGTCAAAGGATTTCTAGATACAAGGGAAATAAAAGAGCTAATGTCAAATGGCTTTTTTTTTTAAAGTATAAAGATGGCAGATCTTTCAGCTGAGAAAAGGGAGGAAAATACCTATAATTCTATATTCTATAAAACTATATATAACTACTCTTGACTTTCCTACATGCATCCAGAAATTATTTATTGAAAGCATTCTATGTGTTCAGCTATAATAGCAAGCACAAGTTTTATGTATTCTAGATCAGTTTCTTCTTATGGGGACAAAGAGGTGTTTCTCTCTATCATGACTATTTTGGCTTTCTTCCTGCCTGAGGTACACTAAGTCCAGTCTCTGGGTAAATGTTGGAGGTTTTAGCAAAATTCCCAATGCCCTATGAAAATGCCTTTCTGATCTAACAAAGACAGTTGCATTTCATCTGAATCACTATCTTTCCAATGTTGGTAATTGTATGCATCTTATCCTTTGTAATTAGTAGTCATTTTTATTGCATTTTTATGGCCTGTGACTATCTCATTGGAGTTTTAACTCCCCGAGCCTGAGTCATTTCACTGGCCTGAGAAAATCCTGTCCTTAATAACGGTACTTTATTAGGAGGTGTGGTAGCTTCAAAAGAAGTATTAGACATTACCCCAGATGTCAAGGGTTTATAATCTCCATGTAGGACAACCAGCCTCTAAGACACCCCTGAGATGTACAAACTTAGCACTGAAATAATAATTCTAGTTCTGAAAGGGACCTTATACACTGCTAATCTAATTATTTCATTTAGAAAAGAGGAATCAGAGGTCCAGAGTAGTTAAGTGGCTTTCCTAAGGCACATAGCCAATACATAGGAAAGCTGGCATTCAAATGCAGGTCTCTTGACTGAAAATCTAGGGTTCCTTCCACTGTACTTGATTACCTGTTAGTACTATGTTGCCTTATAGCACATAAACTAATTCATTAGCTGATGAGAAATTTTTGGATTTAAGCAGAATGAGGACATTTGAAGGTTCAAACAAATGAAATTGAAATGGTAAAGATTTCTGGCATGATAACAGGACAGGATCTAGGAGTTTTCCGCAGACTTCAAATACCTTTTAATAAAGCAGACAAGAAGGCTAATGTAATCTTAGGATATATTCAAAAAATTATGGTACCTAACATTAAGAAAGTGATAGTACTAATGTACTTTACCATGATCAGATCATACCTGCAACATTGTTTTCCATCCTAAGTGCCCTACATTACGAAGGACATTGGAAGGAGTACAGAGAAATGCAAAAAAGATCCTCAGGGTCATGTCATACAAAATGGTCCTAAAGTTAATGTCATAGGTGGATTAAGTCGGGAAAGAAAACAAGCCTGGAAAACAGAAGACATTAGGGGAGAAGTGACAGATTATCTTCAAGAATTTGAAATATTTTCATATAGAAGAAAGAATGGATTTTTCCCCCTTTTTTTTTTGCCTCAAAGGACAGAGACAGGAGCAAAGTGGAAGCTGCAAGGAAATACATTTAAGCTTGAAGTAATGGAAAGATTCTTAGTAGTTAGGTCTTTTCTAAAATGGAATGACTGAATCAGTAGGTTTCTCCCCTCTTTAGAGGTCTTCAAATAGAGGATGGATAATGACTTGTCAGGTATATTGTAGTGGATATTCCCTTTGTGGGTTGAACTAGAGAGCTGCTGAGGTTCCTTCCAATTCTTCTTGGGAGAGGTTTGGAGAAACCTATTCTAGTTCATAGGACGATTGTGAGAAAAGCACTTTTGTAACTCTTAAAGCATTCTATAAATGTCAAGTCAAGAAGATTCATTTTCCTGAGTTCAAATTTGGGCCCAGATACTTACTGTCTATGTGACCCTGAGCAACTCACTTAACTCTGTTTGCTTCAGTTTTCTCAGCTGCAAAAAAAAAACAAAAAACAAAAAAAACCAAAAAACAAAACAAAAAAAAAACTAGAGGAGGACATAATAAGCCACTCTTTGCCAAGAAAACCTCAGATGAGATCCTGAAGACTTGGACACAATCAAAAATGACTGAACAGCAAAACATTCTATAAATATCATTTGTCAGTTAATATTCTAACCCACTACTCCTCATTTTCCTCTGTGTTTTCCCCTAATTAAAAAAAAATAATTGAGATCCCAATAACCTTCCTAGTTTGAGAGTATATGCTTGGTTTTCTAGTATCCCAGAGCTCAGCAGTACAAGATTTAAGTCCTCAAGAGAGAGACATTTGAATTTCCACATCTAATTTTAGGCTAGCACAGTTCCACTTATAAGAAGGGATTATAGAATCCTGTTCAATGAATCCGTGGGAGAAATAGTCAAATGCCATGATATTTTCCCATCCACCTGCAAAAAGGACACTTTTTTGTCAAGAATTTGAGAGAAGCAATGTCTTAGTCATCTCATTTCCTTTCAAAAATCCCTCTTGAGATGAAACTGACTCTAACTTAATAGGAAAAAAGAGATAACCTTGTGGAAGAATATGGCAAGTATGGCAAAGAACACAAGAAATTGGGGCTATTTTGCTGGAAAGCCAAAGTATTATAAATTCACCCCATCATTGCTTGTATTCAACTAGTATTCAACTAGTATTCAAAATTACTTAGCATGTTTTTTCTACAGGGCAAAGGTTAACCAACATTATAGAGATGCATTTTAATTTGAGACTACTAGATTTCTTCCCACACTGACAGTCTTATGAGAATGCTTTTACAAAAGCCAAAAAGAAATACACAAAAATCTAGTGTAGCAACCTAGTAGATTGTTCAAATTCTGAAGAGATTATGTCATTCCTTATGAGTAAGATATTAAGAAAATGGGCATCCACTTTTCCACTTGATACCTGGGAAATCGATGTACTGAATAATATCTTTTAGAAGCTAGTGCTGCACATTAAGGACCTCATACCGCAAGAGATTTCCCTGTTGCAACAAACGACCAAACAACTATTTACCCACTGTAACCCTAAGTCCTAGACATCTCTCTAGGAGACAATAAGTCATATAGTCAAGCCAATAAAATTTTCTACTTATTAAAGATTCTTTGTAGAAAAGTAACACTTAACTAAAAATTAAACCCATTGTCTCTTCTTGAATCGAACAACCAGCAGTCTTTTAAAAAAAAATGTGTAATCCCTGAAAACCAGAGTAAAGAGTTCAAGGTATAGTAAAAATCCTTGGCTACCCAAGAGACATTAAGGGGCAAAATTCTAATTTGCAGTCTTGATCCATAATAATTAAAAGGCAAAGAGGTTCTTTTTAATGGTTTTTTTTCTAGTTCAAGGACATTTTGGTTCTGAATTTGACCCAGCTGAAGTTTGTATAATTTGATTAGGAAGGTTATCTGCTCGCAAATTTATGAGACTCTTGCTTTTTCTAAATTCTATTACAGCCCTGATTTGATTTTCAATTATATCAGGCATCACCTACAAATTTCAAATTAACCAATATCATCTCAATCTCTCAATTTATTTTTATTTAAATGCAATGACCTTCTTATTAAATACATTTTCCTATGTATAAATATCTTTATCTTTAAAAAAATCATATACTTTGATTTTATTTATATGCAGCTGCTGTAAACTAGTTATAAAAATACTTGGTGCTTTTACCACATATTGGAGGTCTAACAGTTTGAAAACTAACAGTTTAATACATGCAGACTTGGTAGTGTATTATATGTATTCTCCCCCATTCTTTTAGCAATCAAAAAGAAAATGATGTATCAGCAGTAGTAGTGATATGCTGCAATGGTAACACTACCTGCATACATGAGTAGTGCCGAGCAGGCATTTCTCATGGGAACCTGACCATCAATTTACCCAGGACTTTAAGGGAGGAAAAAATAGATTGAAATCTATTTTGAAAAGAAGGGGAACTTTTTGGGGGAAGAATGGGAAAGGGAAGCAGGGGAAGAAGGTTATAGTTTGAAGCATACATAGTATTCATGGTTTTATTATATCAGATAGCCAATGATTGCAGTTAATTAAGAGGGTAGGTTGTAGGCAATTAAGAGGACACTCTATTGAAATATTGAAGGTTGTTCTGTTTTTTTTTTGGTGGAGGGAATGTTTACTATATGACCATTTTCATTCTTTAATAGAGCTATAATCTTTGGCTGAATCAGTAAAATCTAGTTCTCAGTATTCCACAAACCATTCAGAAGATGCTGTTTTATGCATTCACATAGAGAGTTTTGACTGAATTCCTAGGTTTATACTTCAAATTGAAATATTTTTTTAGATTTATTTGTATTCTGAGACTTGTTCTGCTTTTTTAATTCTCACTTATTTGGTTACTTGATGAAACCTTATGACCAGCATACTGCCTTTTTCTTTCTAAAGATCTGCATAAATAGTTGCCATTAAATTATTACAAATGATGTTTTTTTCTTTCTTTCTAGTGTTTGGGGTGGGGAAAGAACCAGAAAAAGGAAAAGGGAAGCAGATAGAAAAAAAGAAGTTAGAGGTGTGTTCCTATTTAAGTATGTAGCAGAGTCAATAATTACTGTTCTTTTTCGATGGACAGCCTTTTGGGAGAGCTGTTTAGAAAGGGTTTTACGATAAAAATCACTTTCAAAAGCACTATACTATTTTATTTTCAAACTAATGTTGTACAATAAACATTGCGCTTTATTATCTCCATTTTAGAAATGGGAAAACTGAAGCACAGACAGGTTAAGTGGGATTTGCTCAGTTGGTAAAATTCAGATCTTCTGACTTCAAGATGAGTACTTTTTACTGTCTAGGGGCAGCTAGGTGGTGCAGTGGATAGACCACCAGTGCAGGAGTCAGGAAAACCTGAGTTCAAATCTCACCTCAGACACTTGACGTTCACTAGCTGTGTGACCTTGGGCAAGTCACTTCACCCCAACTGTCTCATCCTGGGTCATCTCCAGGCATTCTGATGAATATCTGGTCACTGGATTCAGATGACTCTGGAGGAGAAGTGAGGCTGGTGACCTGCACAGCCCTCCCTCACTCAAAACAAAGTCAAGTGCAAGTCATGTCATTATTTCTCTGATGGCATGGTCTTCTTTGGCAACGAAGAATAAACACACACACACACACACACACACACACACACACACACACTTTTTACTATCTTCCAACTTTCCCTCTCTAAAGACTTTTCCAGTCAATTATTTTTAAGTCACTTATCTATTTTTTGGGGGGTGGGGGAAGAATTAATCAATTATCACTACATGAAAGATAGCAAAATGTTTGACTTTTTTTAATTTGAAAATTTTTAATTGTCCTGTGTAGGACTAGAGACTGGATCTACAGTTTCATTGGTTTTGGGAACCCCCACTACCAATGCCACAAACACTTTCCTTGCAGCTTATTATTTTAGAAGGCTGCCTAAAGCACTAAGAGGTGAAATAACTTGCCTCCTCCCCCATTCCCCACCCGCTTTTATAGCCAGCCTATGCTACAGGCACAATCTGAACCTGGATTTTCTAGTCTCTAAGCCAGATCTCTAGCCACTATGCCAAGATTCCTCTCTGATGGAGACTTAAACAACTTATCATTACTAAGGAACCTCAGATCAGAGAGGAAGATGAGGCAAGACTGGTATGGGATGGGGAGACAGCACACAAAAATGTTGTGCATTTGGTCATTTTATTTAAGGAATTTGTGATATTAGGTTTTAGGAAGACACAAAATTTAGCACCATCCTCAATATGAAGATTGTTGCAGTGTATTACATTTATTCATGAAATATTTTGATTCACTTATATACTTACAAAATATTAAAAATAAAACTTAAAATATTTTAGTTACCTAAGTCCTTGAAGAACTATTATAGAAATAAGGGTGAACATGAAAAATTAGGTCAGAAATAATCAAAGAAGCAAATATTTGAATGAAAGACTAGAATTTACCTTTTTAGAGTTCTTTGGAAAAGAACAGATCCTCATCCGTCTAAAAGTTTTATTATCATGGTTAAAATCAAACTATTTGACTGACCACTTTAGACCTGTAAAACCCTTCCCTTTTTATCCCACCCTACTGAAATTATGGAAGCACTGTAGATTAGTGAGCTTCAAGTTTGAATGTCAGCTCCTCAAGGATAGGGATTATCTTTTCCTTTCTTTGAATCAAGCAATTAATAAGCATTTATTAAACTCTTTCTATGTGCCAAGCACTGTGCTAAGCACTAGGGATAGAAAAAAAGGTACTTAACACAGCATTCGCAGAACTTAGCATGGTGCCTGGCACAGTCAGTGCTGAATAAATGGTTATCGACTATAGCACAAGTATCGTAAGAACTGTTGCAAACACACCTCTTGTCGAAGAGTATACACTTCTTGGAGTTCTTATATAGGTCAGAATGAGGAATCTGTTGATCACATAAGTGATTAAACCATCCACATGGATCAGCTTAACGAGAAAAATGTTTCAAGTGTTGATCTCCCATCATTGAAAATAAAGACATCAACATTCAATTGAAGGTATATTCATTCAATATAACAAAAATAGCATCTCTCAACGTAAACAAAAGAAATACAACTCAATTATGCTAACTATTGAAATGGACTTTGAATTTTCATAATAGCTCAGTTTCAGTATGAATTCAGTAGCATTTATTTATCATTTTTTGGTGTTAGCATCTAAATTATACTGGAACACACATTAAGGAAGCATCTATTCCTTTTTGATGGTTGTAGATATAGGACACAATAGATCCTTCACTATTTCTCTTTTAGATGGATGAAGTAATACATTTCATTCCTAATTCATAGCTATATTGCTTCTTTTGATTATAGTCAGGGTCACTTAGGAATTGCAAACTTAAAAAATAGTCAGTCATTGTACTGTCTATAGGACAAATAATTTTACAAACAGCTTGAAATGTTCCTTGCCATGTAACTGGTTCATGTCACATTAAAGGTAGAAAATTACTTCTTGATTAAGCTCAATTACTTTACAGTGGGTGGCAATTTGTGTCATGGTAGGGTGGAAGAAGTTAAAAGAGAGGAATAATCATTTTAAATGCAGCTGTTTTATATAACAGAGGTGTGTATGTATGTGTGTGTGTGTGTGTGTGTGTGTGTACAGACATACCTACTCATTTTAAATAAATGTCCTTAAGAGAATATATTAAGTAGTGATTTACTTTGTTTACTAAGGTTTTTGGATAATTTAAGAGCTAGAGAAAATTATTACACATCCTTTCTCATTTTACTATTAAATGTTTTTGTGACTTCAGAGGTTAATGACACATGAGGAAAATTGTCAGACAAGAAGAGAAGAAAATATAATTAAGTAGTTGAAGAGTAATATACTACAAACTGCAACTTTTTCCTTTTCTTTCCTTCAAGCATGAAAACTAGTAAAAGCTTTGTTAATCACAGTGAGGTAAAATCATCCTTCTCATCAGCTTAAGAGTTGAAAAGAAAAGAAAAAAAGATGCCTAAGCCTATCCTTTTGCCACACTGAAAATTATTTCTAAGACCTTAAACTACTGAATTTAGCCTAGTATTTTTATGATAATTTTAACTTAAAGGTAATCAAATGTTTTATTCATGTAAGAGAATGAGAAATGTCCTTGATATATAATCAAGAATAAAATTGTCTAGTTCCTTAGAATAGTTTTTGTTTTAATAAAAACCAAAATTGCTAGGAATTGATTTGTGGGATTAAACACAAATTTAAATGTCACAAGAGGATCAATATAGAAGTTGTACCCATCATCTCTTTTTCTAAAGAGACAAAACTTAGTATATAAACATTTAAGTCCCCATATGCAATCATCCTTTTATTTAGGAGAAAGAAAGAACTGAGAAAAGTATATTTTTTTTCTTCTCATTGAAAGTAAAGTGTTAGTGCTTGATTCCAGTGATACCACATCTCTAATCTTTTCCTATTAAGCTAAATGTGGGTATATATTACTCCAGAATAACTGAGCAGAGAATATTTTTGCCAGATTTGTTCCTGAATAAAATCCAGTGCCCAGTTTGTAGTCGCAAAGATTTTTCTGATTGCACACTTGTACATGAATGTATAAGGACAGACAGACAGATAGGTAAATAGGTAGATGGACAGATAGATAGATGATAGATGGCATTGTTTAAATCACATAAGAAATTCAAAAAGTTGCTTTTTTTCTTTCCAGTGTTATAGATTTCTAAGATCAGTGCAGAAATATCTTTTCACTATTTCATAAATATATAGAAAAAATACTAATCACATTATTTTAGCATTTTTTTTGCTTTCTGGATGCAATACAGTGTTTTTAAAAAATCACTATATTTTAATTGATTACAAAGAATTTAAAACTTATTGCTATAAGGACACGACAGGGAAAACTAGGTGACATGAAAAGAGCACTAGATCTGAGTCCAAATCCTGCTCCTGTATGACCTTGGAACTCCAAAGTCCCTTCCAGGTTTAAATCTATGATCTTATTGAAATAGAATAAAGTGATGCATGCATAGTCATTTATGTGACCTGAAAATTCCTCTTTACTTCTCATTTTGTCTTTTGCAGATCTTAAATCTATCCCTCTCCACTCTAAAACCATTATCTCTTTTTTAACTTTTTTTTTGTTTTGTTTTGTTTTTTTGGTTTGTTTTCCTTGTTACAGCAATCGTTTTCTTCCTTGGCTTCTTATCATTTCTGAATACTCTGACTTCTGTAAGTCTTTACAAATCAGTAGGACTCAGCTTTGTCTTACGATTTCTTTAATTGTTTGAAACCTTAAACATGATCTTTGGGAGTCATCTTATCTCTCTCTCTCCAATTACTAAAATGACTATAGAAAAATTGTTGCATTAACCAAACAGAAACCAATTAGCTCACTCATCAAGAAATAACCTGTTGTGCCCTGTACTTGAGGAAGATAGTGTTGCACCTAAATACTCTAGCTAGGGAAATGCATATATACATATATATATATGTAATACACATATACATAATGCACACATACACACTTACATATGCATGCATATGTGTGTATATATCTACACATACATACACAAACATCAATGCACACACATACATATATAGACTTAATTGTAATAAGACCCTTTTAAAATAAAAGTCTTGTTTAAAGTTATCAGTAAAAGATTAGACAACATATGCTGGACTGGAAAATCTGAGACTAACCCTCTTGTCCTAGATCTAATTGCTCTACCCTGAAATGACTTGGCTATTTGTGTAGCATATGAATCATCACAATGGCTCCTGCCTGTTTTCAATAGAGATGTTCAACTTGGTGTCCTTCTAACATTTTAAGCCTGCTTCAGGCAGAGATTTGCACGCTGGCCTTGTTCCAAAAACTTGAAAAGGAGCTGATGTCTATACAAATCTGCCTAATAGCAATCTTAATCATTAGTATTTTCCTTTTTTTCCTTTTTTTTTTTTTTTTGTTTCTCAATTATAGAGTCTTGGTAAGGGCCCATGAATTACATGGTGACTAATAACTAGAATTCTGATTAACTAGATTTCTAACACTTTTCTTACCCTTGCTTAACCTTTCACTTCCTCCATCATTTCAGTGTTTTTTTTATTCAGGTTTGAGACCTGAAAGTATGAGATTTCAAAATACGATCTGATCTCTTTTTCTATTGTTGCTTTTTTAGTAACATTGACTGTAACATCCAAATATAGGCTTCTCCTCTGGCACTAGCACAACTGGGGCTATACTTCAAGGTGATGAAAACCTCCTTGGCAAAACCTCAGACTGTCACTCTTCTGATGGAGATCGGTAGGGGGTTGAACCTCTCCTTTTCTACTTTATCCACTCCCCACCTTTTCTTTTTCAGTTTGTGTGTGATGAAAACATTCTGCATCCAGTTGAAAGACAAAAAAAGCAAATAAATACCCCAAACATACAACACAGTTGAACTAACATTGACAGATATTAACCAAGAAAATAATGGTGCTTTTTCTCCAAATTTCAACTTATGTTTTAGTACCTTTAGGCTGAATCTAAGTATATTTTGGGAATAGAAGTAGTTACTGTATTCTTCAGGAACAGAAGATTCACTTTAGTCAGTGGGACAGTTTTCTAAATGGGTTTGTAGCCCTGTTTCACTTTCAACATGAGCACCACAGTTGCCCTCCATAATTACAGATGGGAAACTTGCATGCAGGGAAATGCTAAAGGAGCATTTTTTTTCTTATTCCAGTCTCAATAGTATCACAAATGGCCACATTCAGCTGACGCAAAATTATGAATTTTCTCGGTTGTTATCTTCTTTTTCCTTATTCCCCTCCCCCTAAATTCAGGGTTTATACATCTAGCTTTCCCTGAGTACATAATGTCACATGCAACTTTCCTTTTTAAGGTGGTGTATCATTTTTTCCCTTAACTTTTTCATCTGTCTTAAAAACAGACTCATCTATACTATGATCACTTACATTCACCTCAACCCATCATAATCTAATTAGTCTTTTGTTTATTTGTTTCCAAGGTAATGACTATCTAATTTCATAAATTAATATGTCAGATTAATATATCACTTTCTGTTGGAACTGGCTTGTGATTTTATTGGATTAGAAAATTTCCGGTGAGGAAATTCTCTTTGCTCATGCTAATCTGCAAATGTTCGACAATTTATAGTCCTTAAAGAGATGCCTGAGACATTGAAAAGCTAAGTAGTTTGTCCATGTTTTCATAGCCAGAACAGAAAGTGTTTTATTCACACCAAAGCTATGAAGTGGTATGAGTATACCATTTTAGAGATGAAGAGATTAAGTCTTAGAGATATTAAATTACTTGTCTGTGGTCACACAGAGGAATAGATGCCAGATCCAGGTTACCTAACTTTAAATGTAGTAGTCTTTCTATTATGTCATGTGACTTCCATTCCCCATGTTAATAAAATACACTGACTCCACAAGCCTTTAAATTACAGGGTCAGAATTTTATAAATCAAAGAGATTTTAGAAATCTCCTGGTCTGATCTCCTCACTTTACAACTGAGAACACTGAGACCCAGAGTGGATAAATGACTTTTCCAAAGTAATTCACCAATTTGCTTAAAGCTTGAACTTAAGTAGGTCTCCTGGATCTATCACTACTTCAGTCCTGAATGACTTTTGGGCAAGTCGTTGCCGTTTTCTAGGCACAATCTTCTTCACCTATAAAATGACTGTTATATTAGAAGGTTATCTAAGTTCTTTTTCAACTTTAAATCCTTTATTCTCTAAAAACACAGATTAATAAATGATTTATTCTTTCCACTATATCCCAGGAACTCTGTTCCCTCCCAGTAAGCTACATAAGTCTATTTAAATAGTTTTTCAAGTGACAGTAATCTGAGCTGTATCAACTTGGTCAAGAAAAATGATTTATGATGGACATTTCTTATATCCTTAAATCATACTGTTATTAGAGGCTGAGTGTTATCGTGGACAGAGGACCAACCTTGGAATCAGGAAAAACTAGGATCAGGTCCTACTTTTGACAAATTCTTTATGTCCCCACTTCAAGTGAAGTTAAACTTATAAGTATTTATTAAGTGTCACTGCATTCTGGACTATCTCCAGTTCTGACCTCTATCTGGCCACTAGACCCAGATGGCTCTGGAGGAGAAAGTGAGGTTGGTGACTTTGCACAGCCCTCCTTCACTCAAATTTAATTCAGTTGCAAATCATAGCACTATCTTCCTGCCATCATGGTCTTCTTCAAGAAGAAAGAACAAATCACAGCACAACCATATGTCAACTCACTGTGCTAAGTGCTTGGGATACAAAGAAAAGTTTTTTAAAAATACAACAAAAAAATCAAATAAATAGCAACAACAAAAACAGTTCCTCATCTCACAGTTAAAGGAGCTCATAGTCTGAGTGAGTCAATATGCAAATAGCTATATACAAACCAGATATAGAAAGGACAAATTGGAGATAATTTCAAAAAAATGGCACTAAGATTAAGGAGGACTGGAAAAGAGTTCTTGGAAAAGGTAGAACTTTAGCTGATGTTTTAAGGAAACTAGGGAAGCCAAAGACAGAGATGAGGAAGGAGAGAGTTACAGGAATGGGGTCTATCCAGTGAAAATTCACAGAGAGAGGAAGGATGTGGAATGTCTTGCATGAGAAACAAGTAGGTCAATGTTCCTGGATTATAGGGTACTTAGAAGTAAGATGCAAGGGGACTGGAATTAGAGGAAGGAGTCATGTTATGAAAGGCTTTAAAGGTCCAATTTTTTTTATTTGATCCTGAAATTAGTAGGGAGTTCATGATAATAATTTTCATAACATATATATATATATGTATATATATATATATATATATATATATATACACATACACACGTGTATAGATTTAGTTATTGGGGAGGTTGGAGAATGGATTGGAGTAAGACAGGACAAGGGAAATCAACCAGCAGGTTATTACAGTGCTCAAGACATGAGATGATGAGAAGTTACACTAAGATACATTGTCAGAGGACAGAATGGGGCTTAAATCTAGAGGATTGGAAAGGTAGAAACAACAGGACTTGAGAAGAGATTACAAATAGTTGTGGTGGAATGGTAGAAGAAAGTAAGGTTGAAGATGACTCCGAGCTATCAACTCTTGGTGCCTGGGAGGACAGTAGAATGCTCAGTAGTAATACACAAGTTAGGAAGAGGAGAGAAGGTTTAGGGGGAAAAGATAAGTTCAGTTTAAGATATGTTAAGTTTAACAGGCATATTATATACAAAAAGAAACAGTGGTCAGAACCAGAACTGGACATATCATTTGAAAATTACCTGCAGTAATTGAATTCATGGGAGCCGCTGGGATCATAAGTTAAAATTCATTAGAAAAACACTGAGAACACAGATACTCAAGCTGTAAAGCTTCATCAGTGGAAGATGTCTCTATGTTGGGAATTCCCAACATTGATGAAATCATAGATCAAAGATCTTCCACTCTCTACACCCCTCAAAATGCTGCATAAACAAGCAGTCATCTCTTCTAATGTGTGTAGAGCAGAATGTGGTTCGATCATTATCCAGTCTTATTCAGAATTGAGTTCAGAAAATTTATTATTTTATTGAATTTGTGCTGGCTTAGAGCTTCATTAATCTGAATCCCTACTGTCAATTTAAACAGTGATTCAATATGACTTACATATTGTACATTAATTGAAATAAAGCAAAATTCTATTTTAGCTATGATGTACTTATAGGGTATTAACTTTTCTACTTATTATGTAGTGCTCAAGAAAGTTGAAAATTATGATCTTAGATTTTATTCACACTGATTAGGACATTAGAAGTAATTAGGAACGTTTGTATGTAATTCCTTCAGTTTTTCACAAACTGTCTCCCCCAATAAAGTCCAATCACTTTTATTCTTTGAATAGTAGCCTTGACACATATGCCAATTGGGAAACATATTTTGGCTCTAATTGATACCAGAAATATGCTGTTTCTCAGTCAAGCACTTTAGCAAACACTTCTGCCACCAAAGTTACTGGAGATCTCTGAGTTCTTTACTAAAAGGAATGTTTATTGGGAAGTAAAATCATGAATTATCAATTTTAGGCAGTTAGAATTTTAGATCACCTGATCTTTGAAATCTTTGTGAATTTTTACTAGCAAAACAATAACTTTCTGAAATTTCACTGAGTCTATCATGTCTTCTGAGCCTTTCTGTCTCTTTTCCTCTCTTATTTTTAAAAAGAAATTACCTAAACCATTTCCTCTTTTCTTACGTTCATGTGAAAATTAAATATTATTCTGATTATCATAATAGTTAGATTTTATTGTATGACTTGGCAGGAACCAATTTCTAATGGATATCTTTTAATTTGGCAATTTAAACAGACTAAGGAGCCCATTTTTTTGATACGTTATCCCAGTGCTTAAGTCCGTAAAAGCACTTATAGTCCAAAATGCATAGTAAAAGATAACAAATATAATTGGTAACATAATTTGATTTCCTGGGTTGAAAACAATGATCAGTATTTGGAAATATATTCATAGGTGACTAATAACTAGCTAACTGTCATTGTAGCTCACATTTTCATCATACTTTATGGTTCAGAAAGGTATGCATACTTCGATCTTTATAACAACTTGGTGAGGGAAGTAATTGCTGATGTTGAGAAATGGAGGAATCATACCTACTCATATTCAAATACATGCATTCTGATGACAGTCAGTGAAGAAGGACTCTCCTGGAAGCATATGCAGTATTTTAGCTTATTAAACAATGGGAATATATAGAAAATTGACAAAATAGGCTTTGGCAGTTTCTTCTAAACTAAACATTATTAAGGGGGAACATTCATGGGGGAAAAATCCAACTACAAGATGAAAATCCTGATATTTTGATATGCCTTAGATGGAAAGAAACATAAACTCTACTGGCAAAATCAGTGAACTTCATTCATTCCTGTTTGTAAATTTATTTGAGGCTTTGTTTTCTTATCTGGCCCAAGTTGGAAATGTGAAGTCTTCCATGAGCCCCAAATCAATACCAATTGGGATAGCAGTTTTAACCTTCTACGTGTTTCAAATTTAGTCTGATTCATCCCTCCTTAGGCACTTTGTGGGCTTGTGATGTTGGTACTGGACTCAGCGGACCACTCAATTGACGTTAGCCCTCCTGTAGCTTGGAACTCCTGAGCTCAAGTGATGCACCTCATCCTCCCCACCAGCACACTGTGTCATCTTGCCTAGATATTTTTAAATATTTAAGAACCTCTTCAATTAATGTTTCCATTGAATGTCTTTCAGATTCTCACATTTCTCTTTTATGCAAAACAAACATCACTTCTCTTCCATTCCCTTGCTGTAATACAGATTCCTTGAGCCTATTTTTCTTTGCAGTTCAATTTTCTCTTTACTCCTGACTCTGAGTTGCTTTATTTACACCAAGACTTTACTCCACTGGAAGTTGCCATGTGTGGAAGAGATGGGACAGAGAGGAGAGATTTCCTTCTCACTCTTCTAACTACAAAAGACCTGGTTTTAAAAGTTGATGATGGAGAGAATAGAAGAGAGAGAGAGAGAGAGAGAGAGAGAGAGAGAGAGACAGAGAGACAGAGAGAGAGAGAGAGAGAGACAGACAGACAGACAGACAGAAAGTATTCAAGCAGGAATATTAATGCTTGAACTATCAGTCTCACAATTTGTTGTGAGGTCCAAATAAGATGATGTTCATGAAGAAAAAGTGCTAATATTAGCTATTATTGTTATTACAATAAGGCAAAAATAGGAAAAAAAATCAAATTGTTAGTTTCGGCATGAGAGTATTATCATTTGAAGATTTTTAAAGGAACCTCAAAGAAATATGTTAGCCAACTTTCTGTGGCATTATACTACTACTGCTCCTACCTCGTCACCATTCCTAAAAAGTATAAGATACTTCTCTGGGTAAATGACATTTTTGCCCTCTAGGGTATTCCAAAGATTTATTATTCATTGTGACAAACAGCTGACATTTTTCCTGATTCCAAGGATCTCTTAGGTTGAGTATACTACATTTCACAAAAAGATGAATGTTATAAAAAACTTGATCTTCATATTTTCATTTTTCTTTAAAACAGGAAAAATGATATTCTATATTAGATTAAAAAGTAAATGTTGCTGTAATTACTTATAGACATATATATGTTTTTAAAACATAAGTGAATAATACTGGTTGAGTTTATAATTTCTTCTGAATGACATCCAATGTACACAACTATAACTACATATATTCTATCCAATTCAATACAGTTCATAGGTTCAGTGTGTCAAGCACAAGGTATTAGAAAAGACAACTTTATTTTTGTCCTAGAAGACTTTTCGTATGACACAGTTAGGAAAAAGTCCAACAGGAACAACTCACAAAATCTTTTTTATGAATATTTAAAGGAAGGGAAGTATTGAGCTCAAGCCCTGAGACTATTTGAAGATAACTTCTTTCACTTTCTTTTTCTAAGATGGTTTAGAAAAGTCTGAAGTGAGGAGATGAGACTAGAACATGGGTTCATAAATATTTTGATTTCAGGACTCCTGTATACACTTAAAAATATCGAGAAACCTTTCAAAAAACCTAGGTTATAACTATAGATATTTGCCATATTCAGAATTAAAATGTATTGTTTTTATGAAAATCATTTTGACCTTATGGTCTCCCTGAAAGTGTCTCAGCAATCCCAGTGGCTCTCAGATCACAATTTGAGAACCTCTGAACTTGAAGTTTCATATAAATTCCGTTGAATTTATACTGCATCATGTTGCAGCGTGATATCTCCTCCATCCATTCAGATATCTACCCAGTTATTCCTATCATCTTTCCTGCCTTTGCAGACTTGCTCCTCTCTACATAGGTCCTGGACCCATTCACACTGGATGGCAACTCTTCCTACATCTGTACCTTAATCCCTGTGGAAGTTAAATCCACTCATTTTTTGAACTCTTGATCTACAGCCCAATTCAGTTATTTAGTAAAAGAGTATATGCCAACTAGCACACTTAACCTCACAATAACTACAGGTTGCTTCCAGACATCAGTCCATAACTCACTTTCACATTCCATCCAGTCATCCACCTAGACCCTTTCACTATCTGACCCTCTCTCATGCTACTTTTCACCTCCTCGAAAAAATTCTTCTCTCTGGAACCTCTCCCATGTTTTTGTTGTTTTTCCATTATAATTTAAGCTCCTTTAGGGCAAAAATGAACTTTTTTATACAATTGTATTCTTGCATACTTGGTGGCACATGGTCTGAACTTAATATTTTTTCATTTATTCATCTATTTTTAATAAGAAAATATTTAGAATGCATCTGGTACCTTTTATAATTATTGTTAGCATAGTGAAAAACTGAATGTCTAGATTTCAAGTAATTTCAAAAGTTTCTAGTTTTTAAACTGGGGATGTGGATAAATAAGCCAAAAAAAGAAAAGTACTATTTAAAGTCATTTTTATTTGAACTTAAAGGCATGAGAGTAATGGTAACCACAAGATATTTCTTTCGGGAGAAAAAAAAAAGAAAATGGATAATTTGGCAATAATTTCAGTTAATATCAGAGGCAGACATAATTCTAGTGCCATTACATTCATATATTAGCTGTATGTTAGACCAGAGAATCTCAGTCATCTAGAGATTAAATGGTGCTCCTTCAGTCCTCTCAAAATATATAACTTTTTGTCTCTTTGATGATATGACTACATAATCCAAATTTACAAGTCTCTGTGAAGATTAACAAAAACTTACTTAACGAAGGTCAAAATGGATGAATGGCTATAAATTTGAAACAACTAAAACTTTTATTTGAGACTATTACACTAGAGTGCTAACCCTAATGAACTTGTTACAATAACTAAAGCTACTACATGCAATTGAGGTGATATGTTATGGTCAATATATCAGACTAACATGTTGTTGACTGACTGTTAACAACAACGATGTAGAAAAGTTCTCAGACATTTATTTTGTAATATTTTGACTTTGTAGTTTAAATTTTTATTTTATCTATAAATGCTTTTTGGACATGTATAAATCCTAGATGTAAAAAAAATAAAAGGTCACACATCTAGAACCACCTCAATTAATTACCTATCAATATATAAAGACATGATCATGAGTTTGTTCAAAATTTTGCAAAGTTGCTTTTATTATTTTCAAAACAATATTTATCACACTATGGAGAAATATGCCCACTAGCATAGTAAATTGGGATAAAGGAAGAAATAATACAACTAAGATTTTAGGAAGTAGAGGCATTTAAGATATGTCAACCATTACTTATCTTAAACAGTGATAGAATCCTAATTTGGGAGTAACTTCTTTAGATGGAAAGGAAAATGTAGCCATGGGAAATACCTAGAATTTGGAAAAATTTAAAATAGAAGGAAAGATAAAATTGAATTCTGTAGAATCATTTTTTTAAATCTTTTGGTCAGGTAAGGGGTGAAGCAAAACTTTATGAAATGAAATTAATAACAAACCTACAGATTACTTGATTGAATTGTCCAAATCCATCATTTTATATGAGAATTTTAGAAAATTGAAATTAGCACAATATATCCTTGCACATAATTGCCTTAAGTCGATGAAGAAATATTTATCATGAGGAACCTACTCTGTACAAGGAACAGTACAAAAATATCTTTTTGTCTTATTTGTTTGTTCTAAAATTCCTGTTTTTGTTATTGTGCACTTGATCCACATTAATAAATTTGTACAACACTTTGTTAAAAGAACAGGGAAAAGAGGACTGTATACATACCATTAACATCAGTTAGGAACAGGATTTTGTTTGCTTTTTTAAGGAATGGATTAAATATTATCTCTTAGTTCCAGTTCTGCGTAATTTCTCTTCAAGCATCTTTTGATCTAGAACAGTCTTCTGCTCTAGTCTGTCTGCTTTTAAATGTTTCATTGATGATCTTTTTTTGGGGGAGGGGGAGTTTCTCTATTATTACCTTCCCCTTCCCCTAAAATGCATCCTTTATAGCAAATAAGTATAGCTAAGAATCTGAAAAGGTATTTGCTGCTCTAGTTTATCATCAGAATTCTGCAGTCACAGTTGGTTGTTGTATTTGTAAATCTAGCAAGAGTGGTTATCTGGCAAGGTTCCAAGGCTTAGAAATAAAGCAAATAGAAAGGAAGGACTTAAGCTCAACTCTTCAACAATCCTTCCTCTTGCAATTCATCAAAATAACTAGTGAGTTGTCCCTGATTCTTTTTTCTCCACTTTTTTGTTTCTCCCTTCCAACTTGACAGTTTGGGTAGGATCAACTTTTTGGCACTTCATCCTTTCTCAGCATACTAAGTGTTTCAAAGATATGACCTCTTTATCATACCACCTCTGCTTTGGACTCTGGAACTTAACTAAAATGCCTGCCCTCTAATGTTCACTTGAATTTGACTGGGGATCTATGGTTCTGAAGAGTCACACCTCTCTCTCTCTCTCTCTCTCTCTCTCTCTCTCTCTCTCTCTCTCTCTCTCTCTCTCTCTCTCTCTCTCTCTCCTATTTAGGAAACTTATAAAAATTGCTTATAAAATCAGAACTCTAAGATTGTCTTAGGGGCAGATAGGATGTGCAATAGTTAGAGCACTGGGCTTGGAGTCAGGAAAACTGGTCTTAATGATTCAAATCTGCTCTCCGACACTTGCTAGCTGTGTGACTCTGAACAAGTCACTTAACCCTGTTTGCCTCAGTTTCCTTATCTTTATAATGAGGTGGAGAACGAAATGGCAAACCACTCCACTTTGCCAAAAAAACAAACACAAATGGGGTCACGAACAGTCACAACTGAAATAACTGCACAGTAACAAAAAATAAGGTTCTCTTATTACACTCAGCCCCCATATGAAAGGGGTGGGGAAACATGATATTCTAGACAGAAGTTGAAACCTCTCAACCCACTGAGTCCTTTGTGTAACAAAGGAGAGACTAACGTGATTCATTACACTCCCCCTAAATTCAGTTAATTAGCAGACACAAGTCACGGATCACTTATGACCAGTCACAGTTCAGAGGAGACTCTATCTGGAAATAGAAACAGCTTCAACAAATAATCATGCAGAAAGTCCTTGCCAGCAGCATTCACCAAGGAACTGAGCTAAACCTTAACTGCCCTTACAGTGATCCCAAGCACTAGCACACCCAGCTGTATCAGTCACCCCTTTAAGTGTTCCTTGTCCTAGGAAGTAGAGGCCTGACTGCAGAAGCCTACCCTTCAATACTCAGATGGCTGTGTCTGGAACTCTTGTTTTCTCTCTCTCTGTCTCTGTCTCTCTCTGTCTTTGTCTCTCTCTTTCTCTGTATCTCTCTTTCCCTCTCTATCTCTCTTTCTCTCTCTGTCTCTCTCTCTGCCTCTCTGTCTCTGTCTCTCTCTCTGTCTCTGTCCCTCTCCCTCTCTCTGTCTCTCTCTGGGTCTCTCTCTGTCTCTCTCACTCTTTCCCTCTCTGTCTCTTTCTCTGTATCTCTCTCTCCCTCTCTGTCTCTCTGTCTCTGTCTCTGTCTCTCTGTCTCTCTCTCTCTCTGTCTCTCTCTCTCTGTCTCTCTCTCTGTCTCTCTGTCTCTCTCTCTCTCTGTGTCTCTCTCTCTGTGTCTCTCTCTCTCTGTCTCTCTCTGTCTCTCTCTCTCTGTCTCTGTCTCTCTCTCTCTGTCTCTCTGTCTAAATTTTATTTACTGGCACTCACCCTACTAGGTCTTGCTGCCCACAGCTCCACTATTGGCTTTGTTCAAGTGGCCCTATTACTGCTTCAGTTCAGTTCAAAAACTAAAACATTGCAGAATTCTACTCCCTAACCCCTCCTTTTCTAGATTAAACTTCCTAACCCTCAAACTCAAAAAAAATTATTAGTCTTGGCTAGGATGAGAAAAGAATGCTGTCTACCTAAGGCTTCAAATTCCAGAATTCATGGGTAAGGAAATTCCCTTCACCATTATAACTTGGCACTTCCTATTCAACTTAAGAGAGTCTTAGAGAATTGATTAGGCTCTGCCCAAGATCACATTGCAAATATGTATCAGAAGCAGAATGACTTGAATGTAAGTAAGCCTTCCTGGCTATGAGACCCTCTTCTCAAATATTATGTCATACTTTTTCACTGTATTATATATGCCACATTTATGTTATATAATTTCATCAGCCTCTCCCTAGTTAATTGCTACCCACTTTCATTTTCTTCTTTAAAAGAATTCTGTGAATAGCTAGGTGTTTATTTTTGGTCAACTTGGAATACATAATTATCAGTGAGATGGTTAGGGCAAAAGGAATGATCAACTTTAACACTGTTTCCCCGCACATAGCTTGTGTTAGGATGTTTTACACAAAATACTTCAGATGGATGCATTTTCTTCCATTTTAAGTCATAGAAGGCCATGTATCTTTTATTTCAGAATAGTCTTACATATGATTTATCTGCCAGTTGTCAAGCAGGTACATAAAGTTTAAAAAACAGCTGGTGTTTCAAAGGACAGCTGTGCTATGTTTAGAACAGACTTTAAACATTCAGTAAACAATGCAATATAAATACAGACTGGGATTTTAATGGCATATTTTTTTCCTTCTTATCAATTGCTATAATAAAATGTATAAGAAAGCATTAGCTCAAAGGAAACTTCTTAATGAATTTGAGGTGAACTATGTTTTACGTACAACCGTAAAAACTTTGACAGTTTAGAAGAAATTAAAATCAGTGAACTATATATATATATCTCCTTGCAATAAAAGCACAAGATGGAATGGCTAAAGGTGAATGATTTGGAATATAACTGACAAGCATACCTTATTGGATAATTCAGATTTAGCTAAATGATGATATTCTGATCAATTGCTGTGCTGAGGTTATAGTTCTAAATGAACCCTGCACACAGGTTATTGTGGTATTGGAACTTACAACTTGAATGAATGTGAGCTAACGAATAAATACAGTAAATGTTTAACAAAATACACTACAGTACAACTTTATAACGCTTAATACTTGAAATTGTAAATAGTTTTAGGGCCTACAACAGAATATCTGAAGTATCAAGTCCCTTATGATTCTTTGATTCTCCAATTAACAATAAAGTTATTAGGTACTCAAGAAGAAAATTCCTCTAATATAAGTTTTAAGATAATTTACTTTATTATTAGGTGTTTAAGCATTAGGTTCCTGGTATCACCTGAATATTGGACATTTCAAACTCTCAAATGCAGTTTGTCCAAAAGATAATTTGTTTTCTTTTCCTTAAAATCCATCTTTCTTCCAAACGTCCTTATTTCTATTGAAGAAATGACCATCTTTGCAGTTAACCACCCAAATGCACAATCTCGGAATTATCCTTGACATTTCACTTTCCTTTGCCCCAAAGTTGATCCAAACATGATTAAAGCAATCATTCAATAAACATATATTAGGTGTCGATGTGATATATTGGAACTAGGAGAGTACAAAAATAAATACATGGTTTCTGCCTTCATGGAAAATATTATCCCTTTAGTTAATAACTGTCAGTAAATGGTAATTAATGGATCTTTGGTATCCTGAAGTATTCCATTGTCTGTAATTAGCTCTGTGTTATTTTTTTTGAGGTAAGTACATAGAAATTATGGTAGACTCAAAATTAAAAATTATATCTATAATCTGAAACTCTAAATATAAAAATGAAACTCAAGTATAAATATAAAATCTTATGTTTAGGTAAAGAAATAAGTTGTAAAGTTATGGGACTGAGATGAAGTTGTGTAATATAACTGGCAAGAGATAAGTGGTAGACTGATGGACTTCATGTAGTTTTTGGCTCTATAGTAGAATATGGTCTTCAGATCTTGAGAAGTGAAACTCTATCCAACTAAACGTTGACTAAATCAGATCATAATCTTGTGCAAGCTTCAGCCTCATTTGACTTTGACTACTTTCCATAATAATTCCTTCTTCAGCCCTATCCTGGATTGGCAGTTTGGTTCCCCCAACTGGGATTCTAAACTCTATTTCCAGAGATTTAGTCAGAGGACATGATTAGAGATATACATATTTCAGAGCTATCAGAATATAAGATAACTTGTTAGAGATTATTAGAATGAATAGAGGTTCAAAAATCGAATGAATAAGCATTTATTAAGTACCTACTAAGTGACATACTGAAAGCTGGGTATTTAAAAAAAAAGGCAAAAATATACAGCTCCTCACTCCTCTCCTTGCAAAAAAGGACTCATATCTGATAGTGGAGACAACTACCTGAAAACAAGATAATACAGGATAAGTTTGAGATAATCTTAGAGGGAAGGTTTAAATTATTAGCATTAAGGATGTTCAGGAAAATCTTCTTGCAGAATGAATTTTAGCTTAGACTTGAAAGAAGATAAGGAAGCCAAAAGGTAGAGGTTAGGATGGAGAGAATTTCAGGCAGGTAAAATGTATGAAGTAAAAAAAAAATAGAGTATCTTGTTTAAGAAACAGCTAAATAGTCAGTATCACAGAGGAGTAAGGTTTGTACAGCCTGGAAAAGTACAAAAATCCGAGTTATGAATAGCCAAACAGAGGACTCTATATTTGATCTTGGAGGTAATGAAGACCCACTATAGCTTGTTGAATCGGGAAAGAGGAAGTGATGTGGTCAGACCTGCACTTTAGTAAGATCAACTGTACAGTTGGGTGGAGGATGATTGGAGTAGGAAGAGATCCGAGGCAGTGAGAAGAATTAGCAGGCTATTGCAAAGTCAAGACACTTATTCTTTTTGGATTTCAGAACTAGGCTTCTTCCATCTTTGTGCAAAGGCGCCAGTGTAGAAGATTTAATTTCAAGACTGGGGAACACCTAGTGTGGCAGTTTGGCTGGAATACAGAATATATGAACAGAGTTAATATGAAGTAAGCCTGAAAAGAAGTTTGACTCAGATTGTGAAGGGCTTTAAATGTCAGGCTGAAGACTTAACTATTTTATCCTAGGGAGTACCAAGAAAGCTCTAAATCACTTCTATACAGATAATTGAAGCCATGGGAATATCTGAAATCACTAAGGTGGAGAATATCTTGTGCCTTTTTCAGGTGAATGCAGATTGATTGGTTGATGGGTGATTTATTCTAATATCTTCCTAAGTATATAACTTAAGCCAATTTTTCTATATTTTCCCATCATTCTTTTCTCTTTTTTGTGAAGATGGGCACTTGCAGTGGTTCTTTCCAGTTGTCAGAGAGACCACGTTCTTAAAAATAATAGTAAATGCAGCAATGCTTGTCAATTCCTTGAGTATTCTAACATCATCAAACGTTGTTGATATATGTTCATGTGTATATACACACATTCACATACACATACATATATATATGGTTTAAAATATATTTTTTGAACATTTGAACCCTAATTTAATTTGCCTTTGGGGATTTTTATTAGAGATATTTCCCTGACTGCTTGATTATATTTGAATTTTTTGTGACATATATAATAACAACCACTAATATTTATATACTACCGTGTGCCAAGGACTCCAGTGAACAATGAACAATTATTATCTAATGTGATGTTTATGACAATCCTGGGAGATATGTGCTGTTATTATCCCCATTTTATAGATGAGGAAACTAAGGCAGATAGGGATTAAGTGAGTTGCCCAGGTTCATGTAGTTAATCAGTGGCTGAGATCAAATTCAAACTCAGGTCTTCCTGACTCCAGGCAACTAACTGCTCTTATATACTGTGAAAACAAACCAAAAATAAAGTCAACATCTGTACTTATACAAGTCCACAATCTGGAACTTAGTTGGCATTTAATAAATTCTATTTACTGATTAATTTGTTGGTCCTTTCTTTTCTTTAGCTAAAGAATATTTTCCTTTTACTCACATGTTCCTGGTAAGTTGTACATCTGCTGAGACAATATGATCAAGTCAGTCTTCTTTCTTCTGCCAACCATGTACCTCATGGGTTCAAGAAAATCTCTAGAGTTATCTCAAACATAATTGGTGACTCCTTCAAAGAACTGAAGCTGAGCTGTATTTTCCTTCTGTTATGTCAATCTTTTCCCAATCTATTACTTTCCAGCAGAAATAAACTCTCCCATTAGGAGCAAAGAAGTATCTTTAGGTTTGGCATAAGACAGAACAAAATACCAATTGTAACTGTCCCAGACTGGAATGCCCTGCCTTAGGAGATACTGTTTTTACTTTCTAGTGGAGGTCTTTAAGCAATGATCAAATGTGCAATTGCTACATATGTTGTCTAGAGGATTCTTTTTTAGATATGGACTAAATTCAATGGTCTTTGGAGGTCCCTTTTAACTCTGAAATTCTGTGATTCTGTTTTTTCACCACTGCTTCCTTTTCTCTGTCTATATTAAATAAATGCCAACCAACTGTTGTGCTTACTCTGCAATCCTGTGATTCCTATGGCAATATTGAAAAAAAGGGAGAGTATGTGATTTTTGTCACTGTAGGGAACTTTCATTGTGAAATGGAACACAATTGTGAAGAGATACAAAAAGACACAAAGGTTAAATAGATGTTCCAGAGTCAAAGAGCTTGTATATTTTGGAAATGGAATTTAATCCAGGGCTTCATGACTCCAAATTCCACACTCTGTCTACTATGCCATTCAGTCTCTATGGCCTGACATATAGTGTTGAGTTATATGGGTTATAGCATATGAGAGGCATGTCATAATGGATAAAGAGCCAGCTTCAGAACCAAAAAATTTCAAGTTAAAATTATATTTCTGACATATGGTACACTTGATATTCTGATACCTTTGTAAGTGAGACCTTTAACCTTTTGGTCTCCTAAGTCTCTGAAATGCTTATTTTAAACAAATATTCCAACAGAAAACATTGACTGAGAGTTCCCATTACTAATGTCTATAAGATCTAGTCATGATGGCTGTCCTATTTTATATAACCTATCTATGGAATCATATAAAGCACTGCTCAATGTTGTGATTATCTAATCTGCTAACATATAAGTATATAGCACTACATATTGATCTCTACATATACACACAAAAAAATCTCTTCTAGAGGAAGAGCTAAGATGGTGCAGTAGAGAGCACTAAGCCAAGTTCCCCCCATGTTTCCCTTCAAGCTACTCCAAACACCTCGAATTGAATTCTGGGTTGGCAGAGCCGACAGAAGGTCAGAGTGGGGCATTCTTCCACTCCAAGACAACTTAGCAGGTCAGAAAGAGAGATTTATACAGGAGAAGAGGCCAACTCAGAGGTCACATGGATGAAGCGCCAAAGGTGGGATTAGGTGGTGGGGACAGGAACAGCTCAAGTCAGAAATGGTAAAGGAACTTGGCAACTAGTCAGAAAAAGATCACAGGGGACCCCTATGCTAGCACTGGATGTAGGACCAGGCACTGTGTGGAAACTCCATTGCCTATACCCACTTCTGGGTAACAGTTCAGGGGCAGAGAGGAACATTTGCAATCAAAAGGGAGTGGAAAGCCTGAGAGGCAGTATGACTTCTGCCCAAAGGGATCAGGGATCTTGGAAAACATTTTTGTTTCTAGAGGAGGGACTCTAAGGAGCAGTATTAATTGCAGTTCCAAAGGATCAAGGCTCTTCAAGGGTAAGGACAAGAGTGCAGAAGAAGAGAACAGTGAGCACACATCTCCCCAGATAACACCACCTTGGAAGCACTAAAAATATTAAAACTCATAGAACTAAATCCAAAAACAGCAGTGAAAAAAGCATGAAGCTTCAAGCAGAGATAATCTCCCACCTCACATGCTGGGAACATAGCCCATCATTAATATAATGTTTCCAATCAATAAATAAAGTGGAAAAATGAGAATAAAATAAAGTCCTGACCACATAAAGCTACCGTGGTGACATGGAAGACACAAACTCAGAAGATAATGAAGTCAAAACAGCTAAAACAAAGCCTCAAATAAAAAAAAATGGGAATTGGATACAAACCTAACAAGAATCCCTGAAAGATATAAAAATTATTTGCAAAATCAAATAAGAGTAATAGAGGGAAAACTGGGAAAAAATGGAAGCAAAGGAAGAAAATTATGAAGAGGCAATTAATAGCTTGGTAAAAAGAGGCACAAAAACTGTGAAGAGAATAAAACCATAAAAGACAGAATTGCCCAAATGATCTGGAAAACAGAACAAGGAAAGATAATTTAAGAATTATTGGATTCCTTGAAAGCCATGATCAAAGAAAACGTGTGGACATCATATTTCAAGGAAAATTTTCTCAATATTCTAGAACTAGAGGGTAAAATAGAAATTGAAATAATTCACTGATCACCACCTAAAAGAGATCCCAAAATGAAAAGTCCCAAGAGTTCTACGTCAAAGAAGAAATATTTAAAGTAGCAAGAAACAAAACATTTAAATACTATGGAGCCAGTTAGGATCACAAGAAGTTTAGCAGCTACAACATTATAGGAGTTTAGGTCTTGGAATATAATATTCTAGAAAGCAAAAGAGCTGGAATTACAACCAGAAGAAATCTATCCAGTAAAACTGAGTAAAATTCTTCAGGGGGAAAGTGGATATTTTATGAAATAGAAGACGTTCAAGCATTCCTGATGAAAAGACCAGAGCTGTGAAATTACTAGGGCAATTAGAAGGATTCTACATAGAAAGGGGGTGTGGAAATGAGTCAGTTTTGTTGGATTTATATGAAAAATGAATAGGTAAGAGGCAAGGATGCACTGGGAGAAGGGAGAAAAGGACTGGGGAAAATTATCTCACATTAGAGGCATAAAAGGAATAGCTTTTGCAATGAGGGAGGGAGTAAGAGGGAATGACCAGGGTTTGAACTTCATTCACATCTAAATTGATTCAAAAAAGATGTATATATATATATATATGTATATATATATATTCCCTTTTTTATATATTTCCCTATATATGTATATATATACATACATACATATACACACATATACATACTCAATTGGTCATAGAAATCTATCTTACACAGTAGTTAAGTAGGAGGGGATAGGTATAAGAGAGAGTTGATGGCGATGATAGAAAGAACAGATAAAAGAAGGCAGTGGTCAGAAGCAAAACAGACTTTGGAAGAGGGACAGCAGAAAAAAGAGAGTTAACGAAGAAAATAGGAGGAAGAGAAGTGCCCAGTTACTGATAACAACTGTGAATTGGAGCAGGATGAACTCACTCATAAATCAGAAGAGATTAGAGACCAGAATCCAACAGTATGTATTTTACAAGAAACACACTTGCAACAGAGTTAGAATAAGGGATTGGAACAGAATATATTATGCTTCAGCTGAAGTGAAAAAGGATGAGGTAGCATTTATGACCTTAGATAAAACAAGAGCAAAAATAGACCTAATTAAAAGGGTTAAACAGGGAAACTACATATTGCTAAAAGGAACCGTAGACAATGAGGTAATGTCAGTCAATACTGAACATACATGCACCAAATGGCATAGTATCTAAATTCTTAAAGGAAGTATTAAATGAATTGCACACGGAAGTAGATGTAGATAGTGTAACTATACTCATGGAGGACCTCAACATTGCCCTCTCACATCCAGACTAATCTAACTATGAAATAAACAAGAAAGAATTCAAGAAGACACATAGAATGTTAGAAAAGTTAAATAGGATAGACCTCTGATTGGGAATGGAAAGTATAATTTTTTTCTCAATATGTCACATTCACATATTAATAAATGTATCCTTTTCAAAACACAATGCAATAAAATTGCATTTAATAAAGGGCTATGGAAGCATACATTAAAAATAATTGGAAACTAAGAAATAGAGGGGATTTCAGGAGGTAAAATAGATAATTTAATTCTCCTGTTGTTCAATCCTGTCTGACTCTTTGTGAACCATTTTTGTCCATGGAGTTTTCTTGGCAAAAGCACTGGAATTGTTTGCTGTTTCCTTCTTCAATGTATCACCATTTTACAGAGGAGTAACTCAGGCAAATAGGGGTTAAGCAGCTTGTCCAGGGTCACATAGCTAGTAAGTGTTGGAGGTTGGATTTGAACTCAGATATTCCTGCCTTCAGGCATAGTGCTCCATCTACTGTACCACTTACCTGTCCCTTAACTTTGATTACATAACATTTTAAAAGATTTTGCACAAACAAAACTAATGCAGCAAAAGTTAGAAGGAAAATAGAAAACTGGGGGCAGGGGAGGGTGATTGCAGCAAGTTTCTCTGAAAATACTCTCATTTCTTAAATATAGGGAAATGAGCCAAATTTACAAAAAAACCCTTCATTGATAAATGATCAATGAATAAGAATAGCCGCTTTTCAGAAGAAGACATTAAAGCTATAAATAATAAATACCCACCTGAAAAAAATGCTCTAAATCACTGCTGATTACAGAACTCTCAGGTGCCACCTCACATCTATCAGATTGGCTAACATAATAGAAAAGAAAAATGACAAATGCTGGAGGAGATGGGGAAAAATTGAGTCACTCATGCATTGTTGATAGAGTTGTGAATTAGTCTAATCAATCTAGAGAACACTTTGTAATTATGCCCAAAGGGCTATAAAACTTCATATTCTTTGATCCAGCAACACCAGTGCTATGTCTGTGTCCAAAAGAGATCAAAGAAAATGGAAAAGGATATAGTTGTACAAAAATACTTACAGTAGCACATTTGTTGGGGTAGGGGTGGGAGAATTTGGAACTCAACATTTCTGAAAATGATTTTCAAAATTTTTATATGTAATTGAGGAATATTTCAAAGTAATTTGTTTAAAATAAATGCATAAGAGGAAATATAAAACCATTTAACATATACACAAACATGTTCAAGGTTTTATTATTACATCAGGCAACCAAACATTTATTTATCTTAATTTCTAGTCCATTTAGATGTAATGTAGCCTTTTGTAATAGAGAATTCAGTTCAAGCCATTATAAAATTGAGGCTGTCTTTTTCAAATAGTTTGAGCACAATAGTCATTTAGTAAAACAAACATGGCTCCATTATTTCTTAATGTCTTGTTTAACAAGTTTAAGATTAGACCACATCTCACAAGCTCCCAGTGGGCAGCACTTAAGAAGTGAGTAATATTTCTGTCTTCTTTAGTCAAGTAATCCCAAATGTAAGTAATTTACATTATGGCATCAGGGACTGTTACAACAGACATATTGTAATATGTCACTGGGAATCGGCATCTCTTAACATGTTTGATCAAGAGCTAGATGGAAGCTTTTATCACATTTATTTAATCTGAAATACACATAGTAATTACACTGGACCTTTGATTCAATTCCCTCCTGCTATCTCAGGAGAAGGTAGAAAATGAGCCTGTCAAGTGCAACTGCTAGTATAGCTATGACCTGGTGAGTAGAAATCATTTATACCACTGTAGAGAGCATTGATGTAAACAGTACTGAAACAGTAGAAAGTTTGATAGAGCAGAAACATTTTAAATGGTATGTGGTAAATGGTAGTAGCTGATTAGTTAGAAATTCTATGTATTCATTTTATTTGCATCAGAAAAAAATGATTAATGGCTTTAATGAATTACCATCATTCCAAGGGCTATATAAAACAGAATATATATTTTTTTAATTTCCCCAAACCCTAACAGTTGTTACATCAAACTTCCACAAAAGTAACTCTAATCTCTTTTCCAGCCTACCTCTAGAGGTTCCTGTTAGCTTTCATTCAGGTTAAAAGAACAAAGACTTGTACTGGGATAAATGAGAAATGCAGTTTCCAGAATTTTCTGCATGGTAAAATAATAGATAATAAAGCTCTTACTGAATACTGATGAGTAAAATGTGCATTATTTTTAGGTGTAATCAAAGCAGAATGACATTTCTATCAAAACTTAACTACCCAAAGGTATTCAAAGAAAATATGACCCTTCATAGATTGGCTTGTATTCAACTTGCAGGAAATTGAAGGTACTTTTTAGCTTCCAAATGAGGGTGGTTTTAGGACAATGAATTCTGTCAAGCATGTTATGATTAAATGAAGAAATAGTGGTATTTGTATTAGTACAGAGATAGCATAAATAGGAGGAAAGGTAAGTTAAACTACGTGTGCAGTAGGAAATCATTTGTGAGTTTTACTACCTAGTCAAAAACTCTGTCAATGCCTATATTTATTGTTCTAAACAACAGTAACAAAAACTTACATATTATTTTATATCCCCAATTAGAAAGGCTATTTAAAAGCAATAAAAGCATTTTTGTCATTAATGGCACATTACTTATTTTCTTTAATATTATACCAAAATGACATGTGCTATTGGCAATTTGGCTGCCATATCATATTTCAATTAGTCAAGTACCGATGGGTAACATGATTTCTTTTATTACCATGGCATTATTCTCACCTCAAATGACTAGAGTCTGAAAAGCATTGCTCAACCAAAATATAATTAAAAAGAAGCCATGCTTTCTTCATGGTTAACAGCCATCTTTTATCTTTTCATTAAAGACATTCTATGCAATTGTCAAATATATCTCAATCACATTTATCTTTTGCAAAGTTTCTAATTTTTCCTGTTTATTTATTATAGAAAAAAAACTTCTAAGAATTGGGCTGCTTTTTGATATAATTAGAAAAGAAATCTATCAGTTTTTTAAAGTAAAGACATGTTTTTTAATGCATTTAATTTAATTCCTGACAGTGAACAGGTAGAAAATTTGATGAACAAAGTGAATAAAAAGGATGGACAGATGTCACAGGTTCTAAAGGGGACTGAGTCAGTAATTTACAATAAGTCCTTGGAAAAGTTGATTTGTCTTCTACTATCTATATGTCTAATATGGTACCAGAGGTATCCATTTAGACCACTGGGAGATAGAAGGCTCCAGGAAAGGGTTGGTGACATTGTCGTGTGCGCATGCGCACATGCAAACATATGCATGCGTGCGTGTGCGCACGTGGGCATGTGCACACACATACACACACACACACACACTAACCAAAACACCCTACTGATTACAGGAATAGAAGCAAACGATTATGCCAACTTTAGAAAGATGGTAATGACTACATTGAATTTTCTGTCACAATTAGAATATGATTTATTTTAGGTTTAAATATTTGATGACATCTGTGAAGGTCACAGAATCTTCCTGTAGACAGCAGTTTTCCTTGATTTCTTACTGGAAAACCAATCATTAGCACAAAAAAAATATAAACACTTGACTATCATTAAAATACTGGGACATTTTTAGGTACTATTGTGAAAAAATTTAAACACTAATTTTCATGATCTCAAGATAGCATATACAGTGTTTTACTATCCAAATTGCTACTTATCATCAACTTTAATGTAACTGATTTTAATTAATCCCTCGTTTCAAGGGGTCCTTGAATCTGGTACTCCATGGAGAACTATTTTAATTGTAAGAATGAATACTTGTATTCTGGGCAGAAAAGGCATGTAATTCTATGTCAGGAAATGACAAGGCAGTAAGCCCAAAGGTTTTCAGCAAAGATGTGGGACACAATTGTACAGATGATCATGCTTCATATTCACTTGTCAGGCCAGCATTGTTTCATAGACAGATCTGTCAGTCATTAATTCTTGAGTCAGACTTTCCTTGGGGAAATTGGTCTCAGCTTCTGTTGGCATTATTTTGCCTACCTATTTCTCAAGATCTTTTTTGTCATGCTCTATTAATTCACGAGATATGCGAATTTCATGTTTGCTTAAATTGGATGCATTGTCACAGTGTAAGCATAGACTTATTGCTGTTGCTTTGTGTGTGTTACAGGAATGCTTTTAGGGTTTCACACTAATTCTTTCATTATTAGACAATATCCTAGAGCTGGTGTCCATCTAGTTTGTTAAGTGAGAATAAAGTTGAAGAGAAAGCATTTTTAGAGTTTGTTTTCCAGTTAACAATTTGATATATAAAAAACTTAAAATATGGTCAGAGTTCCACAGTAAACTGCACTGGAACTTTGCTTTCCAATACCTTTAGAAGCCACATTATGAAACTTTTTACTGATACTCACTGCCTTGTGATAGAGTCCTTTTGTACTTAAGTAATTAAGCCCCTTTAGAAACAGTGTAATATAGACTGGTATATACTGTATTTCACTGTGTAATAGTATGATTGTGTATGGCTACAAGTCATAAAATATAGTCTATGAAGATCACTCAAAAAGCAAAGGAGAAACACATGATGGACATGTACAGGATGCAACATATCAAAAATAATAAATTACATGGGTAAAGCAATTATGAAAAGAAAACATAAGGAAAGTTCATACCTGGAGGAAAAGGCAGGCTGATTATATAGTGAAAGCATGACATAATTGATGGCCAGTCCACAAATTCCACTGGTAACCATGCAATGTCAATGGGACTTGAAGAAGGTTACATAGATTCCCGAAAGTGAACTCATGGGAAATTGTGGATGGTGATTGCACACAGAGGGCTGGCATACATAGATTTTGTTCTCTAGTGGGGATATCCGAATTAGGAAGATCTCCTGGAGTACTGGAGAACAGTATCTTAGTGATGTTCTAGTGTCTTTCCATTTCAGTCACTAAGTACATAAAGGATATAAGGGTTATTTAGACATTAAATTGATTGAGTTTGTGTCAAAAAATATTTTTAAGCCACTTGTTTGGAACTCACTACATTTCTTCATAGTATGTTATAAAGACTAAGTTCCCAAGCTGCCTGGAATGGTTCTTGTTTTGTCTTACCTATTGGTGAAAACTTGTCTGCTGAAAGCAATGAGAAATTGTTGTCTGGAGTGACAACACATATGAAGAACAATACTTAAGGTATTGTGATTGACGAGTTACTATGCAATTTAGGTGGAGAAATTTTGGGGTAACCCAACGCATTGGACAATTAATTAATGGGAAACAGCATTTTCCTTAAAAGAGTCCATCCACCTGAGAGCAGGAAACAGGATACATTAGCCTGTGGGAGCAGTTGGAAACAGGCTATTTGATTCCTTTGTCCTCAAAATGTTCCCCAAACTTAGAAGGAAGTATTTTTTCCTTAAAGTAGGGAGAGATTTCTCCTAGATATAGAAACATGGCTACTAATTTCTCAGAATGTCTACTGTCCTGTTCCTTTTTAGGTACTAGAGCAAAAGCTCTTAGAGTATCTTACCTTCATAAAAGAGAGCCCATCAAAACTTATTTAACTCATTATGTAATCAGGTTCTCTGCTTGTCACATACCTACAATTCTTTGGACTGTATTTCCATAGAAATAATGTTTAAATGGATATTTGTACTTCAAAAATTAATCCACAATGCCCTTTTTAATCCATAATGGCACCGAACATATTTCAGCTATGTTATAGGAAATTGTATTCTGGGGACTTTCTCTCTGGTATCTCCAGTAGTCTACTAGACATTTCTACCTGGATGTCCTACAAGCATCTCAAATTCAATTAGTCTGTAAGAAAACTCATCACCATTTCCTCCTCCAAATTGTTCTTCTGTGGTTACCACCATGAAGAGGTGAATCCACTTGATTCATAACCATGAAATATACTTGTCTCTTCCTACTACCTCACCATTCACATCCAGCTGTGTACTGAGTCCTGTCTGTACTACTCAGCAAGTCCCAGTCCCTTATCCTCATTCACATAGCCACCATGCTAGTTCAACTCATTATTATTTTGCACCTGAATTAGAGCGATAATTTCCAAATGTATCTCCTGTTTCTATCTTCCATCTCTAGTCTATGCTCCACAAAGTTTCCAAAATAACAATCCCATTATATCAGTTTCATAACTAAAAAAAAAACCCTTCAGTATGTCTCTCTTTACTCTATAAAGAAATAAAAATTCTTCAGTATTTTGAAGTTTCCATGATCTGGCTCCAATCTCTTTTCAGTTTAATTTCATATCATTTTCCTTCACATTATAGCCAAACTAGACTATTTGTTCCATAAAGCTTTCCACAGTTACATGAGATATTCACCCACTCACTTTCTTCCCAAATCTATTTTTTAAATCCTCATCTCTGTACTAAAAACCCCCAACAACTCTTCTTTACTTAAGGAGCCTTTTTTTTTTTAAAGAAAGGAAAATATTATGAGAGATAGTATCAGTTAATGATCTCCCTTCTGAAACGGTCAGGTAGGTGTTACAGTACAGTGCTGAGTCACAAAGACCGGAGTTAAAATCCTGCTTCAGTCACTTACTAGCTGTCTGACACTGAACTAAACACTTAGCTGCTACTGCCTGCCTGTTTCCTTAACTGGAAAATGAGAAAAATAGTAGCATCTGCACTGATCGTTCACTGTGAAGATCATATAAGGCAAAATGTGTAAAACGCTTCCTACAGTGCCTGACGCATAATAGGCACTTAATACTGTTGATTTCCTTCTTTCAAATTACCTTATACTTACTACCTACCTACCTATGTATCTATGTGTGTATCTATTTATATATCTATCTATGTATCCATATATCTGTCTATCTATCTATCCATCTACCATCTGTCTACCTATCTACCTACCTATCTAACTTACTGTTGTCAAATATAAGCTCCTTGAGGGTAGGAAGTGTGGAGGGTTTTTTTTTTTGTTTATTTTGTTTTTGTTTTAAAACGTATCTGTCACAATTCCTTACACAAATATAAGAAGGGGCAACAAGTTTGCTTCTATGGCAAGGATATGTTACAAAAAATACCTCACTACTTCTTATTATTTTGGTACATTCTTTGGGCTTATGACAAAATTTGTATATTTAATGTGGCAAGGCATAAAAATAAAATATATCAATAAAGAGGATACAAAAATGGTTGTGTGAACCCACTCATAAAAAAACTAGTACAGAAAAGATGATGCCCCCTAAGGTGAAAAGGAAGTTAAAAAAATGGACTCACCCTAGCACAGATAGTAGTTAGGTTTGAAGATGGTCTGCGGAGAAGTGTCTGACAATAGCTGCCTGAGAAGCCTTTCAAGGAACACCAGCTCGAATAGTTCAGTAGGTGAAATAGACGGATCAAAAGAATATGAAAAATTCCCCTTAGGCACACTAGGCAGTCTGAGTGGGGGAAAAGAAATAACACTGATCTGAGGTACAAGAGCCATTTACCCGAGACACATGCAGTTTCTGTCCAAAAGGCTATTGAGCAAGAGTCCCCAACCTTATAGCCTATAGAGTTTATGCAGTAGACCTATGTACGTGGTGACTTTGGGATAGAGTGATTGAGAGTTTGAGAAGTACAGCTCACTGTGACTGACAGAGAGAAAATCTTGCCAAAAAAAGTGAAAAGGCAAGCAACTAATCAGGGAGTTCTTCCAGCAGCAACAGGAGAGAGCTCTTCCACCAATATTTTTAGAGAACATGTTTTCCATATCTGGGATTCATTCTCTCTCTCTTTCTGTCTCTCTCTCTCTCCCTCTCCCTCCTTACCCCCCCCCCCGTCTCTCTCTCTCTCTGTCTGACATGGGGGTTTATGGAGAAAATTGTTCTGCATTGTTATATGCAGGATCTAGAAACATTTTTTGGAATGGGTTTTTCATATACATATATATTCTAGTATATACACACGTGTACATATGTGTGTATATGTATATATGTATTTGTGTACATACATATGGATAGTTCAGTTAAATGCTTTATATCTAAAGACTGTCTGGTCTAAGAGTAAATTCTACATTGTATAAGTGAGATGTTAAGCTGAAAATATATTATTATTCCCCTACATTGAACCCAAAGTTAGTGTGGGGATGCCCAGGTTTGGGAGAGGTCCATAATATATTTTATTGGTTCTTTTATGAAATGATTTTTATTAATTGATTTTTTAGTTAATCGATTCAAATATTGATTCAAACTCCTTCTTCTCCCTTTTTCCTTATCTTCTATCACTCAGGTGCCTTCTGATGCTTTCTCTTCCTTCACCTGTTTCACATGATGAAATGTCTTTAATCCTTACCAATGCTAACTCCTTTATTTCTTCAAGTGATCCATTCCATCCCATAGGTTCTAAGAGATTGCCTCCTCTGTTATCTCCATGCTGTTGCATATTCTCATTATCTCCCTCTAAACTGGCTCATTTTCTATTGCATACAAACATTGTGTGCAAACAAACCCTCACTTGATACTTTCATTGCTGCTATTATTCTATATCTTTTCTGCCCTGTGTAACTAAACTCTTTAAAAAGGCAGTCTATAACAGGTGCCTCCATTTTCTCTCCTGTCATTCTTCTTTTAAATCTTTGTAATGTGACTTTCTGACCTTATGATTCCACCAAAACTACTCTCTCTAAAGTTATTCACAGTTGCCAAATCCAGTGACATTTTCTCAGTCCTCATTCTCCCTAACTTCTCCCCAGATTTTGACACTTGATCACCCCACTCTTTCTAGGTTTTTGGGACACTACTCTCTCCTAGTTTTCTTCCTAACATATCTCACCACTCCTTCCCTATGTCTTTTGCTGGATCTTCCTCCCTAACTGCCTTCTATCAGTAGGTATCCTTCATATTTCTGTTTCTGGCCCTTTCTTCTTCTCCCTTTATATTACTTCTCTTGGTGATCTCATCATTTGAAAGTTTTTATTAGGACATCACTGCACAAAGTAATATGAGTCCTAAAATCTCATACATTACAATTATAGACTCTGATAGACTTATTTTAAGTGATCAGATGAAGGATCACTTTTATACAGCCAGCTGAACAAGAACATGAAGGAAGAAAATTCTAGACATTTTAGAGTCTAGTAATGGAAACAGCATGATTAAAAATAGTTGTCTTATCTCTTTACGATCATACATTTTTATGTCAATTTTCTTATTTCAACTTTATAGCAGTCTTTAGAGGTAGAGAAATATCATTATCTTCATTTTACAAATGAAGACATTGATGCCCAGAGTGTTATGGTCACTTGCCCAGGTCATAAAAATTGGTTGGTAACTGAGTTGAACAAGCAGAAACTTCCATTCCCATATTTCCTGATTTCCTGTTAGTGCTCTTTCCCTTAACAGTCTTTCAACAGTTTGGGAAGACTAGAGAGGGGACTCTTCCAGCATTCAATGCAAAAATAAATAGACTAGGTGGTGACACTATGCTAAGTGCCCAGTCAGATGGTCTCTGGTCCCTTCCAATTCTGAGACTCTATGATTGATTCTGTTTATATGTAGGTTAGGTTAGATGAGGTGACTGCAGTGACCCCTTCCAATTCCAAGGATCAGATTATGTGACTTACTATCCAGTGCAGAATGTGTGTGTATGTATGTGTGTGTGTATTCCGTGACATTTCCCTAATAGAGAAATGAATGTTATGGCTTTCCACAATCAGAAATGAATATCATGTTCTGTGATTTGCCCCTAGATGCATCTTGTTCATTTTTCATGTGCCAATATAACCTTAAAGTCATTCCTCTATATTACTTTTTTCCCATTTTCCCACGAATATTTTTTTCTTTTCCTCCAATGTTCTGTGCTCCCTTGAATGTCAATACTAAAAGAGGTAAAAATTTTAGTGAAGGACTCCTCTGGCCTAATAGCTACACTGCTTTCCTCAACGTGGAGAATCATCTCTAGGGTCATTCATATTCTTCCTACCCAAAACATTCCTTTAGCTGAAGCAGCCTAGGGAAAGCAAGACAGAAAGGAAGGAAGAAAGGAAGAAAACACTGAAATGAAGGGAATTATGCTGGAACCTACCCTAGCCCCAAATAGAATTTTGCTTTGCTTTGAAAGCTTTCACTTTCCTCAAGGACAGAAGCAGTGCTTTCTGTAGGTCAGTTTTGTGTGCTGTACCTGACACATTATGACCTATTGGTGAAAAGGTAAATTATAACCAAGAACCAATTAATCTTGAAAAGTTATATGTGGAACTTAAAGATTTAATGCTCAGAGAAGGTAAACTGTAGCACACTTACCAAAACAAATATAGGCTACAAATACACATGACCCTTCAATTTTCTCATGCAGCAATGCTCATGGCCTTGCCTCCCAAGATCTCTCCTGAATAGATGTCTGGGGCATTTAAGAAAATTCAGCTCTTAAAGGCAAATTCAATATAGTGGGTATCACTTTTTATGAAAACTAAATAACTATAGAAAAACAATGTTCAGAAAAGCATCCTCTTAAAAAATAAATACAGGAGTTTGGGGGCAATGAAACAAGGGAATTTAGTATTTATTCAGTTGGTATGAAGTTTAGTCTCACTCTTCTGCTTCTAAAAAGTTCTGTATTTTAAAAGGAAAAATCTGTTGTTATAGTTTTTGGAAAGCTTGCTGTGCAATGTAGCCTCAAATTAATATATGCAGATTTAATTACTTTTAGTGGAAATTCTATCTAAATTCCCACCCCATACCCACTGAGAGAGCAATATATCCTAATGTTTTTATTCTTTAAGACCAGTTTTTGAATTTTGGGGGGGTAGAAACAGTAATTACATATAAGATTATAAGATAATAGATGGCCCCGGAGTAAATTTGAGGATGTATTTCTCTCTAGGGACTCTACTAATGTCATATACTGCCATAGCACAGTATATTTTTATCCACAAATTATGCAAAGCTATTTTTACAGTTTTAATGTTCAACCATTCCTCTTTCTAGATCTCTGCTCCATTTGAGGAAGAGAAGGTAGTCTCTTAAAGTCATGTAAAACATCAAAATTGAGTTTGTAATAAAATCATTCAAAGCTCTTCATTGCACTGGGCACTTGTGTTAGGTATTCTTACTGCATTAGTGTTGCTTGTTTAGTACACTGTTTCCTATCATGAAGAAGCTGTTTTCATTACAATGTGTGCTCCCAGAGAGTAGAAAATGCTTCTGTTTTTCTATCTGTATCCCCAGCTCTTGGCACAGTGCTTTGAAAAAAGTAAACCTTTAATAAATGCTTCATCATTCATTCATTCATTCCATCCCCTTGATTGCATCCTCCATTCAACTGTCAAGTTAATTATCTTAAAACACATCTTATCTTATCACTCTCCCCATCAAAACTATTACAATGACTTTCTTAAGGATCAAATATAAACTCCTCTGTTTGGTATTCAAAGTCCTTCATAACCTGGCACCCTCCTAACCTTTCCAATTTTCTTATACTTCCTTGTCCTCTATATACTCTTTGATATTTTGGACTCCTTGCTGTGTACAATACACTATCTCCCAATACCAAGCATTTTCCTTAACTGTCTGCCCGTGCTGGAAGAGTTTCCCTTCCCATATCTACCTCCTTGCTTCCCTGGATTCCCTAAAACTTAAAGTCCCTACCTTCTACAAGCAGCCTTTCCCAGTCCTCTTTAATCTTGCCACCTTCTCTCTGTATTTACCCCCTATTAATTCTGTACTGATCTTGTTTGTACATAGTTATAGTGCTGTCTCCTCTATTAGATTATGAACTCTTTGATAGCAGACACTGTTTTCCCCCCTTTCTTTATTCCTAGTGCTTAACACAGTGCTCAGCACACGTGAGATGCTTAAAGAACATTATTTGACTGACTGCCTAGAGCACTGTATCAAAAATCAGAAAATAAAAGCTCCTCATTACTTTCAAGTTCTTAAGGATATTTAGAATTTAGCTAGAGACAGTAGAGAGGTAAAGGAATGTTAAGCTGAGTAAGCAGCATTATTTCTCAGAAAGTCATTCACTGGTTCATGTCCATTGAATTTTCCCTATCAGTAAAATGAACACAGTAAAAAAGTTAGAACATCAGAATCAAACATGATTATATGTCATCCAAAAATAGTGTTACTTAAGCTTTCCCTAACAGATGGTTTTCAGTCTTAGTTATAAAGATTTTTCACAGCATATTCCAAAATTTGCCTTGACAACTTAGTTTGTCAACCTTACTGACAAAAAGGCATTCCTTGGAACTTAAATGTCTTCTATTGAAATGTGGATCTATATTTCCTGTTCTGACTTCATTGGCAATTAATAGAAATTGGTTATCTGATTCAAATGAGCAGAAAATTTTTAAGCCTCTACTATGTGTATCATATCAAGACAGTTATTCATACAATACAAATATTTCATTGCTACTCCAAGAACCCCAATTCCTACTCCTAAGTAAATAAATTAATTTGTGGATTCCCAAACTCTATCCTACTAATATTACCCCCAAGTATGCAACATCACTATTTTCTGACCTTTGTTTATGATGGAAGTGTAAATTAAATGGTTCCTTCTTTTAATAATAAAGAACTGATTTTTACAAGGCATGAATTGCTTATGCCGTCTGAGTTATACCATTGCCCCCTTGAATAAATCAGTATCTTTTATCCTGATCCCTGATTTCTAGTATATTGTTTCTTGTGTGCAGAAATATTCCGTGAAACTTACAACATTTTCTTTCCCTAATACATTAGCATTACAATATCTATCCCATTGGCCTCACTATTTTAAGATCCTTTCTCACCTAAATAATCCTATGAATAAGAATCATGTTGCTCAAGTGACATTTTGATTACATTCACCCCTTCTAAAAAACCTAGACTAGCTCAAAATGTTTCATATAAAAACATTAAAGTTAAAGATTTTACAATTATTTTCCTTTGAACTCTTTCCCTTCCATACAATAAGACTGGAATATGAAGCCTCTTAATTTGAAATGGAAAGTCTAATTCCTGACTCTACTGATTACCACCTGAACTAGCTTTAGGAAAGTTATTTAATTTGTCTGAGCCTTGGGTTTTTCCTCTGCAAAATGGGGATGACAATGTTTGACATTTTACAAGGATCCTGTAAAAAGAAATGAGAATATACAGCTGTGTAACCCTTGTGAACTCTTGATTTACACGGACTGGGTTCATTCTTAATAAGTTTCTCTAAAATTGTACCACTTTAGGCTTTACCCACGGTTCCTTCTGAGAACTCAGAAAAATGGTTTGTTATCAAGAGTCCCATTTAACTGAGTAAAAGGGCCTTGGTTTCTTTGTAAGCATGCAAGGTAACAATATATATTAGACGTAGGATTGCCTTTATTTTACTCTATTAAAAATTTCAAGAAGGACATAGAAGACATTGTCTCATAAATAACTTACTCATTTCTCTCTTGGTGAACCCTGGATTCACTGCAGGCTTGTATAGATCTGTTACTTTATAGCAATATCCTAAAGCTTGGACTTCCCTGGATGAAAACTACCTCAGGATTACTTTATAGGTCACCCTTTACATTTCAATGAGCCCCATCTTAATCCTAGGCCACCAGCTTTATGGCATGACTTTAAAGCCTTCCTCAAAATGAAAAATAAACTTGATTTTGCTAGAGAGACAACCTATCAGATTTGCACCATCCCAGTAACTCATGGCAGCATGAAAGAAAAAATCTAGGCCTTTTTTCCTCCATATATGAGCTTAGCCTCTTGCTTCTCCTTCAGGAAAAGAACATGAACAAGTTCAGGAATAAGTGTCACAGGGAACACAGTTGTATCAGACTCTACTTCAAGGACTTTTTTGACATTTCATGCTATGTATAGCTGAATAACTTCCATGAATAATGAAAATTCAGTTTAGTTGCTCTTCTATTTATAAGGGGAGGGTATATCTGTAAGTCAGCTGTGGTTTCATCAGCGTTATCATTGTCTCTCCAAATCTTTGTTGACATTTTTTTCTTTACTGTGGTCAAAAAAAGAAAAAAAATCACCCAGTGTCAAACTGTCAGGTGATGAGCCCTCTGAGCTAGCCATTAAGAGTCCTGATATTGCTAGAACTTTGATCAAAGCCCTTCCAGTGTGAGTAAAACTTTACTCCATTGACAAAATTTTCAGGAACACATAGTTGGCTCCATGCCATCAACAGACAGTAGGCTAGGCTAGCAATTTTTAGTGTAATATGTCTGTGCATGATAAATATACATACATGTGTGTATATATATATATATATATATACGTGTGTGTGTATTATGATGAACTTGTAGATATATGTATATATTCTTATTTATGTGGTTTATTTTTGTCTCTTTCCTTAGTGTTTGCTTTAATTCTCCCTGAGGATAGTATCTACTTAACTTCTTCTGTAATTCACACAGCGACTTAGTTCAAAAATCTCTCAATAACTAAGGCTTAGAGCTGTAGTTCTGAGCTCATGTTCATCAGATTCAGTCTTGGGGATCTTTCTATACTTACTCTACTAGCAATGTGTGGCGTTCTTTGCCTCCATCCTCTTCTCTTCCTGGCAATATCAAATAGAATGCATGCTTTTCAATTTTGGCACCCACCCCAATCTCCTAAAAACATTCGAGGCTAATAATATTATTTAAACATAGAAATAATAATTCTTAAAAAGATTGAAAAGAAAAAAAGAGAAAAGTGACTTATTTGACCATCGTTTAATCAGGAGATAATTATAGCTTAAATTATGATGCCACATCATATCATGATGCCTTAGGCATCATGGTTCCTGGGACTGTCTACATACTCACTCTCCTCTTCCATCTTCAACTCCATTCTGAGATCTATTTGGTTCCTTGCTTCAGTATTTTCAGCATTTAGTGCTTTAATTCTGTCTTGCAGGCACCATATTTATAGCTATCCCAACTTCTGGAGCTCCCAACTTGACCCAGAATGCTATCAACACTTAGTGCCAGTCAGTGCCTCACTCCCCTCATAGTTGTCTTTCCCAGAGACACAGATAAGAGCTTTTACTGTACACGTTCCTTCAGTCTCTCTTCTGACCAGTGTGAGGAAAAGGATGTGGATGATCCAATTCCTTTCAGCTCTTTTAGCCTGAATCCTCCTAGTCATGGCTGCTGCAGTGTTAAGTGAGAAAGTGAATGCTCAGGGCAGACAGTAGTGTATCAAATTGAGTGGCATAGATTGACTGTATCAGGATACATAAAGTAAATTAATGTGAAAAAGATGTTTTGGAAAGGTAGGCTGGAACTGGATTACAAGAACACCAAGTATCAGGTTAAGGAGTTTGTTATTTTATTCCAGAAGTGCTAAAGACTTTTGAGCAGAAAAGTGATATAATTAGACCTGTGCTTTAGGAAAATTTTGGTAGCTATGCAGAAAATGAATGTGAGAAGGAAAGCCAACTAGGATATTATGAAAATAGGCCAGAGAAGAAGTGATATAGGCCTAAACCAGCATGGTAGCTAGGTAAAGAAAGAAAGGGGGATGGAATCAAGTGATGTTGTGGAGTTAAAATGGGAAAGCATCAGAAACTGATTGAGGATGTGTGGGAGGTACAGAGAGCAGATCCAAAGATGATTTTTATGTTTCAACTCATTGAAGTATTTTTAAGTATTTATAAAGTAATTTGATAAAAATGCTATTAGTATTAAATTCATCTGATAAGTGTATAGAAATTACAAAATTACATTTTATAGGTGTGGGCATCTATCGTGTTCTTAAATCATTTGTAATTACAATTGTCATTAAGGAAAATTGCACAACCCATTGTAATCCTAAAATATTTACACATAATTCTGTAATAGGTAATTCTTAAATACTAGATGTGGCAGAGCCCATGCTGACCTGCATGGTAGGGTAATGTTAACCTTTGCTACAAATCTATACTAATGAAATCACAGCTCTAGTGTGGGGAACCCTATGCTGATAAGATGCAAACAGAAATAAGACACAACCCTGGCCCTCAAGGAACTTCGATCTTAATGGTGGAAGATTTTTGGAAGAAAAGTAGTAGATCAAGGCAACACTTACTTGGGAGGAAGACTCCGGGGGTAGGGGAGCTGTGTCTTTGAGTCTACATGTGGCCCTCTGGGTCCTCAAGTGCAGCCCTTTGACTGAATCCAAACTTCACAGGATAAAGCCCCTTAATAAAAGGATTTGTTCTATAAAAGTTGGCCTTAATCAAAAGGCCACACGCGAGGACCTAGAAGACCGCAAGTGGCCCCTACCCCTGGAATAGTCCTACTCTCATGTAATTTTTAAAAATTAATATGGAATATTACTTGTGAGAAAAATTCTGGTACTTCTGTGAGATTATTTTGATTTGTCATTTGTATGTAATGCTTGATGCATATTTTCACTTATATGATAATTACCTACAATATTGCTTTTCATTCTTTTTTTATTAAAAGAAAAAAATGAGATAATTTCCCTATTAATTGAATAAATAAGACATATGTTTTGAAAGTGGGACTCAGGATTCAGTAGAGTGAAATCATTTACTTTTTCTTCCCATAAAAATTCAGAATGTGACTACACTTAAAAGTAACTGATCCTTTGCTTTAAATGTCTGAGAAATTACTGACCCTAAATGGTGTCACTTGAGAGAACTCCCTCTTTATAGTCCTCTCACAAGAATTAGATGCCCCTTGCTGATACGTGCTAAGCAGAGAGAGTTTAAACCTAGCAACCTTCTCTATGTGTTGTGCCTAGTCAGTTAAGTAAGGCTCCTAAAATACTGCTAAATCTATTAGAGCTTACTCACTCCAGTGTTAATTGGATAACTACAGTAATTCATGGGTTAACATTATAGAATGAATAATGATTTTTAAGGATGCAAGATACATATATGGGATGCAATTCATGCAGACTCCACTATCTGCAGAGGAACTGAGAAAGGGTTTACTTCATGTCCTCTTTTATTTCTTTTGCAGTAGGAGAGGGACTACAAGAAGAGAATATATATAAGGGATTCCCACCGAGATTCAGCCGTATAAATTATGTATTACTCAGACACTGTTCAGCTGATGCTTATCTGATTCCCAATTCTCAATCACTTGTTTTAGTTCCTATAGATAGCTATGAACAGATATTCAGTACGAAAATGAGTAAGAGAAAAGACAAGGTGAATGCAGTGGAAGCCTTCCCCATTATAACAGAATAAAATAGCATTTTCAGTTTCTGGGCTCTCATCAGGACCTTAAAGACTGGGATACAATTAGAAGCGCACTATTAAGAAAATATAAGCTTAAAAAGAAACCATCCCCTCGGAGGTTGAAAAAGGGAAATTTGTGCATTTAGAAAAATTATATAATCTAAATTGTGACAAGAGACTACTAGGGGGAAAAAACCAACCGACAAACAAAAAAACCTAGTTTTCCTTTCGTTTTTCTCAATCTAGATCCTAATGCTCTGTCTGGACCGACTGGACCTGACCACGCTCTTATAGGAGGAATTGTGGCTGTTGTCGTATTTGTCACACTGTGTTCTATATTTCTGCTTGGTCGATATCTGGCAAGACATAAAGGTAGGAGAGACTTCATCAAAGTGTACTCACCTTTCGTAGCAATATTTCTTTGTGGTTATGTTCGCTCTATAATACTTTTTTTCTTTTTCTTTTTTGTAAATCATTTACTCAGAAGAGCTCAGCTAACATTCAGCATCTGGATTCCAGAGAGATCTTGACTTTTACCTAATTTTACAATTAGATTAACTGAGGCAAAAGCATATCTAGCAACTCATCCAAGGTCATACATTGGGTGAGTGGCTCAGGAAGAATTAGAAGCAAGTCTGCTCTTCCTTTCTAAGAAAGCAGAGCATCACCCTCTTTGTGGTCTCTTCAACATTAGTAATTGATTCAAAGTTGATTTCTGGAATTTCCACAGATAGGCACATGTAAGGCCATAGTAGAAAATGAGATATAGGTATATATTTAAGAACAATACAATACAGAGATAGGCTATGGAATCATTTTTCTGGATGTGGCCATGACTGATCTAAATATCTCAGTCATTTTAATGACAATTACTATTTGCAGCTGTATGTCCCTAATTACCTCTTGACCACTCTCTAGGATGAATTTTTGAGTTGTATAGATTTGGCTCAAGCTTAACCCATTACATTCCAATGAGAAGGTGAGCTTGTGTGTATTACTTTAAAATTAAAATGAATACCTCCTTCATGCCAACCTAATCGAAATGGGGTACAGATGTCTAATAGTTGAATGTAGTGATGATGGAGGCTAGTGAAATAAATGTTAACCAATTTCTTTCATGTTGATTTCCATAGGAACATATTTAACAAATGAAGCTAAAGGAGCTGAAGATGCACCGGATGCTGACACAGCTATTATCAATGCAGAAGGCAGCCAAGTCAACGCAGAAGAGAAAAAAGAATATTTCATTTAGATGCAGACCTAGATTCTGAGTTTTGCTTATCAGGCTGACTGCTGGAGAAAACTGGCTATCATCTTTCAGAATTCATTTCTACCATCTTCTGCTCCCTTTATTAACCTCCATCCTGTACTGCTACCAGTAGCCAGTTTATACCAACAATCAGCTTTCTTTAACGTCTTTCTTTAATTACCCTCTCATCCATAATGCAGGATATTTCTTATTGCCTAAAATTCACATTATTGTTCTCTTAACATACAGTGCTTGAATATACAGCCTTAACAACTTTAATCATCATCTTGAACCATGGTATTGAATTGTTTTCTACATTTAAAATTGTAATCGTATGCAAGCTTTTCTTCTCCAGTTTTCCTCCTTTTAATCACAGTCCTTTATTAATATGCCATTGGACAGTTTTCATAACCCACACTATTAGGTGAACACCTAGTGTGCTCAAGTTCAATCTAAGATTAGAGGTTTACAAAGAATGTTTTATACATGTCTATACTTCAAAGACAAGATTTTGAAACATATGCCCTACAAAACACAAACTGAAAACACTGTAGTATAGTTTCTAGAATGCTTGGACTCAGTGGTAGAGATGTATCAATTTGGTATTTATCCAGCAGTACTTGACACTGGAGCCATGTGTTTGGGTTGCAATCATACCATGCTGTATATTATATACATTCTGCATTAGGTTACTGTAGTTTCATTTACAAATAAATTTTTCCAACACTTTTACTGCTTTGAGGATCACAAAGATGAGATATGTTTCTGTATTTTTTCATAATTTATTTGCTTTATAAGGACTCACCTGCCTACACAGATTGGACGTATTCATAGGGCACAATTTCAAGACATTTTAGAATCTGTATATAGTGCATATAATAGATCCAATTAAACATTATTTGATACATATTTAACTTTTTGGGCTGTAGGTAAGTCAGTCACAAGTAAGCATTTTCTAATGTCCATTATATCCCTTTAGATATGACTCAAACCAATATTATAAGTAGTTAACATGTATTAGTATTTTTGTCTGTATGTCCTAGCACTGTTCAACAACAATTTTTTCTAGTTCTTGTTAATTTTTTTATTTGTTATACAATGGAAGCACAATGTTATAAGGAAAGGTAATTTTAAGCTAATAACCAGTGCACAGCCTCAGGTTTTAAATTACAACCACATTTGATTAATATCCTAAGGAATAAACTCTTAGTTTCCAAAAAAAAAAAATCTCAATTTTTAAAAAAAATCTGGCAGTTCCAGAGCTGCTTACCTATCTTGATTTGCCAAAAACAAAAGAAAAAAATTAAGATATATGTTTTGTGTAAAAATGGACTAATTATTTATATTAAATTCCTGTCTATGCATTTTGTGAGGTACAAACTTATGTCACAGCAAGTAAAAGAGAAGTTCTGCCATGTTTTAGCTTCACAGAGAAAGTCTCTCTCTCTCTCTGGAGTAGTTCTGAAATTTTGATGTAATTAACCATTAAAGAAATCTCATTACTCCTAAACATGACAAAAACAAAAAAATTAGCCTAACACTTTTACTCAAAGAGTTAATGGTCTCTCTGTTATCTGTTATGCTACTAGATCAGGTTTCGCTATTTATTTCATGCTGAAGAATGAAAACCATGACTGATTAATGTTACTCTCCCTTTTTCCAAGTGTTGCACCTTGAAAGGGAAAGTGGTATATAGCAATTATACCTGTAAAGTTGAAAATCATGATGGGCTATGGTTAAAAAATATCTCTTGGGATTTATTTTTGGGGTAGGGGAATGTTTGAGTACAACATCATGTATTAATATCAGATGAAAGGCAAGGGTGCTGTATCATAGATAATTTATCAAAAAAGTATAAATCTTTTAAGGACAATGTTAGAATTCTAAAACTTTTTGTTGAAACATTTATCTTGTTGATTTTTTTTCAAAAAAGAGAAAGGACAATGTCAGTCAAGCAGCACTTTTTCAAAATATACAGAACATAAATAATATGATGTGGTTGAGTGTTAACATAATAAATCATATACAGTATGACATTTTAAAGAAATAAGTCTGCATTGATGTGATTGCATGCTTGTTTTTTACAATTCACTCCATACCATCTGTGGAAAAATGCAATAATATGTTAATATAGTATGGTAGTTTGAGAGAACCAGGTAGGTGCTACTAGACACATTGAAACTAGTATAGGTTTACAAAACGTTCATGTCTTTCAAAGCAAAGTCTTTAAAAAGACAAACACAAAAGAAAATTCATCCTGTTTAGTACAGAACAGAAAGTTCTTATTACAACAGCAAGTTGCATAAACTATCATCGAATACAATTTTCAACTTAATTTCAAGATGCATTTCCAAATTGATACTTTTCATTGATAGTGTGTTCACATCCCTCTTCATTCCACCTAAATCTGACTTGGCTCAGACTGCTGAATTGTTGCGTAAATAATTCAATTATTATCTATAGCAGTGTAAAGAAAAAATGCAAAATTTGGAACATTTTGAGATTTTGGACTCTTTTAACCCTTACCCACAGAGTTAAATAATATCAGTGTTGGAATTTGGGAGGGGGATGAGGGAAGGAAAAAATAACTGGACTATTATATTTGGGGGGCACTAATTATACGTTTCAGCAATTAGTTATTTGTAGATTTTTAACTAAAATATTTTTACTTTTTACTCTTTTTAACAAAAAATACCTGAGTGAAATTATCCTTTTTCTAACCCCTCAAAAAGTTATTTTACTTTTCTTTAAACAAAAGTCCCATTCTATCCAACTTTGTTCACCCAAATCAGATAAATATGGGAAACTAAATCATGGTACTTAAAATGTTTGGAATATACACGTTAATAAAGAGTGAGTCAAATTCTGTCTCGGCTAGGTGAGCACAGTCATTACAGGACTCAGTGAGAGAAGTGCACACGTACCCAAAGGTAGAATATGGCACATTGTTCTTTGCTCAAAAGAAAGTAGCTAATCTCTGCCAGTGTACTGTTTACAGTGTCCATCGATTGTTCATCTAAAATTGTCCAAACAGCATTTCTTCCTTTTTTTCCCCATTTGCTTGTATCTTAGACAGAATGATTCTTTTTTTACCAAGTGTGCGTGCATGCGTGCGTGTGTTCATGTGTGAGGGGGGTGCTTCTTTTAACTTGTTTTCTGTCACCAGAGAATTCAAGAAGCAGTTTAAGGAACCTGATACTTAAGTTAAAGCTTAGAATTTAACCTAGAAAATGGATGCTGTCATATTGCTTCATAATGGCAAACCTTGCACTAAAATTCCCTTACATTAATAAATAAATAAAATGGGAAGAAAACTTTTGCTTTTTCTAAATAGGGCAAGGAAGCTAACACCTCATGTATTTTCATTACTATGTAAAAAAAAAATATATAAATCTCTCAATGAAAAGAAAGGATTGATTCATTTGTAATTACGTAACCATGATTGTAATAGCATTGAGGTTCCGTGTACGCACATGTACAGTAGCTATTCAACACTTACAGTGTAGTTACATGTACTCCCATGTAACATAGCAGTTATAGTGTAATTTAGTGCCACTTATTGTAAAGTGTTACCAAAAGGAAAACAATATTCTTACCTTTGCTTTTTCTTGGAAGGGAAAGGTAATTTTATGAAAGTGACATCTTAAATCTGACATTCCATTTCTTTAATAAAGAGGTCATGCGAAACCGGACTTTCACACTCTGCAGCTTCCCCTTTCACCCGACACTCTGTACTTAGAGTCCTCCAAATGTCCAATATTGTCGCTCTTTGCAAATGGTAATCCATGATGAACATACCAAAAACATTCAGCAATGCCAGCTGAAATGAGAGAACATCTAATGGAAATTACTGATGAGTAATGCTTTTTATTAAGTGGCACAAAGTACACACTAAAAACTATGCAAAAATATAGGTAACTACAGTGTATTTACATGTAAGTATCTTGTACTTGCTGTGTATGGATGTTGGAAACCCATGTAATTATAATATGCATTTTGATTATCCTTAAAGAGGAAAACGTACAGGAGATATAATAATTTCTTTTAGTGTTTTTGCAATATTTACCCTTAGTGCAATATCCTCGATTACCTGGGATCATCAGTGTAGACACAAAAATGCCAGATGTATTTCCTTTTCTTCCCATTCTATAAGGACCATTCTAAAACTGGTTGCTAAATTAAGGCCTACAGTTTATTCACCTCCACTGCCCACAAACTAAAGCTTTGACTGTAGGGATAGATAGCCTACCTGTAGCTGTTCCATAATACGCAACCGCTAGTTCCCTTCCTTCTTGGAAACTATCTTCTTTACCATTTCATTTACTACTTAAATGACTACACTGTCATTTGGCTTTTTACATGAACAAGAGGGAAAGGAATATATTGAAATATACTGTCTAACCCTCTAAAATTGGAATATTCTCATTTGCCTTGGAATTTTCATATTTTTCCTTCATGCTAGATTGGCATATTCCTATAATGTAACTACAAAATGCTTCCATCAAGGTATAGAGATGCCTTTAATACTTAGGGTAATCTTTTCTTGACATTAAATTTTGTATACTGAAATTTTCTTTTTCCAATCACTTATTTCTCTTCTTCTCCACCCCACTGTTATACCCTTCCAAAGGTAATGAATTAGAAGTAGCAAAGTAATGAAGAATGAATGATAAAAAGGGAAACAAAAATTATTAGGTTAGTTCAATTACTCTATGTTTTACATTGTACATATCTGTTTCAATGTATTGAGATTGTCAGTATAGAATGCAATAGATATTGGTCATGACTGGTAAGTCTTGTGCTATATATTCTTAAAATGATCCTTCTACCTCTCACTTTTAGCATAGGCTATGAGATTTCAATAAGAATAAATGAAAAGAGGTATTTATAAGATCTCCTAGGCAGCATTCAGAAGAGATTATCACAACCATCTTTCCATTGTGAATACCAAAAGCCAACTTTTTTGATTGTGTTCAACAGAGAATGAATCTGTACGTTTCTTTCTTTAGCATTAAAACTCCCCTATAGGCAAAATGAGACAGTCACCTTTTAAAATTGAAGCACTTACATGCCTTTCAGTATTTCAAGGATGAATGGCAGCGGCAGCACTTTGGAATCCAACCTGGTATTCTGCTTCAAGGAAAAGTAAATATTAAAAATTCTTGCCAATTTTCTGTGTTTATATAGAACAAAATGAAATGGATAATTTATTTTCCCAGTGATCTTGATGAATGCAGACAACCAATGGAAATAATTCCGTAGTACCTTCTTTATATCAGTAAATATCAGTCTGAATTTTCCAGAGAATTGCCTCAAATATCCACTTTATTTTGTCTGTGTAACCACAGCCTGAATGTCTTGAATGATGCCGTTTAATTATCCTTTAGGAGAATAACATTTTAAAAGCACAGATATTCATTTAGGAAGAAAATAACATAAAACCTACTCAGTTTGGTGGTATTAATGATGCTCATCAAATAAGCTTAAAAGCATAAATTAAAATAAGTTGATTTTATCTGATGTTGGTATATTGCAAATAATATTGTGGCTGCTAGGTTCTCATACATGCCATATGTGTGTATGTATATGTGTATATATCTCTACGCATATATAGATATATACATACATATGTGCATACATGCAAGTCAGCTACATTAACCTTACTATTATCAGCAAAGGATGGGCCCAAAAGACAGAGGGGGAAATGGCATCTATCCCAATAAGATGTGTTCAGTCTTCTGGAAGAGGAAATTAAAATACTTCTTGAAGGTTTCAGATAAAAAAGATCAACCCACCGGGGCTCAGCACTTAAGCACTTTCCCCACATCCAGGGTCAAACCAGCAGTGGTGTCTGTATGAACTCTAATGCGGCATGAACTGCACTTACAATTTTCTTACGCACAGTACTGTAAAACCTCAGATACTTTCGTCACAAGCTTTCTCCTTTAAACATGTGAACACTGGAAACTTTTTGTTTATATTTTGATGACAGAGAAAGTTTTGTAAAATATAAATATGTTGTAGTTGCAACAAGTGGTCACAAATTGGGGGATGGGGAATCTGATACATGAACTGGATTGTTATTTCTTCCCCCATTATGTTTTATTTCTGTTTCTCCAATGTATTAGATGATTCTGATGGATACGGGGAAGAAAATGTTTTAGAAACTTTTGCAAAACTTGTTTTCTCTTTATTATGTGTATAATTTAAATGTTTGCAAATTTCATTTAACTGTATCTGTTGTACCTGCTGCATACTAATATGATAATGCAATTTAGAAGTGACACAAGTATTTGAGTTGGAGATTGCTGACATATGGGCTTCATATTAAGTTCACATAATTGTCTTTGAATTGGTTGTTAACGTTTAAATTTTATCGAAAGAAACCTCTTTTATAAATCGTAATTATTTCGACTTAACCAGTGTGGGAAACAAGTCTGCCATCCTTAGGATTAAAATGTTTGTTACTCAGAGTGGTACACTGCACCACTGTGGCCCACTAATTAGCATTAAACTAAAATGTTCCACTTGTATGGCTTACAGAGTTCATAACATTTGGAAGGGTATATTTCTGACACTGCAAAAGTTAATTTCATGTAAGTAGGATCCACAGGAATTAAGCATATTGCACTGAAGATAGAATAATAATTGCTTAATCTACTTTGTCATTAATATTTTTAAACAAACAAAATGCATATTGTAATGTTAGGTACATGACACTTGCATGTTGATATGCCTATATACTTACAAAGTATTCAATGTGTACTTAGTGGCGCTTAAGATATGTCATGTACAACTCTTATAAACATTCTTACAGGGTTCCCATTTGCACTTCATCTTTCAGTAAAGTCTTGTCAGAAAAAGAAATTGTCTGATGAATATTATTGAAAAAATAAAATTTGAATTTTAGTTATCTGTTGGACATTACTGAATTGTCTATTCATTTAGTGCATATACTAATACTTTTGAAAAAGAGGAAGACAGGCATTCAAAGATGGAAATTTCCTTTTATCCATTCCAGAGACTATTGTATTTCTTATATTGCAAGGCTAGTTGAAAGAAGAGGTACAAAGACCTTTGTCTCTTCCAAATCACATCTATTCTACATTTTATTTGTCTGCTTCCATTGTCCATTTACTTTAGTATGCCAAAAGATGTCCATCCTCTTTATATACACCAAGGAGACATTTCTTAAATTAAACTTTTTTCTTTGATAACATTTCATTTCTTTTTTGAAAAATGTATCTTGCAATATACTCTTTCTTATCACTATGGTATAAAGCATTTTTGACTTGAGCAAATTGGCTTGAGGTCATCAAAATTTGACCCTTTTAAAAGGTAATTTTCCATCCATTCATGCTTGTCTACTGGTGTTGACTGGAAATAGAAGTGAAAAGTACCAAAAGCAGAATTTTTCTTTCTTCCATATATTCACACATTAATCAAAATCAAGGTTTTCAACTACCTAAGATAACTGAATTTATAATATTGCTCTCCTAATTTCATTTCTTTAGGAACTTCAATTAAGTTTCAAATTTATGGAGGATTTTCTTTGTGTCTTTAGAAGTTCACTTACCACCAAGTATTTTATAGCCTACATGATAATATCAGATTTTGTTCTACAGGGTAAGCCAAAGGCTGTATAAGAATTAGAGTCATTGGGTCTGATATTTGTGTTAGGCAATGAAATCTTCCATTAAAAACTATCTGTAAATACAAGGTAAGATTTTGTATCTGGTTTATTTTATTAAGCAATATCTCCCTGTTCTAAATTGCTTTTCTTTTCTGCTAGTGGCACTAGCATCTGCTTTAGGGAGGTGGATTCAGTACAAAGTGTCAGAATAAAAAACTGTGCAAGAAAAGATGACCTTTTAAAGCAGCACATTCATATAACTTTGTTTCCTTTTTAAGTGACTCAAATACAAAACTCATTTCTACAGACTCTCACTCTCATTGTCTGTCTCTCACTTGCTTTCTCTCAGTTCCTTTTTACCTTCCTGTAATGCACTCTCCCTCCCTTCTCCCCCTCTTTCTCCCTATCTCCTTCTTTTTCTCCCTCCCCCCTCCTCTTCTCTCTCCCTCTTCCCATCTCTATCCCTCTCCTCTCCCTCTCTCCTTCCTTCCTTCCCTCTCCGTCTGCCTCTTAAGATCCTCTGTGAACTTTCACTAAAGAAACACAAGAAACACACAGAAATCCAAATATGAAATGATTTGCTGCAAAGGAAATCTGATTTATTCCTTACAGTGTTTTAATTACTAAAGTACAAAAGAGAGCATCATCAAATGTCAATTCCTGAATGACATTATAAATGAACAATTCTGTAGCAGCTTCAGTTTTAACAAAAATTATGGGTCATTTGTCTTTTTAAAGTATTAATTTTAAAATTTAATTTTAAAATTAATTTTAAAAATTAAACTAATATAATAATATTCTAAACATTTTTACATTTCCACTTAGTTTCTAGATAAGGTTAATTTATAAGAGCTGAACTCAAATCTGCCCTGGGAAGCACCTATATACAGAGATCCATAGGTGGTATTGTTAAACTGTGACCTCCAGTATCCCTGTTAAATACCTTGACTGTAATCAATTAGATATTTTAGACATTGTGTCTGTACATATATGCACACATACATGTATATATATGCATGTATATAAGTTTAAATCTGAATTATCAATGTATAAACCTTTTTTTTAGTCCAGCAAGTCTTCCTACAAGTTAATCCAGATTAGTGAAGTGTTTAGAAAATAGTTGTCTATGTTGCAATATGCTTTAAAATAAGTTTATTCAGAAGAAAAAGATGTCTAGGATCTATATTTATCAAACACGTTTAAGGGTATCTTCATTTTTTTAGGTAATACTGGTAGTATTTATTATAAAGATAACATCCCTCCAAAAGAACAAAAAATACTTCTCAACATATCTCAACATTGTAGACTTCTATTATTAAATTAACTATATGGAAGACATTAAAAAAGTAAGTCTAATGTTTTATGTATAGACTGTAACATTTTTTTCCAAATACACACACACACATATCCCCACATATATAGATATATAGATATATGTAAGATATATAGATATAGGCAGTAAAATATATGTGTACACACATGTACATGTACACATATACTGGATTTTACTACATATATACATGTGTATATGTAGTAAAATCCAGGTCAAGTAGAAGAGATTGATTCAATCCTACAAGCAAATATATCCAATGGTAAAAAGAGTGATAACATTTCTCTTTCATCAGTTGTTACTGGTCTTAAACTGTAAGGAACTGGGCATGTTCCTCTGAGTATTGCCTACCCTGAACATCCTGATTAAATTCTGAAAAAAAACAAAGCCAATTCTTCGGTTAGATATAAATAGTAAAGACATTAGGAAATTGAGACATCCTTTAAAATGCTCCTTTGGGAATGGTCATAATCCACTGTGTTATTAAAATCCATATTATCCATGTATTGCTCATACTGGTGACACTTTTAATTAGTTCTGAACATGCAAACCCAAAGCACAGCACATGTATAAAAAATGAATTAGTTAGATTTGCAGTCCACAGTTTAGAAGTCACATTCATATATCACTAGAATTTGATACCTGACCAAATATAGCCAAAGCTCACTTACAAAGACAGTATATATCTGATGAATACCATGTAAGTAATTTCAGTCATGGAAAATTGGACAATAACCAGAATCTATGACAAAAAATTGATAAACATTTAATTATATGTATATATAAATAAAAATAATAGAAAATAATGTTACCTATTAAAGTCTTCATTTATGGATTAGACATGGGGTCTCATAGATTTGAGGACATAGAAAGTTAAGAGAGAGATCAAAAGTCTGAACTTCAAAAATGTGCCTAGAACTTAGGCTATGCTCATTGGTTGCCTCTGAGGAACCAGATAAGTGACTTATCCCTTTAGAAAATGGTGCACTCATTGGTGAAGAGATCCATAAACACCTGATTATCCAATTACCCTGAGCTTAGGGATGTAGAGAGATCATGGAGAGAGGAAATTCACTTGATCCTCTGTATTCCTCACTCATAGTCTAAAACTTAGAAATTTGTTTGTATTAATATATTATCTCCAAAGGCTGATGTTTCCTGTGACAGTTAAGTTGATTTTTCAGTTTCCACTCACCCATGATCAAGTTAGCCAGGTAACATTATAAAGGAAACAGCACAGAATATGTAAGAGTAATTAGTTATTTCATGCAACATCTTTTTATAAAGCATTCTTCTATGACAGGGCATGCTTAGTTGAATCAGGACTATTGTGAAATATTCAATATAAATTCTTGGGCTCACCTCTTGCCCATCTCAGAACCTGTTCGTGTCCTTACCCATGCTTCTCTCCTGCCTTCGTTTTCAGAGAAAGATGAAGATCTCTTTTGACAACACCCATCACTGATGTCCTTGATCCTATCCCTTTCTTGTCATCTTGTCAAAGACCTTGTTCTATCAGTTATCACTTCTCACCTACATCTGCAATCTCTTCTTTGTTAACTCCTTCTCCTCTTCTTAAAATTATGATTAGGTATTCTTAACCCTCCATGAACCCTTTCACTATCCTAAGCTACTTTTCAATTTCAAGTCCTATTTCATTAACTTTTTGAAAGAAAAATTCATACACACCATACCATGTCCTTACTATGCACTCATTCATCAGCTCCTTACTACTTGACTTCTATCATTCCATAGAAAATACTATTGATGTTATAAATGACTTAATTACTCTCTTCCATCCTCTTTAACATACTGAAGGTTTTCACAATGTGGATCATCACTTTCTCCTGGATAGATTCTTCCTTCAACTCTAATTTTTCTCTTCCCTCTCTGAGAATTCCTTTTTGCTTATTCATATTCCTCCTTCCCTCTTCATAATAGCCTTGCCCAAGATTTTTTACCCTCTTATCCATGCACTTACCTTCAAGGATTTTATCTGTCCCTGGTTTCAAATATCATACTTAACAAAATGATTCACTTAAACATGTCTCTACTATTAAATTATCTCCTGAACTGAAATCCATGTGTACATGTGGAGTTTTCAAATGTGAACGTGTATGTGTATGTATAAAGGTATTATGTATAAAGGTATTATGTATATACATACATATACACACATTACATATATACATGTATACACATATATGGTGTATGCATATGAATATTATATATATATATATATTCACCTACCTACCATATATAGCATATTTGTGTAGTGTGCATAAATATATGTATTTGTAAATATTACATCTAAGTACATTTATATAAAACAAAGACAACTGGTAACCGTAATACACTGACTTTCTAGGAATTACCTGTTTTCTGGATAGCTTAATCTTAAGGAACATATCAATAAGTATTACTCATTATTCATTGACTGGCTGGAAATCAGGTTCCTCAGCTATAAAAATGAAAGCTTCAGACTAAATAAAATAAACTATGATCATATAATCTACAGTCTCGCTTTTGTTTTGCAAAAAATAGAGTTGAACTTTAATAACACCATAACTCGACACTTATTCACTTAGTGATCACATTAGCTCCCACAGATTTAGCTAGTATCTCTATGCTAATGATTCTCATATCTACCTATCCTCCCCCAAACCCTTTAATGACCTCCAATCTTGCATCTTCCACTGCCTTTGAGTCATCTCAAGCTAGATGTCCAGTAGACATCTTAAACATATCCAAATCAAAATTCCTTATCTTTCTAACTATACCCAATTACTTCATACTTTCCTTATTGTTGTAAAGGAAAACACCATCCTCTTAGTTTCTCAGGGTGACAACCTAGGGGTCACCCTCTACTCCTCAGTGTCTCTAACTCCCTATATCCAATCTATAGTGAAGATCTATAGATTCTACCATTGTAACATCTCTCAAATACAACCACTTCTCTTTTTTGACACTGCCATTATGGTGGCGGTAGATCTCTTCACCTCATGCCTAGATTATTGCAGTAGTCTGCTAGAATGTTGGCTTTCCTTAGATATCTCCCACACTAATCCACGTTTCATTCAGCAACCAAAGTGCTTTTTTCTAAATGCAGATACAATTATGACACATACACCCACTCAATAAACTCCTGTGACTCCTTATCACCTTCAGAATAAAATACAAAATGCTGGATCATTCAATGCCCTTTATAACCTAGCCCTCTTCTACCTATCCAGTCTTCTTATACTTAATCCCCGCTATGTATTCTTGAATCCATTGACCTCCTGGTTATTCTAGAAAAATGGAAATTTTCTCTGATTATCCCCCATTCCCAGAATATTCTTCAATGGTACCTACTGATTTCCCTTGCTTCTTTAAAGTCCCAACTAAAATCCTATATTTTATAGGAAGCTTTCCCCAACCTTTCTTAATTCTGAAGTCTTCCCTCTGCTAATTATTTCCTATTGTCCTGTATATAACTTACTTTGTATATATTTATTTGCATGTTATCTTCCTGATTACATTGTAAGCTCCTTGATTGCAAAGATTGTCTTTTGCCTTTTTTTGTATTTTTGCTGCATAATTCCTGGCACATAGTAGGTTCTTAATAAATGTTTGTCAATTCATTGTAAGGAGAATTGAGGCAACAAGGGAAGATAATTGTTTGAATATAAAAAAAGGATGAGGGAAAAGAGAAACTTCAGAACATGGGGGATTTGTATTTATGGAATTTATGCATACTCAGAAGAAAAAAGATTATATAATGGCAAGGTCATGCACAGAGCATATAATGAATGGTACCTCTCTGTGTACGGGGGTAGTGTTCAATTTCACTTCAAAGAAGCAGAGTTGGGCTCCAAAGGGAACTTTGGTCTCATACCTCATAAGCCACAAATACAGTAGAGAATGAACATAAGTTAAATGCTTACATGATAAAATGTCTAAGTTACTCTGAGTTCCCTCTTCCATAACTAAAGGAAGGCATGACAGCAACAAGATATTTATAATAGATTTTCAGCCATCACTTCCTCACACTCATATCTTAACTCGAGCATATCACTTTTCCTCCAAAACCTACTTTTCATAATTTTCCTGTATTTATAAATGATATCAACAACTTTATAATAGCCAGCTTGTTTAATACTTTTATATTTGACTTCCTTCTTTTTCTCTATTTCTCTTGCCCACATTCAAGTACTCACAGTGAACTATAAGATTCACCCTACTCTTACAAATTTACCTCCTCCTCATTCCCACTAGTAAATTCTTATTTCTCATCTCCTGGTCTGTATTCTTGCTTATATTATTTATTCAACATATACACCACAGCCACTTAAATGCACAGATCTGATCACATCACTTCACTGGTCAAAAATATTTAATGTATTCCTTTTTGCTAATTTAATAAAGCCCAAATTCTTTACCCTGGATTTTATGATCCTCTACAACATGGATCCACCCTATATTTGTAGTTTTTAACTCACTAAACCCTCATATCCCCATTTCTGCATACGAGTCACACCATTGTCTATCCTGCACAATTTTATCTTTATCTTTGCTCACATAACTCCTTATTCCCAGAATCCCGCTATCTCATTTCTCTCATTTCTTCTTGCTGAAATACAACCAATTATTCAAAGCTCAAGTCAAATTCTAATTATTCTTTTCCTTGGAAATCATCTTGCAAAGCATTTTTTTTGCATCTTTCATTATGTTCTGTTTTGAAAATAATGACTAGATCTTGTGTGTTTATATACCCCTCTGCCCACCAACGCCAAGCACAATTTCTTGGATATAGTAGAGCTTTAGAGTGATTATCAATAGTAACTGTTGCTGTTTCCCACCCAACCTGATGTCTTTGTTTTTCTTAACCTCATTAAAGGGACCATGCCCTGGCTAATTCTTAAACAGGCCTATTCAATGAATGGGCGTTGCCCCACCCTAAGGGAGTACTTGCAAAGACCTTGGCCTAAAGGGTCCAAGGTCTTCCAGTGCATCCTAGGTCATCTCCAGTCATCCTAAGGAATATCAGGTTACTGGATTCAGATAGCTCCGGAGGAGAGGTGAAGTTGGTGACCTGCACAGCCCTCCCTCAATCAAAACAGAGTCCTGTGCAAGTCACGTCATCATTTCTCTCATGCCATGGTCTTCTTTCGCAATGAAGGATGAACACGACGAGGTATTTAACAAACATTGGTTCAAAACAACTCATTCACAAATTAGGAAACCTATTTTTAAAAAAAATGAATTTGCACTCACCAAGACTAAAAATTCTGTTTGAAATTATGCAGAGTTTAGAAAATTATTTATAGTTATGGGACAGGCTTAACAGGGCAGATTTTAGTGGAATGCTACAGTTGAGTAGCCAACCACCAGCATGAAGACACCAGGGATTTGGGGTTACAAAGGTACATTACAAAACTGAATGGATTAGTTTTCCTAGAGAAGGGGGTTGTGATACCTGGTCAGAGGGTGAATGAGCAGCAGCTACGTAGGGAGCCAGATGCCTGGGAAGACCAGGGTTTCCTGTTAGATAGTTGATGGGAGACATATAGTGAAGGAGATAACTGGAACCATTGATGAAAAAGGGACTAGAAATGGGTTTTTGTGAGGCAAGTCTTGCTTTGATTATCTTAAAGACCAATTAAATGTAAATTATTCTTATTGGCCCTGAGAAAACGGAGGGCTAGGGAGCTAAAGATGCTCCTAATGGGAAGGAGTACAGTAGAAACATTTTTTTTATGTTTCCTTTAAATAAAAGTATATATATTTAATGTCAGAAAATTCTACTTTCCTTGGCACCAATCTGTTTTGTGTTCAGTTGCATGTTTTCCGGTGAAGCCTAATTACTCTAGAGTACTGTAGCACAAAGAGGGTACAATTTTCAACTACAAGTCTCAATTTTTAAACCTTGCCTAGGGCTCACAGATGACTTATTCTTCTCCTCAATTATGCCAACTTTTGCCACTTCAATATTGCAGAAACAATATATTGCTCTCAGAGGCATTTTATAGAGTTACAGTGCTGATTTCAACAGATGTGTTGCTTTAGTTGTTTGCGGGTAGGACACAGATTTCTTTTCTTTTCTGGTTTTAAAACTATGTAAATCCTTCATACTTCCACTTACCTATTTCAGTGTTTCAGGATGGGTTATGCATATGGATATGCATGCGCGCACACATACACATGTGCACACACACACAAACATGGCCTTGTGTTGGTTCAAAGAACCTGAGGCTGAAGTCTTTAAAAATATTATTTTCATTTCTGCTCTTTTACTGTAACAATCTTGCTAACCAGAGAGGGAAGGAAATGAAAGGCATAGAGGCATAGCCTGTAGTAAAGATTAAAGATGGTACTTTATTCTGAAAATAAACCAACCCTACAAATAAAGTCAAAGGCTCTAAGCTATCGGTTAAAATCCTAGAGAAGTATCACAGAGTCATTGTAGATTGTAAATTATTCCCTGAAAATGTCAGTCGCAATTGTTCTTCAGTCAAAATATATTGGGACATATAAAACATTATACAAATTGAAAAATAAAACGTTACCCCCCTCCAAAAAAAGAATAAAAAACAAAGGAACTATATATTTCTATTATATTTCCCTTGGTGTCTGTAGACACCAAGCAGAATATTGAGTAAGATAGGTCATGGGTTTGGACCTAGCACTGCAGTTTCTATGGTATTATGTCATCAACCATGGCAAACATTCATTCACAGTAAACATAAATCTTATCATAAATTAATTAGAATTATGTTAGGCACTGGGGATACTGAATACCTACTTTGAGTCAGGTACTGTGTTGGACATTCTAAAAGGGAAAAGGGACAAAAGGAAAAATAAAACTGTTTCTATCTCATCCTCAAACAATTAACAGGTTAATTGGGACAAAGTACAAGATATAAAACAATAATTGACATCAGAAGGAGTCATAAGGTAAGTGCCAAATAAGTGATGCAGATCTAAGTCCTTCTGAAGTCCAAAAGCAAGAGTGGAATATAGTCAGTAAGAGAAAGTTCTCTTAATATTGGGAATGTAAATACTTGAAAAAGTTTGGGATTTTACAAGTAAGGGGATATCTATTGGGTGGAAAAAACTACTACCTAAAAAGATTACAGCCTGATTTAGTGAATCACGACTAAGGAGTGACTTATAGTATACTGAGTTTAAATGCTTTTCCCAGAGGAATAAAGCTATGGTGTCAGAACTCAGGAGACATACCAGGAGACAACTTCAGTAAGTGGGGTTGAAACCAATAAGTTTTCTGAATGAGTATATTCCAATGAGATTGCAAGACAGCATGAGTTCAGAGATCTGAAGCTAAATCGTGGCTCTAGTCTGTCAGAACAAATTGGGAAACTGATGCTGCTCTAGGTAGCTATGTAGGGAAATAGAACAGGTCCCAAAGAAGTCTCAAAGGAGTAATAGCAGACCAATTATATACTATTATTGGTGAACAGAGCCCTTCTCTTGCTCCTTTTCCTTCTTTGCAAAGAGGGGTATAGAAATAAAGAGAGAAAACAATATAAAAGGATGGAGGAAAATAATATTCATAATTATGAATATGAATGGGATGGATGCCTTATTTAGGAATTTCTCTAATGTTATAATAACTGCATTTCTTAGTCTATTTATATACTTAATAAATGAATAAAATGTATGAACTATGTGTCAAATACTAATAAGTGCTGGAAATACAAATGGAAAATTTGTAAAAACAAAACAAAAGAAAGCAAAAAACAGTTGCTCTTGTCAAGGAACTCACATTTGAATGAAGGAGGCAATATATAAGGAGTATTTCATTTTCAAGTCAGTTGGAAAAATCCCATGTTCCCTAGTGCTCAATGGCAAAACAGATTGTAATACCTCTTTAAAGTAATGCCTCCTAACAAATCATATCTGTTTATGGTGTTGAACCATTTCAAAATGCCCAGGACTTTGCAGGCAAGAATGTTCTTTCTCTGAGTTTTCAATAGGCATTGCTATAGCAACTACAGGTGTTTAGCATCACTTCCACAGAGGTTGTTCCCCAGGATCATGGTTATATGCGCTGCATTGGAACCAACCCTCTCAGAGACCATTCAGGGCTATCTCAATCAGGGCATGTGAGATGAGAATGGTGACCCAGATGATGGCTACAGACATGATGAATGGGAAATGGGTATTACCATTCCCAGAGATCTTGTGTCTATTTCGGCAGACAGTCAGCAGTTATCCTTGATGATGATAGAGAATGTGGGTCCCCTCTCTACAATGACCTCTGGGGCTGATGATAGAATCATATATGATCTCATTCATTCATCTGAGTTCATCATTCTGTTAGTGTAGACAAAATATCTAAGTCCACTAAAATTAAAAACACACCACAATCTCTTTTGTTGGGTGGTAGAGGCAGGGGAAGTGGGTAACTAGGCAGTTTATAGTCTTATAAAGAAATCCAGAACTCATAGACCGCCCCCCCAGACTTCTTCTGGCAATGATTTTGACATAATGTTGAATAGAAAGTGAGCTTCATGAATAAAAATTACTTTTCCCCCATTAGTAATCTAGTCTTTTTACTTTGTATAGTTTTACCCAGAAAAAGTGCCTTTTCTTCATGGCAATGACAAGCAACTTCCTTGTTTATTTGTTTTTACTAGTCTTTCTCTGTTCTACAAAACTCAGTATGCCTATGCTTTAGAGGAATCAATGTCAATTCCACAAGTTCCTAGCTGTTTTGCAGTACTAATGTGTTCTTCCTGGTTTTATTTTGTTACAATTATTGACTATAGTCAATGTACCATTGATTTTATCTGATCCTATTTCACTTTGGAATTGAAATATTTGATTTTTTTTCATATCAACAGCCATAGGCTGTTGATTATGTCATACAACCATATATTAATTTTCAACAATAATTTACCTGTGCATTTTAAGAACTAAATATCCATTTTTAAAAGCAAAATTCAAAACACAGCAAAAGAAAATAATTAAATATATGGCATGAAATTCAAGCAGTTGACCAAGGTCAGATGTTCTGAGACAGCCTTCTGAGACAGAATGAAACCATATCAAAATCATTGCTTTTCTGAAATATTTACACACCATTGCAAGAAGCTGTTTCAGTAATCTAGAAAAAATACAATGAGACATTAATTAGTGTCTTTTGTATGTATAAGGGAAGAAGAGATTCATGGAGGGACCATAAATAAGAAATGACAACTCTTTGGATTTGAACCCTAAAGAGGGAGGGGTCATGAATGACAGTGACTTGAAGGATGGTGATGCCTTCAAAAGAAATAAATGTAAAAGGAATTAATGAGGAACTCTCTGGTCAATTTGATGATCTCTTTTATGGGTATACATGTTGTTTCCCCTTAAATAATTCAAAGCTCTTTGAAGATAGTGACTATTTCTTTTTGTCTTTGTATACCTTGCAGAAACACAATGTGTGGCACTTTGTGGTCTTTTGAGCACTACACCCCTATGGTTGCAGTGGGAGGGACGATTAGAGCCTTAATGAGGGGATACAAACAAGTCCTAATAAGTTTTCAATGACAGGGGCTATCTCAATGAATAATGAATTAGTCTGGAATGCTGGAGAAGACAAACTCTGGTCCGAGGAGCCATCCCTCTATGTTGACATGTGAAAGAGAATGACTGGTGTCTCTTTGTCATTTTACCTTCTTCCTTACCTTTTATCCTTTTTTTTTTAAAAATTTAGTATTTTATCCATTCCCATTTACATGTAAAAGCAAATTCTAACATTCATTTTTAAAACTTTGAGTTGTCAATTCTCTCCCTTTCTCCCTCTGCACAACGTTTCCCTCAAATCCCCAATAGAGAAGGCAATCAATTCAATATAGGCTATAATTGTGTAGTCATGCAAAACGGTTTCATAAAGTTCATGTTATGAAAGAAAACATAGACCAAAAAAATCCCCCAGGACAAATAAGTAAAAAGTATATGCTTAAATCTGTATTCAGATACTGTCAGTTCTTTCTCTGGGAATGGATAGCACAATAATATTCCATCATAACCACACACCACAATTTGCTTAGCCATTCTCCAATTAATGGACAACCCCGCGGTCTTTCAATTCTTTGCCCCCAAAAAAGAGCTGTTATAAATATTTTTATACATATAGCTCCTTTTTATTTTTGTTTTTTATCTCTTTGGGGATACAGACCTCATAGTCTTTGGGGATACAGACTGTTATGTCAACAGGTATGCATGATTTTGTGGTCCTTTGGATGTAGTTCCAAATTGCTCTACAGAATGGTTGAATCAGTTTACAATCCATCATTTCCCCCATATATCCTTCAATGTTTGTCATTTACCTTTTCTGTCCTATTAGCCAGTAGGAGATACTACCTCAGAATTTTCTTAATTTGCATTTTTACAATTCATAGTGAACACTTTTTCACGTAATGACATATAGTTTTGACTACTTTATCGGCAAACTATTAATATCTTTTGATAGTTTATCAATTGGGGAATGGCTCTTATTTTTACAAAGTTGAATCAGGTTTCCATATGTTTGAGAAATGAGGCCTTTATCAGAGAAACTTGCTTCAAAATTTCACAGTTACTATTGCTAATTATATTTCCCTCCCCGACTTATTTTATTCTCCCTCTCTTTTTACCCTGTCACTCCTCAAAAGTGTTTTCATTCTGACTACCCACTTCCCCAATCTGCCTTCCTTTCTATGAAACCCCTTATCTCCTTCCCTTCCTTCTTTCCTGTAAGATAAGAGAGACTTCTATACTCAATTTGGTGTATGTAATTCCCTCTTTGAGCCAATTCTGATGAGAGCCAATTCACTTACTTCCCCTCCACTCTCCCCTCTTTTCCCTCTAGTGTAAAAGTTTCTTGCCTCTTTTACATGAGATAATTCATCCCATTCTATATCACCCTTTTTCTTCCTCCAAGTATATTCCTCTCTTGCTCCTTAATTATGTTTTTAAAATATTATCCCTTCATATTCAACTGACACCTGTGCCTTCTGTCCATACATGCTCCTTCTAAGTGCCTTAATAATGAGAAAGTTCTTATGAGTTATAAGTAACCTCTTCTCATAAAAGAATATAAACAGTTTAACTTATTAAGTTGCTTATGATTTTCTTACCTGTTTACCTTTTTATGCTTCTCTTGAGTCTTGTATCTTTTCTATTCAGCTCTGATATTTTTATCAAGAATGCTTGAAAGACCTTTATTTCATTAAATACCCATTCCCCCCCGCAATGGATTTTATTTTGTTTTGCTGGATACATAATTCTTGGTCGTATTACTAGCTCCTTTATCCTTTGCAATATCATATTCCAAACCCACTGATCCTGTCTTGTAGAAGCTGCTAAATTTTGTATTATACTGACTGTGTCTCCATGATACTTTATTTTTTTTTCTGATTACTTGCAATATTTTCTCCTTTACCTGGGAGCTCTAGAATTTGGCTCTAATATTCCTGAGAGTTTTCATTTTAGGATCTCTTTTGGGGAGTGTTCAGTGGATTCTATCAATATTTATTTTACCCTCTGATTCTAGAATATCTGGACAGTTTTCCTTAATAATTTCTTGTAAGAAGATGTCTAGACTTTCTTTTTATCATGGCTTTCAGGAAGTCTAATAATTATATTACATAGGAATCTTATTACTCACATTTTTGAAAATGTAAATATAAGTATGCTTGGAGATTTTCCATACTAAATTCTGGGAAAGGGCATAATGAGCCAAAAAAGAGGATTATAACTCATTTTTGTGAACATAAAGTCTGAAGAAGAGAAGTCTTGGCCCACAGATTGCATAGGTAATGATAACAGCTACAGTAATTTACATTTTACATAATGATACTTTTCATAATACCTCTTTTAAAAGGTAGGTAGACTATGATTATGATCATTTTACAGATATTATCTTTGTGCATTATTTTAAATGATTTGTTCAAATTAAAAACATTAGAATACAACTACTTGCATGGAGTGCCAGGGATGGAATATTCATATTGGTGAAAGGAAGAAAAAAGAATATCTCTGCAGAATAGTATCTGTGGTAGCTCACTTAGAAGCTGACTTTGAATTTGGGAATAAGGAAGTATGAACCAAGGATTTCCATTCTTAAAGGAAATGGGGCATGTTTAGTCTAAAAAACAGAATTCTCAAGAGCACCACAAGCTTCCTTCAAGTATCTGAAAGGTGGTCAGGTGGAATCAAGACTAGCCTTATTCTGATTGGTCTGACTTGTTTGAACTGAAGTGAATGAGATGAAGTCACAAAGGTGTAAAGTCAAGCACATTCTCAGGGAAAAGTTCCTAATGAATGGTCCAAAAGTGGCATGGACTACCTTGAGAGGTAGTGGGTCTCTCCTTGAGCAATATAATATAAGCTCCTTAAGGGCAAGGATCTTAACTTTCTTTTCTTTTCATGTACATTACTAAACATAGAGCCTTGGACATATAAATTAATAAATGTATCAATGCATGTATAAGTAAATAAATGCATTAATATAAATTAATAAATGCATATTGATTAATCAGCTAGGTGCCTTTAATTAATTGGCCCAAGTAGATTAATTGGACACAAAGTCTTCAGGCTCAAAGTGGTTTGACATGGTCCAGATGACAAGTCTGGGACCATATAGTCTAGAAAGAAGTGGCATTAACATCAAGGACAGAAGTGGAGAAAAAGATCAAGCTAACAAGGGTTTGCTTAAGGATAATTAGCAGAATAAATGCAATAAGAAATGTAAGTAAACAATCTTCAAAGACACCAGATCATAAAGACTTTCAAAATTCAAAATTATTTCTGAAAGTCATAAAGTACAAACTAACCTGACTGGGAAAGTTTTTCCTAAGCCATGGCCAGTAGATTGAGGGTAAAACATTGTAAGAGAACAAGAGGTATCTTTAGAATTGTGGAGACAATAAGGATAAGAAAATTCTTGTCTAGATTCTAACATCATATTGAAGAGTAGAGAAGAAAATTGTGGAGGGATCAGAAGAGAAACCTCAGTCAACTGAATCCAAGTAACAATAACTGGAACTAATTTGGTTGTCTGTTGTCCTTGGTTTTCAAAGAAGACCAAAATGACATCAGTATGTTGGGAATACAGAGAGTCTGACTATGGCTTATCAGACCAATATGAACTCAGAAGGCTCTGCCACAGGTTGGGCACAAATAGTCCATATGAACACATAGAATGGAGCTAGTTCTATATTTGCACATCTCACCTTTCCTTTGAGCTACTACGATTATGTTTTGCCCATACAGGACAGTGTCTTCTTTGATAAGAGCATGCCATGCTGGGTGATCTTGTGCTAGTATCTCCCATGCCTCACAATCAATTCCAAAGTTCTTCAGAGAGAGGTCTAGAATGTCTTTGCATCGCTTCTTCTTACCTGCATGTGAGCTCTTGCCTTGTGTGAGTTCTCTGTAAAATAGTATTTTAACAAACATAACTTTGCCATTCAAACAACATAGCCAGTCCATTGAAACTGTGTTCTCTGCAGTAGAATTTGAATGCTTGATAATTGAGCTTGAGAAAGGACCTCAGGGCCAGGTACTTTATCTTGCAAGGAAATCTTCAAACTTTTCTGAAGACAATTCAAATGGAAGAAATTCAGTTTCCTGGCATGATGATGGTATACTTTTTAGTTTTCACAGGCATACAATCAGCACAGCTTATCTTTAGACTTTCTGCTTTGTAGGAAGTCTAATACCTCTTCTCTCCCACACCTTCCTTCAGAGCCTCCCAAATACTGAGCTAGTTCTGACAATGCATTCATCAACCTCATTATCTATATGTATATAGTTGGAAAGTATACTGCCAAGTTAAGTGAACTGATGCACAGCATTCAAAATTCCTCCATTTGCTGTGATGTAACTGATGAATTGTTGTAGAGGACCTTCATTAACTATAAGCAGTACTATAAATGATGAAATTCTCAACAAACTCACCATTCACTAATCTCCTTTGGTATCTAAATAGATCCAGGATAAAGAGATCTAAAGATCCAAAAAAAGAGATCTAAGATCTAAAAGAAGCAAGAGATGGGGAAGGCCATTGTGTGCTGAACTTAGATCAGTCCTATGGCATTTTATGTTTCATACTGGAATAAAATGAGACCCTACAAAGCAAAGTTATGACAGTTAAAAACCTGAAAGAGGTATCTGGTACAGGAATCCTATGAACTCATGGCACACAAGGTCCTTTCTAATATTATGATTCCACGATATTATGATTTATAAACTGAGTCAATGTTGGAAACAGTTCATAGAATGTGAAATTAATTGTTCAACAATAATGACGACATTTCTTCTTAAAATAAAAATGGTATTTCTTCCATTTCACTACCCCATTACTTTTAGACTTACGGTCAATTGTACTGAATTTCTAAAAGAATGGGATCCATTTTGTGTGAAGTTTTGCTTCATGTGTAAGGGGAAAGTATAAAGGTCTGCTCTTTATATATTTTTAATTTAATTTACAATGTAGATAAAGTATGGGAGAGCTATTTATTTCCTTAACATGAAAGGGTGCTAAACACAAAAGACTCCCACGTATATGTTAGCTGAAAAATTTAAACAGTAGTAACAATATAAAAACTAGCATATTATTGCCAGAGATTGATATTTCAAGTATCATAATACTGTTTAAGGAAATTCTGAAAAATAGTTTTACATTTTTACCTTAGCTCTATACAGAGGTCAAGGTATGAAGTTTCTATGAGTGACCAGCTTCCCCTAGAACTGAAGTTAGTCTCTGCATGCATGAAGCTTGAGTAGAGAAAATACTTTGTGGAGAGGGAGAGGAAAATCTCTAGAATAAGTAGCAGGGTGTGTTGTAACACTTAGATTAGATATTTTGTTGGTCTGGTACCACATGGTAGGTCTATGGCATGCGGTGGCTGAGAGATGGAGAAGATGAGCTATTTCATGTACTTTACAATAAAGTATAATATGTGACACTAGAATTCTGGTAAGATATATTCTAATTTTATGTTCCTTCCTTTAATATCTATGAATATCTAAACTATAGGATTAGTATTGAAGGATAGATTCTCATTTTGCAGATATTTTTGTTTTGGATTTACAGGATTGAACTGAATGCTAACTTTTGCTAAATTAGCCCAAGTGCTATTTACTTTTTAGTTTCCTCATTTATTTAATACACGCTTTCTTTCTGTTAAGCTGTTGTGTGATTGGGTTTCAATAAATCAAAAGCATTCTACTGAACAATATAAAATATTGCAATATTTGGGAATGAGAGCTGAAAAAAATGCTCAAAGTGTTTTCAATAACATATAGCAATTTAATCTAGTTCCTTACATATCTTTGGTTCAAGTATCCTATAATATTGATCATTATAGCTATCTGTATCTACTCTCTACTTACCAATAAGTACATTAGAGCAGAAATGGTGTCCTAAGACCATATCACACTATTCTGTATACAGAGGTTATACATAATTGCTGAATCAGTGAATATTATTATATATTTATTTTTCTTTTACTTTATTTTCATCCTGATTAACATAAATTTAGATAACTTAATCTCCATTCAGTTTTGAAAATCAAATCTGAAAGTTAAAATTAAGCCCAAGTTAACACTAAAACTGAAATGAGAAGCATGTTCATAGAAATGAAATACCACCTATTTGAAGTCTTTAGAAATATTCCCTGTTTTCCTTGAGTTAAAGCTATATAAAGTTAAAGCTCTACCAAGAAAATCCATCACCGATCCCAGATTGCCCAATTATCATTACAGAAATAAATTTCTTAAGCTTAATACAAATTTCTGATGTAAAATGGAGACATTTCTGGATTACATTCATGTGGAGGTCTTTGTGGAATAATCTTTCTTAGTTTGCCACTCATCATTTAGGGAAAATTGCAAGACTTCAGACAGATGAGATTTGCCTTAGAAATTCTGGCCTGAGTCAGTACATATCCAATGGGGCTCTCAGGCAGCTATATAGAGACTGTATTGTCTTCTAACTGTACTCCCTCTCAGATGACTGAGGTCAGGTTGGAAATATAATCGTAAGGAAGGCTAAAGAACTACCATTCAATTTTAATAGCCTTCAGACCAACATATTCTTAAATTCTAATAAGGTCCTATTTCTTCCCCTAGGAAATGCTTTGGAACACTAATGCCATTACAGTCGTAGCATAGCTTGCAACTTCCTTGGAGCTGCCAATTTAGAAAATTTAGGAATTATAAAGTATGTGCTAATTTTTTCTTACTACAACTGTTACTGTGAAAATTGATTTTTCAAAGGGTTTTGGAAAGGAAGTTATTTTAACCTTATTTAATACTTGAATATTGAATATAATTCAATAAATATTTGTTAGTGTCTACTATATATATGCAAGGCATTATGAAAGGTGGAGAAAATGCAAAATAAGAATAGGGCCATTTATTTCCTAAAGACCATTCTACTGGGGAAAAATAGTGTGTACACACAAAGCCTCTGTATTGATTAAAGACAGATAGACCAAATTGAATCTCAGAGACTTATTAAAACCATCACAACTTATTTTCCTACCAACATTCTTCCTGGGAACATCATCATCTGGCTTGTTTTAGTACTGCAATAAAACAAAATTAATATGTATAAGAAGAGGAGGGGAAAGAAAGATAAGACCAGTAAATATGCAAAGGAGTTAGTGGTAGAGCCTGCTACTCCAGCAAAGATCTAAGAGCACCTCTGATATGACAGATTGCTGAGAGCTTTTTAGGGATGCTCTCCTGGTGTCCACCTACCATCCAACTCTCACCTATGGCTCCAAGAAGCTCCATCATGTGCAATGGCCAGAATTCAGTAAAACAGTCTCAGTAGATAGGCTAAACCAGGTTGACGGTAACCAATGGGACATGAAGCCATTGGTGAGTTAGGGGATGTCTATCTAACATATGAAGACTTCCCCTGGTGGAGTGGCAGATTGGAATAATGTGTTCCAATGACCATGAAGGTGACTGAAGTAGAAGTTGTGGAGTGCTTAGAGCTTGGTGAGACATTAAAGACCCCAAAGTCACTCGCTGCATTCTGGGCCATTGGCTTGATTTTTGTCTTGCTATTGCACTTGGATAACTCTGAAAGAGAAAGTGAGGCTGACAGCTCTGTGTAATTCTGTCTCACTTAAATGCTGTTCATATGCAAATCGAGACATCACCCTATAATGGCATTGGTCCTCTTCCAATGCAAGGATGGAAAACCATCAAAAAGAGCACCCCACCAAGGAGTGGTCGGGAAGTCTAATGAGAAACAATAGTGGTCATCTTTGCAGCTCAAGATCACTATGGAACCGGGATGCAGAGATTCATTCCTGAGGTTCAGAATAAGGTTAAGTAGCAACATTATTATTCTGATTCTAAGGGGAAATCATAGCATCAAGTCCTCAGTTCATAACAAAGGCAGGCAAGGCAGCAGCTACATTTTTTCTGACCCGGTAGGATGGTGGATTCAGTCCTAGGACTGGGAAGAGAGTTACATTTCTGCAGCTCTGACCCCAAAGCAGGATTGTGGAGTCAACTCTAGAGTTGAGAACAAGGCTAGGCCAGCACGGATCAGGACAAGTAGCATATTCCTAGGTTGCAGAACAAGGTTAAGCAGGCAGCTTTGTTGCTGGGAACTCAGAATCTTCTAGCTAGCTGAGAGTGAAAAGTTCAGCAATTTCGTTAAGGAGTTCTGCTCAGGGGCAAGTCTGCGTCTGTATTCCTAGATCTAAACTGGGGCCCAGGGCCGTAATTATAACCTGTCCTTGATCAAATTACATAGGACCTGCTAAAAAATTGCATCTTTCTACCTCCCAGTGTCCTCGTGATATTTGAAGAACACCACTCATTAGCAGGAAAAAGAAGCAACTAGACCATAGATAAGACAGGAGAGTACCATATGGTGTTGCAAGAAAGGCACAGAATATGCCCTTAAATAAAAATCCCAAGCTGCTAAACAAGACTAGAAGAATGAGTAAACAAAATGAAATAAAACTGTGATGCCAGGAATACTCAAGACAGAAAGTTAGAGGAGGAGAATACTTTCAAAGTACCTGCAAACAAAGCCTCAGTGAAAAACTTAACTTGGCCACAAGATCAATGAGACAAAATGACAGTTGTTTTTAAATACTTAAAAATAAAATTGTATTATAAATTAAATGAGAGTACAAAAAGGAAAGAATTAGAAAAAATAAACATTTTGGGAGAGAATTGTAGAATTGAGAATTGCATAAGAAATACAAAGTCTTGAAGGAACAGACTCTTTGAAAATTAAAATGGATCAAACAGAAGTTAATGACTTTATAAGCCAACAAGAAATATTCTCAAATAATTGAAAAAAAGGAAGAAAAGGTAAGGAATCTTTATCAAAAACATAAGATCTAGAAAACAAATCAGGAAGAGATTTTTAAAAAAAATAGACCACATGAAAACCTAGATACCACAGTTCAAGAAATCTTAAAGAGAAATTGCTTTGACTAAATTATAACAAAAGTGAAAAGTGAAAATACAAGGAATTTACCAGTCATCTTTGGAAATAAATTGCAAAATTAAAATTCCTAAAAATGTTATGACTAAAACACAAAGTTTCTAGGTCAAATAAAAATAGTGTAAACCACTATAAAGGGTTCAAGTTGAAAAGACAGTCAGGGTCACAAAAGATTTAACATCTTACTATTAAAAATGAAAGGAGAACATGGAATATGATGTTACAAAAGGCAACAGACAAAGGTTTACAACCAAGAATAATTTACCCAGCAAAACAGAGTATAAATCTACAGAGGAAAAAAATAAACCCTTAAAGGAATAGAGGAACTTAAAACATTCTTGATGAAAAGAATGAATACACAGGCCTCAAAGGAAACCTAAAAATCTACATATAAGGGACCAATCAAAGGAAATTTAAAAGGATGAAATGTTTACATCTAATGATGGTGAAGTTGGAGAATGATACAATTGTGTCCTCGGAATTGCAATACCATAAAGTCTTGGAGAGAATCAGACAAGAGGGTGCCTGGGAAAGGTTTTGTTAATTTTTGTAATCTTAAGAAAGAGGATAGAGGGTGAAAAGGATATACTAGTAAAGAAGAGCGTAGGAAAGTTGAAGGAGCTTATTCTCTCATATAATCAGAGTATGCAAGTAGATGTCAAAACCAATGAGCAATGGGTAGGGACAGTGGGATAATGGAGCAAGGAAAAGAGAGGGGAGAAGTTAGATTCAGGGAAACATTACTCATAAGCAACACAGCATCTAAGTTTGGAGGAAAGAGACTCTCACTTGGTGATCTCATCAGCTGCCATTTGTTTCAATTACCTTCTCTATGCTGATCGACTTACTCAGCTCTACCTACCCTCTCTGGTGACCTCCACATTCACATCTCAATCTGGATGTCTAACACTGAGTTATCTTTCCTCAAAAGCTCTCCTCCTCCCTTCTAAACTTTATGGCAACCACTATCCTCTTAATCAAGCAGGATTGTAACCTAGGTTTTACTTTCATTCCCCTCCTCCCTGCATCGCTTCATATCTCCAAGGTGTCACCAGATCCTTTCACTTCTACTTTTCTAATATCTCTCATATACGATTCTCCTCCAAATCTGACACCAACACAGTGCAAACTCTCATCACCTCACATCCAGACTACTGCCACAGCCTGCTGGTTGGTCGTCTTGATGGAGCGCTTGTGTGCGTGTGCTTGGACCCCAATTCTAAAATTACATCTCTCTCTAAAAGCGACATTTCTCACTAGCCTCAAAACACAATTCCAGGCAGTTTCTCCCCAGACCAAGGACACGGTCTGCCCTAGCAAAACTTCTATCTCTTTTCTGCTATAGCAGTCAGCTGCACCTATAGAATTTATTAGTTTGGACCACCTGTGTACTGGCTGAACTGGCTATGTACTGAATCATAGCATTTACTACTCACTGACCAATCATATACACTGGACTTAGACATACATATACTCTCTTACATTTATCTTGTCTAACAAGACATTGTTGAGAGCAGCCTGGTATTCTTTAGTCAATCTTGAAGCTAAGTTGACTTAGTTCCATTTCAGGTCAAAAACCACACCTCTATGTAGCTCTTCCCCCTCCCCCTCACCTTGAGCTATTTCTCAATGAACTCTGGATAAAATACTTGCTCAGTAGATACCAGATGTGCACGTTCCTTTAGGAACTAAACACTCCTTAACCACTCCCTAATTTGGCCTTGAATCACCTAGTTGCATATTTGGCACATGATTTACTGTATAATATCCTATATAAACTTTATCTGTTCCCCTCTAAGGTTTCAGGTTGCCTAAGAACTCTTGCCTGCTGAAAAGTATAATTAATCTTTACCTTGACCTCAAGAATGCTTGAGTCTGAGAATTCTTTCCAGGTGACCTGCCTTAGTACTAGTCTTTGTGGGTGTCTCAGCCCCCTTTCCAGCCCTCATCATTCCTACTTCATCTCTCTCCATCCCAGTTCATCCTCTGCTCAACTGGCAAATTACTCTTCCTACAGAACAGATATGACCAGATCACTCCCCTCTACATAAACTCAATAAACTCCAGTGGTTCTCTTTCCTCATCCGGGTGCAAAAATATGATACTCTAGCCTTTAGACCCCTTCATAGCCTGTCCCCTTCCTATCTTTCTGGTCTTATATACCTTACTCTAGTGTATTATATGGTCCAGTGACACTGGCCTTGCAGTTCCTCCCCATAAGACACCCCATCATGAGACTCTGGGCATTTTCACTTTGCTGTTCCTTATGCCTAGAATATTCTTCGTTTTTATCTTGGCCTCCTGGCTTCCTGCACTTATCCTGTATGTGTCAGAAGTACAGTTTTCATGTGTTCTTACTTATACTGTTAGTTTTTTGAGAACAGGAACTTTTTCTTTGCTTTTTTTGTCTCCTTAGCACTTACCATAGTCCCTGTGGCATGGTGAATGCTTAGTAAGTACTGACTGTCCTGATTCTTTTGTGAAATTTGGTTAGGTGCTTTTAATTCTCCTTTAGTTCCAGAAAGCCAGTCATCTTCCAATAATGTCATACATTTTGCCATTGTACATACCAGTGTCTACTCTTCTGAAAATGGACAGGAGAGCTCTCCATTTTCCACTGCTATCTACTGTAGAAGGGTCTGGTATCTGCCCTTCCTGTCTTCTGAACACCCATAGTGCAGCCCAGGTCTACCACTGGTGCTGGGACCCTATCTGCTGTACTATGGTCACTGCTACCTGAGCCCACATATATTTCCATTGTCCATCCTGCCAGAATCAATCAAACTACTATTGTGCTGCCACTGCTGAGAACTGACTTTATCCTTCTTCTCCCCCAATAAATAGTATTCCTGCTGACCTATCCCATCACTGCTTCCCAGTGCTGGCAGTATTGCTATTGCTGAGGTTTAATTGTTCTCTTGTGCTGGGGTCAGGTGCTTCAGGCTACAGTGTCATTGGTCATAGATGACCCACCATAACTGATGATATCAGAAATCACCCTGACAAGATGGTTCACTCAACTCCAAAGGATTTGCCAGAGCTTGGGCTCCCTTTCTTATTAGTAGTTGTCCTTTGCAATGCAGGAAAATCCTCCTACTGGCATTCACTCTTCACTGAGGGACCCAGAAGAGTCTGATGTCTTGAACTCACATGACCTACACCAAGATGAGAAATGTCAAGCTCAGGGTGGCCTGCCTATGCTCAGACACAAAACAAAAGACTGTTCTCATCCAGTACATGTACTTGATGTGCCCATGGGCAGGCAGAATTCATTTTGTTACAGTTGGGAAAGATATCTGGAGCCTACACTCTTCAAGAACCTTGCATTGGAAGCTATGGAAAGAGACAGAGAGAATCGTAGCTTACGGTTCACAGTCTGGAAAAGAGAGTACAAACTTTTTAATTTGAATCAGCACTCCTGACTGACTTAAGCAAATTAACTGGAGGTATAATTGTAACCTTTGTCCATATCCTCATTCCAGAAAAGTTTATAGTTTACTGGGGAGTATTAAGTACTAGCTTTTCAAGTGCCTTCTCTGAAGGCTTCCATCAAACAATCCTAATAAAATACATGGGGCACAATTCTGGTTGGCCTTTCTATTGATAATGCATTTTTGCTTATTGTTATTGTAATTTTGTTTCTTAGGGGGAAGATCTTTCCCATCCATTAATAACCCATGTGACCTTCTTAAGTCACATGGAAGCCTGAGTCACATGAGTTTCATATGGAACAGGAAGGGGTAGAACTGGAAGAGGCAGAGCTATACTTGAGCAGAGAGGAAATTGGTCAGAGTAGTCAGCACTGAGGGAAAGAGAGAAAATAGGCAGCTAGCTAGCATGAGTGAGAAAGCTTGTTTGTGATTTGTTTAAGGGAGCTCATTTCTGGAAAACCTAACAGAGGGAAGGCATGGGGATGGTATTGCCTCTGCATTGTAATTGTGTATAGACTTTTTTGTTGCTATGATGGATTTGACTTTTCAGTGCTGGGATTTGGCTTTCAGTTTCTGAATAAATGTTTTGGTTTTGTCTTCCTTGTGGAGTGTCTATTATATTTCATGATTCAGAATTGTGCCTGATTATTCATGGCTGCATAGGCACTAGTGAATAGAGCATTGGCATTTCAACCTTTCAAAAGATAAATTTTAAAAAAATCAAAAACCTCCTTCAATATGTTTTTTCATGTTTTTCTTGTTTTTCCCAATTTATTTATTTTTAGTTTTCAACATTCATTTCCACAAAATTTTGAGTTCCAAATTTTCTCCCCATCTTTCCCTTCCCCCAACCCCAAAACTCTTTGAATTCCAATTATGCCTTCCCCCAATCTACCTTCTTTTCTATCACACCCCTCCCTTCCCTTATCGCCATCTTCTCTCTTTTCTTGTATGGCAAAATGGATTTTTATACCCCATTACCTGTATTTCTTATTTCCCAGTGACGTGTAAAAACAATTCTCAACATTAGTTCCTAAAATTTTGAGTGCCAACTTCTCTCCCTTCCTCCCTCCCCATCCATCCCCACTGACAAGGCAAGCAATTCAGTATAGGCTATATGTTTGCAGTTTTTCTAAAGACTTCCATAATAATCATGTTGTGAAAGACTACCTATATTTCCCTCCATCCTATCCTGCCCCCCACTTATTCTGCTCTCTCTTTTGACCTTATCTCTCCCCAAAAGTGTTTACTTCTAATTACCCCCTCCTCTCATTTGCCCTCCCTTCTATCATCCTTCTATGCCCCACTTATCCCTTTCTTCTTCTTCCCTCTACTTCCTACTACTTCCCTCTAGTGTAAGATAGATTTTCATACCAAATTGAGTGTGCATGTTATTTCCTCCTTAATACAAATGTGATGAGAGTAAGCTTCACTTTTTTCCTTCTCACCTTCCCCTTCTCCCCTCCATTGAGAAAGCTTTTTCTTAACTTTTTTATGAGTGATAATTTGCCATTTCTCCCTTTCTTCTCCCTATAGATTCCTCTCTCATCTCTTAATTTTATTTATTTAGACATCATTCCTTTTTATTCAACTCACTCTGTGCCCTCTGTCTATGCATATATGTGTATAATCCCTCCAACTACCCAAATACTGAGACAAGTTTCAAGAGCCACAAATATTATCTTTCCATGTAGGAATATAAACAGGCCAGATTTAGCAAGTCCCTTATGATTTCTCTTTCCTGTTTACCTTTTCATGCTTCTCTTAATTCTTCTGTTTGAAAGTCAAATTTTCTATTCAGCTCTGGTCTTTCAATCAAGAATGCTTGAAATTCCTCTATATCATTGAATGACCATATTTTCACTTGAAGTATTATACTCAGTTTTTCTGGGTAGGTGATTCTTGGTTTTAATCCTAGTTCCTCTGACTTCTGGAATATCATATTCTAAGCCCTTTGACCTTTTAAAGTAGAAGTTGCCAGATCCCATGTTATCCTGACTGTATTCCCATAATACTTGAATTGTTTCTTTCTGGCTGCTTCAATATTTTCTTCTTGACCTGGGAACTTTGGAATTTGGCTACAATAGTGCTAGGAGTTTTTCCTTTTGGATCTCTTTCAGGAGGTGATCAATGAATTCCTTCAATATTTATTTTACCCTCTGGTTCCAGAATATTGGGTAGTTTTCCTAGATAATTTCATGAAACATGATATCTAGGCTTTCTTTTTTTTTTTTTTTTTTGTGATCATGCCTTTCAGGTAGTACCATAATTTTTAAATTGTCTCTCCTAGAACTATTTTCCAGGTCAGTTGTTTTTCCAATGAGATATTTTACATTGTCTTCTATTTTTTTTACTCTTTTTGGTTTTGTTTTATAATTTTTTGTTTTCTCATAAAAGTCATTAGCTTCCATCTGCTCCATTCTAATTTTTAAAGCATTATTTTATTCAGGGAGCTTTTGACTCTCCTTTTCTCTTTGGCTAATTCTGCTCTTTAAAGCATTCGTCTCCTCATTGGCTTTTTGAGTGTCTTTGGCCATTTGAGTTAGTCTAGTTTTAAAGGTGTTGATTTGTTCAACATTTTTTGGGGTCTCCTTTAATAAACTTTTCACTTGCTTTTCATGATTTTCTTGCATATCTCTCATTTCCCTTCCGAATTTTTGCTCCACCTCTCTTACTTCATTTTCAAAATTCTTTTTGAGCTCTTCCATGGATTGAGACCATTGACTATTTATTTTGGATGTTTTTGATGCAGAAGCCTTGACTTTTAGGTCTTCCTGTAATGGTATTCAGTGTCCTTCCTCATCCTAAAGGATGGAAGAAAATACCTGCTCACCAAAAATGTAACCTTCTATTGTCTTATCCTTTTTCCCTTTTTGGGGGGCATTTTCCCAGCCAGTTACTTGAGTTTTGAGTCCTTTGTCAAGAGGAGGGTATACTGTGGGGACCTGTAAGTTCTCAGTTTCTCCACGGTGACACAATCAAGTGAGAGGAGCTTATTTCTCTCCTGATCTGCATGCTGGTCTGTGAGCAGGATTCCATCTCCAGAGCCTCCACCAGCTCCACCAGGCCAGCCAGCACTCCTCCTCTCTTCACAGCAGCCCCTCAGGGTTGAGATTCAGATCAGCTGCTCAATTCCCCCTAGGTCTTTAGACCAGGGCTCCAACAATGGAAGCTGCTGTTGCCTGGGGCCTGAGGCTAGATTGCTATGTTCCCTTCTCACCCAAGTGAAAGAGCTTTCTCACTGACCTTTGGCATTTGCGAGTTAAGGAATCTGGGACGCACAGATGCTGCTGGTGGTGTGGCACCTGAAAGCCTGCTTCAGTCTTGTCCTTGCCACAGTATGGCCCTTGTCTGCTCTGTATCTATGCTGGGCTATGCTCCATTCCTTTAATATTGTTACCAGATAATTCAAACGTTTCATAGCTATGTTTTGGTATACATTCTCTGATTATGGAGATCGCTTATATTTTACTCCTTGAGGCTAGCTATAGCTGTGTCCATCTACAGTTTTACTTTTGAAGACTTCTTGTTTAGTTACTTTGTCATTTGCAAAAAGCTAATCACAAATAACATTTTTTTTTCCACATTCAAAGTAAAACAAGACTCTCTGAAAGCTGGGACGATGTCTCTTTCAGAATTCCTTTGCTAAGGCAATTCGATTATGGTGCTATTAAACAAAGGCATCAAATCCAGCTTGAACAGAGCACTTCTCCTTTTTCTGTATTTTTCATTCCTTCAAGAGGTGAAAAAAATCTCTTTCTATCTCCCCAAATTCAATTTCTTTTTGCTGCTTTGGAAATTCAATACAACTTGGAGGAAGTTTCAATTACCAGGTTTTGAGGCCCAGGGATAACACAGCAGGTGGGCTCAAAGGACAGGGCTGTAATTATCTTCAAGGAACAGTTGTTTGATTAGGTAGGCATTTAATTAGTAAAGAAGCATTTATTAACTGCCTACTATACACCAGGCAATATGCTAAGTAGTGGGTATGCAAAGGAAGCCAAGGAAAGTTCCTGTTCTCAAAGAGTTTGCAGATTAATGGATGGAATATACAATCAATTTTGTACAAGCAAGATATGTACAGGATAAATTGGGGATAATCTCAGGGGAAAGACATTAAGTAGGATGGGGAAAGGAGTCTTTCAGACTATATGATTTTAACTGAGACATGAAGGAAATCAATAAGCAAAGATGAGAAGGGAGAGAGTTCCAGGCAAGGAGTGGGGGGGTGGAGGGCGGGGATTCATCCAGTGGGAAGGGAGTTTATTCACATCAGTTTTTCCTTGCTCAGTGATAGCAGCTTAATCTTTAATCTCTCAGGGGTGGTAGCAGTGGGGTACCTCGTGGTAAACAATGTAAAACTCTAGAAATATGACTTAAAACACTCTCAGAAGCACAAAGGTCAATCTGTGATCACTTTCCTGAACAGCATGCATCCCTAACATCACTGAGATCATCTGTTCCAATCCTGCTGACTGTACCAATTTTTCTGGCCTAGGTTTAATGCAAATAAAATAAGTCCCTTTGTTCATGTTCAGGTTCAATATTGGAAAGAAATGAGAAATTTATTTGTCATTCAATATTAAACAAAAGAATATTTGTTTAGCTATTGCAGAAGAAGACCATCCAATGAGGGTAAACAATGAAAAGACAGTTCATTTAGCCAAGAAAAGCTCCCTTGCCTGAGGTAACCATTGTTTTCCACTAACCTCTATGCTTCACTTCTCCTAAACTTATTTTCTGCCCTCATTGAAATTTCTAATTGCTCCACCATCTGTACTTTTTTATTACTGAAATTTAAATACAGATTAAGAAAAGAAAAAAAAAGAATGTCATGTGCACAACAGAATGTGAGAGGATACAAATTATGTGGCAATAAATTTCCATTTCAAGAGAGTTATATAATAATTACAATATGTTGTGTTCAGAGCTGTCCATCTTTTTTTTGCTTCCTTGTTAGCTATATTTTGTCCTCTGCTGTGCCCTTTTTACTTTGTTCTTTCTTTACCCCTTTCTCTCCCTCCACCTTCCAGAAGGCTACAATTTAGCAGCGATATATTTATAAAGGTATATACATACACATATCCATATATCCACATACATACACATATAGACACATATATACATATATGAATGTACAGTTTCCCTAACAAATTCTACTTCTGTTCTTTGTTTTTATATTTGTATGTATCTCTTATTTCCTATCCTTCCAAAGTCCTCCACTTTACCTCTACCCTCTACCTTACCTTTCTATTATTTAACCTGGTCTTCTATCTAAGAATCTCTCCCCTATTCTCCCATTCTCATTAATCTAAAAACCCTTTTATACCTCACTCCCTTGCCCTCCCTACTAGAGATCACTCTTTTATCCTTTCTCCCCTCCCTATCCCCTTATTTTTTTCTCAATTTAGAAGACTTTTACACATACACACACACATACACACAAACACACTTTATATATATATATGTATGTATGTATAATTTATTTTTACTGCTCAATATTTGGCCTGAGGAGCTATTTCATCTCTTTTGTGGGGGAAAGTCTTAAGAACTAGGAATTTTCTGACTGCACTTTTTTCAGGCCATAACCTTTTCTGTGACTTCACTTTTCCTCCTCCTTATCAGAAAATATCTTAAGTTCCTCATGGCTATATATTCAAATGATCAGGAAGGGATGTTAGCAACTTGAGCCTTAATCCTCTGAGTTGTCAAATCTCAAAGATGTTTTCAGCTACTTTAAAAAAATGTTAGCCTAACAGGTGGAGGAAAGAGTTAAAATACTAATCCTATCTGGTGATTTTTGTTCTCTCACATTTATTCTTATATAAAAGTCACTCTTTTGACAAAATAAAAAATGAATTTTAAAAAATTGAATATTTTTTTCTCTGTTTTCATTATTATCATCTTTTTTTCCTCAAGGAATAATCTTTTTCCCTTGACCATCCTATTTTTAAAGGTTTCTGTTGTTGTTGTCATTTTTAGTTTCCCACGTTGCTCAACTTATTCTGAGTTTTAGGGTTCATGAACACTTTTTTACAGGACTACATCAACCTGTTATGTTCATCTTCTATGGCCTGGTCTTGTGTCCATGTTGTACATATTTCTTTTAAAACATTTTAATTTGATTTGTAAATTTCTTGTGTATCCACATCAGTTTCTTCAGACCTGCTTTTCTTATTCATTGAAATAATTTTCCTTTGTGTCTTTAGAATTTCTCTCTGGAACTTTTCTCATCCATATGAGGATGACTCCATCTACAACATTTTGTTCTATAAAATTCTACCAATTTGTCCTTTGAATCCTTTGAAATCTAGGTTTCATTTTAATCCATGCCCAGATTTCCTTTCCTTCTCTATCACAAATTGAAATGCAGTGGCTACTGGATTCCAAGGACTCCATTATTTGTATAACAGAAAAAAAGTTCTTCACATTTGGCAATAATTATATCTAGAATAGAATTTCCCTTTTTGGTTCTTCATTCTTTTGAAAGTTGAAATTCACTAGAGCAAGTCAAGAAATGACTAACATTTCTGATTTTGACAGGGAGAGAGAGAGAAAGAGAGAGAGAGAGAGAGAGAGAGAGAGAGAGAGAGAGAGAGAGAGAGAGAGAGAGAGAGAGAGAGAGAGAGAAGAGAGAGAGAGTTCATTTCCACAGATATCTGGATATATGACATTTACCTCAATATTCAATCATGCCCCTATGCCAAGCCTGTGAGCAGTTTTCAAAACTCTGCATCTATTTGCTCTTTCTGTCCTTGTGATCTCTTGTTAACTCCAAAAACAGAAATCACTTCTATTTCTTCCTCCTTTGACCTTCACTCAAATACTCTCCATCGTGCTTCCCTTATTTGATTCCTATGTTTTCTCATATTAGTAAAAAAAAAAAATAGATATAATGCTACTCAACTCACAACCACTTTTACCTATTGCTCAATTTCAGTATTTTTTCTAGGTATTTAGCTCTTTGTGACCCCATTTGGAGTTTTCTTGGCAAAGATACTTAATTGATTTGCCATTTTCTTTTCCAGTTCATTTTACAGGTAAGGAAACTGAGGCAATCAGGGTTAAGGGACTTGTCCAGGGTCACCAGCTAGTAAGTATTTGAGGACAGAAGAGTCTTACTGATCCAAGTCTGGTACAATACTGATTGTGCCACCTAGCTGCCTTCAATATCTTTTGTACTCATCTTGCTTCTATTGAAAAAGACATATCCATTCAGAACCATTCATAGTCAAGTCATGATTTTCATCCTATGAAATCTCAATAATAAATATGAATTTGAACTCTGCCCTTGTGTTAGGATCTCTAGTGACATTTATTTGTTGCCTAAACTTGAGGCATTTTATTATAGACATTTTAGATATGATTACTGTGTTGATTAGTTTTGCCTTAGAGTTTTTTATTAAAAAGGAAAGAGTTTAAGGAAAATAGGATAGGAGTTAAAGAGGCAGAAAGTGGTGGTCATTTTTAAGTGACAGAAATGTAAATAAAAGGAGCAAAAATAAAACAAAATATTCTAAATGCAGGGCAGTTTGTGGAAAAATAATTTGGCAAAGTGGCTAGCTAATGGGTTACAAAGGGGAGATTATGCAAAATTTAATGGTAATGATGCTGTTTCTCTAATAAGGTAACTGACTAGTTTAAAGATAATTGGTACATGATGGCAGAATAAAAAGTCATTGTTTCCTCTATGATGTAAACAACTTCTATATATTTTTTCAATTAATGCTATGCTGTCAATGAAGAGAAAAATCACCTGTACAGAATTATTTTGTTTCAAATTTATTATAGCGAGATCAATAAAACATTGTCTTTTTAAATCACCTCCTAAAACACATTTGTTATGTAAAATTCTTCTTGTGACAGCTTTTATTTTAGTAGTATTTCACTGATACTAATAAAAAAATTTTGAATTTACAGTCATTACTGTTTTTTGGTATCTTTAAAGGGCATATACTCAACCAACTCAAATGGTTAAAAAAACACACAAAAGACTAAGAATAGATTTCTGGGAGCCAAGATTGTGGAGTAAGCTGTAAATTGTTGTAACTTTCCCATACTCACCTCCAAAACAACCATAAAATAGAGCTCCAAGACAGATCCAGCCAGAAGATGGGATGAAATAATTTTTTAGTCCAGGAAACTTGGAGGAGTGGGAGAAATGTTTGTCTAATCAGCTGAAGAGGAAGTGCAGTCCTGGATGGGAACACCCCAGCAAGCCAGCAACAAGCTTCACCTCAGAAAAACAGTGGGAGATCCTGAGCCCTAGTATTGTACAGCAGCAAATGCCAACATCAGGACACCCCATGTGCCTTAGTATAGTCAGGAAAAGCAGTGCATAGGAGTTCCAAGAATCACAATTGGCTTCAGTTTAGCTCTAGGATGGGCAGGCATCCTCCAGTGGATGGACTTCAAATGGATAGACATCAAACCTACAGGGGGGCCTAAGTAAATAGGCAGCTGCCAGCACCAGCTCCACCATGCTTCAGTGTGGCCCTGGGCAAATAGGTGGCTTCGAGAGGCCAGACTACCACATGCTTAAGTGTAGACTCAGGAAACACAGAAACACCCTACCAAGGTCAGCACATGTCAGACACAACCAGTAGCTCAGCACCAGATAAGCTGCTAGACCCTGTGGCTTCCAGCAGCACCAGCCAACACCCACCCCACATCCCTCAGCACACTGTACATGCCCCCTCCACAGCCTAAGGGCAACATCAGTTCAGCACCAGGTAAACAGCCACACCACAAAGCCACGAACACAAGAAGTCTAGGACAGTACCTCTTCTACAGAGATCAAGGGAAAGTATAAAGACCCCTAGCCCCCAAAAATGATAAGCAAAATCAACAAAAAATGCATCTGCCCACAGAAAGCTATTATGGGTTCAGGGAAGACCAAGACACAAACTTAGAAGATGACAACAATGTCAAAACACCAAAAGAAAACAGGAATTTGCCTCAAGTCCAGAAGGAACTCACAGAACATCTCAAAAAGGAGCTTAAAAATCATATAAAAGAGGCAGAAAAAATTGGGAATTGAGAGTGATACAATAAAATTATGAAAAAATGCTCAACAGCTTGAAAAATTTCTTAAAATGTAGAATTGACCAAATGGAAAAGGAGATACAAAAATCCACTGACGAAAACAACTCCTTAAAGAGTACAACTGGCAAAATGGAAAAGAAAATATAAAAACTAATTGAAGGAAACACCATCTTAAAAGTCAGAATTGGGTAAGTGGAAACTAATGACTCCATGAGACATAAAGAACCAATCAAAATAATTCAAAGAATGAAAAAAATGGAAGAAAATGTAAAATTTCTCATGGAAGAAAAAACTGACTTGGAAAATAGATCCAGGAGAGACAAATCAGAATCACTGAACTACCTGAAAGTCATAATCTAAACGAGGACCTGTCCAACATCTTTCATGAAATTATCATGGAAAACTGCCCTGATATCCTGGAACCAGAAAGCAAAATAGGTATTGAAAGAATTCATCAACCACTTCAAGAAATGTATCCCTCTTTACCCAATAAAACCCCAAGGAACATTAGAACCAAATTTCAGAATTATCAGGTTAAGATAAAAAATACTACAAGTGACCACAAAGAAACTATTCAAATACTAAAGAGTCACAGTTAGGATTACACAGACCTGACAGCTGCAACATTAATGGTCTGAAGGTCATGGAACATGATATTCCAGAAGGCAAAGGAGCTAGTACTAAACCAAGAATCACCTACCTAACAAAATTAAGTATAATACATTAAGGGAAAAAATGGTCATTTAACAAAATAAGAAAATATTTAATAAAATTAAAGGTTTTCAAGCTTCATAAAGAGAAGACCAGCGCTAAATCAAAATTTTGATCTTCATATCAGTACCCAAGAGAAGTATAAGCAGGTAAATTAGAAAAAGAAAACAAGGGATTCAACAGATTTCAACTGTTTATATACATATATGGAAAGATGATACTTGTAATTCTTAAAAATTGTAGCTAACAGTATAGCTAGAAGGAATATGTATATATAGAGAGTATAGGTATAAGGCAAATTTGAGGGAAAGGCAAAAAAAAAGGAGTGAGAAAAAGGAGTATATTGGATACAGAAGAAGGGAGAGGTAGAATGGGGTAAATTATTTCAGATAAAGAGATGAGAAAGACCTATTATAATGGAGGGGAAGATGAAAGAGTTGGGTGATGGGCATTACTTGAACTCTACTTTCATCAGAATTAATTTAAAGAGGGAATAATATACCCCATCAGTTGAATAGAAAAATGTTTCTTATCTGACAGGGAAGTAAGAGGGAAAGAGGTTAAGTAAAAGCGGGGCAGTGTAGGGATTCAGTAGGGTGGGCAGATCAGGGGAGATGATAGACAGAAGCAAAACACTGGTGAGGAGGGAAAGAGCGAAAGGAGAGAGGGAAAAACAGAGGAAGAATAGGATGGAAGGAAATATTGAGCAATTAATCATAACTGAGAACGTGAATGGAATAAACTCTCCCATAAAACGGAGGCAGATAGCAGAGTGAACAAAAAATTAAAATCCTACAATATTTCTGCAAGAAACATACTTGAAGCAGAAAGACATATACAAAGTAAAGGTAAGGGACTGAAGTAGAATCTATAATACTTCAGCTGAATTAAAAAAGAAACAGGGACAGCAATCCTGATCTTAGATACAATAAAAACAAAAGTAGACCCAATTAAAAGAGATAAGGAAGGAAATTATATCTTATTATTATATCTCATAGACAATGAAGCAATCAAATTAGAAGAGCAAGGAATAGCCTACCTGTTTGATCTATGGAGAGGGTAAGGAATTCATGAACAAATAAGAGATAGAGAGCATTACAAAGTATAGAATAGATAATTATGATTCTATTAAAATAAAATAAAATTATACAAATAAAACTGTTACAACCAAGATGAGAAGGAAGGCAAAAAGGAGGGAAACAATCTTTATGGCAAGTATCTCTGATAAAGGTCTCATTTCTCAAATATATAGAGAACTAAGACAAATTTATGTGAATACAAGCCAATTCCCTAATTTAGAAATGGTCAAAAGACGTGGACAAGTTTTCAGGCAATGAAATCAAAACTATCCTTAAGCATATGATTATCTAAATCACTTTTGATTAGAGAAATGCAAACCAAAAACAATTCTGAGATACCATTTCACATGCAAAGTCTTGTAAAAATGAATGCCAAAAATTTTCTTGATATGTAGTTGGAGAAAGATAAAATATTATTAAACTTTAAAAAAGACTAAGAGAGTTTCTTGATTTTATTAAGGATTTCACTTGCCTGTTCAAGAGACTTTGGCAGAACTGAAGGGAGAAAGTGAATGAATAATTTTAATTACCCAATTTATGATATCCAAGTGAACAGACAATCAATCCATAGAGTATTCTAATACCCACACACATACATCTACACATACACACTACAAATAGTGAAATTCTAAATTTGGAAATTTTTCAAAATTTGATCAAGAACTCACAAAACACCAGTCTTCTCTTAATGAGGTCTTCAAATTCTGGTTAAGATGATTCTCAGAGTAGACAAAGTCTCAAAGGTCTTCCGGATTGTGTTCTATTGACTTAGGCTTTGAGAATTCTGGCTCACCTCAAGGCTAAGGTAAGTCATTAATTCAGGGATTTTATGGTGCATTTGGGCAGGTACCTCATACAGTTACTCCATAAGTAAATGTGAGTACCTGCAAAGGCCTCATCCTAAAAGGTCATCCTGGGTCATCTTCAGTCATTCTGATGAATATCTGATGACTGGTTTCAGATGACTCTGGAGGAGCCGTGAGGCTGGTGACCTTGTACAGCCCTCCCTCACTCAAAACAAAGTCAAGTGCAAGTCATGTCATCATTTCTCTGATGTCATGGTCTTCTTCCTTGGTATCAAAGGATGAACACAAGTAAACATTACTTGAATAAGGACTAAAGCTAGGCAACTAGATGGTCTCAGATTTGAAAAAGAGTACACTTACGGAGGGAGACAAATTTGGAATGTTTGATGATATGCTAAGTGAACTCAACATACCCTCTCATGTAAAAGCCCATCATTTAAATAACACTATTCTCCCAGTGGTAGAATATATAGCTACAAATAGTGGAACACAACAATCTCAGAAGAATCACTAGTGGGTAGTTAAAAAGACGATGGAAAGATAAATGGAATTTTTAAGTGGGTTGTGGCATACCAATGACAATTTTGCACAAGCATCAGTGTAAAAGATAGCACAGGATAAATATGACTGGAAAGGATATTGGGCCAACCAGGAAGGTATAGCAAGGACATCCATATGCTGTCCATGAAATATTAAAATAACTAGAAGTTAGCTAACACTTTAGATAGGATTTATGTAAAGACAAGACTAAATATGGAGGGAGTACACATACAAATGAGATTTCAGATCAGAAAGATTGCTATTATTGTCATTTGTTCCTTTCTGCAACACAGTTCTTTTATCTTGAATTTTTCCCAGTAGGAAGCATCATTTTAAGACTAGATGAAAATAAAAGATTTCATGCTTAATGCAAATTAAACTAAAAGATTTTTTTTGGGGGGGAAAGTAGGAGACTTTAGAAAGATAGGGAAGAAAAGTTCTATGCCTATCAGTTTAAAATACTTGCCTACTTTTGACCAGAATACCTTGAGGTCCTATTTAATTCATTACTAGACCCAGATGTTCAGTTTTATTAGTATTTTATAACTCTTCCTTTCATGTATATAGTTGCAGGAATCCATGACCTTTCAAATTAAGCTTCAAAAAATGTGTCTTCACCTTAGCTACCCTCTAGTCAAAATTACACTAATCTGCTAAACTACAACGGATATGAGAGGGAAACACTGATGCAAAGAGTGTTTGCATTTTATTTGTATTCTTTTAGGGTTATGTTTGTATTCATGGTTCAAAAGATGGCAAATGAAAACTTTACAGTAGTCTTTGACAGTGAGATTCTTTGCCAGTAGCAAAATAGTTCAAGTGAGTTGTAAAATTTGTATGGTCAAATTGAATTCTGAGAAACTTTTTTGACTATTTCCTGAAGGCTATGATTAATTATATTAGGGGGAAAAAAGGTACCAAGTTAGACTGTTGGTCACAATTTCTAATTTCATTAAAATGTTATAGAAAGTTGCAAGGATGTAAAACCAAATGCACTGAGTTGTCAGATACACTAATGGATGACAGTGGGTCACAAACCACATATAAACATGTAACTATATGTAGGAAATCTGAATTTTAGCAGTACTTACAAATGCATTTGGGCCTAGTACAAATATATGGCATATATTTATAGTCGTGACTCATGAGCAGATTTTTTAAAGGATCCACTTTCTAGCAAGGCTTTTAAATATAGGAGAGGCCTGAACAACATGGGGCCTGGGGGTCACATATGACCCATCAAAGGATTTTGGGTAGCCCTTGAACATTGTAGAGGATGTAAAAGAAAGCAAAGATATAATGAACTCTTTATTCGTGTCCTGTTTGACCCATCTTCCACTAGCTACTATCATGCCCACGATGGAATCTGGAGGGTGGGTTGCCCCTGGGCACTGTCTCCTGTTTGTCACATAACCCATGTGACAAACCAGTGATCATTAGTCAGTCTTTAATCTGAGAGGAGTGAGAGTTATTTCTTTTCCCTCTGTTTTTGACTGTTACTAAATATAAAGAGTAAGAAAACCTGAAAAATATGTTAAAACTTGTATCACTTAGCAAAGTAAAATTTTTTTAACATTAATATGATTTCATGACGAATAAAAATCTTAAAAAATAAGTATATTTTGAACTGAAATTCCCCTTTTTTAAAAATATGGTTTATTTGCAAATAGTTTAATTATAGCTTTACTTGGAAAGAGAGCTGCTAAAAACCTATCTGTGGTCCAAAGAAGTTTACTTTTGGCCTCTACCTACTGCCAAGTTGTGTAGATCTCATCTAGAAAATATCTCATAAGTGAACGTAAAAATACTGCAGAGTAGCTCTGAGAGATTTCCAATTTGAGAATTGGTATTTTACATAAAGTATATGAAAAACAAATTTAAAAGAAATATATTAATAAATTTCACTAAATTTTAATTTCCATAATGTTCATAGTCAAAATATTTGAGGTCAGACTATTTGAGGAAATAGTCAATTTATTCTATGATATTATTATATCATATTTCAGTACTCTCAAACTCCACAAAAATGCGTGCTCAAGTGGTGTTAACTCTCATAAAGAATATGGAAAATGATTATTCCTAGCAAAGAAAAATAGAAAGTTTCCAATTTTTGTATAGGTTAAAGAATTATAATCTGTTCAATTGACATATTGTAGGCCTATATGTATACATATTCATATACATACATATACATATAAAACAATTTTATATAGAGATCTATGTATATGTAATTCTTTACGAAGAATTTTCCTTCATATGGGATGGTGAAAATGTCATCATCTTACAGATAAGGAACCTTACCTTCAAAGAAGGTGAAGTGATTTGCCCAAGGTCAGACACCTAGTAAACTTTCAGAGCTGCCAACTGAACCAAGACTGACTACAGGTCCACCTCTCATTTCACCATATGATGCCATCTTTTATAAAATGAGATGATGAAAACCCCTTAAAACTATAAAGCAAAATAAAAATGTAAAGTATTGTTATTATCTTTAAAAATGGAAAAGAAAAAATGTCTAGTGTATGTTATATGATATATTGTTCCCAAACCACTATTTTCTGTCTCTTGGATCTCATATTCAATCTAGGCAAAATTAGCTGTTTGGATGTGCTGAGGATGTGACCATACCAAGACATGAGCTATGAGAGAAATGTGAGGGATAGGGACAGAGGGCGGGACTGAGCAGCAGCTCACATCATCCTGTGACAAGCACGGGAATTAATAATACTGGCCCTATTTCATCTTCAAATTGCTTTGAAAACTAAATATATCATAAAAGATTTTGTACACACACACTTCTATATTTTAAAAGCATTTCTTGAAAACAAGTACAGAAACATATATTTGCCTCTGAGAATAAAGTACAGCACTCTGAGGGAAGAAAATTCAGTAACCTTGGATTCTTCATGAATAGTAGACCATTCCTTAGCGATCAGTCTAGAAGATAGGGCAAGATTAATAAGGGACAATATTTTTTTCCTTGTACAATAAAACTCTGCCTTAAAACAACTAATTGTAACCTGGGCCTAATGAATATTTGAGATCAAATCATGGTCCTGATGCACATTAGGTCATTAAAATCAGATGTCCATAGCATGTGTATTATTACCCTTACCTTTTGAGACCAGAATTAATTCTATTAGATTTAGATTTGAGTGTGATAGGCAACATGATGTAGCAGATGGAGAGTTGACTTTATATTCAGTTAGACTTGGATTTTGCAGGCAGGAAAACTTCCAACACACACAGACTGTGGGACTCTGGGAAAGTCATTGAACTTCTCGGTAATGCAGATAAGACTCAGTGGTGATCTGCATTGAGAAAGTTTCTTAGATGTAATTTCTACCAATAACGAATTCTATTTAAAAAAGAAGGAAAATGTATGAACATTTTAAAATGTAATGCAATTTACAAACTATTGCAATCATGTGACAGGAATGGCCTGTTTTGACTATCCTGGGCAAGAAGGCTATCTTTTGGTCTTAATTCATATAGGACACTGCGGCTTGACCCATTGGTATGGCTTGCATGAGGCATAAAATGCCCTGCCTTTAGAGAGCTGGTGATCCTAAGGCCTGGCAAAATTCCTCAATACTTTGGCAGTTCATTTATTTTTGTGATCTGAAACAAATATTGATGGAAGAAACATGGAGATTTGAATCAATGGGTGTATCACTTTAAAATATTTTCTTGTTAAGTAATTCATTTTTATTGATTTTTTAAAAAACCTAATCTACTACTGCCAGGCCTGAATCATTGGACTGGGCCAAACTGGGCCTAGAACAAATGGGGAGAAAAAGAAAGTGAGAAACCAAAAGCAAAATGAAAGGAGTCAACTCTTTCAAGAAACTATGGAATTTAGGAGAGAGAAAGGGCTTCTATCAAGTTCTTATTTGGTCATCGTTATTCCTTTGTGAAAATTCATTATAAATTCCAGTTTCACCGATAAATTATACATGAAAGTATAAAATGGCAAGCCAAAGTTTGATGGGAAATTATTTGTTTTTCTGTTTTCCCAAATACATATAAACAATATTTTTCTTCCTAGAACTTAGAAACTATGGAAAAACGGAAAGAAAGATGAAGAGATAAAAGACACTTTCGACCAAGGGGGATAGCTAACGTAATCTTGAAAGAGAGGAAATGGTAAAAAGCAGCAGCTACTCCTAAACTATGAGAAGAGAAATTAGAAGCTTTTACAGATACATATGAGAGCCATCTTAGAGGCTTTTTTCTGATAATAGGAGAAAAACATGAAACACTACATTCCATTTTTAGGGACGATTTCTGCAAAAACAAAGAAGTAGGAGATGAAGCAGATTATCAAACTTTTATGAGGGCTGTGAACACAATACGCTGGTTCAAAGCTCTGTAAAATCACGTTGGTTCATAGGAATCTTGGAAGCTAAAAGCCATCCATACCAGGATCAAAATATACTCTGGCCAAGCTTATGCTGGGACAATCTTCATCCTCCTAGAACCTTCACTAGCATTTGGTTTAAAAATTCTTTGCAAGGCGTCATGTGTCATTTTCCTTAGATCGCTGCCTGTCTGGGTAATCACTCATTTTTGAGTTTGTTGCAGAACTGCTAGGCTGTTATTTAATATGATTGCTTTTTACAAGGAATGGATATCCATGGTAAAAATGAATCCATGGTCTCCACTGCTGCAAAATCTATTAAATAATTGGAGAGCACAGTGAGTGTCTTTGATGTGAGAGGAAGAAATTCAATAAGCAGTCTCATCAGGCTGTCTAACAAAGCAGAAATCAGGAGTATAGGCAGGAACCGACTGACATCACAGGTCAAGTAAAGTTTATGGATCTGTATGTACACCTGAGAAAGCAGGGAGAATTTAGCTACAAGAAACTGGTTGAGTGTTTTTAATCACCTTAGGGGATGTCTGTACTTTATCTACTTTGCTTTTATGGACAAAAAGTTACAAAAATCTCTAGCTTAACAGAGCTCTAGGAATAAGATGGGTAAATGTTTTTTCCTTTATCTTGAAGCAAGGGGCGAGGGAGAGGAAGGAGGCATGAAAAGTAGGGACAGAATTTTAACATTGGCTTGTGAAGGGCATATATAAATTAGTGGAATGTTTATTGTAAGCCCATTAATTCAATTTAAGCAATACAAAATTGCACAAAAGTTGGCTGCTACATTCTGGAAGTGTATAATATACTATGAAAGATGACAGGAAAATATCTATAATACAAGAGAAGCATGTTATGAATGCTAGATGGTAAGTACAAACTGTTCAATGAATGTAAAGAATTAATTCTGGTTGGAGGGATCAGGGAAGAAAATATTGTAGAAGAGGTAGCATTTGATCTGCGTCTTGAAAGGTAGATGGAAAAAATCATTCTAGGCAGAGGCAATGGTGGGAGTAAAGGTCGACCTCTGAGAGTACCATGTGTTTGGATGTGGGGAGCAGTGCGGGGAAGAAAGCAAGCTGTGTAGCATAGTGTTTAATGGGGAAGTTAAGTGGAATGTGGGAGAGTGGTGGAAGGTAGCCAGATCTGGGAGGGCCTGAAATTCCAGGCTACAGCTTGAACTTTACTCTCCCTCAGAAGCTTTTAAGCAGAAAATTAAGGAGATCAAAGCTGAGCATTAGTACCATTAATCTGGTGGCCCTATGTGTCCAATAAGGAGACAGCCTGGAGGGAGAAAGGTAAAGTGAAGAAGCTATTGAAATGTCCCAGGTGTGAGGTGATAAGAGCTTTAGCTGGGGGTAGAGGCAGTGAGAATGAAAAAAATGTGAAAGGGAAAGGCAGCCCACAAACAGGGATTCCAGTCCCATTTTGGTCACTCACTCAAGGTGTAACCTATCCGAAGTCACTTGACCTCAAAGATCTCAGTTTCTTCACCTATAAAACAAAGGGTTAAAATGGATAATCTTTAAGGTTATTCAATTTTCTAAAAGTCTATGATTTGTTCTTTTGATTCTTCACCCACTTCAGTATTTAAAAAACTACCTAAGGCTAAAGAGGCTAGGCTAGAGTTCTTAAAAAGTACTTGCATTAGGCTTGAGTTTATATGCACTTTAAGGTTTAAAAAAAAACCATTCACTCCACTACTCTGTGATGCACATGGTATATAATATTATGAGTTCCACAAAGCAGATGAAGAAATTAATGAAGCTATTTGATTTGTCCAAGGTCACAAAGGTTTGGGCTGGTCTCCTTAGTTCCCTGAGACTTCTTGTCAAAAAAGGTGTGAAGGAAATTGGAAAGAATTTTGGCTTTGGAGTCAAGATGACTTGAATTCAAATACACACACACACACACACATACACACACATATTTATAATCTGCATGACCTTGGACAAGTCACTTACTATCTCTGGGACTGTGTTCATTCATCTGTAAAAGGAAGGCCTAGAACACCATGGCTTCTAAGTTTCTTCCAGGCTGTAAATCTATGATTCTGCTTTTTACACAATGTCACATTGACCCCTTAAAAACCACCCATAAATATTGATATATATGGAAGTGTAAGGTATGTTAAACACTTATATCCCAATAGCCTGGCAGATATTAAGCTTATTATTATTAATCTCATTAAAGAATTAAGAAATTTAGTTTAGTTTAGAGGCTTAAGAAGTTTAGCTACTTCTTCAATGGTATACAAAACAAATATAATATAAAAATAAAAAAAATTTCACACACATTTTTATATATGTAACTTTAACACTTTTCCCACTTTCCCCATAGTAAACCTAAGATATAGGTAGTGCTGTATTAGTATTTCTATTTTATAGATGAGAAAATCTAGGCTCAGAAAGACTCAATGACTTGTCCCTGGTCGCAAAGATGTTAGATGTCACACTTGTGATTTATTTGAACTCAAGCCAGGTGGTCCTTTTATGCCATCACCTTGCTTAACAATTTATTGTTTTTGCTGTTATTATTATCTTAGTGCTGGCACTACTGTGACAGCCAACTTATCTGTATCTTCCCAAAGCATTTATGAAGACAAATGAGAAAAATGCAACAACTGGATGTGAAATGGAATAGATTTGCCAGGATTTCTATAGAAAGTTAATCTCATCGTTAATGATAGTGGACCACTGCATTTAGACTCTAACATTTCCTCACTCAGAAGGCTATATAAGGAGTGTTTTGTTCATTTTTGGGAACTAAGACATTGTTGAACTTAATGACATACAGAAAAGAGCAAACAAGATGGTGAAAGGCCTTGAGATCATGTCGTTATAAGGACTTAATTAACTGGAAATTTTTAACTTGGAGAAGAGAAAATATAACAGCTTAAAATTATAAAATATAGTTTAAATGTATAAAATAGCACATATATTTGTATAACACACAAATATATATATATATATATGTAAAATATACAAAGATATAATTACAAAAGCATTCCATGCTAAATTTGACATAAGTTTAAAATGCTTGGGAAGGAGTAGAGCTCAGATGGAGGAGTAAAGGCAGGGATTTGCCTGTGGTCTCCCCTAAACCCATCCAAATACCTTTAAATAATGATTTTAAACAATTTCTAGAGTAGGAGAACCCATAAAAAGACAGAGTGAAAAGATTGTCCAGGCCAAGACTTGGAAGGTCTATCAGACCTGGGTAAGAGAGGAATGCAGTCCTGCACAGGCTGCCCAGAAAACACCTGGCCCCAGCAAACCATGAGCAGGACTCTTGGGTCACTGAATCAGTGCAATGGCCTCTCAGCCAAAAGACACCAAAAACAACTGAGAAGATCAGTAAGAAAGGTCTGTCACACCCGGGTGAGAGTGGAGAACAATTGAGCACAGGCCACACCTCTACAGTTCCAGTCCCAATAAACCAGGAACAGACCTTAGGAGCCAGTGAATTAGCAAAAGCAGCTACTTCTTCTGAAACTCTCAACTCACAGATGGAAGGGGGGCAATGGTGAAACAACTGTTTAGAAGAAGTTTATGGGGGTCTCTTTGCTAGCCCTGAGGCAGGACTCTGTTGCTTTGCCCATACTTGGATCTGGGATGCAGTACAGGATGCCAGGGTGAGGAAGAACACTAGTACACCAGAGCTTGTGGCCAGAGTGGAGTAGGGATGCTCCTCACAGTTCCAAGGCAGAAAAGAGTGTTTATGATCACTGAGACCAAAACACAGGCCAGGAGAGGAGTAAGCACCTCTTCTTAGATCTTACCACCTTGGAAGAACTGAAAACTTATAGGTCCCCAGAAGTATCTCTAAAATCAGATGCATAAAACCCCTGAAACTTGGATGAGCATGCCTTCTACATTGGACCCACAGCCCTACATCAACAAAGAGTTAAAAGTAAAGTAATAAGTTACAAAAATAAGCAAACAACAGAAATTCTGACCAAAGAAAATTACTATGATGACAAGGAAGATACATTCAGAAGATAACAAGGTCAAAATTCCACCATCCAAAGCCTTCAAGAAACATATAAATTGCTGTGAGGACATGGAAGAGTTGAAAAAGAATTTTTAAAATCAAGTAAAAGAGGTGGAGGAAAAATTGGGAATAAGAAATGAGAGTGATAAAAACAAGCACGAAAAGTAAGTCAACATCTTGATAAAGGGGACACCCTCCCCAAATATTGAAGAAAACAACACCTTAAAAAACAGACTAGGCCAAATGATAAAAGAGGTCCAAAAAGCCAATGAGGAGAAGAGTGCCCTAAAACGTAGAATTGGCCAAGGGGAAAAGAGGCATAAAAATTCACTGAAGAATATATTTACTTAAAAATTAGAATGGAGCAAATGGAAGCTGATGATTTTATGAGAAATCAATAAACAATAAAACAAAAACCAAAAGATGAAAAAGGAGAAGACAATTTGAAATATCTCATTGGAAAAAACATTGACCTGGAAAAGAGATCCAGGTGAGATAATTTAAAATTTATCTGACTACCTAAAAGCTGAGATTTAAAAAAAAACAACAGTTTAGAAATTGTCTTTCAAGAAATTATCAGGGAAAACTGCCCTGATATTCTAGCATCAGAGGGTAAAAGAGATGTTGAAAAGAATCTACCAATCACCTCCTGAAAGAGATCCCAAGATAGGAACTCCTAGCCAAATTCCACAGCTCTCAGGTCAAGGACAAAATATTGCAAGCAGTCACAAAGAAGCAATTAAAGTATTGTGGAAGCACAATAAGGATAGTAAAACCATGCATATCCCTTGACCTAGCAGGTCTGTATCCCAAAAGAGATAAAAAACAAAAAGGAAAAGGATTTACATGTATAAAAATATTTATAGCAGCTCTTTTCTGAGGGCAAAGATTTGAAAAAATTGAAGGGACCCACACCAGTTGAGAAATGATTGAACAAATTGTGATATGTGATTGTGATGGAATACTAGTGTGCTACAAGAAATGAGCAGGATATTCTCAGAAAAACCTGGAAAAACTTACAAGAGCTGATGCAAACTGAAAAGTACTATTTAAAAAGTAATGGCAATATTGCAAGATGATCAACTGGGAATAATTTAGCTATTCTTAGCAATACAGTGATCCAAAGCAACTCTACAGGATTTATGATGAAAAACACTCTCCATTCCCAGAAATGAACTTATGGTGTCTGAATACAGATTGAATCGTACATTTTTTACTTTATTTTTCTTGAATTTTCTTTGGGGGGGACAATGGTCTATGTTCTCTTTCATAACATGACTTTTATGGAAATGTTTTGCATTTCCTATAACCTATATTGAATTGTTTGCCTTCTCAATGAGAGGTGTGGGAAGGGAGGAAAGGAAAGAATTTGGAACTCAAAAAATTATAAAGACATATTAAAAATTCTTTTTTAAACATGACTGGGGAAAATAAAATGAGTAAAAAAATAATAAAAAAGTGTTTGAAGATCAATTTTTAATGACTCATAATTATAATAAATTTCAAAAATAAAAAGAAAATGGCATAGATATTGTTAATAATAAATAAGGGAAAAGAAAAGAAAGATTAATAATTATCAACCAGTACATCATCTTTTCTGTGTCTATGAAAATCTTTATGAGAATTTTCTTTAGGTAGCTGAAAAACTATCATTGGGAAGAAATGTAAGTCCTGTTGTATTGTATCTTAATTGGAGAAACTAGGAGTTTTAGGTAAAAGTTGCAAAGAAATTGAGTTAAGTTCAATATAAGAAAAACTTTCTAATTATCAGAAAAATTCAAGAAAGTTTGAATACAATTGTAGAGAAGTGCAGAAGACTTTTGAGATGTCTTCTGAGATTCTGCACAGTGAAAATAACACATAGCAATATAAAATCAGGAAGAGCAAACAAAATGTAAAAAACAGGTAAAAAATTATCCATACTTTAGGTGACATAAGTTTAAAAAGCACTTTGGCATCAATTGTCAAGGTCTCACAAAGATAGTAAGTCCCCTGCCCCAATAAAATGGAAATTATCATGGATATTATTATGACAATAACAGAAGAAAGAAAAAGAGCATTAAAAACTACCAACCAATATACCTAGTTTCTTGAATTTATAAAAACTATTATGATATCTATATATCTAACATATTGTGTTTACTGTATAATGGTAATAAAATAGCATTTCATGTAAGCAGGTATTCTTAACCTAGGGTCCATGAATTTACTTTTCAAATATCCTAATAATTGCAATAAATATTAGTTGACATTCTGAGGATTTCATTGCTTTAACTAGACTATGGAGTCTATGACAAACAAGTTAAGAATTTCTGAAAGAAAACCACCCATATCCTTAAAAGGTTATCCTTTAGTAAGGTATATTCTGTGCATATGTTTAGCTCATCCAAGAATTTTTAATAGGTTCAACAAAAGAAAGAAATTCTCTAAGAAGTACCATGATTAACATCACGTAAGAAAGAGGAAGGTATATGAGTGAATGAATGAATGAATGAATGAATGAATGAATAATGAATGAATGAATGAATGGAAAAGCATTTATTAAATGCCTCTCACCTATAAGGCAGATAGAAGCAGTCAGTGTGATATTAGGGATAGAGAGTTGTTTTGCGAGCAAAGGGTTAAAGTTCAGTCTCTGATAACTACTGCTTATGTGGAGGGGGGAGAGTCAAGATGGCAGAGTAGAAGGATGCACCTCTAGAAACTCTCCTCCCAAAGCCCTGATAATACCTGTAAAAATGACTCTAAAAAATTCTAGAGCAGCAGAAGCCACAAAACAACAGTGTAAAAGAGATTTCTAGTCCAAGGCAGTCTGGAAGGCTGATAGGAAAGGTCTATCACAGCAGGCATGGAGTAGAACACAGCAGACCATGGGCTGAACCACAGCAAGGACAGGACTGGAGCTGGCTCCAATGCATCACCAGCAGAAGCTGCACATTCCAAATTTCTCAACTCACAACTGCCAAAAAAAGCTTCAAAGGTCAGTGAGAAAGCTCTTTCACCTGCATGAGAAGGGGAGAAGGGAAGCAAGCAGTCTAGCGCTAGCAGCTTCCATTCTTGCAGTCCTGGCATAAAGACCCTGTGGGAACTGAGCAGTTGATCTGAATCTCAGCCCTGAGTGATGGCCATGGGGGAAGGAGGAGTGCTGTCATGGTGGAACTGGTGGAGGATCTGGAGAAGGAATCCTGCACCCAGACCAGAGCACAGGCCAGGAAAGGAGCAACTCCTCTCCCTTGATTGTGCAATCTTGGAGGAACTGAGAACATACAGGACCCTAGAGTATACCCTTCTCTTGAAGAAGGACTCAAAAGTCAAGTAACTGGCTGGGAAAATGCCCCCAAAATGGAAAGAAAATGAGACTATACAAGGCAACTTTCTTGGTGAGTATATATTTTCTTCCATTCTTTCAGGTGTGGAGGAAAATTGTATACTATCAGAGGAAAACCTAAAAGTCAAGGCTTCTGCATCCCAAACCTCCAAAATAAATATGCAGTGGTCTCAGGCCATGGAAGATCTCAAAAAGGATTTTGAAAATCAAATAAGAGAGATGGAACAAAAATTGGAAAGAGAAATGAGAGCAATGCAAGAAAATCATGAAAAGTAAGTCAACAACTTGCTAAAGAAGACCCAAAAAAATGCTGAAGAAATTACCACCTTTAAAAATAGACTGACTCAAATGGCAAAAGAGGCACAAAGAGCCAAAGAGGAGAAAAATGCTTTAAAGAGAAAAAAATAGACAAATGGAAAAGGAGGTTCAAAAGCCCACTGAAGAAAACAGTTCTTTAAAAATTAGAATGGAGAAGATGGAAGCTAAGGACTTTATGAGAAACCAAGAAATTACAAAACAAAACCAAAAGAATGAAAAAAATAGAAGACAATGTGAAATATCTCATTGGAAAACAACTAACCTGGAGAATAGAACCAGGAGAGACAATTTAAAAATTATGGGACTATCTGAAAGCTATGATGAAAAAAGAGCCTAAACATCATCTTTCATGAAATTATCAAGGACAACTGTCCTGATACTCTGGAACCACAGGGTAAAATAAATACTGAAAGAATTCACTGATCACCTCTTGAAAGAGATCCGAAAAGAAAAACTCTTAGGATTATTGCATCCAAATTCCAGATTTCTTAGGTCAAGGAGAAAATATTGTAAGCAGCCAGAAAGAAACAATTTGAGTATTGTGGAAGTACAATCAGGATAACACAGGATCTGGCAGCTTCTACATTAAGGGATCAAAGGGATTGAAATATATTATTCCACAAGTCAAAGGAACTAGGATTAAAACCCACACAGTAAAAATCAGTATAATACTTCAAGTGAAAATATTGTCATTCAATGAAATAGAGGACTTTCAAGCATTTTTGATGGAAAGACCAGAGTTGAATAGAAAATTTGACTTTCAAACAGAAAAATCAAGAGAAGCATGAAAAGATAAACAGGAAAGAGAAATCATAAGGGACTTACTAAAGATGAACTGTTTACATTCCTACATGGGAAGATAATATTTGTAACTCTTGAAACTTTTCTCGGTGTTTGGGTAGTTGGAGGGATTACACACACACACACACACACACACACACACACACACACACACACATATATAAACAGAGGGCACAGGGTGAGTTGAATAGGAAGGAATGATATGTAAAAAATAAAATTAGGGGGTGAGAGAGGAATATATTGGGACGAGAAAGGGAGAAATGGAATGGGGTAAATTATCTCTCATAAAAAAGGCAAGAAAAAACTTTTTAAGTGCAGGGGAAAAGGAGGAGGTGAGACCAAAAAAATGAAGCTTGTTCTCATCACATTTGGTTTAAGGAGAGAATAACATATACATTCAGTTTGGTATGAAAATCTATCTTACACTATGGGAAAGTAGGGAAGAAAGGGATATGTGGGGTATGGGGGATGATAGAAGGGAGGGCTGAGAGGAGGGTGGGTGATTAGAAGTAAGCATTTTTGGGGAGGGATAAGGTCAAAAGAGAGAATAAATGGGGGTAGAATAGGATGGAGGGAAATACAGTTTATCTTTCACAATATGATAATTATGGAAGTCTTTAGTAAAACTATAACTATATAGCCTATATTGAATTGCTTGCCTTCTCAGTGGGGATGGGTGGGGAAGGAGGAAATGAGAGAAGTTAGAACTCAAAAGTTTTAGGAACAAATGTTGAGAATTGTTTTTGCATGTAACTGGGAAATAACAAATACAGGTAATGGGGTATAGAAATCCATCTTGCCCTACAAGAAAAGAGAGAAGATGAGGATATCGGAAGGGAGGGTTGTTATAGAAAGGATGGTAGATTGGGGGAAGGGATAATCAGAAAGCACAGTGTTTTGAGGTGGGGGAAGGGGAGGGATGGGGAAAAATTTGAAGTTCAAAATCTTGTGGAAATGAATGTTGAAAACTAAAACTAAATGAATAAATTAAAAAAAAATACTGGTTATGTGATTCTAGGCACCTCTCTTAGTCCTTCAATGCTGTAGGCAACTCTTTTGGACAATGAATTATGGGAAAAGCACTGCCTGAATTAGAAGAAGTCATTTTCTCAACTAGGAGTCTCATATAGCAGCGTAATCACACATCCATTCTCTACGTTCTATAAGCCAGTCACTGGGCTAACTACTAAAATAAAAATACAAAAGTATGAGTCTTTTTCCTTATGAACTTAAATTCTAAGAGGTGGAAACATATTTGATTGGAAAGTGAACAAAGTGTCTGAGTAGTCATAGGGATATTCAATCAATCCACAGGACAGCCAATTGACATGACTTTTCCAGCAATTACTATTTTGATGACTTTTCTAAGAACAATCCATGGTGGGGTTTGGGGGAAGAGAATGTCTATTGAAAAATACATGTAAGGAAATACACGCCCTAAAAAGACCCAGAAATTTGAAAGTATGCAAATGCATACTTTCAGACAGACATTGAAGACATTTACTACGCTAGAGAGAGTGGAAGCTGTGAATGCCTAATTAGACATACAGAAACCCAGAAGACGGTACATGTGCTTCTACAAGACATAGAGTGAAATCACATCTTTGTTTCTAATTACTTATCTATATGAGTCCCAAAGGAGTATAGGAGGTAAAAACAGTAACTGACCTGAAACCAATCAATCTAAGGCAACATGAGTGGGAGAAGATGGGGAAAGATACTTCTGAACAAAGAAAAACTGGAGGTCCTGCCCGCCTGAAATACCTCAGCTCTATTCCAGCTGACCCATCCAGTGACTAAATACATACGTAGGGGTAGGTGATAGGGAGTAAGGAGTGGAGATGGGGGAACACTGCAGCTTCCAAAGAAAATCAGTAATCAGAGGAACTAATGCAGCCAGAGTAGCCTACTCACCCCATCCAGGCTTGTTTATGGTAAGATACACCTGTTTGAGGAAAATTCTTTGTTATTATTGTCTGTGAATTGACATCTGAGTAAATTTTTTGCTAAAGAACTAAGCATCTTTGTCTGATTAAGGAGAAATACACCTCTGGCGACTTGTGCATTAGCACTTAGGAGGATAGCCACCCATGATATCATCCCTAGAAACATGGAAAATCCACTCCTCTAAGACTCAATCTGCCAATGTAAGTATGAATACGGTGAGTAGCCTCTGCGGGCATGTGGTATACATAATGCCAAGATTGTGAGCAATTAATTTTGTTCATTCATCAGTTGATATGCCTTGGATATGAAATATATATAGACAATAATATAAGGAACTGACTATATGACTGAGATGAAATAATGTGGACTAGGAGACATTTGGGAAATGGTAGAGAACTTTTAATGGTATCAGGAAGCTCCTTCTTGCAAAAGCGCCCTTTAAAAAATACTGGTATTCTTTCAGCTATGTTTTATGGTTGTGATCCTGGAATTTCATTCATGATTTAGGAGGAAAAAAAATTGTAGGCAACTCAATGGAATACATAAGCTATATAAAAATTCAGATCATTGGATCATAAATTCAGAATTTAGAAGGGGAATTGAAGGCCATCTAGTTCAATTCTGTAAGGAAGCTCTAACCCAGAATGATTAAATGACTTACCTGAAATCACAGAAGTAAAATATCAACAAGGATGGGTAGGGCTGAACAAGAATATAGGTCAATAATATAGCAAGATAAAGGATTATTAAGTGGAAAGCCAGGATGTTGCACTGATATTCAGAAAATGTAAAACGTAGAGAAAGATACAACACGCATTTTTCTTAAAAACAGTTGAAAGTATAGGTATAAATGGATTTTTCATTAAATTGATAAAAAAAATAAAGTATTGTTTTAGTCCTCTACAGAAGACATCAACAAGAATTACACAGGATGAGAAGGACTGAATGGAATGTTGTTGTTTGCTGGGTCTGACTCAGCTTAGTCTCCTGGTAGTTTATGTTCAATATTGAAACAAAATGAGATATCCATAGATCACAGAACAACTGACAAAGAGATTTACTTAGCTACGGCAAAAGAAGGATGGGAATTGGAGACACCTTCAGTTTATTCAACTGAGTGAAACTCCCTTACCTAAATTCCCTTTTGTTTTCTACCACTCAGGCAGGCTTCAGGAAGAGCCTCTGGATCTGCTTAAGGTTTTATCCTCTAAGTTAATACACTGCCGGGTCTATACCTTCCTGAGTTCAAATCTGGCCTCAGATACTTACTAGCTGTGTGACCTGAGTAAGTCAGTTAACACTATTTGCCTCAGTTTCCTCTTTTATAAAATGAGCTGGAGAAGGAAACTGTAAACCACTCCAGTATCTTTGTCAAGAAAACCCTAAATGAAGTCACAGAGAGTTGGGCTTGACTCAACAATAGCAACAACCAAGAGGTAATATCAACAGTCTACGTCTTCAGCCTCCTGAGCCAAGTAAGTCTCAAGGTTGGTCTCAATACCTTTTTAAGAAACAAGTAGCCTAATTTGCATGGGGTTAGTGGGTAGGGTATTATTCCTACTGCACTTTTGATCATTTCATTTTGCTGTCATCGCTGTCGTTGCACAGGAACCAAATCCTGGAATAGTTAAACCACTCCATCTGGGAAAGTCCTGCCCTGGGACTATGCTTTCCTGATTGGTGAGAGCCAACAACATCTAGTTAGCTCTAGACCTCCAACGATGCTTTACTCTGGACATCTTCTTGACATACCTTCTACTTTGCCCTTCTAATCCAATATAGAAAAACCTTGACCCAGAGAAGTTAAGCCACTCAGCTTTGGAAATTCCACCCTGGCATCGTGATGTCCTAATTGATGAAGACTCAAATTCTCTAAGTTCCCTAGACCTCTAATCATGTTTTACTCTCTTCCTGTTCCTTACCTGCTGCCATGTGCTTACCTCTTTCACGCCCTAGCCCTCTTCTTCATCTTACTTTTAAAGTCATCAAGACATCATTACTATCATTGCTTATGGAAAGAACATGTCAATCAACTCTTCAATGGACTTCCTCAACCATCCCCATGGTTTCCTCAATCAAAACTCTCTTCCCTAGCTGCCACTTTTCTTTGGATGGAGTCTCCCCCAATTAGAAGATATATCCTTTGATGAAAGGAGCTCTCTTTTGAAATTGTATACTTATCTCTAAGCACAGTTATTGGCACAGAATAACTGCTCAATAAATGCTATAAAGACCATAATACTGCCATTTGTTTCTGTTTTCTTCCTTCTGACTCTTGAAGTTAGTAATATCCCATATTGATTAACTTGTTGATTAACTTGCTCTGGAATACACTTCAGATTTTATGTTAAAATTTATTTCATGAGATCATGAGTACAAAACAGATGCACAGTAGTGGTTTCTCCAAAATCCTAAATTTAATTGTTCTCTGGGATATTTCACTGAGGCATTTTTATATAGGAAATCCTGAAAATTTACTAAACGTTCAACCAGATGGATGCTTTCAGGATGTTAAGCTATTTTCTAGTTTTTTGTCACCTACCTCTGGAAGAAACATTAATCTCTTTCAGATTACCAGAGTACCACTGAGAAAATGACCACTTTACTCCACTAAAAGGAACCTTAGTAGCTTGGAAAAGTCAAGACACCTTCCACTGGCAAATCTTATTTAGTTCATCTGGTGGTTTTATGTATTATGAAATTATGATGTGCAACAGACCAGATTAAACACTGCCACTAATTCACAAATGCAAATCATTCAGCAGGAGAAGCAGAGACCAAAGAAAATATTTATATCACTGCCTTCATAGGCATATAGGAATGGAGAGAAAGCATCCTCATGTTAAATCACAATTGAATTCAATAATTCAATATTTTTGCTATTGTGAAGGTAGACAGCTGCCAATGAAAATTCAAAAATGCCATCTCAGGTCTTTTATTTTGTTTTCTGGTCAAGATGCTAGTAAGTTTTCTTTTAGATAAAGTTTGTAGCAGGATTGGGTATTTTGGTTGATAATCTCATTTATAAGTGAATTATTTTGCAGATTACATATAGTAGGGACTGCGGCAGAAATTTTGATAATGCATATATACGTAAGATGTATATACATATATGTGACTGAAGAACAAAACATGCATATATGTATACATATGTTTGTATGTGTGTACATGTATGTCCCTCTTCTGAATTAATTATTCAGAAAGTAACTCCAATATTTAATTGGTGGTGCCATATGGTCTGTATTTAGCCACGACCTTGTTTAAATGTAACTCAAAAAATTCATTCCGAAATAAAATATGATCTAGAATTTTAACTGCTATTTAGAATGATTTGTAACATGGCATCTTTTCTTTAGATTGAATAACCAAAATCAGAATATTATTTGGAATTCTAGAACTTTAATATTGAGCAATAGAAAAAACAAGTTTATCCAAGTTTAATAAATAGTAAATTCAAGATGGAATTCAAATCCATCATGGGTGATATGTCATGCCTCAGATTGTTTTAGGAACAACTTTAAGTTGTTTATTGCTACCCCAGCAGCATAAACAATATTATCAAAGAAAAGCATAGTGAAAAAGTAATAAGGATCTGGTTATCGGTAACTTACATATGCTACTGGAATAGCTGTGATATCAGGAGAAAGTGAGGATGTTTCATAGAACCCCAAAGCACTGTGAGGATATGCATGAATCTGCCATGCATCATAGGCAGAAATGTACACAAGACTATGATTCATCAAAGGACTATCCCAGATTCAGGGGGTGGCGTGGGGAAGAGGAAGTTTATGGAGAAGAAATGAATGTAACTAATTCTTATTAATAATTATTAATTAATAAATTGGTAAAAATAGTAATAGTCACTAGTAAGGACTTAAGGTTTTAAATCTGGGTTTGGACTGATATAGGCTGTCTCACTATATGATGGTTAGAAATAAGAGCATTCAACAACAGGCAATAGGCCGCAGTGGAAATGACAAAATCGCCAAACTGGAAAAGATCCTAAGGGTCACCTAGTTCAATCTGTACCCGTGAATAAGAATCCCATCAGCTGTCTTCCCAACAAGTGAGCCCTCAGCTTCTGCTTACAGACCTCTAAGGATATTCCAAAGGTAGTTTAATCGATTTTGGGGAAGTTCTATTGATGGGAAGTTTTTCCTTACATCTGAATGTTTGCAACAGTATTATCAATAATATGTGAAAAATTTTGGGTTAATAAAATTTGAAAGAGTATCTTTTTATGATAGAGACCTATTAGATGATAGAGAGTAGATAGGTAATGGATAGGACACAGATGAGACAGAGGAGATTGATAGAGTATTTAAGTGCTTATAATGCTTTACTTAGCACTGGGGATAAACATACACGCAAGCAAGACAGGCCCTGTGTCCTCAAGGAACTTATAATCTTATGGGGAAAGATGAAACATAAAAGGGCAGCATATGCTTACATGGGTGGCAGCATGGCATGTACATGACTGGAAAGTGTGGGGGAGGCCTGCATCTGAGCAAATTAGGGCAAAAACTCATTAATTGGAGCCCAGGGGAATTTCAAGGTCAGAGTCCACAGTATATTTACATTCAAATTACATACAAAATATTCTTGGAGCTTCTGAATTCCAAGAAAATTCCAGAATAAGAAATGAAACTATCCAGTGCCACAAGAACATTAAGTTTCATATGTGTTAATTAGAACAATTTTTATAAATACTTGTATTAAAGTACCAAGAAAAAGAACATATTATACATCAAATTTATAAAGCAGAATTTTCAAGTATTATTTTAAATGACATCATTTTCTACTTTGCTTAATGAGTTCATTGAGTCATGTAATAGAAATCATTCTAGAGTAGGGAGAGATGATAGAGGTCATCTAATACAATCCTTATATGAATTAATCCTTTCTACCTAATTCGTGGTTATACAACTTCTGCTTGAATACCCCCACTGACAGGAAATCACTACCGCAAGAGTCAGTTTGTTCCACTTTTAGAGACTTTAACTCTTATGAAGTCTTTCTTTTACTGAGCTGAAATCTACCTCCAATAAATGGCCTGCTGGTCCTAGTTCTCTGTACTAGGGACACAGGGAATAAATTTTGTCCTTCTTCCATATGGCAGAATTTTCAAAAAATTATTGAATCATATACTTGGAGGGTAGCTTGTCATTTTCTCTATACTATCCTTCAGAAAGGCTACTACATCAATTATTAATACATTATCAAAGTCAGAATAACTGCAAGAGGTCCTGTCTTCCTGCTTTATTTTTGTAACCTACTCCAAATCCACACTTTCTTTAACTGTATTTTAATATTCAATAATATAGTGAAGACCATAGACATTTTTCCTATATTTGACCATGATTGCCAAGTATATTTCCTCAAATAAATACTTTCAGATTTTACAACTCTTAACAGCTCATTTAGCAACTTTCGGATACCTCTACATGTTCTTTATATTCCAATTGGGTTGAAAAGACAGAAATAGATTTGGAATTTTAGAGTCTAAAACACCAGATTGAGTTATTTTTTCAAAATACCTGAGCAAGAACAGGTGTCCAATCAGTTATGAGAATGTAGAATATTACTAGAGATCATCACCATCTTTAGACAAATATAACAACCTTGCACTTAGCTACACAGAGCTTCTAGGAGCCGTAGAAACCGTGTGATTCTGATGTAAAGAGATGATAATGCCTTCCTCTTTTGCTGGAGAAATTTCAGGAGAGGAGGATGATGCTCACATGAGCAGACATATGGACGTGAAGGGGGTTCGTGAGTTTCAAGAGGAAACAAGAGAGATTGCTGGAGAAAGCAACAAGTCAAGCAGCCTGACCAACTTTTAAGCAGCCACTAGGGCTTGATGCTGTCCATCCACCTACTGTGGACAGGGAGTCTAACATCAAGAGAAAGTTTGGAATAGACCAATGGTAACTGAATTAACTGTTGAAAAAAACTGATACCAGACTGATTATCTTATTCCTCCTCCCGTTTGTGTCGAGGAGAGTTCATGATAAATCCAAAGCTTACCTATTTTTAGAGTTTCTTGACATTTCTATTTAATTAGCAAGGCAAGTTGGCATGAGATATGAGTATGACCGACACAACAGTTTTGGTTTTATGTGTGCCTCATTACTGAGAACTACATATGTAGAATGGGGCAGTGCCCCATTGTTCAGAGAGAGAAAATGAGACTTTTGGAAGTCATGAGGATTTGTCCTGGCTGTGGTCACGTAGAAAAATACTAGACTAGAACCTGATTTTACTTTATATGAAGTCAATTTAATTTTCCTTCCAATGTACATTACAAATATTAACATTGAAAGGAGATTTTCCCAATTTACAGAAAGTTTAATGACATTTTGCAAGGTACTTGCCACTAGACACCTGCCCTGATTAAATTCGTCTTTAAACTTAACAACTGTTTTTTGTTCAATAATCAAGGTTCTCGAAAATCTTAAGCATTGAACTGAAACAAGTTCTGACAATGATCAATTGATAGCTCTTTGAGTGTGACCTTCTAACCAGTTATGTAACCAAGACCTGTGGATTCAACAGATTTTTCCCCCTAAATTACTAAGGATCATATCAAGGAGGGCAAAATGAAAAAAAAAAAACTTTCTCTTTGTATATATAAATATAGAATATGTATATATGCACATGCACATATATTTTTCAAATCTGTTTCCTTTCCTTCAAATGCCAAGTCTATAAATGTCTCTCACAAGAAACTAGCCTGCACTTTCTTTGCTAGTTGGCAACCTCTAATATCTTACAAGTTGGCAGTGTGATCATGTCTTTTCTAGTATCTCCTAGGTTGGATATGACTTGTATATCACTGACATCTTAAAAATGATTATTTTTATTCATTATTCCAACGTAGTAATCTTTTTGCCTATGAGTCAAATATTCTCAGATTTCCCATTTCCACTTTGGTTTAGTTTAAAATTCATAGGAACATATAAAAAGAGATGGAAAGGACCTTAGAAGCCATCTAACCCAACTTTCTTTTTCTAGATGAAGTAACAGGCTGAAAGATATTAAATGACTTATTCAAGGGCATACAGAGGCAAAATTTGCATCTGAGGTCTTTATCTTTCAGGAGCTTCCTATTATTATGAGAACGGGTTCTCACATGAAATCATAACCTATAAGGTCCTTTGAAGCTCTAAATATATGTGTCTATTATATTGCAGGCACTTTCTAGAAGGTTAGGTAGTACAAAGGCCAAAAAAACCCAGCCTTTTCTCTCAACAGTTTGTTTTCAATAGATGTGTTCTGTAATGTGCCCAAACGGCCAAATACAATATAAAGGAAGGAAAAGCTGCAAAAAAAGGAGTAAGGAAGGGGTAGATAATAAAAGAAAGAGACATTAGCTGAATGTTAGGGACTTACCTAAGGAATCCAGTAGGTGACATGAGAAAAGACTGTCATCTGGGCCTGTGGGCTGCCTGTACAAAGATACAAGGGTGGAAATATCACTTTTATGGAAAAACTCATAATCTAGTTTAGCTAAAATTGAAAACTATGTGAAGGAGAATGCCATGAAATAAATTTGGAAGAGTAGACAGATTTTAGATTGTGTAGTACTTTAAATTCTAGGCTAAGAAGTACTCATTTTCTCTTAGAGCAATAGGGAAGTCCTTTAAATTTTTTGAGTAGGAGAGTGACTTGGTCAGACTTACAGGTTCTGGAAAGGGTTGTTGGGTTTTTGTTTGTTTTGCTAGCTCTGTAGAGAATGGCTTGAAAAGGGACAGGAAACTGTGAGAGCTGTAAGGGAGCTATTACAAAAACCCAAGGGAGACAGGATGAGGCTTTAAACTAGGCTTGATGTCCTTTGAATGAAGAGAAGAAAATGAATGGGAAATGAAACCTATTTCACTGTGAGTATACTTTGTCACTTCTCTGTCATCTTTCGAGAAGTCTTAGCAAGCTGATCCCAGTCATGTATACGTGTGTAGCTTTTGAAATGTTTGTCTTCCCCCTACCAATATCCATTGCTGTGCATTCTGTGATTTGTTGTGTCTTACTAGACATTACAGCAGGTACACAGGAAACTTTGAAGAATTATATATATACATATATATGTATATATATACTTATATATGTATATACACATATACGTATATATAGATATAGATATAGATGCAGACATATATGGATATAGTAACTGACTAGAAAGAGACAATTGCTGAAAATGACTGAACTTTGGTATTTTATTGACAGAAAAAAAATTAGGAATGGGGAATTAAGCCAGCGGAATAATGTTTTTAGGCAAAGATTCCCCTGGTTGAAAATAAAATCTTTGCAATTAGGGATTATTTCATAATGCTATACTAGCATCCACAGTGCTTGTTAAATGAATGATGGCTTACCTTGTGCCGCTGTGATTTAGACCCTCAGCACCTTGCATCCAGACAATTACAATTGTTTTCTGTCTCAAGTCTCTTCATTTGGCACATATATGCTAAAGAGGTTTTCCTTAAGAGCAGGTCTCACCACATTTCCACCATTCAAAACAAAGAAAACCTCCAAACCTGTGGCTCTCTATTATTCCAAGAAGAAGATACAAACTCCTTGTTACCATTTAAAGCTATTCAGACACTGGCAGAACAATTCTTTTTACCTGATTCTACATTTTCTCCTTTCCTTACACTCTGTGATTCAACATAAATTGTCTTTATAATATATTTGTTGCACTTGTTTCTCAGTCATGTCTGACTCTTTGTGACCCCACTGGGTTCTTCCTTGGAAAGGGTATTGGAGTAGTTTGCTATTTCCTTCTCCGGTTCATTTTCACAGATGAGGAAACTGAGGTAAACAGGATTAAATGAGTTGTTCAGAATCACACAGCTAGTAAGTGTCTGAGGTCAGATTTGAATTCAGGAAGTTGTCTTCTGCTCTCCAGGCTTGGCACTCTATGCACTGTCTCACCTTACAAAGGATATTTCATTTCCTGTAAAGATATACCTTGGCAATGGCTGCCTGAGAATGAATCCTCTCTTTGCCTTTACCTCTTGGAATCCTTTGTTTCCTTCAAGATTTACTTTAAGGACTGCCTTGTACACCAAACTTCTGATGATTCCCCAAGCCTTGGCATCTTCTATCCCAAAACTGCCTTGCATTTATTTTGTATAAATTCTCTTTTCTTATTTATTTATAACATCTGTGTCCAAAAATGTGACAATTTATAGTTGTGTCTAACTCTTCAGGACCCCATGGGCCATAACAACCCATCGCCTTCAACTGCCCTCTCACACTCAGCCTCAAGGCAGCTTTGACACTATTCTGTTTCACCATCATCTCAATTCCTTTCCACTTTCTGCTACAGAGTGTTATCATATGCAAAGCTGAGATTGCTGATATTTCTCCTGGCAACCTTAATCCCCTCTTTCGATTCATCCAGTTTGGCATTTTGCGTAATGTGTTTTGCATATAAGTTAAATAAATAAAGTGACAATGTACAAGCTTGTCATACTCTTTTTCCAATCTTAAATCAACCAGTTGTTCCATGTGCAGACATACTTACTTATGTGCACGCTACTTCTCCTGAGAGAATAAAAGTTTCTAGATGGCAGGAACCATGTAAATCTGACCTCTGTGTCTCCTTTGCGCAGTGCCTGGAACATAGTATGCACTAATAAATATTGTTGATTAGTTCATTAATAATTGGTTAATATTATTCTAAGCATTAAAATAATGGTAAAAATATAGTGGGAGTGCGTAGAAAACAATCAAAAATTCAGAAGAGAGGTCTGAACTGGAGAACATGGTTTGGTAGTCCTCTGCGTAGTGGGGATGAAAGACCACATGAGATCCATGAGAAGGAAAGCTGAACTTTGAGGACAAAGCCTTGGAAGGCAACCTCATTCAGGAATTGGAAAGCCAAATTCATAACTTCTATTTCTTTTTTCTTAAGTGTAACAAAGAAGAAAGTGTTCTCATTTTTCTGCTAGTCATAATTTCAAATATTAATATTTTGGAATTCTTTTCCAAAGCAGTTATGTAGTATTGGCATTTAGAAGCTAATTTCTCTAAGCAGCTAATATTTAATGAAGTAGTAGTAATAGATATTATTATATACAGCCTTAATATTTTCAAAATGCTTTAGAAATATTGTCTTTTGATCCATACAAGAACCTTGGGATATATCTGATATTATTATCTCAATATTACAAGTGAGAGAGAAAGATGCTTAGTGACTAGCTCAGGGTCACATTGTTAAACAACTGCCTAAGGCAGGATTTGAACTCCAGTCTTCTAGAGTACAACACTCTGTGGACTATTCTGCCTAGTTTCCTCTGTATAAGCTAATCATTAAGTGTTTAGGGTAAAGGAGTTCAAAGACCAAATCTTGAAACTATGGCCCATGGAGTATAGTAACAAAATCTTCCTGAAGGAATCTTTCCCTTTTATTATTACATTATTATATTTTTGATAATTTAATATTACTAATACTAAATGAAACTCTAATTTATCAGTTACTTTGAATTTTGAGCCTAATCTATACTTATATATTAATTATTCAGAATATTATATAGTATCATATTGAAGAACGTGTTATACAATATTGTATGATGTACTATACTATCATAATGTAAAAATTAGAAGAAGTCAATGAGTTCACAGGTATTTACTAAGTGTTGAGTGCCAGATATGGTGTTAAGTGCTGGAGATATGAAGATAGAAGATCGAAAAAAAATCTTCATGAAGAAGTTTACATTCTGGTCAGAGGGACAACATAAAAAAACAAACTATATACATAAAAAATACATACAGGATAAAATGAAGATAATCAATTGAGGGGATGTAGTAGCATAAAAGACATCCAAGAAGACTTCATATACAGGTGAAATATTAGTAGAGACTTTAAGGAAGTCAGGGAAGTCAGCGAATGGTGATGAAGATGGAGAGCATCCCATGCCTGAGGGGCAGCCAGTGAAAATGCCACAGTGCAGAGATGAGGTATCTTGTGGGAGGAACAGCCAGGAGAGCAGCGTAAATGGATTAAACAATATGAAGAAGTGTAACAGAACTGGACCAGTAAAAAGGGCTGGATTGTGAGGGGGCTTTAAATACCAAACAATGGGTTTTACGTTGGATCTTGGAGGTTATAGGAAGCCTATAGAATCTGTTTGAAAGGGGATAGTGGTAGTGGCATGGTCAAATCTATGTTATAGAAAGATTACTTTGACAGCTGAAATAGAAATTATGGATGATTAGTAAAGTTTGTCTAAAAGTTGGGATCCTTGAATCTAGCATTGATAGACTAGCCTGTGATAGCACCTAAGCACTTATTAAAATTCAGTGTATCAGTGATCTCTGACCTAAGCCATACTTTGTAAAGTACAATTACATAATTCAGAGACATAAATAGAAGCAATCCAGTCAAATATCTACATTTTAATATGTTAACACAGTGCTTGGTAAATAGTAGGCTCAATAAGAAGTTGTTAACTGACATGTCCTAAAATATTTTTAGAATAAGATCAAATAGAACCAAATCCCTCCAATTTTTTTTTAAATAAATGAATAAATACTTATTTTTTAAAGGCATTTGTTTTTTGGTGTTGTTTTAATAGCAAGAGTGAATTTACAATTTTCCTAGAATTATTAGCCCTCAAAAGACTATATTTAATAAAGCACAACACTTGGGATATTTTGCCATATAGTTTAAGTAAAAATAGGAATAAATCAAATAAATGCCCCTTTACCCTGAAGTTCTCTTCAGGGGATACCTACCGATTGATGAAGATCGATGACAGTGAACACATTCCTGTCGATCTTGGGTCCCATATGCTAAATATAGTAGCTAACGAAGTCAAAGATCAATTAAAGAGATTAATGGTTTTAATTATCCCCTAAATAACTGTTTTTTACTTGGTACTTTCACTAAGGGTAACCCACCATAGTCCACTTCCCTGTAATTCTAATTTGGTATTTGACTTTATGCTTGGTAAATTGCTCATTGACAGCCCTGTAATGAGACTCAACTCTGTCTGTGAATGAATACTGAGCAGACTTTCTCCTCCTGGGGGAAAATCGAGTGAGAGAGAGAAGAACCCATACACATAAAATTGATGAATGCCAAATGAATAATTTGCTTATGAAAAATACCGGGAAATCAGACAATTTCCAGGCAAAAGTTTTCTTGCCTGGGCCATATGGAGCAAGTAAAAGAGTATTGAATGGGTGTTTTGTTTATGGAGATGTCTAAAAAATGCTAATGAACAATAAGCAAATGTCTCCAGAAGATATACGGAGAAAACTGACAAATACCGAATGTGCTCCTTTCTTACAAGATAAGGGCAAAAGTAAATACTATAGCATAGGCAATTTTGGTAATGATTCATATTCACAGAAAAGATTGCAAACTAAAAACCCTGACCATTTCATGATTCTATATGCTTTCCTATAAAATAAAAATACAAAAATGCATGAAGTTCTGGAGGCTCCCTCCAAGTTTTGCCCCTGGGCATCATCGGATAGACTCCACTCTACCCAAGAGCAAGTAGCTCTGCACTAAGGAAGTAACAAAACAGGATAATGAAAAGACACTCTCATTGAATAACATTATTGTGATAAGACCTATGTACTGACATAGATGTAGTATTAACTAGTTTCATCATTTTCTACTTGTTTCTGGGATTTAAAAAATAACAGTTGACAATCATTTTATTAATAGGATCCAATGATGAATGTATCCGAGGAAACAAATATAATGGTATTTTCTGATAATAATGTCCATTTTCACTCAGAAGCAAAGAGTCATTCTGATCTTTTTTATTTTGCTTCTAAAAATTAAAAAGACCCCTAAATATTCAGTTTTCTTTTACTTTATTCTCTCATGTTAGTAACAATGTGAGAGAATCACAGAATTAAAACTAGACAGATTCCCTAGATGTCTTCCAGTCTAACACTATTATTTCACAGTTGAAACGTAGGCCCAGAATACTCAAAGTGATTGAGCCAAAGTCACTTAGCTATGAACAATCAACAAACGTTTATTAAGCACTTTTTCTACAGACTATGCCTAGTGTTGGGAGTACATAGATGAAACAGTCTCTGTCCTCTATCAGGGGAGTCAATATGTAAACATGTTGGGACAGCTAGGTGGTGCAGCGGATAGAGCCCCAGTGCAGGAGTCAAGAGGACCTGAGTTCAAATCTCACCTAAGACACTTGACACTTACTAACTGTGTGACCTTTTGCAAGTCGCTTTACCCCAATTGCCTCATCCTGGGTCATCTCTAGTCATCCTGATGGATATCTGGTCACTGTATTCAGATGGCTCTGGAGGAGAAGTGAGGCTGGTGACCTGCACAGCCCTCTCTCACTCAAAACAAAGTCAAGTGCAAGTCATGTCATTTCTTCTCTGATGGCATGGTCTTCTTTGGCAACGAAGGATGAACACACACATGTACGTGTAAGCATATGGTAAACATAGTCAAAGGATCTGTTATTTCATCAATTTGAACATTCCCTCCAATGATGAAGATTGCAACCCATTGATTCCTGCCCATCTTCTGTGACCCTTGTCTATTGTCTCCCAAAAGTTTGCCACAGGGGGTCACCCAATCCAACATTCAGGACATCTTCCACAATTTCTCCTGACACAGAAAACTGATCACTGGAACACCTTGCCTTTCGTTGTGTCAGTCCTTGCTTTTTCCCTATCGGTAGCTCATCTTCCTTTTCTTTCATACCATTCCTTGATTGCATCTTTTACTCCTTTTTTTTGAAGTTCTGCATTGGATATATGCTACAACCTACTCCCACCCACTGCACATTTTGCCAATGCTTTCTGCATGATCTTAATTTTTAATTCATAGTTTGCCATATGGTACCAGCAGTAGATTATATGTATTAAGAGGAACTGTCCCAAAACTTCAAAGTTCCTTTTTATAATCTCATGCTTTTCATGAGCAACAGCAAAAGATCCATAGAAAATTTATATATAGTAAGTACTAAGTAATTTCAAGGATGAGATGAGAGAGGCATTAGCAGATGGGGTACTAAGGAAAAAAAAGTGTCATCAGCAGGATTTGAATCTAAGTCCCTGACATCAAATACTACTGCTAATTGTAGTAACTTCAGAAATCAATTTCCTCCTCACCATCATCCAAAAATCACTGATCATAATACTTTCCAATTGTTTGATAAGGACACTTCCCTGATCTTCACTTCTAATTTTTCAGTTCTCAACAATTCTCCTGTTTATGAAAAGAAGATGGGTAGGAGGAGTCTGTTTGGGATGCTTGTAAGGAAAAGCTCAATCAATTCCCATAGCATATTCAAAACTATGTAATAGGTAACAAAACACTACAATTTATCTTTCATGTTGGTATTGTGGGGAAACATGTTCTTCCTAGATAAAGTAACCTCTGAGAACAGGGAAATATATCTTTGGGTTTTGTACTTTGCTTCTATCCCAACTGGCAACAACAGAATGAACAAAAATAATGTTGTTTGTAAAGGAACTTCCTCCATCTTGGAGGTTTCTTAATTATCAAGGAAGTCAGAAAAGACTAACCTTGGAGAAAAGCATTTCCTCACAAGAACAAACTTGACCTTTAGCAACTTTTATGACCCTAAGACTTGTACACATTTACTATTTCCAATTCTTTCAAGAAATGGTGATTATTGGTTGTGTATTCTAAGCAGATCTAAAAAGTTATAAAAATCCAATCAGTATGCTAATTAGCTAGCATTACACCCAGTCCAGTAGTCTTCCTTATTAGGTTAATAAATTTCTTTCCCATTCAGTATGAGAATTCACTTTTTGATCCTTTGGCTTATAGACCTTCCTATATATGAAAGACCTTACTGTGTATGAGATCTTCCTCAAGTTCTCAAGGAACACAGACATGGGCACTCCAACAATGGTACTGACTCTTACCCATAAAAATCCCTTATTCCTTTTCTTAGCAATAGTCTTTGTCTCCTTCTGTGCCTTCCTTGCCAGTTTCAATCACTTCAACTTCCTCTTGTGAGACATTTGTTCTTCTCTTGGTAATTTTGAGGATTGTTTCCTCCCCCTATTTGCATTTTGGCATTTTTTTCAGTTTCAGTCCTACCATCACTCTTTTTATCCTCATCATTTACCAATGCCTACCAGATGTTGCAATAATATAGAAGTGGTAAGGAAAGTAATTTTTATTTTTCTTCAAATACTGACACTTTCTAAACAATTTATTCATGAAATACTCAGAGATTATACTTCATATAACATGGGAAGTAGCGTCAACAGAGAAGGGGCCTTGAAATCAAGTAGATTCAGGTCCAAGTCTCATTTCTTACGCATACCATTTTTGTGTTCCTGAGCAAGTCAAGTAATTTTTAGTACTCTAGATTCTCTAAGATTATAAACTCCACAGAAAGGTCTGACCTGCATTAGTAGGTCAGACTACTTTTTTTTTTCAATTAGTTTCCCCATATCAATGAAATTGCATATTAAGACACTTCTATATAATAACAAAAGTTTCATTCTTCATTATCAAACAAACAAACCATCCTTGACCCTCAAGAGCAATTGTATCTAGGACTGGCTTTTATCATTTAGACAAAAGAACTCATTTTTGTCTTTCCAGAAGTCTAGGGAACCAAGGAAGTACAAAAGTTCTATTTCCTAACACATACTTTCTGAAAGTAAAAATATGCTTTTCCTATACTTCTTGAATACTGTGGGTACTTAATGAACTGAAATAATTATAACGGAGAAAATGTAACCTTTCTGAGAAATTAGCTTGCTTCCTTTAAAAAAAAAAACAGTTAAAAAGAACCACACAAAGAAAAAAAATTCTCTTTTGACAAGATGTTTCTTTTTTTCCTTCCATTATTGGCATGCCTTTCTTCTGAAACAATAGTCTGGTGCCAAGTTATAAAATACAACCAGAATTTCCTCATTGCTAAAGGCTTTGTTCATGAACCTGTAAAAATAACTTCTACAACCCATGGGAGTAGGTTGTTTTCGTTCTCCCAAAAGTAGATGTCTCTGACAAAACAAAACAAAACGAAAAAAGACATCAATCCTCTATTGTCTTAGAAGCCTGCTGTCTTTACTTCTACCAGCTTTGATGAATGAGCAATCAGATATTTTGATGAGCAGAGGGGAATCATGGAAGTGGAACACCATTTGTTCCACGTTGGTCACAAGCTAATGCTTCATCTACTGATCACATGAAACAGGAACAAGACCCAGACTTTTGGCACTCTTTCATCATAATGTAGTTTCAAAATATGAATCATAACCAAGGTAAATAACTCAAGAGTTACCTCTGATCTTGAAGCAGTCTGATCACTTGCCACTGCAAAAGCACGTCTTGCATAGCACATATTTATTTTTTCTTTCCTATTAAAGTAGGATCTACATCATGTACAGATGGCTTTTTTTGTCAAGGCACACATATTGCAACTTCTCTATGCAGAAGTAGTTCATTCTAAGTAATAAAAATAGCTTGTTACTTTCTAGGATTTTTTTTTCTTTTTTAGTAATGGAATATAGAAGATGCTGTATATTTACAAAAGATTCCTTCTGTTCCTAATTACATGGTTTGTTTGAGTAACATCTAATTTGAAACCAAATGAGACCAAAACAGGTCACACTTCTGGCATAAGAAATAGAAGCTACACTTCAGGGAATTGCTGTATGAAGCAGGTACCAGAAAATAATGACTTACATGAAAAATTAGGAGTGTCTTACATTAAAGACAGTGTGACTGTTGCTAAAGGACAAGAGGGATGGATAATGTGCCATCTAAGTCTCACTTTGAGGTCACTGAGATGAATTAACTTAATGGAGTGACTAAAAAGCTCTGTTATTCATTTAAATAGATCCATATAGTACGGCATAGTGAAAAGTGCATTGATTTGGGAATTAGGGACCTGGCTTGTAGTGTCAGCTCTGCCAGCAACAGAACATTCAGTCTTCAATAAATCATATCTCCTCCTTGGGGCTCACTATCTCTATCTGTAAAATGATAGATTTTGACTACATAGCATTTAACATTTTATGAATTTACATATTTACATATTTGAAAAATGACTACTTTCTCCAATTTCAGATAAGAGAAGGCCATATTAATTCCTCTCTAATTAGACAAAAGTCTATAAAATACTATCAAATAATTTTGGTTTTATTGAATTTTAAAGCACAGCCAATTCATCTGAATGGCCATGTTAGCACCAAAGTGGATATCGTATGTTGTAATATTTTTTTTGTTGGGATTCTTTGATTTTATATATACTAAGTGTGGTCTATAAGGTTGAATGGATATTTCCTCCCCCTGAATGATATTAGAACACAGTGTACTTAAAGCTCCTGTTCATTTTGAGTAAAATAAAAAATTTTGTCAGTTATTTCATGTCATCTACACACCAGTTACTCTAAGGTATGTGTCCCTTCCTTTTTCTTCCCTTCTCTCTTATATTGCCACCGTTTCACTCATTTTTCTCAACAGAGGTCCTGCCGACACTGTTACAAAAGTCTCCTAATTGACTTGCCTGCATTCAGAATCTCCTCTAATGAATCTTCTACATGATTAACTGTTGCCCATTGTTCTTGAAGAACACAAAATGATATCGCTATGATAGAGTCAGGTTACAGTCTGTCTGACTGTGGTTGAAGAGACCAATATAAGCTAAGAATGTTCTACCACAGATCAGGCACAAATAGATCATATGAACATTTGGGGTGGATTCTCTAAATTTGCACATTTTGTGTTTCTTTTGAGCTACTGAAATTCTGCTTTGATTATAGAGTAGGACACCTTCTCTGATGAAGGCATGCCATGTTGAATGGTCCTGTGCCAGTGTCTCACAATCAAATCCAAAGTCCTTAGACCTTGAGAGTGTCCTTGTATCACTTTCCTGATAAAGTGAGTGCTTGCCCTATGTGAGTTCTCCATAAAATACTCTTTTTGGCAAGCATATGTTTTACATTCAAAAAACATGGCCAGCCCATTGGAGTTACACTTTCTCTAGTAGAGTTTGACTGTTGGTAATTTAGTTGAAGGGCCAAGAAATGGTCAACATGATGTTTGCTACCTGACAGCTCCAGGAGAAATGCCAGGAGCAAAACATAGGTCTGCACAAAATGTTTGCAAATCTGACCAAAGCCTTTGATACTGTCAGTCTTGAGGGCTTATGGAAAATGTCAAAATTTAATTGCCTGGAGAAGTTCATCATCACTGTACAGCAATTTCATGATGGCATGTGCACCCAGGTTCTGGAAAGGCACAATGCTCTTGTGCTTTTGCAGTCACAAATGGAGTGAAAGAAGGTTGTGTGCTTTCTCCCATGCTATTTAACATGATATTTTCAGCCATATTATTAAGTGTCTTTAATGAGGACAAACATGGCATTAAGGTCAGCCATTGCACCGATGCTAAATTCTTCAAACCGTATCATTGTTCTTTGGCACTATTTGAAGTTCCACTGGCTCTCAAGCAGATGACCATGTTCCAGGTCAAAGATCAACTTATTAAGGAGAACTCTGGCAAGAATCTTGTCATCAAGGACTAAGAGAGAGAGACCTCCACCGTGATTGTCACAGGACAATCTATTTATTTTACTTTTATAAAGATGGACAATGGAGGCATCCTTGAATCCAGGCAGAAAACCTCCTCTTTGCCATTTAACCCAGAAAATTTCAGTCAGCTTTCATATGAGCAATGGACTCCCTACCTTGTAAATCTCAGTTGGAATAGAATCAGCCATCAGGTGCTTTGCCACATGAAAGGAGACTTAATGGCATTCAAAACTTCTTCTTCATTTGTAGCTTCAGCTAGGGAGGTGTTGACTTCAACCTGAGGTAAAGTCAATAGTTTCAGTATTGATTGATGATTGTCTGTTGAGAGTACTATGGAAGTGTTCATCCCAGGAGTGGGGAACTTGTAGCCTCAAGGCCACATGTGGCCCTTTAGGTCCTCAGTTGTGACCCTTTGACTGAATCTAAACTTGAAGAACAAGTGGATTTGAGGACCTAGAAGGCCACATATGGTCTTGAGATCACAGGATCCTCGCCTCTGGTTCAGCCCATCTTTCTAGGATTATATCCTTATCACTAATCAATGTGAGATTCACCATAAGTCTTTGGCCCATAAATAGCCTTTGGGGCATCATAAAAGAATTTTTGATTGTTACTATCAGTATAAAGCTAAATTTCATCTATCTTCTTACTAAGTCAAGAATTCTGTACCTCTCTATGCTTTCTTTGTACTTTACTTTTGATGGAATGAAATATTACTGTCTTAAAGATGGATGAACTATCCTGCTGGAAAAACTTGTACTCTTTTTCTCATTTAGCAGTTTTTGAATTTCCCCGTCGTTTTCATCAAACTACTCTTGATGCTTGCAAGCGCTCTGACCCAGCAAATGAGGTGTTGAACATCAAATCTCTGAAAGTTATCTACTCCTTTTCTGCCCAGCTATTGCCAACTGTATGTTGGCTTAACTTTCCCTCCAAATTAGCAACAAACTGTTTCTCATCAGAGAAACTCTCTAAATTTGTTTGAATTAATTCTTCTGGAATCATTTTGCCTTTAGGCAACTACTTTTGTTGAATGTGAATATTTAGCTTGGAGAGGATAAAGCTATGATCAGTGAAGTACTCTGCACCACCGTAATGCCAATGCTATATTTACAGCACCTACAAGCAGCTATGAATATGACAGCATAGTTCTAAATTGCGAAACTTAACAGACTCTCCACATAGAAGACAGAACCAAAACATTTTGGGGGTGGAGCCAAGATGGTGGAGGGAGCGCAATGACTCATCTAAGCTCTTGGACAAACTCCTTCAGGTACCTCTGAAAGGAGAATCTGACCAAATTTTGGAGGTGCAGAATCCAGTGGGAGACAGACTGTGATGGATTCAGAGCTCAGGTTGGACTGGAAGGTCCACGGGGAGGATCTATTCCACAGGGGTGAGCACACAGCATAGTGTGGCCAGTGCAGTGGAGCGGAAGGGACCCAAGAAACCAGAGCAGCGGGTGGAACTGGCGGAGCGGCACCGAGGGCAGGAGACAAGCAAAACGGAGCCAGTGAGAGCCACTGAGCACCAGATATCAGGGCAGCAGCTCCTGAGACCTTCAGCCCGAAGATCAAAGTTTGGTAAGTCACCTACTTGAACTTCCGGGAGCCAGTATGGCAGAGTGATCAGTAAATGCTCTCTCCTATCCCCTTGATGACCATGAAAGAACCATGAAATATTTCCCCAGAAAAATCCTAGATCAGCAGGAATAGCAGAAGGAGGCCAATAGTCTTATAACACCTGAGGCAAGGAAAATAGCTAAGGGGGATTCCTCCTACGGTGGCAGAGGCAAACTGGAAGGACAGAGGACACAGGGCACAGAAAACTCACACTAGGACCCAGGCAAGCCTCAGTGCCAGGAGAGGACCCCAGGAGGGTTGGGAACACACATTAGCATCTAGGCGTGCCTCAGCTGTCCAGGGGAATCAGAAAGACAATAGGGCAGCTGGGATAACCAGCCCCTGAGCTTGCCTTTGCCTCAGTTCAGCTGAGGAGATCTCCTGTGACCAGCCCACTCCTCCCCGACACTTAACAAGCTAAACCCAGGGCTGATCTGGGAAACACCAAACAAAAACCTGCTTTTAGCTTTTTCACACATCAGCTCAGCAAAAAGTTCTCTAGCTTCTGACTGAAAGAACCAGAAGCCACAACACTCAATCAACATCATGAACAAGAAAAAGCAGAGGGCCGAAAGAACCATAGAATCTTTCTATGGGGATAAGGACCAAAACACAAACCCCAAAGAGGTCACAGCTGAGACTGTACTTCCATCTAAAACTTCAGAAGGGACAAGGAAATAGAAGATAAACTGGCCAATGATTTTTAAATTATTAAGAAAGAATTCACTGCTGAGAACATCTCTTTGAAAAGGAAAATTGAACAATTGGAAAAGGAAGTTCAAAAATTAACTGGAGAAAATAACTTCCTAAAAGGGCAAATGGAAAAGGAAGTACAAAAATTAACTGGAGAAAATAGCTCTTTAAAAGGAAAAATTGGGCAGATGGAAAAGGAGATGCAAAAGTTAACAGAAGAAAACAATTTGATAAAGATTAGAATTGGGCAAGTAGAAACCAATGACTTAATGAGACAGCAAGAATCAGTCAAACAGAACCAAAACATTTATTCAAACACCAGAAAGCCAAAACCCAATAGCAACAAAGAAATCTATGCATGATACCAAAGCAGTGAGCACCACCATCCCCTAGTTTTCCCCACAAACACCCTCAAGCAAAATGCCCTTCTCTCACTCACAGCCAAATACCAGCTTTCTCTCTTTTTCCTACATCTGACTGTTATCTCTCACTTCCTCTCAGCTATGCTCCACCCTTCATGCTCTAGCCGCTTGGTAAGTTCTTCCCATCATAGACTCATGTAACTCAGACTTCCATGTGACCCAGGCAGGTCACATGAGTCTATTAATGGATGAGAAAGATCTTCCAATTTAAATTACCATTATAACCACACATTGCCTTTGTTACTCTCACATTTTGTCTGTCTCTTCTCCTTACAATCATATAATCTTTTAAATGTCAATGTTTACTGTGAGAGTGCATTCACAAAGTTTTATTGTATTTAGGAAAATGGAAGATAGTGTTGGTGATGAGAAAGTCATGAGATGCACATGTCATTAGTAGTAAATGACTGTAAATTGTTGTTTCTGTTTCCAACTTCATTCCTCCCTAGGACTCCCTGCCAAGTCTGGTAGTCTGAGCCTATTCTAGAATTAAAGTCATTCAGAAGTATGTTTGTCCTCCTTTGGTATATTGATGATAATGGGTCTCCAGGTATTTATAAAATTTTTCTCTAACCTCATCAGGGTTGATCATGGTGAGAGCATAGGCATTGATGATTGTGGGGTGACATTTTCCTGCATAAAGCAATCAAATTATCATGAGCTTGTAATTCATTCCTTTTGGTAGGCATACAAGATTGTTGACTAGATTAGTTTTGATTACAAAATCAACCACTCCACTTCACAGTGGTCACTCCAGAAAAATGTTTGTGCAATTCCAACTTCAGTCAGCTGGACATCATGTGCCAGTCTTGTTTCACTTAAGGCTGTTATTTGAATGAAATACCTGCTGAATTCCCTCACAACAAAAGCTGTTACTCTTTCAGGTCAAAACTCTTTTGTTTTGTCTATAAGTGTGCAGACATTCCATGTGCCAATGGTGAGTAGAATAACCTTTGTAGATGTTTGTTGTATCTTTTTGGGGGAAGGGGGTTTGATGGCAGGGATCCCTATCTTCTTCAGTAATTGGGCTAGGGATGGGTAAGCTGACAATTTTTAGGATACCTTTTATAACTCCTTCCTCACACTAAGAGGAGAGCAGTATGACCCTTAAAAGGCTGCTGAGAAACCCAGGGGGCTGTATTGCCAAGGCAATATTCATAGCACTGGTGGTGACTATGAATATGACAGCATAGTTCTCAATTACAAAGTATAACAAACTCTTCATATGCTAGGCAGAAGAAAAATATTTATTCAGACACCAGAAAGCCAAATCCCAAAACCAGAAAGTCAAATCCATCATAGTAGCCAAGAAGTCAACACATATTAGCATTGCAGGGGGACAAAGACATTCCCAAGCTCCCCCTGCCCTACTGGTGCCTTCCCACAAACAAACACTCACAAGCTGAGTTGCTGCTTGCCTGTGTCCTCTCTCTGTCCTAAATACTCTCATTCACTTTCTTCACTTCTGTTCTACCCTCCCTGTCATTCAGCAAGCTCCTCCCACCACATGTGACTTAAACTTCCATGTGATTTAACAGGGCACATGGACCTATTAATGAATGGAAGAGATCTTCCCATTTAAATTACCATTACAGGGGCTGCCAGATCCAACTGATTCTTCCAGTGATAAGACAAGGCCTAGATTGCCCATGTGCAGGGTTGGGACTACATCTCCCAGTCTATCCACACCTGCTACTTAGTTACTTGCTGGTGGCCACAGGACTTTAAGAGAGGTGAAATAGTTAAACAGTATGAGTGATGTCTTTTGATTCATGTATAAATTAGATTTACTTGTGGGAGATTTGCACAAAGTTGATGGTCTCCCCTTCTCTTCTCCAGTGCCATCACAGTACAGTGGCAGAAAGAGTTAAGATGATAGTGGATGACCTTGGCATCTTTTAGGTTTAACCAGGGTCCAAGAACTCCACAGTGCTTGCTTCAGCTGCCTTCATGGCCATTGGAACAAGTTTTTCTCATCCACCTATTCCACCAGGGGAAGTTTTCACATGCTTGTGGTAGACACCACCCTAACTTACTGACAGGTTTGAGACCCTTCAGTTGCCATCAATCTGGTTTAGCCTGTCTGCTGAAATGGCTTACTGGAGTAGGGCTGTTGGACACTGTTGGACAGTTTCATGGAACCACAGATGAGTTAGGTGGAATAGATGGACACCAAAGTTGGAAAGCAGCCCTGAGAAGGGTGAAGTAACCCTCACACCAGAGGTACTAGTATCCCCTGAACACAACCTGTACCTCATCTTCCAAATAGCTACCAAACCAATAAACCTAAAGTAAAGGTCTAACCATGTCACTCCTTTCCCCTTCACAATTCACACATCCTTATCCACTGGCTCACTCTCTGCAACTTACAAACATATTTATATCTTTTCATCCTTAAAAAAAGTATTCATTGTATCCTAATATCACCTCAATCTCTCATGCTCTGTCTTTCCCATCTTTTACAAGCCAAACTCCTAGAAAAAAGCTATCTATCTTCTTGGCCTTCATTTTCTCACTACTTTGCCTCATGCCAACATCAACATTTATTGAAATCTGACTTCCATTCCCACCACCGGATTCAAACACTGTCTCTAATATCACCAAAAGTTGCTTTATTGTTAAATTTAATTACCTTTTCTTTGTCATCTTGCTTCTTCCCCTCATTGCAGCTTAACTATGTTTTCCTTCTGCATACCCCTTTTCTCTAAGTTTTTATCACACTGCTCTTCCACGGTTCTCTTCCTATGTCTTAACTCTTTATCTTTATAGGTTTATCATATGTGCCCCATATTCTATTTGTGAATGTTCCTCAGTGATCTCTCCTGAGGCCTTTATAGTCCTGACTTCAGAAAAGCCTGGAAAATCTTATATGAACTAATGCTGAGTGAAATGAGCAGAACCAGGAGAATATTATACACAGCAAAAGCCACAGGGAATGAGGGCTATTTCTAATAGACTTAGCCCTTCCCAACAAGGCAAAGAACTAAAACATTTTAAAACAACTTGATGCAAAATGATATTCACATCCAAATACAAAATTACGGAATTGGAATGCAGAATGAAACTGACTATTTTGTCTTGTGTCATGTTTTGTTTTGGTTTGGCTTTTTCTAATAGTTTATCCCATTTGTTTTAATTCGTCTATGCAACATGACTAATGTGAAAATGTGTTTAATAAGAGTGCATGTGTAGAACCCGCATAAGATTGCATGGGAAGGAAGTAGAGAAAATTTAAAACTTATGGAAGAGATTGTTGAAAACTGAAAACAAATAAATTAATTAAATAAAATTTTAAAAATTAGAATGGAACAGATGGAAGCTAATGACTTTATGAGAAATCAAGAAATTATAAAACAAAACCAAAAGAAGATGTGTCAGTCTTCTGATCAAAGTCATTTATTGGTTCCTTATAGTCTATAGAATAAAATATAAACTCTCTTAACTTGGAATTTTGCATCTCCTACAATCTGTTTCTAATTTCCTTTTCTACTTTTATTTCACACTATTTCCCATCCTTCTTTATAGGGATACTGTGTATCAAGTACAGTCATAGAGAAAGAACATGCCTGTACTCAAAGGATGAACGTAACTAAATATGAGTAGCCTACAGACAGGAAATTGAGTGAATGATTTTTTATATATGGCAAACCATGAAACTAGACTACAAAATTGTCCTCAGTTCTGTGGGAACCATTCCTTCCCACTTCTATAAGTATGTAGAAGAAGGGTGAAAAAAGTGACACATGATGCTAAGAATCAGTTCTCAAATGATTTGTAATCATGAATTTAGTTACATGTGCCCTAAACATATGATTCTTTCTAATTGACTAAAAATAAGAATATTCCTGGAAGAAATCAATCATATATTTCTTAAAATTCCAATTATAAATTAAACCTGAGGACAAAAGGGAGTTGTTGCTAAATTTAAAGGTGGCTTATAGATTCTCTTTGAAATGGTAAATATTAGAGGATTTAGTTTTACAGTGTCTCTAAAAGCAACAAAAATAATTTTATGGCACTTGTTGATCTCATATTGCAGTGCTCATATTTGTAAAAAGGACCCTATGAATCAATTTCAAATTATTTGCTTGCTATCATCTATGGCAGATAATGAGAAAACAGTGAAGTTCTATGAAAAACTCAATAAGACCTTTCAAATTAAATTAACATCTACTTTAATAATCAGTTATTTCATTGAAAATGTGGAAATGGGGAGATAGCAAAACATATCTAGGAAGCCTGGCTTGCTATTCAGAAACAAGAGATACCCAAGACTTATAAGTCATGTTCAATCTTCGCATCTAAATAAGTAAGTCCTTTAAGAAGAAAGTAGGGAGGCAATGGACATGGAATATACCAAAGAAAATTATACACATAAAAAATGAGATTGATTATGTTTTTGGCAAGAATCAACTATTGACTAATGTGGGAAGAATTTTATACATAGTCGAATCACTAATTTATAAGAGCAAAGGTGAAAATCACTTCCAAATTGGAGGAATGAATATAAGAAAATGAGATGTATGTACAATTGAATCAACTTCTAGAACTGGCTAAGCAGGCCTTAACGCATAATATCTCCAGATCTATACTGTCATAAGATCTTTTTCCCCTCCCCCACACTTCCCACCCCCACACTACCTACTGCCATCATTCTGGTCAATTCTAAGACTGTTCTTGGGAGATACATTTTGGTCATGTACAACTTTTCTAATGAAAATGCATTGATTGGCTTCTCAGGTCAAAGATCTGGTAAGTTAGTATGCCACAGCTCTTTGATTAAGAGGGTGCTACAATCTGGGTTCCTTCCTGGCAATTCTCCAAGTGACAACATGTGATCTCAGTAAGGAGTCGAGGGTGGCCTTTCTCTTTTCCAAACATTAGGGGCCTGTATCTCCCTACAAGGAAGATCAACTCTACTAGCTGGGTTTGCACTGGTATCTTTGAATTCTGTTACCTCCTTGGGAATATTCTTTCTTTGGTACTGACCTTGTGAACACTATAAGGTCTAAAGAAATTATAGTGAAGGAATCTCCCATTATCAGAGGGTATGCCATGAAGTGATTGTAGCTGATGGCAAAGAGGAATGCTACAATAGACATTTTTACTACACCAGGAGTGGGGCCAAAAAAAATATTCATACAACATCCAATCCAGAGGCAAAATGCTAATTAGCAGACTATCCCATCTGTGACATAGGTTACCTGAAGATTGTAACCAAAGTTATAAGTAAACTAAAATCTATTCTAATCCCTCCCTATTTTATGCTATGATTCATTGATACTTAGTATTCTCTTTCATTTTTTTTTTTTAAATAAATGACATGTTTCTTGCATGATATACATTTGGGCACCATTTTTACTTTTGCCTTTCCTGGGAAATTTCTTAAACTTCAAACCCTAGCGACCACTATTTTATAATCAGAAAAATTCCTTGGTAATGCCAATGTAAAGAGGATGATTCTGAGAAGTTGGCAACATATATGCAAAGGTATTATCTTTGCAATGAATCTGGTATACAGTGACATGTCTGGGTTTGAGAACAGGGAGTGATAAAGGGCACCAATTAAATAGTTGCTTCTAACAACAGATTTCCCCAACAGAAGAACAAAAGACCTTAGATATTTCCCCATTCTGTAAACACTTCATTACCTTGCAAGTGTTAAGATATGAAAGTCAGCAGCAATATATATATATATATATATATATATATATATATATATATATATATATATATATATACACACACACATATATATTTAAAAATTAAAATTGTATAGGTAAGAGTGTTGGAACATTATGAGCATTATGGACTCCCAAAACAAAAAAATAGATGAGGTAAAAGAAAGTTTACCTGATAAAAGTTTTGAGAAGAGATCCCAAGGGCATTTAATTATAAAATGAAAGGACATTGAAGAGCTAAAAATTGAGAAAGATATGTAATTTTTTCATGACAAAGTCTTCCCCATCAATGAAAGATTTTGTAAGAGTCTTCCTCACTCAGTTTTGAGTGCATGGAAAGATCAATTTTCATGACTTTGCATAAAAAGAAAAGAAAGAAAAGGTTGCTTAGGAAATAAAAGTGAAGGAGCAATCTCACTCTTTGGGGTCAGAGTCATGATGGCAGAGTAGAAAGATGAGCCTATAGAAGCTCCCACACCATAGCCCATAAAACACCTGTAAAAATGACTCTAAACAAATTGTAGGGCAGAAGAAGTCACAAAACAAGACAGTGAAAGAGATTTCCAGTTCAAAACAGCCTGAAAGGCAGACAGGAAAAGTTTATTGCACTGGCTTGGAGCAGAGCACAGCCCAGCCTTGGCCATGCTAATGGGCAGGGAAAGGACTAGAGTATGCCTCAGGGGGAAAAATCCCAGCAGTAGCTATGGTTCCCTGATTTTTCAACCCACAAATGCCAAAGACAACTTCAAAGTCAGTGAGAAAGCTCTTTCACCCAGGTGAGAAGGGAATGTGATCTGACCCTGTGACCAGCAGCAACTGCAGTGGCAGCCTCTATTTTAGGAATCCTCAGTCTAAAGATCCTGAGGAAACTAAGCAACTGCTTTGGATCTCAGCCCTGAGTGGCTCTCCTGGATTGAGGAAGTGTGCTGGTGGTGGAGGCTCTGGAGAGGGAACCCTACTGAAAGATCCTGGGCAGAACAGAGTGTTTGTGGTTGCTCACAGACAAGAGCACAGGACAGTAGAGAAGTAAACTCCTCTCCCTTGATTTTGCCACCTTGGAAGAACTGAAAACTTACAGGCCTCCAGAGTATACTCTCCTCTTGACAAAGGACTCAAAAGTCAAGTAACTGACTGGGAAGATGCCTAAAAAAGGGAAAAAAAAATAAGACTATAGAAGGCTACTTTCTTGGTGAACAAATATTTTCTTCCATCCTTTCAGATGAGAAAGAACAATGCATTCCATCAGAGGAAGACCTAAAAGTAAAGGCTTCTGCATCCAAAACCTCCAAAATAAATATGCAATGGTCTCAGGTCATGGAAGAGCTCAAAAAAGATTTTGAAAATGAAGTAAGAGAGGTGAAGGAAAAATTGGGAAGAGAATATGAGTGATGCAAGAAAATCATGAAAAGCAAGTCAACAGCTTGCTGAAGGAAACACAAAAAATACTGAAGAAAATAGCATGCTTAAAAATAAACTAAACCAAATAGCAAAAGAGGTCCAAAAAGCCAATGAGGAGAAGACCAACATATCAAGGTCATCCACTGCACCAGAGATATTGCTGGTCCTCTTGACTTTTGTCTTGCCATTGAGCTCAGATGTCTCTGAAAGAGAGTGTAAGCCTTAGAACTTCCTAGAGTTCTACCTCATTTAAGTCCAATGTAACCAAGTCAAAAGGCATCAGCCATATATCATTTTACCATTTTATTATTCAACAATTTTACAATTTTATCATGTTACCATTTCATTATTTCTCATTTTATTTTATTACTAGTTTAGCATCTTACTATTTTATCTACTTTAAAGTTCTTTGGCTATGGGTTAGTGATAAGGGAGCAGGTACAGATACATTGGAAACTATAGTCACAACCCTGCACACAGGTAGTCCAGGCCAAGTATCACATTCTCAGTGGACTGAAGTGGCAGTGAGATTCAGCAACCCCATACATGTCTGAGTAGTTTTCTTAAGGACTATACTACTCACTTCCTATCATGAGAAAGGGATTGGAAAAAGTGCCCTAAAAATTATTGCTTCATCTAACTGTCCTCAACCTGTGGTCAAATCACACACAAAAATGGACAAAAACTTTGCAAGGATGTTTCCACTCACCATTAGTATATAGAATGTTTTCACACTTGTGGAATCTATTAGATAGCAAATATTAACAGCTATTGTTATGAGAGAATCCAACAGATAATGCATCCAAATCGCAACTCTGAGTAAAACAAGAATGGCAAATGAAGGCTAGCTCATCAAAGTTGGAGCTAAATATAAATTTTTTCTGGAGTGACCATAGAGATGAGGGAACACCAAGAAACTGTTGTAGGTTTCACAATCAAATGTAAACTACTCAATGAGCTTGTATGTCTCCTGAAAGGAGTCAATGATAGACTCATGACAATGAGATTGCTACATGCATGAAAATGTCATGCCTCTATCATTAATGCATATTCTCCCACTGTGATGAAACCTGATTAGGTTAAACAAAAGTTTTATGAAGATCTGGAAACCATCTTCATTAGTGTGCTGAAAGAGCTCAAGCTCATAATTCAGGGTGACCTTAATGCCAGAGCAGGCACAGATTGTTAAACTTGGTAGGAAATCCTTGGGAAGAATATGGTGAGAAACAACATCAGGGGTTGTTTCCTACTGAAGACTTGGGCATATCAAGACCTTCTCATCACCAACATTGTCTTCCACATACTTATATGCGTGAAAACTTCATGCAGGTCTCCTCAGAGTAAACAGCGGCATTTAACAAATTAAATCATTGTAAGGAGAAGAGACAGACAGGATGTGAGAGTGACAAAGGTGACCTGTGACACAGAGGCCTGGATTGATCAGGTGTTTGATATACAGTATTGAATTTACTGATCTGGGTCAGAACACCTGCAAATATCAGGATTGGTTTGGTCAAAATGATAGGGAAATTCAGAAGCTACTAGATAAAAAAAAAAAAAAAAAACTTTACAAGTGTTTACCAGCAGGATAGTTTTTCTGCCTCTAAAAGTCAGCATTTAATTCCATCAAAGTGCAAAGTGCAAAGTAAAGTGCAAAGAAAGCTTAGAGAGAGGCAGGATTCTTGCTCAGTAAGAAGGCAGATTAAATTCAGTTTTAATCTAATATAAACAATCCAAAGCATTTTTATGATGCCCTGAAGGCTATTTATGGAACAACAATTTTTGGTGGATCTCAACTACTCTGCATTGATAAAGGCATACAGATCAGTGATAAGGGTGTGATCTTAGAAAGAGCTTAGCATTCTCAACAGACCATCATCAATCAATGCTGAATCCATTGACTATTACCTCAAGCTGAAGTCAATTCTTCTTTAGCCAAACTTCCAGCTGAGGAAGACGTTTTGAATGCTACTAGGTTTCTCTCCCTATGGAAAAGTGCCTAGTACTGATTCCATTCAAGTAGAGATCTACAAGACAGAGGATCCATTGCTCATAAAAAAGCTTACAGAAATCTTCCAGGTTATATGGCAAGAGGACATTATCCCCTAGGAGATCAAGGATGCTTTTATTTTCCATATATGAAGGGAAAGGAAATATATTGTCCAGTGACAGTCACAGGGGTTGGGTAGGTGGGCTCCTCTCTCATAGTCATTGCCAGCAAGATTCTTACCAGAGTCTTCCTTGATCAACAGATCCTTCACCTATAAGATGGTCATCTGCCAGAGAGCCAGTGTGGCTTCAGAAAGGTCTGAGTATAGTGCCAATGTGATATTTACAGTGCCTACTGCAGTCATGAATATACTGGCTTAGTTCTGAATCATGAAATACAACAGTCTTTCCAAATGGAAGACAGAAACACAACATTTATTCAAACACCCGAAAGCCAAATCCATCATAGCAACAAAGAAATCTATACATAATAACAATGCAGGGGTCATTACCATTCCCAAGGCTTCCTTCTGTTAGGCTTCCCACAAATAAGCTCCCTTAAACAAATCACAAACAGACTCCCTTAAAAAAAATCACAAATAAGCTCTCCCACTCATGCTAGCCAGATGACTACTTTCTCTCTCTGCCTCAGTTCTGACTGCTGTGACCAATTTCCTCTCAACTCTGTGCCAGCTCAGCCTCTCCCTGTTTCACCCTTTCTTCTTCATCCCTTCCTTTTCACCCATTCAGCAAGCTCCTCCCACCACAAACCCATGTGACTTCAGTTTCTATGTGACTCAAAGAAGGTCACATAGGCCTATTAATGAATGGAAAGATCTCATTATGCAAAAATACATTGAAATACATTAACAATACAATGAGGAATAGTTGACATGGAATTTGCTGCCCAATAACTCCAGAAGAAATGACAAGAGTAGAACAGAGGTCTGAAAAGAAGCTCAGTGTTTGGTTGACTCTAAATGAATATGTAGGAGAGAAGTATTAGACTGCCTACCCAACTGAAGATCTACATAGGTATTGTGCTGACCTCCTTCTTGTATTCCTGTGAAACTGAGAGAGTTTATCAGTACCATGTCAGAAATTGAACAGCTTCCATTTGAACTGTCTTAGATAGATTTTGAAGATCACTTGGAAAGAGAAGTTACTGGACACTGAGGTTCTTTCTGGAGCTGAACTGGTAAGCTTTCAAACTCTACTGCAAAGAGTGCAGTTCTGATGGACTGGCCACATGATCACATTGTTTGAGTGTCAAATGTACTTTTGCCTAAAAGACTATTTTATGGAGAACTCATAAAAGGAAAATACTCACATGGAGCTCAGAAGAAGCTATATTAGTACACTCTTAAGTTCTCTCTGAAGAACTTTAATATTTAATAATGATTATGAGACTTGGGAGACACTGGTAGAGGAACATCTAGCACAATATGCTCCTGTTGAAGAAGGATGTTGTACTTTATGACCAAAGCAAAATTGTTGTAGCTCAAAAGAAATGTGATATGCACAAATTTAGAGACATCTTCTTCTAGTCATATGGACTATTTGTTGTGAACCTGCGGTAGAGCCTGTTGATAAAATGTTGATAAAAATTGATATGTTGATAAAATGCGCTGCAGCTGGACATATTGTACATTGGTCATGACATGATGTCATTTTGGTCCTCTTTGGGTAAGAAAGACAACACCATACATGTTGAGGGGATTCTTGATGAAAATGTTTAGTTAAACTAAAATTCCACAAATTCTCCTTCAAATGAATGTCTCCCACATAAAGATCAAAATCATATAAAACTCTTCTGAAGTCATCTAAAATTAGGTGTAATGTTGTTGAATAAGGAATACAATGGAAAGACATGTTTTCTAAACCATTTGCCACTGATGTTCAAGGGTGTTAAACTATACAATACTAGAGAACTTCCTAAACAACTCAAGTAACCACTTAACCTAATACAGAAAAAAAAAATAATTGGAAGGATAGGAATAAGGAAATAATCATTTAAGCACCTACTAAGTGGCAGGCATTGTACTAAGCACTTTGCAAATATGTCACTTAATCTTTATAACAATACTCTAAGGTCGGTTCTGTTATTATCTCCAGTTTTCATTTAAGGAAATTCAGATTAACAGAAGTTAAATGACTTGTCCAGGTTCATACAGCTACTAAGTGTCCAAAACCAAATTTGAATTCAGGTCTTCTTGACTGCAGGTCAGGGCTCTTATCTAGTGCATAACTTAATTTGGTGAAATATGCCTATTGTCCAAACTATGGTATCATATACAGTTAGGTAGACAATTCGGAAGTAAATGTATGATCTTTATAATTGAGATTAGTACACTTATCTTATACACACTATAAATGGATTATGAAGTCAGATCATCATTAGAGAGTCAGGAAAGAATAAGCTGGACTATCTTCGGGAAATTGTATAGCACTTTTAATGACTTCATTTTCATTGAAACAAAGTTCCGGTTCCTCTTTCTCGTTGTCCTCGGCGGCCTGTGGGGGCTCCGCGCCGCGGCCGTTAGTCATGTCGGATTCTGGAAGTTACGGTCAGTCTGGGGGTGATCAGCAAAGCTATTCCTATGGCAACCAAAGCTATGGACAAGCACCACAAGGTTATTCTGGCTATGGGCAAACGGCTGATTCCTCTTATGGGCAGAACTATGGAGGCTACTCCAGTTATGGACAGAGTCAATCAGGTTATTCACAGTCCTACAATGGTTATGAAAATCAAAAGCAGAGCTCATATGGCCAACAATATTATAATAACCAGGGACAGCAAAACACGGACTCATCGGGAGGCCAAGGTGGAAGAGCGCCTTCATATGACCAGTCAGACTATGGTCAGCAAGATTCATACGACCAACAGTCAGGCTATGACCAACACCAAGGTTCATATGACGAGCAGTCAAATTATGATCAGCAGCAAGACTCATCTAATCAAAATCAGCAGTCCTATCACTCACAAAGGGAAAGTTACAGCCACCATGCACAAGATGATCGTCGTGACATGAGTAGGTATGGAGAAGATAATAGAGGATATGGCGGGTCACAGGGTGGAGGTAGAGGGCGTGGGGGATATGACAAGGATGGAAGAGGTCCTATGACAGGATCAAGGGATTATGGACCGAAAACAGATGCTGACTCGGAATCTGATAATTCAGACAACAATACAATCTTTGTTCAAGGACTTGGAGAAGGGGTATCAACTGATCAAGTTGGGGACTTCTTTAAGCAAATAGGAATTATTAAGACAAATAAGAAGACTGGCAAACCAATGATAAATCTTTATACAGACAAGGACACGGGCAAACCGAAAGGAGAGGCAACAGTGTCATTTGATGACCCTCCTTCAGCTAAAGCTGCAATTGACTGGTTTGATGGAAAAGAATTCCATGGCAATATTATTAAAGTGTCTTTTGCCACTAGAAGACCTGAGTTCCTGAGAGGAGGTGGGAGTGGAGGTGGGCGAAGAGGTTCACGTGGAGGGTATAGAGGACGTGGAGGCTTTCAGGGTAGAGGTGGAGACCCTAAAAGTGGTGACTGGGTTTGTCCTAACCCGTCTTGTGGAAACATGAGCTTTGCCCGGAGAAATTCCTGTAATCAGTGTAATGAACCCAGACCAGAGGACTCTCGTCCTTCAGGAGGAGATTTCTGGGGGAGAGGCTATGGTGGCGAGAGGGGCTACAGAGGCCGGGGTGGCAGAGCTGGAGACCGAGGAGGTGGCGGCTATGGAGGAGACCGGAGTGGTGGTGGAGGCTATGGGGGTGACCGGAGTGGCGGTTACGGCGGTGACCGAGGAGGTGGTTATGGTGGCAAAATGGGAGGCAGAAATGACTACAGAAATGATCAGAGTAATCGACCATACTGAAGACTGTCTTGATTGTTCTTTTGCCTCTGACATATTTGATAGTGAAGTTGCCAGAGTTCTGCCTGCTGCTTTCCTTGTGGCCTCTTCTCCAGTAGTGGAATTAAGTGACATTTGGATTTTTATTTTGGTGGGAGGGATGGGGCAGTTTTTCTTTTAGAAATGTCCATTGAAATTTCCCCTTTTAATTTCCAAACCTTCTTCCCAGCCTTTGAACAGTCTGAGAAGCTGAATACGTTGTAAAATATTGCCAAAATGGAAAGTGTTTTGTAATACTGCAATAAAGGCTGCTTGTTTTTTTTTGTGGAAAAAAAAAAAGAAACAAAGTTCCATATTTTATCCATATTTTTCCAGTAATGATGTATGACTGCAAGTCATAAAATACCACAATTCCTGAAGAATTAAAGTTGTGGGTCACCTAAAGGGCAATGGAGAGGTCTATAGTAGACATGCATAGACAGTAACATATTATCAAGTGAGTTGGTCGTGAAATCTTATGGTCTTCAGAAAGTTGTATGAATGAAAACGGAAGGACAATCACATAGTAAGGGTTAGTTGATGGACAGACCACAATTTTACTGGTACTGATGTTGTGTGAAGCAGCTAGAGGATGGTCCTCAGTGTATTGGGTAAACGTCCAGTAGAAGGATTGCAGAAGGAAATGGATGAGAGTCAAGCAACAGAAGAAGGTCCAGATAAATTGTAACCTACATCATTGGAGGGATGATGGTTATATGGATGAAATCACAAATCCATTAAAGATTTCCTTCCTCTTAATACATATTTCAGCTGACCTCTCCCTGCCCTATTGCTGTCTTTATGCTTTTGTTAAGGTCAGTGTCCATGCACTCCTTCCTCATTTCTGCCTAGTAACATCCTTTTCTTGTGAGGCTTAGCTAACCACAACATCCTCCATCAAAACTTTCTGCGAAGATCAAAATTATCTCTCTCTCCTCAAATAGTCCTATATCAATTTGTCAAGATCCTTTCTTTGCCTCTTTCACATTCTACCTTCTATGTATTTGTATTTGCTTGTCCCAATAGACTTGAAGCCCCTTCAGAGGGGGAACTGAAGTTTAAAATTTATGTAATCTAATAGCACAGAATAGTAGACATTTAATAAAATGTTTCTTCAATTCACAATCTTCACAATCTCTCCCAGTTATACAAAAATAAGGGTATCTAGTGTGTCCCCCATTCTCTTCCCTTTTGATGACTTTTTATTTGCCTGGAATGTCCTCCTGTCCTCCATTACTTATTGAAATCTTTGGCATCAAAACTCTGTAAGGTTAAAGTCTGCGCATAACCTAATCTAATCCTTTCTTCACTTAGTATTGTAGCTAGCCTGAGATCTTGTCAGGAATAAGGCAACTAGTCCATCATTTTCAAACATCTACCAATATCTTCCAGATGTCTCAAATGTTGTATAATCCTCTCATTTTCTGTGAGTTTTGGAAGGAGCAGTTGCTTCTATGTTTTGTGGACACCTGACCAGTTATGCATCCTGTCTTAAAGATTGTCTTGTCACAATAAGGGTAACTGAAACATTTTTGAATGGATTATGAAATGGATTTTATATAAAATCACCTTAAAATCTTTTCACATTTGATTAGTATATGCATTCACATGGCAATTTTTTTGCATATGTCATATATAATATACATTAAGCCATTTACTGTCACTCCTATAAAATTAAATATAGTACAGTGGAAAGAATGCTAGATTTGGAATTAGAAGATCTAGATTTGAATTCTGCCTCTGCCACTTAATACTTTTAATCTTGGGCAAATCACTTGGCCTCCAGAAGACTCAGATCTATAAAATGTGGGGATTGAACTAGATTGTCTATAAGGTCTGTTCCAGTTTGAAATCTATAACTGTCTCCTTCCAAATGGTGCCACTTAGTATTGAAATTTCCATCTTTTTGGAATTTGATATTTGTAAAGGTTTAAAGTTAAATTCAAGACAAACCCTATTACAATGAACATCTACAGTAGAGGATTGGGAGAATTGATAAGTAGAAAGCATGAGAAAAGGGAATCTAGCCCTGCTTTTATGAGGCCAGGTTCCATTTAAAATGAACCTGATCCAGATTTTATACCTCTGCACAGAGGAAAAGAAGTCTTTTTTGAAAAGGAAATGGTGAATTACCTGAGTTTTACTGGACTCAAATGCAGATTCATAATGTTAGAACACCATAGCAGAATCTTTACTCCCCATGCTTTGTACATCAACTTATCGGAGAGTAAGTGCTTAATAAATGCTTATTGACTGATAAATTCTTAGTTTTTGTGAATAATATGTTGCAATATTCAATTACTTCTAGATCTTGCTTATCTAGTTTGCTTTTTAAAAAAAAAAATTACTTAACCCAAGAACTTCTTAGAGCCAAGATGGCAGAGTAGAATGTACATGCTCTCACCTTCCCCTTGATGACCTTGAAAAACTCAGAGAATACTGCCCCAGGAAAAATTCTGGAACAGTAGGATCAACCAAAGGGATAAACAGTCCCTCAGCTTGGGAGGCTAGGGAAATCATAAAGAAGAGACTTTCTTGTTATGACTGAAGGGAACCAGTACAGGACATGAGGTGTCTCAGATAGCCCCACCTCAATGAACCAGGCAGCAATCCTGAGCCCAAGGGGGTTGGAGCCCATGAGTGCAAATATCAGGACCCCAGACATGCCTTAGCACAGCCAGGGGCATCAGGCATTCATCAGCGTAGATAGAAGTTCACCAGTCACTGAGCCTGCCTGTGCTCTAGTTCAGGTAAGGAGGAGACCTCTTGTGGCCACCTTATGCCAGGAGCTTCAGGGTAACCCTAGGGAAACTCAGAAAGATTTCACCTGATCTCTGCCTTGGCACACCTTAGCCAGCTCAACACCAAGTAAGATGCAGCATCCTAGCTTCTAGCTGAAAGAACCAGAGGTCATCACACACAAAACCTCAATTTCTTAGTCCAAGAATGTGGGACAGAGTCACCTGTGCCCCAGAAACAGGGATCCACTTTGAAAGTCAGGGAAAAGGCACTTATCATGAGCAAGAAGCAAACCAGAAAAGCAAAGACCATAAAATCTTACAATAGGGACAAAGACCAAAATATGAATTCAGAAATGAACAGCATTGAGACTACTCACATCTGAAACCTCTGAGGAGAATATGAACTGCTCTCAAGCCTAAAAAGCATTCTTGGAAGAGCTCAAGAAGGATTTTAAAAGCCAAATTAGAAAGGTAGAAGAAAAATTGGCCAATGATTTAAAAAATATAATTGACAAAATGAAAAAAGAATTCACTTAGGAGATCAGCTCCTTAAAAGAGAAGAACAGGGAAAATGGATAAGGAAGCAGAAAATCTAACTGGGAAAATTAGACAAATGGAAAAGGAATTACAAAACTTAACTGCAGAAAATAACTCCTTAAAAAGAAGAATTAGATAAGTAATTGAAGAAAACAATATATTAAAATTTAGAAGAAGGCAAGTAGAAGCTAATGACTCAATGAGAAATGAAGAATCACTTAAACAGAACCTAAAAATGAAAAAAAAAATAGAAGAAAATATCATTGTAAAAAACAACTGACTTGGACAGTAGATTCAGGAGAGAAAAATCAAAGAATTATTAATCTGCCAGAAATCCATGATGAAAAAAAAAGAACCTGGATGATATCTTCCAAGAAATTATCAAGGAAAACTGCCCTGAGGTGATAGATACAGAAGGTATAACATAATAATCAAAAGAATCCACCAATCACCTCATGAAAGAGATACCAAATTGAAAATGCCAAGGAATATTGTTGCAAAAGTAAAGAACTATAAAGTTAAGGAGAAAATACTACAAGCAGCCTGGAAGAAATAATTCAAATATTGAGGAACTATAGTCAAGTTCATACAGGACCTTGCAGCTTCTACATTAAAAGACTCGGGGGATTGGAATATGATATTCCATAAGGCAAAGGAGTTTGGACTATAACCAAGGAATTACCCATCAAAACTGAGCATAATATTTCAGGCAATGAGATGGACATTCAATGAAATAAGGAATTTCCAGACATTCCTCATGAAAAAGCCAAAGCTCAATAGAAACTTTGACCTTCAAATACAAGACTCAAGAGAGGCATAAAAGTGTAAACAGAAAAATTTTTTAAAAAATTGTTATTAAATATGGGCAAACTTTTTACATCCCTATATGGGAAGATGATACTTTGCAATCTTAAGAATTTTATATTTATTATGACATTCAAAAGGGATATACATAGATAGAGGGAGTGGGTATAAATTAACTGATGTGATGATAAAAAATGTGATTAAAGGGTGGTGAAGGGATTGCAATGGGAGAAGAGAAAAGGAGGAGGCAGAAAAAGGTAAATTACATAAAAGCAAGAAGCACAAAAACATACTAAAGTGGAAGGAAAGAAGGGAGAGAGATGAGCATTTTTGAGACTTTTTCTCATAGAATTTAGTTCAATGAGGGAAAAACATGCTCAGTTAATTATAGAAATCTAACTTACCCTTTGGCACTAGAAGGGGAAAGGAGAAAGAAAACCGAAGGGATGTTAAAAGGGAGGGAAGAAGAAGTAAAGTAAATGGGGGAATAACAGGGAGAGGTGCTGATAGAAGGGATGGAAGACTGAGGGAGGCGTTGGTCAAAAATAAAACTCTATTGTGGTAGAGAAGGGACAAGGAAAAAATGAAAACAAACTGAGGAAATTGGAAGGAGAGAAGAACACACATAGCAATCATAGCTGTAAATGTGAATGGGATGAATTTTCCCTTTAAATAGAGACAGATATCAGAATAGACTAAAAAACATAATCCTACAGTATGTTGTTTGCAAGAAACACATTTGCAACAGGGGAAATACCCACAGGGTAAAGGTAAAAGGTTGGAGCAGAGTATATTGTGCTTCAGTTGATGTAAAAAAAAAAAATCAGAAAACAGGTAGCAATTCTAATCTCAAATAAAGCAAAAGCAGAAATAGATCTCATAAAGAGAAAAGGAAGGAAACTATATCCTGCTGAAAAGCTTCTTAGAGAATGAAGCAATATCACTACTAAACATATATGCACCAAGTGGTATAGCATCCAGATTCTTAGAAGAGAAATTAAGGGAGTTACAGGGATAAATAGACAGCAAAACTATATTAGTGGATGACCTCAACCTGCATCTCTCTGAACTTGATAAATCTATCCTCAAAATAAACAAGAAAGAAGCTAAAGAGGTGAATGGAAGTCTGGATAATGTAGATATGATAGATCTCTAGAGAAAATTGAATGGGGATAGAAAGGAATATATCTTTTCCTCAATGGAACATGACACATACGCAAAAATTGACCATGTACTAGGACATAAAAACATCACAGCTCAATGCAGACAAGCACAGACATTCAATGCATCCTTATCAGATCATAACGCAATAAAAAATACATGTAATAAAGGGCCTTGGAAAGATAGACCAAAAATTAATTGGAAAATAAATAATCTAATCTTAAAGAATGAGTGGATTAAAAAACAAATCATAGAAATAATCAATAACTTCATTACAAAGAATAACAATAATGAGACAACCACCAAAACTTGGGGGATGCTGCAAAAGCAGTTCTTAGGGGAAGTTTAATATCACTGAATGCCTACATGAATAAAATAGGGGAAGAGGAGATCAATGAATTCAGCATGCACCTGAAAAGGTTAGAAAAAGAACAAATTGAAAATCCCCAAGTAAATACCAAATTAGAAATATTAAAAACTAAAGGAGAAATTAATAAAATTGAAATTAAGAAATCTATTGAACTAATAAATAAAACTAAGAGTTGATTTTATGAAAAAAGAACCCCAATAACATTGATAAAGCTTTGGTAAATTTGATTTAAAAAAATAAAGAAGATAACCAAATTACCAGTATCAAAATGAGTGGATTTACCTCCACAAGGAGGAAATTAAAACAATAATTAGAAATTACTTTGCTCAACTTTATGCCCATAAATTGGACAATCTAAGCAAAATGAATGAATATTAAATATATATATACTATATATGTGTATATATATGTATATACACATTAACAGAAGAGGAAGCTAAATAAATAACCCCATCTCAGAAAAAGAAATTGAACAAGCAATCAATGAACTCCCTAGGAAAGTATCTCCAGAATCCAATGGATTTACAAATGAATTCTATGAAACATTTAAAGAACAGTTAATTCCAAAACAATATAGAGTATTTGGGAAAATTGGCATAGATGGAGTCCTACCAAATCATTTTTGGGATATAAATATGGTTCTGATACCTAAAGAACCAGAAAGAACCAAAACAGAGAAAGAATATTATAGACCCATTTCCCTAATGAATGTAGAGGCAAAAATTTTAAATACGATATTAACCAAAAAGATTGCAGCAACTTATCATGAGAGTCATACATTGTGATCGGGGTAGAATTTATGCCAGGAATTCAGGGCTTGTTCAGTATTAGGAAAACTATGAGCATTATTGATCATATCAAAAACAAAACTAACAGAAACCATGATTTTCTCAATGGATGCAGAAAAGGCTTTTGTCAAAATACAACAACCATTCCTATTGAAAACACTGGAGATCATAGGCATTAATGGAGCCTTCCTTAAAATAATAAGTAGTATCTACCTAAAACTATCAGCAAGCATTATATGCAATGAGGATAAGCTATAAGGATTTCCAATAACATCAGGGGTGAAACAAGGATGTCCATTATCACCCCTGTTATTCAATATGGCACTAGAAATGTTAGCTTTAGCAATAAAAGAAGACAAAGAAATTGAAGGAATTGGAATAGGCAAAGAAGAAAATAAGTTATCAGTCTAGATGATATGATGATATACTTTGAGAATAATGGAGAATCAAGTAAAAACCTACTTGAAATAATAAATGACTTTCGCAAAGTTGCAGGTTACAAACTAAACCCACATAAATCATCTGCATTTCTATGTATTACTAACAAAATCCAACAGAAAGAGAAATCCCATTTAAAGTTATGGTAGACATTATAAAATATCTGAGACTCTACCTACTAAAACAAACCCAAGGACTATGTGAACATAATTACAAAACACTTTTCACACAAACAAAGTTAGATCTAAGTGACTGGAAAAACATCAGTTGCTCGTGGGTAGGCTAAGCTAATATAATAAACAAATAACAATTCTACCTAAATTAATTTACTTATTCAGTGCCATAGCAATCAAACAACCAGAAAATTATTTTCTAGAGCTAGAAAAAAATATCAAAATTCATCTCAATGAATAAAAGGTCCTGAATATCAGGGGATGTAATCAAAAGAAATACTAGGGAAGGTGGCCTAGCCCTACAAGATCTCAAATTATATTGTGAAGCAGCAATCATCAAAACTGCTAGCTACTGGTTAAGAAATAGAGGGTAGATCAATGGAATAGGTTAGGAACTCAAGGCATAGCAGTCAATGAATATAGCAATCTACTGTTTAATAAATTCCAGCTTCTGGAATAAAAACTCACTGTTTGACAAAAACTTCTGGGCAGAAACTGGGCATAGATCAATGTCTGACACTGTACAAAAGAATAAAGACCAAATGGATGCATGATCTAGATACAAAGGCTGATAGTATAAACAAATTAAGGGAGCAAGGAATAGCGTATTTGTCAGATTTATGGAGAATAGAGAAATTTATGACTAAGCAAGAGACAGAGAACGTTATAAGGTGCAAAATAGATAAATAATAAATACATAAAATGATAAATAATTTTGATTACACTAAATTGAAACATTTTTGCCTAAACAAAACCAATGCAACCAAGACTTGGAAGGAACAGAAAGTTGAAAAGGAATTTTTACAATTAGTATTGATAATATAGACCTCATTTCTAAAATATATAAAGAACTGATTCAGATTTACAGGAGTACAGATCATTCCCCAACTGATAAATGGTACAAGCATATGAAATGGCAGTTTTCAGAAAAAGAAATTAAACCTATCTATAGTCACATAAAAAATTCTCTAAATCACTATTGATTAGAGAGATGCAAATCGAAACAATTCTGAGGTACCACGTCATTCCTATAGATTGGCTAGCATGACAAAATAGGAAGATGATAACTGTTGGATAAAATGTGGGAGATTTGCAACATTAATTCACTGTTGGTGGAGTTGTGAGCTGATCCAACCATTCTGGAAAGCAATTTGGAACTATGCCAAAGGGCTGCAAAAATGTGTATACCTTTTGATCCAGAAATATTACTTCTTGGGCTGTATTCCAAAGGGAACAGAAAAAATGAGAAAGGGTTCCATATGTAAAACATATTTATTGGAACTCTTTTTTATGGCTGGACAAATTGTTGTATATGAATGTAATGAAATACTATTTTGCTACAAGAAGTGATGAACAGTCAAATGTCAGAAAACCCTGAAAAGACTGATGCTTAATGAACTGATTGATGTTTAATGAAATGAGGAGGAACAGGAAAACATTATACACAGTAACAGTCACAGTGTACGAGGACTGTTTCTGATAAACTTAGCCCTTCATAGCAATTAAAAAACCTAAAAACATTCCCAAAGGACTCTTGATGCAAAATGCCATCCACATCCAGAAAAAGAACTATTGAATCAGAATGCAGAATCAAGTAGACTATTTTTTCTTGTGTTGTGCTTTGTTTAATTTTTTTGTCTCAAGATTTCTCCCATTTGTTGTAATTTTTCTATGCAATATGATTAATGTGAAAATGTGTTTAATAAGAATATATATGTAGAACTTATATAAGATTACAAGCTCTCCCAAGGAGGGAGGAAAGAGGGAGGGGGAGAAAGTTTAAGATTTATGGAAGGGATTGTTGAAAACTTGAAACAAATAAACTAATGAAATTTTTGAAAATTTATTTAACCATTATCAGATAGTTCTGAGGAATAGTGCTCTGTCATATTATTTGAAATCAGGCAATGCTGCTCTCCTTTCATTTCAGGCTTTTTGTCATGATTTACTTTGATATTTTCCAAAATTGGGAAACATGAGGTCCCTTTGATTGAATCCAAATGTCACAGAACAAATTCCCCTTAATAAAAGGGTTTATTCTGTAAAACATTGGCTCACTCACAAGGCTTTATGTTTCATTCCTACATATGTTTCACTACAATTTTGTAGAGTTATCCTTTGACAATTTGATTGGTATAAGACTAAATTTGTGTGATGGAAATCAAATTAGGATGTTTTGCTCTTTTCATTTTACTAAAAGTACCTCTGATTGAATAATGTGATTAAAGAAGATCTTTCTCAACCACCTTGATGGGCCTTCCATTGTGGGAAGTTTGATTAGGGGAGCTGTTTTGTAGGAGGGTACCAAGTACCTCTTGTTTCTTCTATTGAGGCTCTGGGTCAGAGAGTTATGCCTTCTGGCTCTAAAAAGTGTATAAATACTTTGATGGTGAGGTTTTACTTTGGGGATTAGTTTTACTAAGAAGTTTTGGGTGGGGGCAGATCCAAGATTGTGGAGTAGAAAGATTGATCTACTCTAGCTCTCCCTCCATAGCCCATAAAATACCTATAAAAAGTATCTCTAAACAAATTCTAGAGCATCAGAAGTCACAAAACAATAGAGTGAAGGATATTTCTAATCAAGACATACTGACAGGAAATGACTGTTACAGTGGACTTAGAGCAGGGCGCAGGCCAGCTTTGGCTGCACAGCATGGACAGGACTGGATCAGGTTTCAGGGCACAGAATCATAGGTAGCAGCTGCAGATTCCAGATTTCTCAGCCCACATATACTAAGACAGCTTCAAGGGTCAGTAAGAAAGCTCTTTGGCCTGGGGGAGGAGGGGGTGTGATCCTGCCCCAGCATTGGCCCCAGGGCAGCAGCAGCCACTTAGGAAGCATTGTCCATTTTTGGAGCCCTCTGCCTAAAGACCCTGAGGGAATTGAGCAGCTGATCTGAGTCTCATTCCTGAGTGGCAGTCCTGGGGAAGGAAGAGCACTGGTGTGGTGGAGCTGGTAGAGGCTCTGGAGAGGGAATCCTACTTGCAGATCCTGGGCAGAAAAGAGTGCTTGTCGTTGCTCCCAGACTAGAGTTCAGGCCAAGAGAGGAGTAACTCCTCTCCCTTGTTTGTGCCACCTTGGAGGAACTGGGAACTTACAGGTCGCTACAGTATACCTTCCACTTGAAAAAGGACTCAAAAGTGAAATAACCAGATGGGAAAATATCCAAAAATGGTGGAAAAATAAGACTATAGAAGGAAATTTTCTTGGTGAAAAAATATTTTCTTCCACCCTTTGAGATGAGGAAAAACAAAGCATACTATCAAAGGAAGACACAAAAGTTAGGGCTTCTACATCCAAAAACTGCAAAAAAATAACCAAAGTTCTCATGTTATGGAAGAGCTCAGAAAGGATTTTGAAAATCAAGTAAGAGAAGTGGAAGAAAAATTGGGAAGAGAAATGAGAGCAATGCAAGAAAGTCATGAAAAGTGAGTCAACAGCTTACCAAAGGAGACTCAAATACTGCTAATGAAAATAACACATTTAGAAATTGATTAACCCAAATGGTAAAAGAGGTACAAAAATCCAATGAAGAGAAGATTGTTAACTAAGATATTTGGGTTATTTTTAAGGCTAAAACCTAGAGCTTGTAATTGATTACTGTGTATGAATGGAAAGGAGGGGGTGAGGTGAAAGCCTCTTCCAGTTGGTTTTGCCCATTCAGAGCAGTGCTCAGGGCTAGTCAAAAGGAACAGTCCACGGATAGATGGGATGGATAAGAAGTCCCTCCTCAGGGTTTCCTGCTAATCCCTCTTGTTTTGTAAACTACCAAGAGATCTAGATGGGATTATGGATTATCAAGTAAAGTAATTAAGTAATCAAGGTGCACTTGGGTGAGTCATAAGCCTAATGTGAGATGCCAGTATTCTGGGCAGCTGCAAGTGTGTGGAAAAGTTCAGGGACTGGCTGCTTCCAGAGACATAGGTGTTTTGTTTTGTTTTTTTTTCTTCCTTTAGGGGTCCATGTACCATAACCCCAACAAAAACACTTTAGTATCTTTGCCAAGAAAACCCCAAAAGAGAGTCACAAAGAGTTGGATACAACTGAAGTGACTGAACAACAAAAATATGTGTACTGCTACATCATTCAAGCTACTTTCTAAATTAATTTCTTCATTAATGGAATTTTCTAAAGGAGTCTTCACATAATCTGAAAAGAGAGATAATTTTTCCACCTCTTTTTCATTCCACATACGCACCTCCCCCCAAAAAAATTGCTAGCTGATTACGTTCATAAACTCCTATTCTGATGCCTAACTGTGGCATGAAGATGACTGGGTTTGCAAGACAGACAATTTCTATTTGGAAAAACTTCAAGTATAGCTGAGAATCAGAGTCTCCTTTTTGAGGACCTGTGTTAAGTGCAGTTAGGCTTATTGCCAATAACTGGTTACTTAGTAATGAATTCATTGTCCTTAGGAAATCATGAAGAAAAATATGAAACGATTCTTTGTTCCATATATCCCCCTTTCATTTCTACAGTAATGATGGAAAAAAAGGGGCAACTGTTTCTAAATATCATATGTAATTTAGACCATCAATTTAACTTGGCTGTTAGCACTCTAAATATGAGATTTTTGTCCAATGCTTGAGAGGACAGATGCCTGTTATAATTTTTAATGTTCTCATGTCAGAAAAGAAAAGAAAGAAAAGAAAAAAATGAAGAAAAGAAACAATTATAGCTGCAAGGTGGGCAAAACTCCTTTCAGATTTTACTCTAGTTACACTGAGTCACATTGGCAAATTGTAAGGGAAAGGACCAAAAAGACCTTTTAGAATTTGAATGGAAATATTTGCATATATAAAGGTCAGGGATATAGGTAACTACTTAGGAATCCAGGAACTCACACCCTACATATAAATTACTTTTTTCTAGCTACTCCTTTATTTGGTCTAATGGCAGAATTAGCACTTAAAAACTGAGGAACCCCTATCCTCAGGGCTGTTTGTAAATAACATTAGGGAATTTTTTTGGATATTCTTCAAAAAATGACCAAGGGAACCCAGGCCCTTACCAGAAGAGTCACTGAAGGAAAATCCTAATCCTAAGAGCATGATCTTAATGGTATAACTGATTTTCTGTTACAGAAATATGGTACCTAGCCCTGAGAATCTCCTGCTTGGAAGAATGGTCAGCCATAGTGTCAAGATTCTGAGGGCATAGAAGTGGGAAATCTTCCAGTGGTCTTGTGATAAGGTTGGCTGCTTATTCTAAATGAGCTGGCCAAAAGAACTTGGCTGTATCCATTTGAGGATGTCAGCTGATCCGGAAGATAGAATCAGAACAGACCAAGACAGAGCATCTGAAAGTGATTAGCAGAGAAAACGATTCACAGACACTGTGGATTTGGAGTCAGTTTGCCCAAGATTTCAAGGAGGGTCGGACTGTTTTGTAACTACTGGTTTTTACTATTCTTTCTTAGTAATTGTCTCTACTAAGTGAGTCTTGATGAATTTTGTGGAAAGCATACCAACATAGGGTAACAACTATGGCAGAGGAGCTAATATTTCTACCAAGTTAACAATCAGCTCTCTTTATAACATCTCAAGCCTATAAGTTTTCAAAATATCATATAATTTTATTTACCTAACAATCATAAAAAACTCTCATCTAATCTCATAGAGAATCAAAAGGAATCTTCAAATGGAGCACCCTTGCTGAGCAATCATGTTTTATCGTTGTATCACGGTGTGAGACTAGTTCACTCATGCCCAGATCTAGAATGCTTTTTTTCCTAGCAGTTTACCTATGGTTTTTACTCTTTGCTTTTTCTTTACCATTTATTTTTGTTGTCCTTTATGCCCGGGAGGTGTTATAACTCCTCTCTACCATTCTTTTTCCTCTGCTCAACTTTGCTGTTCGGCTCAAATCTTTTCAATTTGAAATTCAATATGAATTCATTGCATTTACCCCCTCCGTATCCTAGTACTTAGGTAATTCTCTGCTTCTGTTCATACCAGCAGCAAGTCTTGATGTTTAGAGAGATGTTCCTCCTCTTTATACAACTGGTTTTTCCTTCTCTTCCCCCCTTTTTCCTTCCTCCCTATTTTCTTCCAAGGCAACTGGATCTAGTTAAGCGAATTATACTATCACCTTTCTCAAAGATGCCCAGTTCGAAGCGGGGAGAGGCAGTCAGTGACTACTAAGAAGCCCTCCCAGCACAGACATGTGTGACTTGGTGAAATACCCCAGTAGCAATAAACAGTACAAACTCATTTATAAACCTTACAGTGGAATATGGTTGGAGATTATAAGCAGTATTGCCTCATAAAGCAAATTGAACTGGTGGAGAAAAAAAAAAGATTTTATAAAAGGTTTTCTGTGATATTCAATTAAGCAAGATCATCCCCAAAGCATTTATAGATGAAGCTAGGAGCACAAAACCAGATGCAAAATAGAACAGATCTGTCAGCATTAAAAACTTATTTTTCTTCATTTGATGTCAGTGCAACCACCAGATTAAACACTAATGTCTAAATCTCTGGCAGAGTGTATAAAAATGTGAAAGTGGCACTTAAAAGACTATGAATAAATGTCACTAGAGAAGATAAAATAACTGGACCAAACCAAATATATACACACAAAATCCATCTGGGAGGGGACACTCTTTTGAAGGAATTGAAGATTTAAAATCACTTCTAAAAAAATTAGGATATGCCAAAAATTGGGGGTGGAATCATGAGTTATATGAATATAAAAAAGGTCAGGGCAAAAAAAGGCAATGGCCAGCAACACAGAGTTATTTTTTTTTTCCTGCAAGTGATTTTTAGTGGTAAGTAGGTCATAACCATAGATTCACAAAATTGAAAGGTACCAAAAATACAAATCCCACTGTGTTTACTATTTGTGAACTATTAATTTAAAAATTTACTCAGAAGATCAGAAAGCAGCCTAAAATAAGGTTCTTCAACAAAGCGTTTCCAATGCATGTGTTGAAATCACACAAAATCCCTTAATAGATGATGTGACAAGAGATGATACTGTCCAATCATGTTCCGATTAACAATATAGAGAGGCCAGATCTCTGTCCAAGAGGTAACTTGAAATGTTTTATCCACTTTGGATCCCACAACAAATACCAGAGAAATTATTTTAATGGGTTCTAAAGGAAATAATGATAATTAAAATGGAAAGGGAATACAAGTAAGCAACTCTATACAGTCCAGAAACACATAGGAAGATGGCAAAAGGTCAATTGGTGCTCAAAGAAGGGAAATAGATCCTGATGACAGCTTGATCATAAATAAAAAGGATTCACAGCCAGTGAAATTTTGGCCAGGCTTCTCCAAGCCATATCAAGGGCATTGGAACTAACCTCTGGTAGGTTGTTGTTCAGAGAGATAGAGTTGAAAAGTGCATGCAAAACTTGGGGCCTTCTAAAAGGCCTGAACCCAGCAACTGTCAGAGGAGATAAGGCTGTCTCCTGGTGGGTGATCTTACCCACTGTCCAGGAAATACAGTGGGTGACTAACCCATGTGTAAATTCCCATTACTAGAGGTCTTCCAGGCAAAAGCCAGTTTTTCCTTGGTGTTCTGAGGAAAGTCAGCTTTCAATTAATGAACCAGGATAGGAGTGTAAGAGAGAAAGGAAGATGATGAAAGGGTATTTGTTTACAGTGAAGCAGGGAGCACAGGATCATAAATCTAGAGCTGCAAGGAACCCCAGAAGCAGTGTAGATGACCACTCTCATTTACAGATGAGGAGAAGCCTAGGGAAATTAAATGATTTGTGACCCGTCCTGCAGGCCAAACAGACGTGGGTGACCGAAACCGGAAAGCGCCGGGGGAGCAAGGCTCGAGGGAGGTCTAAGAGACCTGGGGACAGGATCACAAAGAGGAAGGAGACCGAGGCATTGTTGGTAGCAGGCAGTCTCGCTTTATTGCACCAGGGGAGGGTTTATATAAGCAATCACTACAAAGTCATATCCTGGGGGTGGAGTTTTTCATCTCATTGGTGTGAGCCCCTCCAGACCAAACCAAAAAAGGGCACGATTCCCTATCCCAGGTCGTATTCCCTTCTGGTTGGTTGGTGGCTGCTTAGTCTCAGACCAGGAAGTCTTTCTAGCGCTGGGCTGGCAGAGCCACGTGGGCAGGTCAGGACTTAATAGTACTCTCTTCCCCCCAGGAAGGGCTTTGGTCCATTGTGCCCTTAACAACTAAGAAGAGGGGAAAATAGTAACTGACAATTCAGTCTCCAGTCTCCAACAGATTTGCCCCAGGTCACACAAGCATAAGGAAGATTTGAACCTGGGCAGCAGGACCTTGGTAAATTAATGAAAATTACACACAATATGCTTTTAAAGTTAATCTATGTTTTATTTCTTTCCCATCAATTTCTTACATTTAGAAATCAACAAAATAAATCAAGTCATAACTTATAGAGTTTGCTAATTTCTGAGGTGTAAATGTTTATATTGGAAAATTTAAATTTAACCATCTCCCCTCTCCACAAGATCCATGCTGACTCCAGCACACAACCCTGACACAATGCCCTTTCCACAACTTTCACAGTGGAAGAGACTCATGTATGTAGTGAGAGAATAACACCTGGAGAGAAGTAGAACTAAGCAGAATAAAAATGAAAGCATGTATGGGTGTGGGGAGAATGTAGTTCTAGACATCAAGCATTAGTGGATCAGCAGTGTTAGGGATGTTTTAGAGGTATATGTTAGCCATAGGGGACTTTTCTCCATTAGTAGGGGTGATTCAGATGTACTTGATGGAGAAGTTTATATCATGAGCCAACCTCAAGGCACCAATTTGTGTAGGAGTATTTTCATATACACAGGCCTGTCACACCTACAAGTATCTCATTTTGTTTCAGTATTGAACCAAAGACAGAGGGAAGGAGATAAACATACAGAAACAGAAAATATGAGAATGATAGTTGAGGCCATCTAATATCTCCTAGAGGAGGCTGACGGAGCTCAGATCAAGTCTTTAAGGCTCTGAATTTGCATTATCAAGTAGAAAGATTCTCTTTAATACAAAATTAGAGTAAGGAAGGGGAAAATATTGGATCATTTCAGGGGATTTTGAAAAGTAGGATGTCATAATGAATAACATTTATTTTCCTAGTAAAGTAGGAGGAAAGATATTCAGCTCAAAGGATTGAGAGAAGAGGCAATCTAGAAGTTTGAGAAGAGAAGATTTGAAACAGTCACTATCTGGTGTGGTATAATCAATTAGGGTAGAATGACAGGATTGTTTTGCTTGCATGAGGCTCAAGAGGAGAACAGAGAAAATAAAATTTTACGAGAGCCAGTCATCCTGGCTAAATGGCTTCCTTGTTCTCTCTTCAATAGCTAGTAAATAGGATGGTGGAAATCATACAATGTTCTATTTTAAAATTTTTTATAAGACCAGGAGGCAAGGGATTTGAGAATAGATGTTTTAATGTTTCACTTGTTATTAGGTCGAGATTGGGAAGGGAAGAAAGTAAAATTGGAGCAGGGGTAATGACCTGGAGAAGTATTGAGGACTATACTGAATTTCACAATGAAGTATTTGCATACCTAATGAAGAGGAAGACAAGTTTTAGGAGGAGTAAGGCCTCAGGAGAGATGGAATGATTTGGAGTCGTTATAACATAAAGGAATTTCAGAGGTCTTGGTCAAGGAAGTAGAACACTTGTCCCCGTGTGGTGTTGTTGAGGGGTGGAAGAATCGGTCAGTCAAGAAACATTTATATATTTCAGACATTATGGATACAAGAGAAAAAAAGATAAGTGATAGTCCTTTCTCTTGGTGAGCTAATAGTCCAACATACAGAATCGTATAAATAAGATACATGGGATAAACTGGAAATAATCTACACAGAAAAGGCACTAGCTTTATGAGGGGAATCACAAAATGTGGGATTTTACTGTAATATGAAAGGAAGCCAATGTGTTGAACACTGGTTAGTTAATGGATTTGAGGGCATATCAATATTTATTTTTAAGTTTTTCTAGTATAAAGTTCAGGAAGAAAGCAGCATACAGGAACCCAATTACCTGAGAAGGGAGAGAAACAATTTGAGGATGGATAGATAATTACAATCAGGATCTGGATTAGGTGATAAATTTAGCTAGAAGGAACCAACTTATTCTACTGAAACATTACTCTCCAAGGTAAAGTCTACCAGAAGTCAAATTTCAGCTCAACTTGAGAAAAATCTTCCTAAAAGACAATGAGTCCTCTGGGAGTAGTGAGTTCCTATTGCTAGAGGCCTTTTAGCACTTGTCAGGAAGGTTGTAGGCAAGATTTATGTTTTGTGTTGGGATTAGGCTAGAGATAACTTCTGCTGAACCTTCTAATTCTGCAGTTGTATAACTCAGAGACCACTAAAGACATATTTATTGCTAAATCCGTTATTTTTTTCAGTACTTATTCTCTTTGATCTCCCTGCAGTATTTGACCCTTTGGGCCATCATCTTGTTACTCCAACTTCCTTAGCTACCGTGTAGTAGAAAAGGGCTACATTTGGAGTTAGAGGACTTGGTTTTGAATGCTGGTTCAAATAATTTGCTTCCATGTGACTCTAAGCAAACCACTTTATTTCTCAAGGCCTCAATTTCCTCCTCTTCTAAATGAATGAGTTGAGACAGATGACTTCTAAGGGTCTTTCTAGCCCCAAATCCATAATCTAGGTTGCTTATATTTTTCAGATCATTCCTCTATGTAGGATCTTTGTCCTCTTTTTACACTGTCAATGTTGGTATTTCCTAAGGCTCTCCTCCCCATACTTTCCTTTATTTTCTGTTCTTTCTCTCTTGGAAACCTTATCCACTTCCATGGTTTGAATGATTAGATCAGAATAGAAAACCTTCAAATTAGTATCTTGAGCTCCAGGAGGGTCACATTTCCTACTCCCTGCTAAGAACAAGAACTTGGACACATTTGTAAGTCCTGAAACAAACAAACATAAATCCCAAATTTGTTGTCACTGAGTCATTTTTCAGTTGTGTCTGACTCCCTGTGACCCCATTTGGGGTTTTCTTTGCAGAGAGACTGGAGTGGTTTGTCATTTACTTTTTTGGCTCATTTTACAGATGAGGAAACTGAGGCAACCGGGTTAAGTGACTTGCCTAGGGTTGCAAAACTAGTTAATCTGAGGCAGATTTGAACTCTGGAAGAGTAGTTTTCCTTTTTTTTTTTTTAATTAATTTCTTTATTTATTTAACTTTTTACAATCATTTTCACAAAATTTTGGGTTCCAAATTTTCTCCCCTTTTAACCCCTCCCCCCACCCCAATACCCCAAGCAATCTAATTTTCCCTATCTCCAATCTGCCCTCTCTTCTGTCATCCCTCCCTTCTCTTGTCTCCATCTTCTCTTTTCTCCTGTAGGGCCAGATTACTTTCTATTCCTCATTAACTGTATGTCTTCTTTCCTAGTAGCAACAGCAATACTAAACAGTTGTTCCTAAACTTTGAGTTCCAAATTCTCCCCATCCTTCCCTCCCCACCCATTCCCTTTGGGAAGGCAGGCAACTCAATATAGGCCATATCTATGTAATTTTGCAAATGACCTCCCTGATAGTCGTGTTGTGTAAGACTAACTGAATTACCCTCCATCTATCCTGCCCCTCATTGTTTCTCTTCTGTCTTTTGATCCTGTCCCTCCCCAAGTGTTGACTTCAAATTGCTCCCTCCTCCCTTTGCCCTCCCTTCCATCATCCCCCCCCTTGATTATCTCCTTCTCCCCCACTTTCCCTATACTGTAAGATAGGTTTTTCATACCAAAATGAGTGTACATTTTATTCCTTCCTTTAGTCAAATGTGATGAGGTAAACTAATTGTTTTTTTTTTTCTCAGCTCTCCTCTTTTTCCCTCCACTAAGAAGTCTCCTACTTGCCTCTTAAATGACATATAATTACCCCATTCCATTTCACCCTCTTTCCTCCACTACATTTCTCTCTCACCATTTACCTTAATTTCTTTTAAGATATGGTCCCATCCTATTCAATTCACTCTGTGCTCTCTGTCTCTGTATGTGTGTGCATGTGTGTATGTGTGTGTGCGTGCATGCGTGTACATGTGTGTGTGTGATCCCACCAACTACCCAGATACTGAAAAGTTTTAAGAGTTACAAATATTGTCTTTTCCATGTAGGAATGTAAACAGTTCACTTCTGGTAAGTCCCTTAAGACTTCTCTTTGCTGTTTACTTTTTCATGCTTCTTCTCATTCTTGTGTTTGAAAGTCAAATTTTCTTTTCAGCTCTGGTCTTTTCATCAAGAATGATTGAAAGTCCTCTGTTTCATTGAAAGACCATATTTTCCCTTGAAGTATTATACTCAGTTTAGCTGGGTAGGTGATTCTTGGTTTCAGTCCTAGTTCCTTTGCCTTCTGGAATATCCTATTCCACGCCCTTTGATCCCTTAATGTAGAAGCTGCTAGATCTTGAGTTATCCTGATTGTATTTCCACAGTACTGGAATTGTTTATTTCTAGCTGCTTGCAAGATTTTCTCCTTGAGCTGGGAGTTCTGGAATTTGGCCACAATGTTCCTAGGAGTTTCTCTTTTTGGATCTCTTTCAGGTGGTGATCGATGGATTCTTTCAATACTTATTTTGCCCTCTGGTTCTAGAATGTCAGGGCAGTTTTCCTTGATAATTTCATGGAAGATGATGTCTAGGTTCTTTTTTTTGATCATGACTTTCAGGTAGTCCCATAATTTTTAAATTGTCTCTCCTGGATCTATTTTCCAGGTCAGTTGTTTTTCCCATGAGATATTTCACATTCTCTTCCATTTTTTCATTCTTTTGGTTTTGTTTGGTGATTTCTTGGTTTCTCGTAAAGTCATTAGCCTCCATCTGTTCCATTCTAATTTTGAGAGAACTATTAAATTCAGTGAGCTTTTGAACCTCTTTTTCCATTTGGCTAATTGTGCTTTTGAAAGCATTCTTCTCCTCATTGGCTTTTTGAACCTCTTTTGCCAATTGATGTGAGCCTATTTTTCAAGGTGTTAATTTCCTCAGCATTTTTTTGGGTCTCCTTTACCAAGGTATTGACCCCCTTTTTCATTCTTTTCTTGTATCTCTCTCATTTCTCTTCCCAGTTTTTCCTCCACCTGTCTAACTTGCTTTTCAAAATCCTTTTTGAGCTCTTTCAAGGCCTGAGCCCACCCGACATCCCCCCTGGGGTGTCTGGGGTACTGAGGCCCCCACCCTCCACGTCTTTCCCTGATGGCAAGAATATTTCCTCGTCCTTGTCAGATCTGAATGCTGGGATCATTTGCATCTGTTCAAAAAAACTCTCTAAAGTCTTATTTTTCTTCCCTTTTCTAGGCATTTTCCCAACCAGTTACTTGACTTCTGAGATTCCTCTCCACCCCCGCCTAGATCCGCCCAGCTAGTGCTTGGGCTCTGAGATTCAAATGGGCTTTTCGCACCGCTAATCAATGTGAGCTTTAGTTCTGGTGCTGGGGTGGGGGCAGGGCCGCCTCCCAGGCTCAGCTCCCTCAGGGGCTTTATGCAGAGACTTTCAGGAACGGAGCGGGTGGGGAGGGCTGCCTCCCAGGCTCAGTTCCCTCAGGGGCCTTATGCAGAGGCCTTCAGTAAAAGAGCGGGTTGGGGCAGGGCCGTCTCCTAGGCTCAGCCCCCTCAGGTTGTTATGCAGAGACTTTCAGTAATGAAGATCCTGCCTGCTGCTGGGGGAGTGCCCGGGCCGCCGCAGCCCGCTGCTGCCTCCGCTGCTGCCCACACCTCTGCCTCCGCCGCTTCCTGCCCCCGTCTCTGCCGCTGCCGCTTCCTCCCGAGGGGGTCCGAGTCACGGAGACACTCCGCTCCCCCCTCTCGTCCAGCCCAGCCTTCTCTCTCACTGACCTGTAGCTTCTGTGGGCGGAGGGACTTTCCCGGCTGCCGGAGCTTCCGTCCCTGAAGCCTGCTCGGGCCAGCTTCTCTGGGGCCACGGCCAGGGCAGCGCTGGGGGTGGGGTCTGCTTTCCGAGTGCGACAGACCCTGGGGATGGCTCTCCAGGGCTCCCTGGAACAGAAATCTCTTCCACTCCGTTTCTGTACCCCTTTCAATGGTCCAGAAGATATGGGGTCTCTTTTTACATTAATTCTATGGGCTGTGGTTTCGGAGCTCGTAAACGTGCGTCCTTCTACTTCGCCATCTTGGCTCCGCCCCACCTGGAAGAGTAGTTTTCTTGACCCCAAGTTGTCCCAAACCTTTCAGTGACTCCTCATTACCTAGTGAAGAAAATATCAGTTTCCCTTCATACTTTACAATCTGACTCTTTAGCTTTCCAGAGCAATTTCTCATTATGGTCTTTTATTCATTCTGTGTTTCAGTCTTAATGGAATTCTTCCAGTTTTGTTCCGCTCTCTCTGTGCCTTTGTTTCCATACTTACAATGGATTTTTCCCTGCATGTAAAGTCTTTGTGATGTATAAAAGTTCAAGAGACTCGGTTTCTGGGTAATTAATCATTTTATTAGTAATGGTAGCATCATATTAATAAAAGGATGGTCATTCGATCTCAGACCAAACACCCCTCATAGAACCCACTCAACACGTATATGCCCTTGGAAGAATGGATTTTCCTGAGGTGGAAATCAACTCTGATTGGTTAAAATTAATGAGAGAATTAATTTTATAATGAGGGGTGAACCTATTCTTGTAGTTGTGTTCATCCTTTGTTGTTGAAGAAGACCATGCCATCAGAGAAATGATGACATGACCTATCCTAATGATGATCTGGAGCAGTGACTGATCACTCAATCTTGGTCACAGAAACATATCTATATTCATATAATTTCTCTGACAAAGGAGAATCCACACTTTCCCAGACATATCTGAGTAAAACACAGTGGGTTGGAATGCATCAATTTATCTAACTTTACCTTTTGAACAGATCTGAATTCTCCCTCTCAGTATCAGCCCTGGGCTTCAAAGGCTGCCTGAGTAAACTAGAGGGGCTGATTCCTAAATGAGGAAGTAGAAAGGGGAAAAAACTGTGGTTCTAATTTGATAACTAGTTATTAATGCATGAGAGAAATAATAATTTTATAAACAATTTATATTAAACCTGTCACACAAGCTGAACCCCATAATAAATAAGACAAGATACATACTTAAGGTTTAGGGGATTTTTTTTTTTTCTAAAAGGATGATTGTAGTGTTAATGCCAGAGCACCCCTTCATAGAGCTATCTTTCTGAGATCATTGGCTCTCTCTTTAACTAATCCCTCTAAATATCCTTTTAATCTGATCAAAGGCAAAAAAGAGAAATAGGGATAGTGATAGACCTATGATTTCATTGATAAGGAACTTGACAAGGTGAGGAAACTCTTACTACTGATGAAATAACTACTGTCTGTACAATTTGGAAAGTTTTCTACAGCGACAAACTAGATAGAAAAGAGCCAGTAATCTGTAAATAAGGGTTGTAGTAGATTACTGGGCCTGGAGTCAGGAAAATGCACCTTCCTGAGTTCAAATCTGGTGTCAAACACTTACTAACTGGGTGACTCTAGGCAAAGTTATTTTGCCTTGTTTACTTAAGTTTCCTCATCTGTAAAATGAACTGGAGAAGAAAATAGCAAACCACTCCAATATCTTTGCCAAGAAATCCTCAAACGGAGTCATGAAGACTCAGATGAGACTGAACAACTGAACAACAGTGAACAATCTGTAAATAAGGATCCCTGCGCATTGTGTGTGTATACATACATATAATATTTATTTATTAAACATATATTTAATATATTTATTTAAATTAATGTATATTTAATATATTAAAATAATAATTAGTATATATTAAAATAGATAACATCATTTTTTTAAAAAAATGAAATATATGTATTTCATTTTTTTAAAAAAGTAATGTTATCTATTTTAATTTTTATTTATTTCATTAAATATTTCCCAATTACATTTTAATTTGTTTCATGATTCCCTCAGGATAGTGACTGGTTGTATGTAGCTCCTGGTCTTCCTGTTTAGCTGCTATTCTAGAACAGCGCTTCTTAAACTGTGGATTGTGACCCCATTGGGGTCAAGTAACTAAGTGTGGGGATGTCCAAAAATCTGGCCATAGTAAAAGGTTTCTGAATGAGCAACAACCAAAAATTAATTGCATTAATTAGAAATCAAATAAATAATGAATCCATAATGAATTAGCCCTTATCCATTTTGCATTATATAACTTCACTGCAGCCTTGGTTCTGAACACATGATATGCGTGCTTTGTACTTTGCATTCACATGCAGCACCAATGAAGCCAGGAACCTCTTGGCTCAGATTCTAGACTGTTGTGTGCTATTAATTGCAGTGTTTTAACGTACATACAACATTTTCTGCTCTTATAAAACCATAATTATGGAAAATGAAGATTTTTAGCATTTTCATATCATCATTTTTGGCATGTAAATAACAGATTACTATGTCTTTAGATTGTATTGTGTTAGAATGTTTTTAAAAATTGCTGCTAATCTCCTTTTACAGAAATATGTATTTAATTACAGCAAGTAAAGACACAGACCTATTAATAATATTTATCCACCCTCACTGATGTATGTGTAAGTGTGAATACCAATTTTTAAAACTAAGCGCAAACAAATGAAATTTCAAAGACTAAAGCTGCTATTCATATGAGAAATTATTACCAATGTTTATATTTTAGAACAAAAGTATTTTTTTGATTTTTGACAAGTGGCTAAATTTAGATACAAGGTGTAAAAATACTGATGACAATTTGGCAGAGTCTTCACTACCAGGTTGTAGTACAACTAAATTGATAAGAAAATGAAAATATGTTGAATCAATTTAGATATATGGATTTATTTCTAATGATGATGGTGGTGTGGACAAACCTTTTTCGCTTAATTTATAATGAAATTTTGGCTTGTGGAGAGCATGAACCAGGTGAACTAAATGCCATCTTAACCAAGCATGCAGCCTAATAATTCAATAAGACAAAGGGATATTTTGAACAACTTTCAAAATCTTCACATAAAGAAAAAATGTTTTGAGAAATTTCTTATGTTAACAAAATGTATTTACTTGCATCTTACAAAATTTGCCAAACTAAAACGTTCTATATGACATGATAAAATCTTGGGTTATCTGCTGCTACCAAAATATCAGAAATAATTCATGGGAAAAAGTATGGTGATTAATTTCATAAAATTATTTTGAGTGATACTATTTCCAAAAGAATTTCTGAAATTAGTAATGACAAGTTTCAGCAATTTATTACCAGGTGTAAGGGCGGCAACTCGAAGTTTGCAATTCAGTTAGATCGAACAACCAATATTTCTAGACATAGTTTTTACTTTATATAAGATACATTTATGAAGGAAGTATACATGAGAAATTATTGTTTTGTCACCTTTTGGAAGGGCACACAAAGGAGAAGATAAATATATATACATATATTATATATACATAATATATGCATATATTGTACGTATATATGAAAGTGATGATTTTTTTTTATAAATGAAGGTTTACAGTGGAAAAGTTGCAAAAAGTGGAAAGTTTAAAAAGATTATTGAAATTAAAAGGTGATTTATATTTTTGACTGAGCAGAAATCTAATTTTATTAATTTCTTTTCATAATGACTTATTACTTTCAAAACTGTTATTTTGTAGATATTTTCAAAATACCCAGTGATGTAAACATGTCACTTCAGGAAAAAATGATTACCAAATATTTATGTTAAAAGATAAAATTGAAAGTTGTACTAAAATATTAGCCTATGTAAAAAGATTCTTTAAAAATGTTTACAGCTATACATGATTTTATAATTGAAAATAGCCTTCCCACAGATTTAATTGTAAGTTGTAATTGATCATCTAGAGTACCTGAAAATACAGTTTCAGAAATACTTCCCCTCCAATTTTAATTCTAAAAAACTAAGTTGAGTTCATAAACCATACTCAATTAGAATTAAAAAAATTTCAGTAATCCACCATTAAAAGTCCAAGAAGAATTTGTCAAGATATCAAGTGAAACAGGTTTAAGACTAGAGTTTGCTAAAAAAGTTGTTAAATGAATTTTGGCTTGGAATTAGGACAGAATTCCAATAATTTCTGAATGGCCCTAAACAGCAAAGTGTTATTCTCAGCATTGACAATTATAAAATCCAAATATTAATCAATTCTGACAAATGTTGAACATCTTCTACATCTCGAAGTGTCAAATATTCTGCCAAGATTTAATCCTTTATGTAAAAATAAATAGACATCCATCTCATTAATATACAAATTTGCTTTCATTTTAATAAATGGTAACATTGTATGTATAACAAAGAATTGTTTTAAATAAATTGCTTTACAATTTGTTATCAGTGTTTGTTTTGTATACCTATTTTGTATGCCTATATACCCAGGATTGCATAAAAATTTCTGGGGTGAAAAGGGATTGTGAGTGGAAAAAGTTTAAAGAACTCTATTCTAGAACACTGAGAGATCAGATGGCTTAATCAGGATGACTTCCAGTATGTGTCAGAGACAGGACTTTTTAAAGTCAAGTCTTTTCTAGTTTCAAATACATTCCTCTACAAAGCACTACTCTATGCTACTTCTTGTGAATAAACAGACACTGTTCTTAATTGGATTAAACAAAAGTTGAGTTCTTTTCTGGTTAGCATAAACAAGAATAAGTCTCATTCTCAAGGAATCAAGATTTCCCCCTAGAATTGGTTGTCTTCTATTCAGAGGACTAATTTTATTTTAGTGAGATTAAAGATGTCAGAAAAAGACACTCCTAGGGGAAATATGTCCAAATAAAGATTTTGTGTGTGTGTGTATACACACATACATGCACACATATATGTATACATACATATATAAGTATACATACATATATAAAATTTATAAAAAGTAATAAAGTGCTTAAATTATCCATGTCTTTTGACATAGACATTCCACCATTAGGCTTGTAAGAAGAAATTCTGCACATACATTAAAATATTTCTCAGAGCATTTTTTGTGGTAGCAAAGATTTGGAAGCAAAGTAGATTATCATAGATGGGGGAATGGCTGAACAAGCTGTGGAACATCACTATGCTGTGAGAAGTGGTGAATACAAAGAAGCATGGAAAGCCAAGCAGACAGCATACATGGGTACAGCAAGGTAAATGAAGGGAACAACTGAAATTTTTCAATGAAAAAGTGAATGCTCCAAAATGACAAAGAATAAGAGACCTGAAAATTC